>CAOLHI010000579.1:0-600000 GCA_948474755.1 Ctenosaura bakeri
ACTTTCTGCCCGAATTGACAAGTTCAGCCTTCACCGGGTATGGAGTTTTCTTTGTTTTCATTTGGGGTTGGGGGCAGAGAGAGAGTTGGGGGGCAGAAACTGTGCAGTAACCGGACATTCTTCTAGTGCCTTTTCTGACTTGCCCTTAATATGTTGGGAAAGTTCATCCATTCTCATCATGTAGCCATAGGATTCTGAACTCAATCCTAGGGAGTAACTACAGAGTAACTACAGAGGAACTGTAAGGTAACTTTCAAGTAACTAAAAGGTAACTGTAAAGTAACAACAAAGTGACAACAAAGTAACTATGGAGTAAATGGACATTCTTGTAGTGCCCTTTCTGACTTTCCTTTGTTATATGTTGAGAAAGTTCATCCATTACTATCATGTAATCATAGGATTCCGACCTCAGTCCTATTGAATAACTACAGAGTAACTAAAGAGTAATTAGAGAGTAACTGGGGAGTAACTGCAATGTAACTAAAAGTAACTGAAAAGTAACTGAAAGTAACTGAAAAGTAACTTCAGAGTAACTGGACATTCTCTTAGTGCCTTTTCGTACTTCTCTTTATTATGTTGGGAAAGTTTATACATTATCATCATGTAATCTTGGATTCCGACCTCAGTCCTATGGAGTAACTGCAGAGTAACTACAGAGTAACCATAAAGTAACTACAGGGTAACCGTAAAGTAACGATGGAGTAACTGGACGTTCTTGTAGTGCCTTTTCTTTCCCCTTTATTATGTTGGGAAAGTTTATCCATTCTCATCATGTAATCATAGGATTCCCACCTCAACTCTACGGAGTAACTACAGAGTAACTACAGAATAACCATAAAGTAACTAGAAGGTAACTGTAAAGTATTCAGGGAGTAACTGGCCATTCTTGTAGTGCCTTTTCGGACTTCCCCTTAATATGTTAGGAAAGTTGATCCATTCTCATCATGTAGTCATAGGATTCTGAACTCAATCCTAGGGAGTAAGTATAGAGTAACTACATTGTAAATGTTAGGTAACTGTCAAGTAACTGTAAAGTAGCTGTGAAGTAATAGCAAAGTAACTATAAGTTAACTATGGAGTAAATGGACATTCTTGTGGTGCCCTTTCTGACTTCCCTTTATTATGTTGAGAAAGTTCATCCATTACCATCATGTAATCATAGGTTTCCGACCCCAATCCTATGGAGTAACTACAGAGTAACTGAAGAGTAACTAAAGAGTTACTAGAGAGTAACTAGAGAGTAACTGTAAAGTAACTATAAAGTAACAGCAAAGTAACTGTAAAGTAACTGTGGAGTAACTGGACATTCTTGTAGTGCCTTTTCTGACTTCCCTTTATTATGTTGGGAAAGTTCATACATTATCATCATGTAATCTTAGGATTCCGACCTCAGTCCTATGGAGTTACTACGGAGTAACTACAGAGTAACCATAAAGTAACTACTAGGTAACCATAAAGTAACAATGGAGTAACTGGAAGTTCTTGTAGTGCCTTTTCTGACCCCTTTATTATGTTGGGAAAGTTCATCCATTCTCATTATGTAATCATAGCATTCCAACCTCAGTCCTATCGAGTAACTACAGAGTAACTACAGAATAACCATAAAGTAACTACAAAGTAACCGTAAAGTAACGATGGAGTAACTGGACATTCTTGTAGTGCCTTTTCTGACCTCAGTCCTATGGAGTAACTACAGAGTAGCTACAGAATAACCATAAAGTAACTACAAGGTAACCGTAAAGTAACGATGGAGTAACTAGACATTTTTGTAGTGCATTTCTGACTTCCCATTAATAGATTGTGAAAGTTCAAAGTGTATATATGAAGGAGAATATATTGAGGAGTATATATGCAAGAGTATATATGGAGGAGTATATATGAAGGAGTATATCTGACCAACTATGTTTTGTGGAATATATATTAAACAGTATATATGGAGGAATGAATCTAGAGGAATTTCTATGGAGTCGTATATGTAAAGGAGTATATATGGAGGAGTATGTATGCAGGAATATATATGGAGGAGTATATATGGAGAAGTATATCTAAAGGAGTATATATTGAGGAGTATATTTGAAGTACTGTATATATGAAGAAGAATATATGAAGGACTATATCTGGAGAAAATATCTGTGGATTATATCTTGAGGAGTATATATGGCAGAGTATATCAAGAGGAGTATATATGGAGAAGTATATATAGAGGAGTATATATAGTGTAGTATATATGAAGTTATATATCTGGAGGAGTATATATGGAGGAGTATTATCTGGAGGAGTATATATAGAGGAGTAGATAATTAGGGGTACCTATGGAGGAGCATGCATGGAGGAGTATTTATGCTGGACTATATGTGGTGGATTATATACATAGATTTATAAATCAAGGAGTATTTCTAAAGGAGTATATACAGAGGAGAATATATGGTGAAGTATATCTAGAGGAATACATTTGAATGTGCATATCTGGAGGAGTATATCTGGAAGAGTGTATATGGAGGAGTATATGTTGAGGAGTACTTCTACAGGAGTGGATATGGATAAGTATATTTTGAATAGTATATATGGAGGAGTATAGGTAGAGGAGTAGATATGGGTTATTATACATGCAGAAGAATATATGGAGGAGCATATCTAGAGGAATATATAATGAGCAGTATATATTTAGGAGTATATATGGAGGAGTATTTATGGGTGAGCATATATTGAGGAGAAGATATAAAAGAGTATATATGGAGGAATGTATATAGAGGACTATATATGGAAGAGGATATATGCAGGAGTATATATGGGGGAATATATATGGAGTATATATGGAGGAGTATATCTGGATCAGTATTTCTGGAAGAGTACATATGGAGAAGTATATCTAGAGGAGTATACATGGAAAAGTAAATATAGTGTAGTATATATCAAGGAGAATACATAGAAGAGTATATATGAAGGAGTATATCTAGAGAAGTAAATCAGAAAGAGTATATAGGGAGGAGTATGCGTGGAGGAGTATATCTAGAGGAGTATCTATGGAGGAGTAGTTATAAATGAGTAGATATGGAGGAGCATTCATGCAGGAGTATATATGCAGGACTATATGTGGAGGGGTATATACATAGGAGAATGAATAGTAGAGTATAAATGGAGTAGTATGTCTGGAGGATCATATATGGAGAAGTATATATAGAGTAATATATAAAGAGGAGTATATAATGAGGAGTATATCTGGAAGAATATATCTGGAGGTATATATCTGGAGGAGTATACATGGAGGAGTATATATACAGAGGTATATATGGAGAGTCAATCTACAGGAGTGTATATGGAGGAGTATATATGGAAGGGAAGATACTGAGGAGTATATATTCAAGAGTATATCTGGAGGAGTACATATGAAATATTATATATGAAGCAGTATATCTGGACGAGTATATCTGGAGGAGTATATATGAAACAGTATATATGGAGGAATGTATCTAGAGGAGATTATGTGGAGGCGTATATGTAGAGGAGTATACATGGAGGAGTATATCTGCAGTAGAATATAGAGAGAAGTATATATGGAGGAGTATATATGCAGGAGTATACACTGAGGAATATATCTAGAGGTATTTATATGGAGAAGTACATGCAGAGGAGTATATCTGGAGGAGTATATCTTCTCGAATATATCTGGAGGAGTATAACTGAATGAGTAAACCTAGAGGATTATATCGGGAGGAGAATATATGGAGGAGTATATCGAGATTAATATATATATGGAGGAGTATATATGGATGAGTATATACATATTTGTATATATGCAGGAATATATATGCAGGAGTACATATAGAGGAGTATATCTAGAGGAGTATATCTGGAGAAGTATATCTGAAGGAATATATCTGGAGGGGTATATCTAGAGGATTATATCTGGAGGAGTATATCTGCAGGAGTATGTCTAGAGGAGTATATATTGAGGAGTATATATGGAAGAGTATATATGAATGCGTATATCTGGAGGAGTATATCTGGAAGATATATAACTAGAGGACTTTATATGGAGGAGAATTTGTAGAGGCATATATCTGGAAGAATATATCTGGACGAGTATATTTCGAGGAGTATATCTAGAGGATTATATCTAAAGGAGTATATGTGGAGGAGTATATCTGTAGGAGTATATATGGAGGAATATATGTGGAGGAATATATCCAGAGGAGATTATATGGAGGAGTATATGTAGAGTAGTATATCTGGAGGAGTATAAATGCAGGAATTATATTGAAGATTATATTTGGAGGAGTATATATACAGGAGTATATATGGAGGAGTATATATGGAGAAGTATACATAGAGAAGTATATCTAGAGCAGTATATTTGGGGCATATATGAAGAAAAATATGTGGTGGAGTATATATGGAGGAGTATATAAGGAGGGGTATATATGAGGAGTATATGTGGAGGAATTATCTAGAGGAGTATATATGGAGGAGTATATCTGGAGGAGTATATCAGGACGGGGATATCTCACGAAGTATATGTAGAGGAGTATATTGAGGAGTATATATGGAGGAGTATATCTGCAGGAATATATATGGATGAGTATATCTGGAGGAGTATATAAGGAGGAGTGTATATGGAGGAGTATATATGGAGGTTATATCTGGTGGAGTATATCTGAGTAGTATATCTAGAGGAATACATCTGGAAGAGTATATCTGGAGGAGGATATCTGGAAGAGTACATCTAGATGAGTATATATGGAGGAGTATATATGTAGAGGTATATATGGAGTAATATATAATGAGAAGTATATATGCAGTATATATGGAGAATTATATATGGAAACATATATATGGAGGAGTATATATGGAAACATATATATGGAGGAGTATATATGCAGGTGTATATCTGGTGGAAGATATCTCGAGTAGTATATATGGAGGAGTTTATATGGAGGTGTATAACTGGAGAAGTATATGTGGAGGAATGTGGAGGAGTACATATGGAAGATTTTTTATGGCGGACAATATATGGAGGAGTATATTTAGAGAAGCATATATGGAGGAGTAAATATCCAGGAGTATATATAGTGGATTATATAGAGAGTAGCATATGGACGACTATATCTGGAGGAGTAGATCTGGAGGAGTAGATCTGGAGGAATATATATTGAGGAGTATATGTGGAGGAGTATGTATGTAGGAGTACATGTGGGGGACGATATATGGAGGATAATGTATGGAGGAGTATATATAGAGGAGGATATATAGAGGAGTATATGTAGAGGAATATATCTGGAGGAATATATCTGGAGAAGTATATATAGAGGAGTATATATATATATATGAGTATATCTAGAGGAGTAGATATGAAGGAGGATATAAAAGGGAGTATATCTGGATAAGTATATATGCAAGAGTATATATGGAGATGTATATCTGGAGGAATATATCTGGATGAGTAGGGGAGGAGCCAAGATAGCGATGAGGCAGCAACTGCTGTAAAGAGCTCCTCTGAAAGTTTATCCTTTTGTTTATCCTTTTGTTTATCCTTTCGTTATCTTCTATCGCCTTTTGCATAGCTTACTATTTTGGATGCCAACCCATTTTTGTTTTACATTTGTTTCTTCAGTGTGCAAGGTTAACTGCTTAAATAGGTGCACCACTGACTTTGTTTTTTTATGTACTGCTTTCGGGGTGTACCACTAAGCAGACAGAATTTGATTACCTCCGTCTTCGGGGAATTCGGTTTGGCTACCAGTGTCCTGATTTCATTTGGGAAATGTTGGAGGAGTTGCTATTTTCTATGAAGTTTCTATGAAGCCGATAAGAAGAGAAGAGGATAATAAGAGGCCGGCTTCAGCGTCTTATCTCAGCATTAATGGATGGTGTAAATGTAGCAGGAGAGTGGAGGAACTACTAGTGCTACAAACTATTAATAATTACTAATGTTACAAACGCTGCGGAGAGGAGGTTACATTTACAGTTAAGTAAGTTGAGCCTATACTTGACATATTTTCACCTTTGCTTTGGTTTTGTATCAAAACCTTTAATTGCCCAGGTCCTAAGTGGGAATAAGGAAGACTAACCACTTTCAAACAACTTTTAAACTGAAAACTGCAAATACTTCATTTCATTAAGTTCAAGTTCAAGGCTGCTTGGACTTCTTTCTCTGAAGCTAAGTTTTTCAAGGAGATATGCCTAGTTACTCCCCCATATTTCTCTAGTTTTAAGAACAGCTTGCATGCATCTGTCTTGCTATTTTAAAACAGCGTAAATATGCTTTTAAAACTTACATGTCTGTTTTAAATTCGAAGAGTTTTTTTTTTCATGGTCAGGTTTGATTTGTATGAAGTGCTGAACTATTGAACTGTTCAATTAACTCAAACCTGACAAAATTTTAAATTTCAAATTTTGAATCAACATCTAAAGCTGAATTGAAACGGCTGGAGAATGGTGGCTCTCACCAGAAGAAAGTGTAAACAATTGGGTCTGGATCTAATGTCTGAAGATGCTACTACTACTACTGCTACTGCTACTACCACTTCAGTTAATAACGATCATGATCAGTGTAAAATCACAGACTTCTTCCGCCCCAATTCTAGGAACTGTTCTGTCCCAGATTCTAAAACTGGGACACATGAGGTGGAGATTATGGACTGGTCATTAGGTCCTCACTATGTAATGAAAATAGTAGAAGGAGATGCACCCTGGCTGAAGAACTGGTTTTTGCAGCTGATACTCCACCAGTATCTAAAGCCCAGACTGATTACCCCGAAATTCTTCAGAGGGGTTTAGATGATACTACGACTCTGCTCACCTCAAGTCACATTGATCATGTGAACTGTGAGTCTCTCTCCCCCGGAACAACTTTTTTAGCTGATGTGGAGGAAGATTCAGACTCGGATTCGTACCCTGACCCAAGTTTGGTAACCAAGCTGCTAGGTAGTCAACATAAACTGATCAGGGGCTTGTATAAAGGTTGGTCAGAGGATATCTCTTGTATTAAGAAGTTCCTATCTGAGTGTAAGGACCTTCTTAATACCTTAACAAACCTACTGTTGGTAAAAATACAAGGGCAAAATAACTCCTAGAAGTAATGGTGATGTTACAACAAAATCTAAATTTGATTTTTCCATTGAAACTTTAAGTGAATCCACTGATCAGGGTTTTTCAAATTCCTCTGACCAAGGTAACTTGGTCGGTGGAACTAGGAAAACTTTCTCTAGGAAACGGAAAGGCAAACCCGATATACATCCTAACAAAAGGAACTCTAAAAGTAAAAATTCCAAGGTTTCTACTTGTACCAAAAAGAAAGATAAAAATATAAAAAACAAGCCCAGTAGCAAATCGGTCCCTAAAATGAAGTTCAACAGTCTATTCAAAATACTAGAAAAAAAGGACAAGAATGCCAGGATGCCCTCTCTAAAGCTTAACAATAATAACAAAGTAAATGAACTAGTAAGTATAGTACGGGAAACAAGTTCTCTAGGTCTACAGCCAGTCCCTGAAAATAGAGCAAAACCAGAAACTCAGGAATTAACAACACAGTTACAGCCTGGAAACAAGGTAGACTTTTCCTGCCACAAAGTTCCATCACACGTAAGTAACTCCAAAGAACCTCAGATAATTAATTCCTTGCAGTTACAATTAATCAGGCAGAATCTGGTGTTTATTAATTACCCAAAGCCAAAGGGCATGTTATCACAACAGGAGAGAAAAGCACATTTCTTGCGGCTTTTAACATTCTTTGATATAACATCAATTGAAATGAAGTCTATACTAAAGGTAGAATATATTTTTTTCAACTATATCAATGCAAGAGCTGTTATTTCATTTGTTTCATCCGATATTGCTGCAAGAATTTATAGAGTTAAGGAGAGATTTAAGAATGGGGGAATGAGTGTTACCAGGCATTTTAAAGACATTTCGCCAATTTTTTCCCTGAGTCATACAAAGAGAGAGGGAAATCTTTTCATCTGCTCCTTTTGAGGATCCACCAGTTGGGGACTTGATAGACTTAAGTACCCCTGATAACCCTGTCACTACTGGTTGTCGATCTTCCTCTAAAAAAGTTAACAAATCTGCAGACCCACTAAGTCCCCCAGATATAAATAGTGCTACTTCTATTTTGTCTGATGGTAGGGATGATACTCAAATAGAATTCCTACCAGAAGAATTAATGTTAATAGACAGTTTCGATGCTCTCCCAAAGCAGGACCAACAGCAGGCTGTTAAGGCTTACTTCTCTAATCAAATATTTAAAGAATAAGTATTACCAGGATTTCAGTACTTCATCAGTTAACAATAGTCTAGGTACCTCTCAAACAGAAGAGGAAGTATTGCTAGGGAGAGCTGGGAAGGATAATAGAGGAAGGGTAACAGGCTTAAAGACTGCAATAGAAACTCAACTAAACCTAGTCAAAATGGTAATCCTTTTAAAACTGGAGATCACGATCAAAGTTTATACCCTTTTAGTTCATCTCAGTGTGATTCCAATTTGCTAAATATTAAAGGCCACAATTACCTTATACTGTCCCAACCAGATTTATGTAAGACAAGGCCACTAAATCCACCAAATGCTGGCAGACCACGCCTGGGCTTGCTAACTCAACAGGCTCCAGTATGTAACCTCTGTGTTTATAGGAATTCCCAAGGTATGCTGGATGTAATATCAGAACTGGATTGACTACATGCAGGTACTGTTACCTCTTCCCTAAATATACTTTCCTGGAACATAACTGGCTGGGCCTCGAAAAGCAAAGATCAGAATTTTATGGAATACCTAAATAAGTTCAATTTAATTTTTTTACAAGAGACCTGGAGTTGTGACCATATTTATGTAAATGGTTTTGTATCATATTGCCTCCCTGCACTCTCTAGAAGTGGTAAAGAAAGGGCTAGTCAGGGTTTGTGTATCTTGGTTTCTTTTTCAGTTAATTGTAGAATTACTCAGTTACCAAGTTATGATTCTTCTATATTGGCCCTAGTTATGGAATTATTAACATCTAATCTGACTTTACTTTTATTTAATGTGCATTTTGCCCCTATGGTCAGAAAGGAAGATGTTACATCAGTTTGGCTTAAGGCTGACTGCTACTACCCAGAACAGAAGACTAAATTTCCTAGAGCAAGATCTATAATAGCAGGTGATTTTAATGCAAGGACAGGATCCTACTTAATCAATCCCTTTTTATACTGTCACTCCCCTAAAACAATTAAGGAACAACTTATAGTTAATTCACGTAGTTCAAAAGACAAATCTATCAACCCTGCAGGGATAGGTCTGCTTCAGTTTGTCTCAAATAACAAATTGTTTATTTTAAATGGTTCCAGCCCTGATGACCTATGGGGTGAATTTACATTTGCTTCTACCAGGGGTTCAAGTGTCATTGATTATATTTTTATTCACAAACATTTGAAAACTTTGGGGTTCAGCTTCAGAGTAGCAAAGCGCTCTGATAGTGATCATTTTCCCCTGGAATGCTCGCTGAATTTGCCAGGCAGGTTAAAGTTGGATTTACAACATTGTATTTCAGTATGTTTACCATCTGACACAAGAACAATTGAAATTAAATGGTCCTCTGAAACAATGGAGGCCTTCAATAGGTTTATTTCATTACACCACATTTTAAATTATGTTAGCCAGATTAAAGTAGATGCTAGACCTGAGGATGGAATCCTGGCTTATGAGTGTGTTTTACAGGATTTGTACCCTTTTCTTCAATCTAGAACTAATAACATAAATCATAATAACATCTGTAAAAATAGATGGCTTGATAAGGAGTGTGTCAATCGTAGAAGGGAAATTCAAACAGTGTATAATACTTACCACAGATCAAATGAATGTCAGCTTCCTCACTCATATTATGAGTTAAAAAAACAATACAAAAAACTCCTACTCCTCAAGAAAAGCGAGGCAACTAGAGAAACATGGCAAATGTTATTGGCAGCATCTATTACTCATAGCAATAGATCTTTCTGACAGATAGTATCAGGTGCTTTAAGTAACCACCATGAAAGCCAAGACTGTTACATTCCGGCTAGTGTCTGAGAAGATCATTTCCAAGTCATCTTTAACGACCCCTGCACATCCATATCTAAAACACCTCCCTTGCTATCTCCGAACACTCCTGACTGGCCAAATGTAACTATAGAAGAAATTGAGGGACTGTTAGGTCAGCTAAAGACTGGCAAGTCTGCAGGATGTGATGGCATTTCCTCAGAACTGTTAATACATAACATCAATTGGTGGGCACCTATGTTGGTAGCCCTCTTTTCTCTAATTAATAAATCTGGCATAATCCCCGTAACTTGGCTAAAGGCCTTTATTATCCCGATCTATAAGAAGGGTCCTAAAGACGACCCACATAATTATCGACCCATCAGTCTGCTATCTGTTATAGGGAAGGTATATGCCAGTTTTTTAGCTATTAAGCCGAAAGAGTGGATTAATGATAATAACATCATTGGGGAAGAGCAGATTGGTTTTAAATCAGGTTGCTCTTCACTAGACCATTGTCTGGTTTTGGCTCATCTTGCACAAAAATATACTGCACCAAATGGAGGGAAAGTTTTCTCTGCATTTATTGATCTAAAATCAGCATTTGATTTAATCCCACGTGGCTGCCTCTGGAGCAAATTGGAACAGTATTCCACTGATAGGCGACTTTTATTTTTAATCCAGTCCCTGTATTACAATACTACTGTTCAAGTTTGTTGTTCCAGACAAGGGCACCTTACAAATGAGATTCCCACCAACAGGGGTGTAAGACAGGGATGCATTCTTTCTCCCACCCTATTTAATTTATACTTGGCTGATCTTCCTCAGACTTTGGCACCTTTACCATCCCATCCACCAAAGATGGACTCAACAAAAGTCTTTATCCTTCTTTATGCCGATGATGCTGTATTGATTTCTCAGACTTGTCTTGGACTTAGGAGATTATTGAGAGGCTTTCACGAATACTGCAATAATAACTTTTTATCAATCAATTATTCAAAAACAAAAGTTCTCGTTTTTGCCAAAAGAAAGATTAGATACTCATGGTTGACAGGGGGAAATCGAATTGAACAAGTAGACTCGTATAAATATCTGGGTATTTGGTTTCATGAAGCTATAAGATGGAGGACTCAGGATAAGTACATCAATCTGAAAGCTGAACAAAGTTTGAAAGCATTAGCTCAGTTTTTCTTTACTAAGGGTGATAAATTTATTCCAGCTGCCATCTGGGTTTTTAAAGCTAAAATTGTCCCATGTCATGCACCGAGATCATAGGTACTCTTTTATCCAGAGAGAAATCCAGCCACCCCAGACTATAGGATTCTCAATAGAGACACATGGGAAACCAGATCTGGGTTTAAACACCTTGCATGTAACATTTATTAAGGCATAAAATACAAAATCACATAAGTATCAAGAGAGCTCTCTTTCACACACTCATTCACACAAAACATACTCACAAACGGTCCTTTTGCTGAACGTTGATCAGACGCTGTCAAAAGGAATGGATGACCTTCGCAGCCGCGGTGGAAAACCAACAACAAGGGGTCCAAAATTCCCCCTCTATATACCCATCTTGTTCACTTCTCGATGAACAACATGTTTTCCTGGTTGTCATAGTTCCAGAACATGCCAACATCTTCTCTGTTTTGGTCAAAACAGTCTGTATCATGTCCAGTTCTTATCTTGTCTTTGACGTTTCGTGCAACCCGGGGCTCAGAACACACCTTGTTCACTCAAATTCCTCCTTGTTTTGGCAATCTCTTTTCCGGCCAAGTCAGCATTCCTTATTTTTCTCGCTTCACAGTCCAAATCCTTCCCACAGTAATGCCTTGCGAGACACCATTTTATTTGCTCTTCTCTGGTTCAGGACCTAACACATTCAACAGGAACCCACTCAGTTCCTCACACCCACAGTTGCTTTATGGGGTTTCAATGTGGTTTCCTCTTAATAAGAATCCTTTTAAAGGAATTCCATCTTTCTTTCTGAGGCTAATATATGGTGTCCCCAGATGTGTTGCCAGATCTGCCCTTTATTTGGAGTCAGGCCTAAATTCTTTAAAAAGTCTGGCATGGATGTATTCTATCCATTTTTGGCTCCGCTGTTGTTACACAAGCAATTCCACCTCTTTATTGGCTAAAACTATGTCAGACTCTTTTAAATCACCTTGGAGGAAGGCAATTGAATGTAAGATCATCTCAGTGGGATTATCCATATCCCACCTGCTATCTTTAGACTTAGAAGGGGCCAAAGCTATTGTCAAGCAGAGGTTGAGGGACATTGATTACCAGGAGCTGCAAGGGACAGCCAGGGGACCTTGCTCCCCTCAGTCACTGGGTTTACCATGCTTACCTTGCAAAGATGGAATGCCTTATTTAACAGTTCCAAAATATAGAAGGGCTTTCTCCTTGGCAAGGTTTAATGTCCTTCCCTCAAATTTGCTAACTGGCAGATTCAACAAAACACCACTGAGCAAAAGATGCTGCCCCTGTGATAATCAGGAAATTGGATCTATATTACATGTACTCTTTCATTGTAGTTTCTACCAAGGGGCTAGGGAAGACTTATTATATCCCATTACACGACGCTTCCCTGGGCGCACCTTAGAGTCTCTAATGGTCATCTTATTTCAAGGTTCTGACAAAGAGATTACTCTTCAAGTAGCAAAATTTTTAAACTTAGCTATGTTAACTAGATCTTCCTTGTCTATGTAAACGAAATATTTGCTTATCTATATTGTACGTTACCATTATCACTTTGATTGTATTTTCTCTGGTGAATGTGAGCCACTATATTTATTTATATTTGTATTGTTTTAAAATGTTTTTAACAAGTTGCTTTAATGGTCTATTGACTGTAATAAAATGAAATGAAATATCTGGATGAGAATATCTGGATGAGTATATGTGGAGGAGTATATACAGAGGAGTATACATGGAGGAGTATATATGCAGGAGTATATATGGAGGAGTTTATATGCTGGGGTATATATGCAGGAGTATATAAGGTGACGTATATATCTAGGAGTGTATATGAAGGAGTACAGATGCAGGAGTATATCTGGAGGAATATATTTGGATGAGTACATCTGGAAGAATATATATGAAGGAATATATCTTGAATATATCTGGAGGAGTTTATATGGAGGAGTATATATAGAGGAGTATATCTGGAAGAGTATATATGGAGGAGTATATCTGGATGAGTATATCTGGAGGAATATATATGGAGGAGTATATTTGGATTATATCTAGAAGAGTATATATGGAGCAGTATATATAGAGGAGTATATATGGAGGAGTATATCTACTCCTCCGTATATACTCCTCTACATATACTCCTCTGTATATACTACTCCATATATACTCCTCCATGTATACTCCTCCAGAAATACTCCTCCATATATATTCCTCCATATATACCCATCTAGATATACTCATCCATATATACTCCTCCATATATACTCTTCCATATATACTACTGAATATATACTCCTCCATATTTATTCCTCCACATACACTCCTCCCTATATACTACTCTATATATACTCCTTAATATATACTCCATTTATAATCCTTCATGCATACTCCTCCATATATATTCCTCTATATATACTCCATCATACATACTTCTCTATATATGCTTCTAGATATATAACTCTCTCTATATCCCCATATATACTAATGATTATATGGTCCTTTATATATATTACTCCATATATGTTCCTCTATATATACTCTTCCATATATACTCCTCCATATATACCCCTCTATATATACTACTGAATAAATACTCCTCCATATATATTCCTCCACATATACTCCTCCATATATACTGCTCCATATATACTTCTCCATGTATAATCTTCCATATATGCCTCTCCAGATATAATCCTCGATATATACTACTCCATATATACTACTCCATATATACTATTGAATATATACTCCTCCAGATATATTTTTCTATATATACTGCTCCATATATACTCCTGTATATATACTCCTCTATATATATACCTCTAAATATAATTTTCCTTATATACTCCACCAGATATACTCCTCCAGATATACTTTTGCATATATACTCTTCCATACATACTCTTCCGTATATACTCCTGCATATATACTCCTCCATATATACTCCTGCATATATACTCCTCCATATATATTCCTGCATATATACTCCTCCATATATACTCCTCCTTATATACTCCTGCATATATACTCCCCATATATACTAATCCATATATGCTCCTGCATATATGCTCCTGCATGTATACTCCTGCATGTATACTCCTCCATATATACTCCTGCATATATACTCCTGCACATATACTCCTCCATATATAGCCCTGCATATATACCCCTCCATATATACTCCTGCACATATACTCCTGCATATATACTCCCTCATATATACTCCTGCATATATACACCTGCATATATACACCTGCATATATACACCTGCATATATACTCCTGCATATATACTTCTGCATATATACTCCTGCATATGTACTCCTCCATATATACCCCTGAATTATGTACTCCTCCATATACACCCCTGCATATATTCTACTCCATGTATACTCCTGCATATATGCTCCTACATATATACTCCTGCACATATACTCTTCCATATATACTCCCTCATATATACTCCTGCATATATACTCCTGCATATATACTCCCTCATATATACTCCTGCATATATACTCCTGCATATATACTCCTCCATATATACTCCTGCATATATACTCCTGAATATATATATCTGCATATATACTCCTGCATATGTACTCCTCCATATATACCCCGAATTATGTACTCCTGCATATATTCTACTCCATATATACTCCTGCATATATACTCCTCCATATATATTCCTGCATATATACTCCTCCATATACACTCCTGCATATATACTTCTCCATATATACTCCTGCATATATACTTCTCCATATATACTCCTGCATATATACTTCTCCATATACACTCCTCTCGATAAGAATTAAGAATTAAGGCAGCGAGAAACAATAGGGATATTCTGGTGTGGGTTTACTATAGACCTCCAACCCAGGCTGAGGACTTGGATGATGCTTTCCTCAACCAAATGACTGCTCATTCAAAGAGGAAAGATACAGTAATAATAGGAGATTTCAATTACCCAGATATATGCTGGCAGTCAAACTCTACCAAGACAGCAAGGTCCAGCAAGTTTCTTGTTTGTCTTGAAGACAACTTCACGGTCCAGAAGGTGGAAGAGTCCACAAGGGGATCAAATATTCTAGATCTGATCCTGACCAACAGGGATGACCTCGTTAATGAGGTAGAAGTGGTTGGATCTTTAGGGGGGCGTGACCATGCCCTGTTGGAATTTGGCATTCAGTGGGAAGGAGAAGATAAGTGTAGCCAGACACTCATCTTAGATTTTAAAAAAGCGGACTTTTGTAAACTTAGGGAGCTGCTGGCTGGAATTCCGTGGTCAGGAATAGTGAAAGGGAAAGGAGTTCAGGAGGTATGGGAGTTCCTTAAAAAGGAGATACTGAAGGCACAGTCTAAAACTGTTCCAATAAGGAGAAAAAATGGAAGGCATCTGAAGAAACCAGAATGGTTGACTAAAGAACTCTCAGCTGAGCTAAGTGTTAAGAGAAACATGTATAGGAAATGGAAGAAGGGGGAAACCACCAAAGAAGAATTCAAGCAAGTTGCCAAGAGATGTAGGGAGGAGGTCAGAAAGGCTAAAGCACAGAACGAACTTCTGTTGGCCAGAGACATTAAAAACAATAAAAAGGGCTTTTTTAAAAATGTCCGCAGCAAAAGGAAAAAGAAGGAGACAGTAGGGTCGCTGCGCAGAGAAGATGGTGAATTACTCACACGGGGAAGAGAAAAGGCAGAACTACTTAACACCTTCTTTGCCTCCGTTTTTTCCCAGAAGGATACAAGCACTCAACCTGGTGGTTGGGGAGCAGGAGAAGAAGCAGAGGAAATGAGGCACATAATAGGTAGAGAGGTGGTACAGGAATACCTGGCCACACTGGATGAATTCAAGTCTCCAGGGCCAGATGAATTGCATCCTAGGATATTAAAAGAACTGGCAGAGGTCATTTCAGAACCGCTTGCTATAATCTTTGAGAAATCTTGGAGGACAAGAAAAGTTCCAGCAGACTGGAAGAGAGCAAATGTTATCCCCATCTTCAAGAAGGGAAAAAAGGAGGACCCAAATAATTATCGCCCAGTCAGCCTGACATCAGTACCCGGAAAGATCCTGGAGCACATCATTAAGCAGTCAGTTTCTAATCATTTTGAAAGCAATGCGGTAATCACGAGAAATCAACATGAATTTCTCAAAAATAAGTCATGCCAGACTAATCTTATCTCTTTTTATGATAGAGTTACTAGCTTGATAGATGAAGGGAATGCTGTGGATGTAGCATACCTCGATTTCAGTAAGGCCTTCGACAAAGTTCCCCATGACATTCTTGCAACGAAGCTGGTAAAATGTGGGCTGGACAGGGCTACTGTTAGATGGATTTGTAATTGGTTGACCGACCGAACCCAAAGGGTGATCACGAATGGCTGCTTTTCATCCTGGAGAGAAGTGACTAGCGGGGTGCCACAGGGTTCTGTCCTGGGCCCAGTGCTGTTCAACATTTTTATCAATGACTTGGATGAAGGAATAGAGGGCATGCTCATCAAATTTGTAGATGATACCAAATTGGGAGGGGTTGCTAATACGCCAGAGGACAGGATCAAAATTCAAAATGACCTGGATAGATTGGAGAGCTGGGCTGAGGCGAACAAAATGAAATTCAACAGAGAGAAGTGTAAGGTCCTACACTTAGGTAGAAAAAATGGAATACAGAAATATAGGATGGGGGACACGTGGCTGGATAGCAGTACATGTGAAAGGGATCTAGGAGTCTTCATAGACCACAAGCTGAACATGAGTCAGCAGTGTGATGCGGCAGCCAAGAAAGCCAATGCAATTCTCGGCTGCATCAATAGGAGTATGGTGTCTAGATCGAGGGAGGTACTGGTACCACTCTACTCTGCTTTGGTTAGACCCCATCTTGAATACTGTGTCCAGTTCTGGGCACCCCAATTCAAGAAGGATATTGACAAGCTGGAGCAAGTCCAGAGGAGGGAGACCAAAATGGTGAGAGGCCTGGAAGCCATGCCCTATGAGGATAGACTTAGAGAGCTGGGTATGTTTAGTCTGCAGAAGAGGAGGTTAAGAGGGGACATGATAGCCATGTTTAAATATTTGAAGGGATGCCACGTAGAGGAAGGAGAGGGCTTGTTTTCTGCTGCTCCAGAGACCAGGACAAGGAGCAATGGATTCAAGCTGCAGGAAAGGAGATTCCACCTGAACCTCAGGAAGAACTTCCTGACAGTCAAGGCTGTCCGGCAATGGAATCTGCTGCCTCGGAGTGTAGTGGAGTCTCCTTTCTTGGAGGTTTTTAAGCAGAGGCTTGATGGCCATCTGTCGGGATTGCTTTGAGGGTGTTCCTGCATGGCAAGGGGTTGGACTGGATGGTCTGTGTGGTCTCTTCCAACTCTAGATTTCTATGATTCTATGATATATTCTTCCATATATACTCCTCCATATATACTCCACCATATATACTCCTGCATGTATACTCCTCCATATTTACTCCTGCATGTATACTCCTCCATATTTACTCCTGCATATATACTCCTCCATATATACTCCTGCATATATACACTCCTGCAAATATACTCCGCCATATATACTCTTCCATATATACTCCTGCATATATACTCCTCCATATACACTACTCTAGATATACTCCTGCATATATACTCCTGCATATATACTCCTCCATATATATTCCTCCATATACACTCCTCTAGATTTACTCCTGCACATACTCCTGCACATATACTCCTCCATATATACTCTTCCATATATACTCCTCCATATGTAGAGATCCCTTTCCTCCCCCCACCTCCTTTGGGTGATAGGAATCCTATCTATGTGTGTCATTGACAAGCACATGCGAATAGAATGTGCAGGGAGTTCTTTAAAGGAAAGCATTTATTCTAAGAACAGGCAATGTAAATAACAAAAGATATCACTATACATGGGGGTTCCTTCCCTCAGTTTTGTTTAGTAGTTACAAAATTACAGATAGTTACATCATATCAGCCAGAGCTTTCAAAAATCCTAACACAACTATCTAAAGACATCCTAGCTACTCACATCTTTGGTCTGGTGCTGAGATGGTTTACAGAGGCAGTGTCATGAGGAAAGGCCTAGCTGAGCCTACCTACAACCAGAGATATGCCTCCTCTTGTTGATGTCTGTTATCCTCTTTTGTTGTCTCTTGCCCAGTGTTCCCCTGAGGCTTTTTAAAACTTCTTGACTGAAGCATCTCAGAGATTCTCACCTTCTTCCCCCTGATTGGGGGACTATCTCTCGTGACCTGTGATGTTTTGTAATGCTGACCCCCAATAAAATGTAACCTAACCCAACACTCATTAACCCTTTGTATGCCTGGGGGAGAACCATCTCCCTTCGGCTCTGTTACCTGGATAATGGGAACCACCATTATGGATTCAAATTATAAGAAAAGAGATTCCTCCTGAACATTAAGAAGAATTTTTTCACTGTTACGAGTTGTTCAGGAGCTGAATAGACTGGCTGGGGTGGGTGGGTGCACTCTTCTTCGGAAGTCTTTAAACTGAGATCAGAAAAAGCATCTTTCAGCAGTGCTTTAGTTGTACATTTCTGCATGGCAGGGGGTTAGACCGGACTGTCCTCACGGTCCCTTCCAGCTCTCAGATTCTGTGGTTTTATGATTTATACTGAGCTAAATGGATGAATGCTCTGATTCACACAGAAGACAGTTTTGTAGGAGGATGCAAAAAAAACAAACAAAAAACAGCCTGGCCAAGGCTCTGTATCAGCATTTCTCATTCCTTTTAACAGGGAAAATCATTGCAGCTGCTAAAATTTTCACTCCAGTAGAGGGCAGCATAACCACAGCAATGCCCAGATAGAATGAAAATTTTCCTTGGTTTCTTTTTTTGATCATAGCTATTCCGAATTTGGCACCACACTGGTGGTGTAGTGGTTTGAACACTGGATTATGACTCTGGAGACCAGGGTTTGAATTCCCCTTGGCAATGAAAACCCAGACCTTAAGCAAGTCACACCCTCTAATCCTCAGGGGAGGGCAAAGGCAAAGCCACTCAGAGCAAATCTTGCCAAGAAAATCATGTGACAGGTTTGCCTTAGGGATATCATAAGCTGCCACCTAGCCAATCCAAAAGGTTCATCCTGTTGGCTAGTTGCAAGGAGTGATGTTCAAGGGGAAAGCTCATAACCCAGTGGTAGATCATATGCTTTGTAGATTCAGTCTCCAGAATATTCAGTTAGAACTATGGGAAAGTCCTGCCTGAAGCCTTGGAAAGCTTTGAGTGAGTGAAAGAAGTATTGGGGAACTACCTCCTTTAAAGTTTAGACTAAATTCTGGAGCACATTCACCACTCCACTGATATTGAAGTTGCCAGACTCCCCTGACCAAGGGCCAGGGATGATGGGAGACACAGTTTACCATATGGAGAGCCACTCTTCCCTCTCACACACACACACACAGGAACAGGATAATAAGCAACTTTGGATACGTGGATCAAGATCACTTTGCTAGATCATCCCTCTTCTCACAGGACCCCAGAAATCAGAGTAACAAATATGGCTATTGGATGTGCATGATGACAAAACCCAGCTCGGAATATACCCAGTTTCCCTACCCCAACACCACTACACACGCTATTTTATTTTACTTTTATTTTTGTTTAGGAGTACATGCTTTTTGATCAGACTCATCAGTATAGCTGTCAAAGGGCAGTTGAGATGGATTGATGGCAATGATTAGAAGGAGACTTGTGAATGACCTGAATCCTATTAGTAGTCCTAACTGAAGTAGACTCACTGAATCTATAAGTTTGTTTTGTGTGTGTGTGTGTTGTCTCATAATAACAGAGTCTTAGGCCATTTCCACACTACATTGTTATAGTGCTATTATTCCACTTTCAATGTGCTATGGAATCCTGAGGTTTGCAGTTTAGGGACGGGCATTTAGAATTCTCAGCTGGAGAACTCTTGGACCTCACCAAACTACAAACCCTAGAATGCCACAGGATGTTGAAAGGGGAATAATAGCACTAGAACAGCGTATAGTGGAAATGGCCTTAGACAGGAAGGGACTGTAAGGGCTGTATTTTTTCCAAGTGGCTCTGAGAGCTTCTGGAGGTGTTTCTTTTGATTCCTCCATTCTTACAGGCACATTAGATGGGAACATAAGAGAAAGACTTAGTAGTTGCCCCTAGGCAATGAAATTCTCTTCCCAGAGAGGCCAGACTGATCCCTTCCTTACTATTACTTCAGCAGCAGGTGAAGACCTTTTCATTCAAACAGCTGTTTGGGAACAGTTTGTTATAGAAGAAAGCAACTTTCCTTGTGGTTTCTAGCACTTTTATCCCTTGCATCTTTAATGGCTTTAATTCTATAGATTGTCTGATGCCATTTTAAACATAATTTTAATCTACATGTTTTAATTTACATGTTCTTTTTACATCCATTTATTTTTAGGGTCTTTCCACACTACACTGTTATAGTGCTATTATTCAACCTCCTATGGAAACCTGGAGTTTGTCGTTTAGGGAGGGCATTTAGAATTCTCAGCCAAGGAGCTCTTTGGCCTCAGTAGGCTACAAACCCCAGAATTCCACAGGATGCTGAAAGTAGATTAATAGTACTATAACAATGTAGTGTGGAAAGCTCCTATGTCTTTTTAGGCACCATTGAGATCTGGCTTTATGGAAAAGCAGGATATAAATAAAACAATACAACAAGACAGTAAAATACAACTCATCTCAAGTGATTTCAACTCTCCAACACTTTACAGATGAAAATTAGGACACATTTGACCAAGGAATGTCAGAATGAGGTCAAGACAGCAAATGTTATCAGTGAGTAACAACAAACAAGTGAGGAGAGGTTGCAGAAATTTGCTCTTGTCTGACCCTCCTGGGAAGGAAAGTATTTTGCCCCTTCCTCACCTCTCCCCATTGCTGTGTTAATTGTGTACAAACTCTTTTTGCACTTTTGCTCTCAGTTTGCAGTAATGGAAGTAAGCTGAGGACTAAGGGGGAAGTGAGAAGAGGAGAGAGAAACTGGGACATTTTAAAAGCCACTGAAATAGTGGGACGGCAGAAGATTCATCAGGACTGTCCCTGCCAAACCAGGACAGTTGGAGGGTATGTGATTTTAGTGGTTGGCATTCACATGCAAACCACACAGAATGGTAAATCAGCAATGAGCACACACTGATGATGGGTACTACAGTGCCCTCAGCACCTCCAGGAAAAGGTCATAATATGCTTTATCATAGGGCATTTCTAGACCACAGCCTTGAACTGGTGAAAATACAATTCCTACTTTCCAAGAAACTGTAACAGCAATTATTGTTCTACAAGGAGAAATAAGGTGTTCTTGAATGGACAATGCTTATTAAGTCTGCCAGCTAAATCTTGTATGACTATTTAGGGGAATCTACAATATTTTAACATGGTAGAAAAACAAAAACAAAAAACAGTTTTTTAGTGGTTTAATTGCTAGACTATGACTTTGGAAACCAGGATTCAAATCCCCATTCAGTCAGTCAGTCATTCAAAAGCCACTGGCTAACCTTGGGCAACTCACACTGTTGGACAAGATGTGACTTGGGCAAGTCACACTCTCTCAATCTCAGAGGAAAGTGATGGCAAACCTGCTCTTGCCAAGAAAACCCATGATAGGTTCACCTTAGGACTTCCATAAGTCAGAAATGACATGAAGGCATATAAGAACAACAACAACAAATAAAAACAAATCTAGTATATAAAAGTCAAAGTTTGTTTGTGTCAGGTGAAGACCTCATATGATTGGCTGTCTAAGAAGATCCTATGAAATCCTGGTGTTTGCAGTTTAGAGAAGGGTCTTTAGAATTCTCAGCCAGAGAGCTCTTGGGCTTCAGTCAACTGTGTCTGTCTTGAATAGGCCGGTTGCTATGGAGATGATGCCTAGCAGCAAGGAGGAGGGCTGTGTATTTTCCTCAGGAACCCAACCTCTGTATGTTAATAACTCTGAATAGAGACTGGATTGGGGAATATGGGGAAAAGTTACAGGTATTGGACAAGACAGTTTCGGAAATTAAAGACACAGGATCTCAAATCTTTCTAACAAGTATTACCTATGAGAAAATAAAATCCCAGGCAATGTCAGGTATATATGCTAGTATATAATAAGCCAAAATCATGCTGTAGCATAAGACAGCAGGGGTGGGTGAACTGTGGGTCTAGCATTACTCATTTGTTCCTGTAGATGGCAGTAGACAATCAGCTGTTGTCGGAAGCACAGGCATTCCAATGCTGTATTCATCTTTACATCTCCCCCCTCCCTGCACATAATAACATTGGGCATCAGACTTGAGACAGGTTTAGTGCCCAAAAACTGCAAAGTGAGGGCATTAGAAACAATGGCTAGCTGAGAAATGTAAATGACAAGAAATACATAACCCTTCCCTACTACTCTATTTTGTTCTTACACATCATCACACACACACACACACACACAGTCCTCTTCTCTCCAGAATGCAGCAAAAGCACATCTGGTCTGGGATGCTGACTCAGAAAAGGTATCTGGGGACAAAGGGCTGAACACTACCCCCTATTCTACCTATATAGCCATTCAGCTCTTAGATTAGAGAACTAAGCAGTACCATCACTCAAATCCTCACGCAGACAGACAGAGATTGGCATCATATTTGTGACATATGCCTACGTAAGTTGCACTATGCATGTGGGGCAAATTATTCACCACAGTGCAATGGACTGTTACACTGATAGTAGCAGAAGTGGAGCTGCACATGACTACAATGCTGTGCATTGAAAATGTACACTGTAGTTTTACATGGTGGATTGTTCCATGTGCATTGTGCAACAGCAGCCATTCATTGATCTGTGTTGCCCAGTGTTGCTATTCTGCATGGGGACAGTCTAATGCTGGCATTGCATATCTTTGAGTGTAGATATTTTCACCACACTGAGGGGAGTATTGGATTGCAGCCAAGGAATGCAGAATAGTGGAGAACTCATACTGCCTATGCAGTGATCAAACATTTCCTCCTCCCTGAACTTTTTATTTTTCTTGTTATCAATATCCCACTTTTCAATTCAGTGTCAGCCCCTGGTATTCTCTTTGCAATCATCACCTACAGTTAAGCACCATGGTGGTGCTGGCAAACGATCAGGGGGCCAATTAATTTTCATGACACACTAAGACACCCAGTTTGTAAACCTCTATTCTGATCAATAATAGTTATTGTGATTCTTGTACTCAAAAGTAGCAGATCTTCCAGATGAATTAAAATCATGAATATGGCTATCAGACCATGCATGATAGCAAAACCCAATTTGGCGTACACCCTATTTCTCTTCCTTAACACAACTGCACACACTATTTTATTTTACTTTTACTTTGGGCTTGCAGAATTTTCTCCATTCTCAAGACAAGGAGTGCATGGTTTTTGATCACACTCATCAGTGTAGCTGTCAAAGGACAGTGGAGAGGGCAATGATTACAAAGAGGCCTGTGAATGGCCTGAATCTTATTACTAGTCCTAACTGGAGTAGATCCACTGAATCAATAAGTTTGCTTTTCTTTGTGTTGTCTCATAATGACAGAATCTTAGGCCCTTTTCACAACTTACCTTGTCCCAGAGACATCCAGTGTGAGTCCCAGCATTGGCCCTGCCAGGAGGAGAACACAGTAGGAGCACCCCCTGCCACACCGGCTGCCTCTGTCTTCCAGGAAGCACAATGGCCACACCTCTTCCTGCTGCAGTGCAGCCAGGTAGTTTCCCACACTGTGCTGGGGCTGGAATTGCAGCCATTGCTCTTCCAGGGTCTCTGCAGACAAGATAGATGTGCAATGGTGGCACGATTGCCAGTCATTGAGAAAGAAAACCTGTCCCGTCCTTCTCCCATCCCTATGGTGGGTTGGGAGGGTGATGCAGAAAGGACCTTAGAACTGGTCTGCAACAACCATCCAGCCCTAGCCCCCGGCAAATAAGAATACATGACTAAAGATGCCCACCCACCCTCTCTTTAAGACCTCCAACAAAGGAGGATCTACCACTCTCCAAAGTCAACCTCTTCCACTGTTGAACAGCCTTGCCATCTGGAAGTTCTTTCTAGTGTTTAGGTGGAATCTCTTTTCTTCAAATTTGAATCTATTGGTTCAACTTACAGTCTCTGGACTTGTAGAAAACAAGCTTGCTCCATCTTCTACAAGTTGATGCAATTCAATTCAACAGTTTATTCAATCAGTCTGTTCTAGTCCAGACAAACCAATGGAATTCAGGCTCATGTTGTGTGACCTGTAGGCTTCTAGGTGCTAGATAAATCTGGTTTTCCAGGTCTTGAAAGAAAATTTTTTTTACTAAGATTCTGATATGGGCAGGCCTGGTGCCAGGGGGTGATATAGCTGGGCATGTGCTAAATCTAGTGGTCCAGCAGGTGATCCAATGAATCTAGTGATCCAGCAGGTCAAGACCCCCCTTCTTAGTGAGCTCCCCATCACTGTTGTTACCACTTAATTTCCATCGTACTTTCTGGCTCAAAAGGATGAGCTAGTGACCAGCAGCAGAGGAAGGTGAGGGAGAGAAGAAGCAGCAGCAGCAAAACCTGCTAGCCTGCTGCTTACTCACCAGTTTACTCTCTGACAACAAGGATAATGAAATGGCATGTTGTTTGAAACTACCCACTTGGAGCTCAGGTAAGATGAGAATGAAATAATATTGTGAGTCATGGATGGAGACCTTTGGAGCTCCAGATCTTTCAGCCCACAGCTCCCAGAAAAACTCTTCCCATCATGGACAATGGTAAGGGATTGTGGGAATTGTAGTCAAAATGTCTTGGGGGACAAAACTTCCTTATCATTGGTGCAGAGAATGGAATCAATTGCACCTGGAAGCTGAAGAGAAGGAGAATACATGAAGGGAATTATATAGGTGAGGCACTGGTGGCACAAGATGCCAAGATATGGACTGAAAGTGGAACTGTGGCAGAAGAAATCTCCAGTCTCTTTTCCAATTAGAGAGAATAGTACTGCATAAAGGACAACCCAAATACTTTCAGTTCCTTCCAGGGACCAAAGGCTGGTTCTACATTCTCTATGGCCATCTATAGACCTGAGTCATGTTACTCCCAAGAAGCAGGGAAAGAGCAGTCACATAGGGACGGGGAGCATGGGAGCGGTTTGCTCCAGGCGACAACATGTTTGGGGTGTCCTGGCCTGTGTGCCCTGGCCATGCCCCCAGTCACCCTGGTTATGCCCCCACACACCCTGGCCACATCCCCAGGCACCACAGCCATGTCTCTTACGCTGTAGCCCCACTCCACTCCTGCCCCCTCTTCACACACTCCAACTTCCACCACTGAGGAGAGAGCAGGATTACAGCAAAAAAGGGGTGGATGGGGGAGGATGCTTAAACCTTTTCTCAACATGCTGCTTGTCTCTCCCCTTCCCGCTCATCCTGGTTCCCTAGAAGTACTGTTTCTGCATTGCACAGAAAGTAGGAGGAGTTTCTTGGGAAGAAGGAAAGAGAAGGCCAAAGGGGTTAAGTATTCCCACACAATTCACTGTCTCTGTTGTAAATCACCCCTGCCGTACTACTGTTGAGTGGTGACACAAACTCCTAGCTACTTCATATGTTACCATCCACTTGACAGTAACATTTTAATCTCCCAGATTCACATGTGTTGCAGAAACACCACAGAACTAGACCTACAATGTTGACATTTGGCAATATCGCTACCTACACAATTGTCCCCCCATTTCAACCACTCGCCAAATAAAAGTTCTCTCCCCCCCCCGCCGCTACAAACAAGAACTCAGAAATGATTTCTGCCATTGGGGTACTTTTCTATCCCAGTCAAAGTAATGTACTAGGATGCAAAATGTGCCTTGCTGTTTGTTTCTTTAGTAAATCACAGCACAACATGCATGCTCTGTTTGTAAATAGGTTGGCCCCATTTGGGAAAATGGATTTTTTTTTTCCTATGTTCAGAGGATGCTGGAGTTCATTGCAATCAGGAAATGCCTCACAATGCAATATAAGATATGTACATTTTATTTTATCTGATTGTGTCATCTGGCTATGAGCATTAAGGCTGAACACATTTGATCCTGCCCAGATAATCAGTCTTTTAGACAGCAGGCAGTTTTATATCTCGCAATATATTGGAATTCTCATTGGGATCAGAAAACACCCCGTAATGCAACCTTTTTGTTTAATTTTTCTAAAAATTACAATATATGAGAATTCATCCTGGCCTCAGTTACATCTTCTCAGACATGAAAGCTTCAGTACAGTGTGGTACTCTTTTATTTCACATATGCAAGCAGAAATCTAGTTGAGTTTCATATCCCGATTTCCCATTTTGATTTTTGGAAAGTTAAGGTTACATTAAAATAGAAAAAATGGAAATTTAATATAAAGTGCTTCTTCTTGTATTTTCCTATTTGGGAGAACTTGCACATTGGACGTTGTGTGTTATCTGATACTTTTCGGCTTATGTTTCTGTAAAATATTTTACCTTTAATATGTGTTTTACAGTTGCTGACAAAATCCTGATCTTGACATGAATAGATAACTACTGAAAGTTTAAACATGTTTCAGTTGTGGCCTGACCCTGCCTTGATGTGGCTTGAGAGCTCTGTTTGGGCCAGACTTGTAATAAGGGGACAAGGAATGCCTTATCCATTAGGCACTTAGGCACAATGCCCAGGGCCTACGAAAATTTTAGGGCCTACAAAAACATCCCTAGTGGTATGTCAAGGTGAGGCAGGGAGCTGATTACAGGAGTGCCTAGGGCCTATGAAAAACCTTAATGTGGCCGGAAAGGAGTCAGATCTTAATGTGCATTGCAACTTCACACAAAGATGTATGACACATTTAGATGGGGATTTTCCTTCTTGAACAATGTTTCATGTGATACAAAGCATGCTATTTTCAACTGAATTATTATCATCTCTATATATTACAGCACTGAAAAAGCAACTGATGTATTTTATAAGTGGCTGAGGTGAATACTGCTCACTGTATTTCGCAAATAGCTTTGGTAGCATCAAAGAGAGGGACTCTTCTATTGCACTGTTTATGGGATATTTCCTTTATGTGTTAACATTGCATCTCCCTCTCTATTGGTTCCATGGGTATCCTCAAAGATATCACTATGTTGTCGGATCCAGTTGCCTCTGTAGCATTTTGATACCATCCTGGTATTAATCCTGGTACAGTCTCCCTTTTGGCTGAGATGATGTGTACTACTTACTCCTGGAACTCCTGAACATGTGTGTACATTCCTCTTAGCTTGTTATGCAAGTCTGTATCCTCTTTTGCCCTCTTTTTTAATGATACATTTTCTTTTTTCAGTAGTTTGTTAAGTAGCTGTCCTAAGAGGTCTTAGACAGTCTCTGAGGCCTAATATCCCTTTGTCTAAAAATTAAACATCCTTCTCTGTTCTAGGACAGTGTGTGAATAAAGCAGAATTCAGACAGGCTTTGACACATTTCTTCCTATGGAAGGATGAATGACAAGCCACATACAATAAACATCTGCTGTATTCTACAGGCCTCAAAACTACAGCCTCAAAACTAAAGCACAGATGTTTCTTTTCCCACTAACTACCTCACTGAACTAGCTTTTCCAGCCATTTACTCCCCGTATTCCAACAACGGGAAAAACATCATGTTTGAGAGATGCCATTTGAGTTATGATAGGCTTGGGTATGTGTGCTAGGTTTTTTGGAACTTAATCAGGGAACAGAGATGGAGAGAAACAGGAGAGCAGACAATCAAATGTGGAATACATCCTGATACAAATGTACTATTGTCTCATGCTCTGTGGGTTCACATTATAAATGGATATTACAGGCGCAACTGCAAAAGTTAGACAGTTTGCAGATCTATCTACACTCTTGTTGTAGGAAAAATTGTGATCATTTTTTTTAACTGAATGTGACACATATAAGATCTCCTAGAGTTCCAAGCACCCATCAACTGCCATTGCAGGGCTTTCTTGTAGAAATCTTGCTGCTCCATAGTTGTTGGAGGTCACTTCGGAGCCCCAAATAATAATATAAAATAGATATGAATAAATAGCACAAATTCCACCAAAGGGAATTTACCTTTTTCTTCTCTCCAGAATCCATACACTAAAATCATATTACCTAATTCAAGGTGAGCACCTCGTTCATATCTTTGGTAAAGCAGCTCTTTTCACCTCCCCCTCTTCCCAGAATGAACAGATAAGTACAGTCCTTTCCTTAACATTCCCACATCCATTGAGCCAAACCAACAACTCATAGAAGGTCATATAAACAGTCTGTTTCATTCTGTTATTAGGCTTCGATGTCACCAGTAGTTGCTGGTGGCTTCCATGTCAATGGGGCAGTGAATTCACTGAAAATTTCAATCTAAATTTCAAAGGAGCTATCTAAGGTGCTGAAACGGATCCCTGAAAGATTCAGTATCTTGGACAGTTTGTTAAAAGTCTAGTCTAAATTTGGAGTGGATTTACTGATAAGCACTTACATAAAAGTCACCAGCTGTTACTGGATATCCACTCCTCCCTTTAAAATACGTGTGTGTGAGCACACGTGTGCATGTACATAGTCCTAGGTTTATCCAGGCACCTTTCATTCTTCAGTGGTGATCCTATCTTGTAAATTACGAACAGGAACATTAAACAAAATACATCATTTCACTCCAGCCATTCAATAAGTACTTGTTATTTTTGAATCCCAGTTTCATCAGCTACAAGTGTTAGCAAAACTCAATACTGCACCCAACAGGAAGCAGAAAAAAGAAGAAACCAGAAACAGACCTGTTACCTTGTTTTCTGGGGGTCCCGTGAGGGACACCTAAATGCACTCCAAATATTAAAGTAGGAATTAGCAAAAGCACAAGCTAGCACTACGAGAGGCAGGGCAACGCAGCGAGATCTTGGACCCAATGTTTACGGGGTCAGGCAGAGAGTCAATAATCAAACAGATGTAAATAATAATTGTTTTTCTTTATTTAAAATACAATCACACTTATGTAGGCAAACACTCACACAGACCTAGTGAAAGAAAGGTAGAATTTGGATAGAGGATTTTAAGAGGGATTTTTCAGGGGAAATACTACACCTGATCCTGTAGCCTGGGTAGCCAAAAGAAGGTCAGCAGTAGCGAAGGTTCTCAGCACGTGTAGCTGAGGGGAAGGCTCATCAAATGGAGTGACAGCAAGGCAGGATGAAAGTCAGAGCGATCTGAGGAAGCTCTCAAAATCAGGGGGTCTTATAGGGGGAAATGTGCCTGTAGGCTAGTCCGTTCTCAGGGAAAATAATGGGTTTCGGAGTAGAGACAAAGCCTCCGAAAGGTCAGTACTTTGCATGATTGAGTTGCGACAGAGTTATCAATAGTGCAGACGGTATGTAAACTAGGAGTGCTTGACATTTGGCTATTCGGATTGTCAAGCTGCCTGCTCGGGGCAGGGAATCCTTTGTGTGCTGCATTCCTACATAATGTGTACTTGTGTGGAGGTTTCCTGAAGCTGCAGTCTGGCAATTACTGGCCTGCCTGGATTTCATTTTGTATTGTTCATCTATTTTCGGCCATGCCCATGTGCGTGCTTGTCCGGGGGCCTCGCAAGCCCGTAGAGAGGAACGGTTTGGTGATGGTCAATTTCTTGATATTAAATAACAGACCTCGGGCATGGACTAGAAGCTACAGTAACAAACCGATCCATAAATGTATGATGAACAAGCATGTATTCACTGAAGAGAGAGAGAGAGCATTATTAAATTTTAAAAAAAATCCAAGTGCACATGCTCCAAGTAGCACTCTTTGTTCAGTTATACTAATGAAATGGATACCTAAATCCAAAGCTAACATAGCATGCCTTCCACAAGTGAGTGTTGATCCTTAAGTAGCCAGAAAAGCATTACCCAAAGACAAGAGGAGTAGTGTTAGCTAGCTGAGAGGACCCCAAGGTCTGTAGAAGAGGAGGGGCTAAGAAGACCAAATACACAAAACCCAAGAAATGTTAATATAATTTCATACAATTGTTTCACAAGACAAGTGTACAGGTACATGATGAAGAACAAAAGGTATCTCTGGGTTCTTTCAAATGTCACAGCAGTTTCAAAACTCCTTTCCTTAAACCTAGGAGGAGAGAGAGAGAGAGAGAGAGAGAGAGAGAGAGAGAGAGAGAGAGATCGATCTTTGACCACTGTCAGTCTCCAAAGGTTTCAGGAGAGACAATCATAGATTATTGGAACTGAAGTCCAGCAACACTTTGAGGGCTATAGTCACCCATTCCTCAGTTAAACCATACCCACTCTCAACTCAACAGCTGAAAACATTTAAATAAAAGGGGTTTTTTTTGTTATTATGAATTGCTTACTCTAACTCCTCTCTTTCAAGATGTCAGACATAAGACCAAATGTTTTAAAAACTAGAATCATTATAAGCAGAGGTAGCTGGACCTGCTGGAAAGGGTAGGACAATGGTTTCAAATTACAAGAAGAGAGATTCTGACTAAGCATTAAGAAGAACTTTCTAACAGCAGGAGCTGTTCTAGAGTGGAATAGACTACTTCAGAAGGTAATGGACTTTTATTAATTGAGGGTGTTTTTTTAAAAAAAATATTGAAATTTTCTGAAACATGTTTGCATGGGCTAGATGGTGAGAATTCAGATTTTGAGCTTACAGATTGGAGAGCAGTGCCTCAGCAAGCCATGTGAAAGAAAATACTTCTTCACTTAAGACAGTCTTAATGTATAAAGCCACTGTCACACGATGACAATGGAAACAAGACACTGAGCAACTATGTAGAAGGGATGAAAGGATGACAGATTCATTCAAGGAAGAACCATTTGAAGATGATACCATTTTAGCAAGTGAAGTGGAAGCTGCACTCGGAGCACTTGGGAGAAATAAATCACCAGGAACAGATGGCATACCAATAGAGCTGCTTCAAACTACAGAGGTGGAATCAGCTCTAGTTCTAACTAAAATCTGTCAACAAATATAGAAAACAAAAGAATGTCCCATAGATTGGAAATGCTCCATATACATTCCAATCCTGAAATTTTTCCTTGTATTTTCTCATAAAATCATTCATTTTCCCAACTGGGATTTCAGTAACCACAAGACCATTGTGTTAATTTCCCATGCAAGCAAAGGGCTGCTCAAAATTCTACAACAAAGACTTTTACCATATACATAGCAAGAAATGCCAGATGTCCAAACTGGGTTTAGGAAAGAAAGAGGCACTGGAGATATCGCAAACCTATGTTGGATAATGGAACACACCAAAGCAATGGGTATACCACTAGATTTGATTGCCCTGATAAGTAACCTGTGCTCAGGACTATGGGCTACTGTCAGAACAGAATAAGGAGAAATAGAATGGTTTTCAACTGACAAAGGGTTCAGGCAAGGCTGCATGTTATCTCCCTGTCTTTTCCATTTGTATACTGAACAAATCAAACATAAAGCAGGATTAGACTCAGAGGAAGGAGGACTGAAACCTGGAGGAATCAACCTCAACAATTTAAGATATGCGGATGACACAATGCTATTAGCAGAAAAATAGCAAAGACTTGAACTGGCTTTTGAAGGAAGTCAAGGAAGAAAGTGCAAAGGCTGATTTACAGTTGAACATTAATAAAACAAAAATAATGATCACAGATGATTTACATAACTTTAAATTAGACAATGAAGACATTGAAATGATTCAAGATTTTCCATGCCTTGGTTCAGTCTTTAATCAGAATGGAGATCGCGGTCAAGAAATCAGAAGAAGGCTAGGTCTTGGAAAAGCACCTGTGAAGAAACTAGACAAGATGCTGAAGTGTAAAAATATAGCATTGATTGCTTAACTTAGATTTGTCCATACTGTTGTATTTCCAATTTCTATGTATGGCTTTGGAACTTGGACAGTGAAGATAGCTGATACGAAGAGAATCAAGTGCTTTGAAATGTGGTGTTGGAAAAGAGTTCCATGGACTGATAAATAATAAATAAATAATGAACAAATAAATAAGTCCTAGAGCAAATCACACTGAACTCTCCTTAGAAGTCAAGATAACTAAACTGAGACTGTTGTATTTTGGACATATCATAAGAAGACATGACTCACTAGTAGAGACAATAATGCTTGGTATGGTAGCAATAGCATGTGTATTTCTATATCACTTATCAGCTAAGTGCTCTCTAAGCGGTTTACAATGTGTTAGCTAATTGCTCCCAACAAGCTGGGTACTCATTTAACCAACCTGCAGAAGGATGGAAGGCTGAGTCAACCTGGAGCTTGTTACCACGGTTCTGCTATGTCTGGTGAGAGCACTAGATATCTCTTGATATCAAATAATTTGGCCTTTACTTGACCTTTCTCTGCCACCCTACTCCATGTGTTTGCAAGGGCCACCAGACAAGCACATAATAGGCGCGCCGTACATTCCAAACCTCATTCAGGCAGGCAACTTAATGCCTCTTCGATGCTTTAGGGACCACTCCTCCTTGCAAACCGCCTTTCTCAGCGCGACTTTACACAAAGACGCATGGCCAAGTGCTGAGCCAATCCTTTATGTTGGGCCACCTGCATACTGGCCATACTATTGTCATTCATCGCTAAGCTCATCATGTAAAACCTGACCTTTTCCAATGCCTTTGTCCAGCTGCAAATTTCCTTTGTTCTCACCGAGCATGGCATGACCTGTAGGTAAAATCTACCCTATAAAAAGTCCCCAATTCCGAGCACTCCTCGGAACACTCAGGAACATTCCGGACTGCTATCCTGCCTTGCTGTCGGTTTGTTCAGCGAGTCACCCCCTCAGCAAACCACGCTGAGCTTTCCTCTCTGCAACCTCCACTTCTCTCCAGGACTACGTGAACAGGTTTCGTATTACCCATTCCCCCTGAAACGCTCCATTTCTATTTCTCAGTTAGTTAGTGTATGTCTTGTCTTTTGTGTTGTTTGTTTCCAATAAACTATTATTTGTTGCTTTAGAACTTGTCTAGCCGCTCTCTGACCTGACGCTGTATACACAGGGTTAAAGATCCCAGCTAAAGTTACCCTGCCTCTCGTTAGCTTAAAGAGAGTGCTCGAGTCTAATTTCCCCCATCTTGTGTTTTTATTTGGTAATTTGGACACCCCTCCCAGGACCCCCAACATACAGGGTAACAGCCCAGCAGGATCAAACTCTCAACCTTGTGGCTGTAATACCGGTGTGGTAGAAGGTAAGAGCCAGCATGGTGTAGCAGTTTGAGTATTAGACTACACTCCTGGAGACCAGGATTCAATTCCCTGCTCAGCCATGGAAACCCATTGGGTGACCTTGGGCGTGTCACACACTCTCAGCCTGAGAAAACCCCATGCTAGATTTGCTATAGGGTCACCATAACTGAGAAACAACTTGAAGGCACACAACAATAACATGGTAGAAGGTCATAGGAAAAGAGTAAGACCACATTACAAGTGGATGGACTCAATCTAGGAAGGCATGTCCCTGAGTCTGCAAGACCTGAGCAGGGCGGTTGATGACAGGGTGACTGGAGTTCTCTCATCCAGAGGGTCGCCATAAGTCAAAGTCAACTTGACAGCAGTTAAAAACAACAAACAACCCCTCCCTCTAATACCCTTGCAAACAGTTACTTCATCAATATCATGTATTTTAGCTGAAAGGAACAGATTCTGTCCCATTCTACCCTATAGAGCAGAGATGGGAAGAAGCTAGAGCTGGATCTATTGATAGATTTCTGAGTAATTTGGAATTTACTGGGAAGAGTTCCCAAAAACTGCTGTAGTTCAAGCACAGCAAGTAAACCTTGAAATTTAAATCCAGGGGCAGAAATTGAGTTTATAGATATGAGTGTAACTAAAGGGGGAACAAAATGAGGGCACTGCCTGCCAGATAAGAATTCTTTCTCCCTATAGAAATTTTCTTTCAGTCCTCAAATTTATACCACTGTGGAGAGTGAGATGCTGAAAATCATTCACACGTTGACCTCTTATATCTGTTGTGTTTCTGCTCCCTCAGCAAGTTTGCCTACCTCTTTTCTTTGGATGCCCAAACTGTGCTTCTAAATGTCTGACTCAGGTTTCAAGATACGGCAGTGCTAGAAATCTGAGGCTGCTTTTTCTGGAGATTCAACACTGAGCAGTGGGAACAAGTGTTCCCTCATGAGGCCTCTTCCAACTCCATGAGTCTGTTACCCTGTTCTCTGGGGGTCCCGGGAGGGGTGCCCAAATAACCAAAATTCAACACAACTTTGGGGAAAATTAGCTGGAGCACTCACTAAAGCTAGCAAGAGGCAGGGTAACATAGCAGGATCTTGCAACCCAGCATCTATGGGGTCAGGTCAGGAGAGAGTCAAGCAGTCAGACAGTTTTAAAATAGCAAAAAGATGTTTTATTGAAAGACAAACAAACAGTAAAGACACCACAATCACACAGCTAACGGGAGAATTGGAAAAATTGGAAATAGGGATTTTCGGGGGAAATGGGTGATACGACACCTTTCTCGTAGTCCTGAAGAAGTTGAAGATTGAGTTCGTGGACATGGAGTCTCAGTACATAGGACTGAGGGGACAGCTCACCAGACAAAGCAGCAGCAAGGCTGAATGGAACTCAGGAGCGATCTGAGGTGGTCTCAGAATCAGGGGCTTTATATAGGGTGAATTGTGACTGCAGGCATGCCTTACTCAGTGAGAACAATGCGAGTTTGGAGCGGGACAAAGCTTTGGTAAAGGTCAAGTTTAACATGATCGGCTTAGTGCTGATTTAACAATAATGTAGCCAGTATGCAAATGCAAGGTGCTTAGTTCGGCTTTGTAAGACTATCGGCTCAGAGCCGGGTGCCTTTGTTAGTGTCTCGCTTAAGCAAAAGGGTGTTTGCATGAGAGGTTCCTGAAGCAACGGAGGGGCTCTGTTCTGCCTGCCTAGGTGGAGAATGGAATGTCCAACAATTACCAGTTGCGCCTGTTTACATGCTTGTCCGGAGGCTTCGCAAACACTTGGAGCGGGGTGGCAGAGGACGGCCGAATGCTTTTGATATCAAAAACGATATTCAGTGCTATCACCAGGTAGGCCTAGGCCGAAGTAACAAGTCTATCATTCTGTGACTTCAGGAGGCTGAAGTCTCATCCACCGTCAACCCCAAAGTTACATCACTTTTTATAAGGGAGTTAGTTGGTGGGATAGACACTTGTTCCCATTGCTTCTTCTTTGTAAATGCCTGTCAGCTACCTCAGTCCAGTCTTACCTTCAGTTTTGGAGTTCATCCACAGAGGAAAGGTGGAAATTTTCAAGTTCCATGGATTGCGGCATGTTGCAGAGAGAATCAATGGTAAGATGAAAATTTAAGCAGACATTTTCCATTCTTTGATGTTTCTGCAAAGGTCTCATTCATCTCTTCGTCTTCCCCTAGTTCTTATACTAGGACTATGAAGGATATACAGGGTTGGCCAGTGTAGGTTTTACATACACGTTAAAGACCCCAAAATACAGAAGAAAAGAAAATGGATGTCTTGCCCTACAAAGAAACCACCATTTCATTATGCCATGAGGTACATCCTCAGAACTCGGAGGAAATAAAGCTGTGTCACCACACTGAGATTGAGATACCATACAGGAAAAGAATAACAGTCAAGAAAGTGATACAACTAAAGATTACAGAAATTCAAGGACAGTAGCAAAGGTATAACAAAAAAATTAAAAAAAATGAGATTGCTACCTGATGGGAATTTTGCTGGGCCAACAAGAATTTTGTCCTTTGGGCTAATACAGAAATTAGAAATCTAATTTCTAAATTAAGTGTCCTTGTTGTCAGCACACAAAGCAGGTACAGGCATAATAGTGCCTACCTGAGCTAGAAGGCATCAGACAAGAGGTCTCATTTGGAGTGCCCTGCACTACAGGATTGGTTTGAAGGTAGGCCACAGTCCAACAACAGGCCATTTTTATGGGCCACTTGGCAACTAGTAGCTACCCTTGGCTGGGATTATTATAAAGAATGCTGAGTAGGCTTTGCTGTTCTGATTTTCTTAAACAAGAATGCCTGGCAATTCACCCAGATTAGTTTTGCCTTGACAATAAAGAGATCATGCGTAGACATTCATGCTTTATTGGGAAACAGACTGGCATGTCATGGGGATTTTGAGAGGAAGCCAGACCACACCTGATGGAATTGTGGTAGAAAAGAGATTTACTACTTGGAAAAACCATGCTGGTTAGGGGATGTTGTGAGTCCCAGTCTTGAAAAAGTGACTTTTCCAAGTTCTGGGGTGGAAGTAGAACATATCAACTGGTCAGTCTCCTAAGTATGATTTGCCACACATTGCCAAAGGATTCTGATTCCCATTATTTAACCATAGCACCCTAAGTGTGACTCATTTGCATATGAATTGGTTGCCCTTCACTAGAATTTTGTACAGTTCCACTGGCCTGTTTTGGAAGGTCTGTGTCCTACAAACTCCCACTCTGAAATAACCAAGAGGTAGATTAGGATGGAGAGCCAGCCTAGTGTTAGTGGCTTGAGTGTTGGACTATAACTATGGTGACCAGAATTTGATTCTCTGCTCAGTCATGGAAACTCACTGGGTGACCCTGGGCATGTCACAAACTCTCAGCCCCAGAAAACCCTGTGATAGGCTCACCTTAGGGTCACCATAAGTCTGAAACAACTTGAAGGCACAAATAGGGCAATTTATGAGTTTGCAAGTTGTTCCAGGGCATGTTGCGCAGGATGCAGTAACTATGCATTGGCTTTGACTTCTGTGTCAACCATGGTATCTTGCATCCTAAATTCCTCTCACTCCCACTCTACCCCAGCCAAAATTCTCACCCTGGATTCTGTTGGTGAATTCAAAGTTCAAAACCAGAACTGATCTGGCAACATCAGAAAGTCTGCCATCTGAATTATTGTTTGTAAGTATATAACACAAGCCAGGATCATTTGTCTTGCAAAGAATAAATGCAACGTATCTGCGCAAGCTAGCACCTTTTTGCAGGGTGAAATTGATAAATCGCTCTCTCACACACAAGAAATTTTCCTTCAGACCTCAAATTTCAAGCACTGCGGAGCACAAGAACTAGAAAATCATTCACACTTAGAACTCTTGGACATGCATACTTGTACAACAGTTAGCAGAGCCTCTGATAAGGAAGCTCATTTTTACAAAGTTTTCCCAGCTCACCTGCCTCTTAATCTCTGGAGGGAAGATTATAGCATAATCCACAATAGGAGGGAGGTGAAAGAGGGCTGAAGAAACACAGATTTACCATATTTCATTGCAGCAGTATATCTGCAGTAAACAAAGCAACAAAGCTTGAGATGGGAAACAGCAACTTTCTGCTCAAGCAGATCCTGCAGTAGTTGTGTGTGTCTCCCTACAAAAGGGAAGATAAACAGCAGCCACCTCCAAGAATCCTTAGTGAGTGTGAATGAACAGGGGAAACAGAGAGAAAAGAGAAGAGCAGATAAGCCTGCCTCACCAGCTATGCCCATCATGTTTTCTTTAAAAAGCAACTCTAGAGGTGTGGCATCCAAAAATGAAATCATAAGTGGAGGGAAGCTGGAGAAAAGAAAAGAAAAATCATCCATTCTTGAATGGAAGAAGGTTGCACATGGTTTCCAGAAAAGCTGGAAACATTTTTTTTTCCTGCTCTGTTCTTATGCAAGATTTTCCTAACCTGGTTGTTTTATTTCGCTCATGCATATTATTTTTGGTGAAAAAGTTTTCTGACATATGTCCAACTGCTCCTCTTTCCATGTCATTTCTGCCTCTGGAACCAATTTTTTTTTTTCTAAAGAGGAATACCTGCATCTTACTAACTTGAGTTATAGGTGGATTCACTGGGTTTGCATTCCCTGAGTCTCTAGGCCTGCTCCTTTCCTTTGGATGCCTCAACTCTATTTCTCAAGGCTGGACTGAAGTTTTAACTTACAGCAATGCTAGAAATTTGAGGAACAGAAGGAAAATTTCCTGGGGGCGGACAGAATTCTTATTTGGGCACAATGTCCTCCTTTTGCCCCTTCTGTATTGACACCTTTTGTCACAGTAAGACCTATTCCTTATAAATACATTGGTGAGGGGGGGAATACGGAGGATGTGCTAGTGGAACTCTGCATATGATCAGATGCACAGCCTCAGCTGCCGATAATGAGGGCAGCCTCCGCTATGAAAAACAAAACCATTCCTAATGAGACATGAGAACTTGCTAGGCTGTAAATGAGGAGAATACTACCAGTTGTTCAAGACCAGGCAGGGCTACTTTAATTATCTGTTTGATTTTTTGGCTGAAATGGCCCCGGGTTGGAAGGGCACAACTCCCTCACCTCGTGGTGCCTCGTTGTGACTCCCAACTGGCACCGTCTCTTACGCGTTTACACGGAGGCGAGTCCCACACCGGCACCAATGGGACTTCCTCCCGAGGAACCGCCGCTCAGGTTGCAAGTGCCCCGCGCGAACTGGTCGCTCCCTCCATCTCCGGCTCCTGGAATGACAGGTAGGTAGGTCTAGGAAGAGGTGGGGGGTGGGAGCCGAGACATGACCCCCCCGCCTTGTTGTGTCTGGGGAATTCACTTGGCAACCTTCCCTTTCCCGCTCCGATGTAAGCTTTAGACAATAGCAGAGAGGGGGAGAGGCTCCCCCACCCAGCCCCCTGCCCCCCAGCCTCTTCTCACTCTCCTCCTTCCTCTCCTCCTCCTCCTTCCTCTCCTCCTCCTCCTCTTCTCCCGGTCTTTCCTCCGCTGTGCAAGGCAGACCGGACTCTAGCGGAGAGGAAAAGCCAGCCACGGAGCTCGGTAGGTCTTGAACCGGAGTGGGGTTAGGGGGGAGAAGATCTAGAAATCGAACGCCTCCCGGTGGCAGAAGGGAGAGGGGGGGCTGATCCAAAATCGGGAGCGGCGTGCGGAGAGTGGAGGGGGCGTCTTGGCATCTCTTCGGGTTTTTCGCCCCTTCGGTTTCCTCGGACGCGCGCAAGAGAGAGAGGCGCGCTTGGGCCGCTCGCGCCTGAAGGGCGATCCCCGGGAATCTCCGGCTGGCAGGTCGCAACTCTTGGCGAGAGGAGGGCGGCCGCTTCCTCCTCCAGCCGTGGGTTCGGTTCTGTCCCCCGGCCGCTTGTTCCACGGGCTTGCGGGGAGCGAGCGAGGGAATCGACCGTGTTTTTATGGTCAAGTCGGAGTTTTTAATCCCCACCTCCAGTAATGCATGTTTCAGTTCATGATTCCTCACCCCCACACGCCTGGGAGTCTCCGACGGATTTTTTTAAAAAATTGGTTGGTTTATGGTTTTCTTTCTTTCTCTAATTGCGAGGGGAAAGTGTGCATTTCAGACTGGTGGGAGAATCTTCCTTATTCTTTTTTCCAGCCTTTGAATGGCAATCCACAAATAAAATGGGTCTCTCTGCAGCTAGATCTGGGAGTCCTCCAAAAGACAGCGGGTGTCAAGAGTGTCAGGGAAGGCGAAAGGGCAGGAGGGAACAGAAGGAACTGGGGAATTCACAGCCACGAGGTGCGGTGATGGGCTGACCGCTAGGTTAGGAGATGGCTTGGAAAGAGGAGTGGACGAAAAGTCACGCAGGAGCCGTCTACAGACGGCTGTTATTCATTATGCTTCTATAGAACCTCCAGCGGCAGAGAGAGTGTAGCCGAATGCAAAGAGCTGGAGAGCGAGGGAGGTGGGTTTGAAGTGTAGGGCTGTCGCCTCCCAATCTTGTCCCGGCTGCTTGTGGGTTTCCTAAAAGGGGCGCCTATTTGGCCTGTGTGAGGGGAAAAGAGGTTGCTGGACCCAACAGCCTCTTTGGGTTGGTCTGGCAGGGCTCCCTCTCTTTTTTCAAGCCCACCCTGCTGTTGTGTGCCTACAAGTAGTTTCCGACTTACAGCGACCTTAAAGCGAAGGTATCACTGGGTTTTCGTGGCAAGATTTGTTCAGAGGGATTTGCCTTTGCCTTCCTCTGGGGCTGAGCAAGTATGGCTTGAGCAAGGTTTTCATGGCTGAGGGGAGATTCGAACCCTTGTCTCCAGAGTGGTAATCCGGCGCTCAAACCACGATGGGTCTCCTACAATCTCATAACCGCCCCTTATGGCGGGGAATGCACTCTTCCTGGGAGGTAATCCCTACATTTTGTGCAGGAGTTTAGCCCTAAATAAAGTGTAGAGGAACATATCCTGGAATAATTTAATTCTTTGATTTATTTTTGAAGGAGGAACTCTTAACTCCTCGGAAACACGTTTAGTGGAAATCAGTGGGACTTAACTCCAAACCACGGCCACCCTCCACCTAAGGCCAGTCCAGATCCATGGGAAAGGGCGAGGTGACTGCAAACGGATTTGGGGGTTTCCCCATTTGGAAGTAGACGTTTCTTTCTATCTACTTTATTTCTCATTGTATTTACTTACTTACTTTTACAGCCAGGGAGAGGGAGACAGGCTCCGTGTGGAGTTGTCTGTCAGGCTAGATACCAGCGTCCCTTGGCTTGCCTTGGACAGCTCTGCCCCTAGGGAGGGGCACTATTGGCTGTTCTGCCTCAGGCAGCATCATGACTTGGGCCAGCCCTGCTTCCACTCCCATCGTTTTCAACTCGTTCCAAAAGAAAGGAGTGAAGCAACGCGCTTCCGTCTTTCTCTCTTAAATCAAACCCGACTTGGGAACGCTTTGTTTGGACGAACAGTGTCCAGCCTGGGTTTGGGGAGAGAAGGGTGATTGGGGTGCATGGTGCCTGTTGAGGTCCCCCTGAACCCCAAGAACGAATTTTTGCTTAAAAAGAAGAGTGAGGGACTCTGTTCTATCAAGATCGGGGTCTAACTTCCGTAGGAAAAGTAAGCGTTAGGAAAGATCTTTCTGTGTGTCTTTTGCCGTCTCTTCCTTTAAACTTTATTTCTTTCCAAAATCAAGAGAGAGAAGCCTGAACAGTCATGGGAGAAGACCTCTTCCCCGCACCCACTGCCACATATATGTGTGTGTGTGTGTGTAAAATATTATATTATTCGTAAGTATATAGTGCCAAGAATAGGTAGCTAAGGGGTATCAATTTATTTGAAATGTAAAATGGTTCGTCGGACACAGAGAGACCACCGGACAAACTTTTTCCTTGGTACTAACAAATGATTGTTAATACTCACGGGGAAAAAAGGTTTGTCCAGTGGTCCTGGTCCTCCCACCAGGGGCCTAAATACCCTGAAGGCACCTGATCCTGTCTGATCTTGGAAGCTAAGCACGTTCAACTGTCATTAGTACTAGGATGGGAGACCGCCAAGAAACACCGGGACTGTAGGCTATATTTTCAGAGGAAGGAACTGGTAAAAACCAGTTGTCCCTACTACTTGCCTAAGAAAATCCTGCGAAATTCACGAGGCCGCCATAAGTCCACAGACAACTTGAAAGCACTTAGATATTAACAAATCAGAAACTTTAAAATCTTAGCACTGTTTAACTTTTCCTAGAGGCAAACAGATGCGCGTTCATTGGACTCCCATAATACGTGGTTGGTTGTTGGCCTCTTCTAATGCTGTGGCATTTGGCTATTCTAAAGAAGGCTGGGAAATGTGTATCCAGACCAGGAAGGCGAAGATTTAGGCTCCGAGCCACGGGCGATTTACTTCAGTTTACTTCGGTATTCAATGCCCCTTCTGAACAAATCTTGCCAAGGAAACCCCCATGATAGGCTTGCTTTAGGGTCGCCACATAAATCAGAAAGGACTTGAAGGCATACAGAAACAAAAGCCGCAACAACAACGGGCGACTGCGCTCGGAGCCTTTCCTGAGAAGTCCGCGCCACCGCCGTGGGCGTCGTTGGGGATGCGACACAAATGACGAAAAATCCATTTTCTTCACACACGTGTCGGTAGACCTGTTACTTATTTTACATAGCAGCGTGTCTGAACCACAGGCTGTGGCTTCATTAGGGGTTGGCGGTTGCCCATCGAGCACCGTCGAGAAATTCAGGTCACAATCCACTCCGCCAGACTTTCTGTAACCAGCCTTCCCTTGCTTAAATTTCGACCCTATAAGATCGCAGATTCCAACGCGATAGCCGCCCACTGTACCTTCATACTTCGGAAAAATCCTCCAAACTTTTCCTCCAGGGTTTTAGATTTCAAAAAGGTTTACTGAAATTGTCGGTACTTCTATGGTAAATCACTCTGGCCATTTCCGCACTAGCCTGTTACAGCGCGATGATTCCACTTGCAACCTCCTCTGGAATCCTGGGGTTTGCAGTTTCGGGAGGGGCCGGCCGAAACTGCAAACCCCAGGATTCCAGAGGAGGTTGCAAGTGGAATCATCGCGCTGTAACAGGCTAGTGCGGAAATGGCCTCTATCCCTATAATGGCTCGCTATATTTCGACAAGGATCATAACGAAGTTCTCCAGAATCCCAAGTGACCGCTTCTAACGCCCGTTACTCACCTGGTCCTTTGGTTCGTTTTCTGGACTGCGGATCAAAACAAAATCCGGGCCCGAGTTAGGGCTATTTCAGTTGCATACGCATTTACCTAGAAGTCAGGAAAGAGAGCCAGCGTGGCTCAGTGGTTTGGCCGTCGGGCTAGCTTTGGCCACGGAAACTCAGTGAGTGACCTCGGGCAAGTCACTCTCTCTCAGGTGCAGATGAAAGCAAGGGAAAAATTTTTGTGCCAAGAAACCCTCTGATAGGTTCACCTTTTGGTTTCCGTAGGCCAGGAAGGACTCTAAGGTGACCGACACATGCCCTTAAGGGAGTATCATTTCTGGTTTAGATTTCGTCCGTGTAGGCGGTATTTCAACAGGCAGCATGAGCAAAAAATGAGATGCCTGCAGCGAGGCCCTTACACACATTCGCGGAGTGTAGTGTTCTTACCGACGGTCAAAGAGAAAGTGAGATTTTTTTGATGAAAGTTTGCAGTGAGACTTGCCAGGCAATCCGTCGTATCGGTATCTCCTCAGAAGTAAATGTCACACGGTTCAAAGAGACTTTATTTTTCAAGGTAAATGTAATTGGGACTGAAGGTTTAGGCTAAGCATAACGTTGGCGGGATCGTGGCCGGATTTTATTAGAAGATGAGATAAAAAGGCTGTTTGGGGAGTGTATCTACAGGTGTTAGGTTCAGAGTCTAAATCATTGTGCTCGTAATTATAATAATATAACGAGGATCTGTGAGCCAAGGATAACGCGGTAAACATTATTTGGGTCCACTTTAAGGAGGAGAGGTGACCTAGAAAATCACAGATTAGGTGTGTATGTACTTTAGGAGCCAGCGTGGTGTAGTAGTTTGAATGTTGGGCTAGGATTCCGGGAGATTCAGGTCCCCCTCACTGCCATGGAAACCCACCGGGTGACCTTTGGCATGTCACACTCTCTCAGCCTCAGAGGAAGGCAAAGGCAAATCCCCCCTGCCAAGAATCTTGCCAAGAACACGCCATCCTCCGTGATGACCTTAGAGTTGCTATAATTTGGAAACAACTTGAGGGAACTCAACAACAAACAAGGATTACAGCCTAGAAAGCATCGTGTACGAGCGGTGTATCCCGAAGCCCCTTGGTCTTGGTTCTGGAAGGAGTAACGCTTTCAAAGCAGCCGGCGTGGTGTAGTGGTTTGAGTGTTGGAGACCAGGGTTCGGTTCCCCCCTCGGCCATGGAAACCCACCTTGGGCTGGTCACACACCCTCAGCCCCCAGAAAACCCCTTGATAGGTTCGCATTAGGGTCGCCATAAATCGGAAACGACTTGAAGGCACACAATAACAACAAGGCTTTCAAAGGAATTGGCCGCTAACAGAGATCCTGTTTACCCGTAAGTAAAAACGTAATTCCTAAATGATATATGCCTTTTTTTAAAATGAAGGGGGAAGGCAAGCAAAAATCTTTTAACCATCCATCCGTACACAGGTAAGCAAATTCCAGAAGAGGTACACACAGGGGTGTAGCTTTGGGCTGCACTTCGCCCTGAATGAGGGCATTTCTCAGCAAAAGAACAATGCTACACTCTCTCCCCACGAAATGTTCGTCCATTCCCCCGACTGCGACAAATCATAAATTCATTTGAGTATTTAGAAATGAAGGAAAAGGGGCAGGCAAAGTGATGATGCGAATGCGGACACAGCAAACGGAAGAATTTTAGGTGTGAACGATTTTCACTGCAATGCCAAAAATCTGGGGACTGAAAGAACATTTCAGGACGAGGCAGATTCCTTATTTGGCTGGGCAATCCCCTCGTTTTGCCCACTCATCCTTGGGTATACAGTGCCAGCCTGTTGCAGGGAAACGACCATTCCTGGACACCTCGGGAGATAAAACATTTTTCCCCTGGCCCCGCGTGGGTGAGAGTTTTCCAGGTCTTGCTCTTAGCTTTCCAGCTTCATCCTAAACTAGGCAGGAGTCCGGCAGAGATCCGCGGGGTTTGTTCGCAAGTCAGTGTCAAGGATCGGCTACTTTGCTCGCAAGATTTTTTGCAAGTTGTAGTAAAGCCAAACATCGTCGTGGTTCTTAAGAAAGGGAGAAAATAGCTCTGGGGAGACTTCGAAAGCGATGCCCCCTTCCTAAGATCGTGACTTCGAGCCCCTTAAAGGCATTTCTCCTTTCTTTGGCTTCTGCTCATGCCACAAAATGTTTTCAGGAGCGAGTGTCATTTTTGGTAAGCCGCCTCCACGATTAGCAGGCAGTCCTCAAATAGATTTACTCGTCCTTTAGCGGCTTTGTGCTAAATTTATAGCCATCCCGCCGTTTCTCCAAAGAATCCAAGGCTTCCTCCGGCTTCATTTTCTCCCGGTGTGAAGTGGGTTAGTCTGACAGCGACAGAACTCAGGTCATTTAGGAATTTGATGGCAGAGTCAGGATTTGAACCCGCGACCTCCCTGTTCTGCGCCCACTTTGTCACCGCCACAATACACCCAGTCCGTGTTTTATTTTCTTTTTCATTTTAGCACGCCTCCTTTGCTTCTGCGAAAAAAGCGAGTTTTGTAACCCCGAAATATAACGATGAAGATTTTTTTTCCCCCTTAGTTGCGCTACGGCTGTGGTGGTTAAAATGTGTTTTGTGTTATTTGTTACATACAAGCGCAGATTTTTTAATGGACAATATAACTCCATGCGTCTTCACTCAGAAAGAAGGCCCACTATTGTCTTCCTCTCTAGTAAATGAGTTTAAACTGACAAACCTAAAAATTTACGGGGTATTTTTCACGTTAAGAATTCTGTGCCATCATGCACAGAATTCTCGTTTTTCTTCATGACTAGTTGCCTTTACTTTCTAAAAAGAAAGACAATAAACAGGAGAGGCTCCTATTTCAAAACCATAGCCAGCCATTCGATGTAAAATAAAGTCTCAGGCGAAACAACTAATAGAATGTTTAAAAGAAAATTTCGATTTTTAAAAAAACGTTCTCAGTTTTGAATGGATAACGAGGAGGCGAGAGGTGGCGAGAGCTAAAAATCAAATAAGCATTTCTGTTAACGCTTTCTTAACCAGAGTAAAATGTCAGAAAATCCTACTCTTTTTTTAAAAAAAACAGTTCTTAAAATACACTGAAGAAACCGGATTGCGAACTTTTTTTCCTGAGCTTTTTAAAGCGCAGAAACCGTTTAAAGAAAGCAAAGCCCAGGTTTTGGTTTTCGTTTTACAATAAATTTATACGCGCTTAGGGGATTCTCCGCGACTCATTTTTGAGCACAAGAAAGGAATGGCAAAACCCCCCTGAGAACAAATCTTGCCCAGAATACTCCGGGATAGGTTCGCCTTAGGATCGCAGTAGGTTACAGACAACTGGAAGGCGCGCAACAGCAGCAGCAGAACCACCACCTCATGGAAGTTTGTTGTTGTTGTTGTTGTTGTTGTTGTTGTTGTTGTTGTTCTTGTTCTTGTTCTTCTTCTTCCTCTTCCTCCTCCTCATCCTCCTGAGAGGACACAATCTTTACCCCCCCGCCGCCCCACAAGGTTTTCAAAATAAAAGACTTTATTAAAAGCGTAGATAGACGAGAGGGTTGGGGAGGCAAAAGACGGGCGCAGAGGCCTTGGCTGGGCAACTGGCGCGCTCAAAGAAGGAGCCTTGGATGCAATGGCGACCCGAGAGACGCCCGTGAGAACACGGCTTCTTCGCAACGTTCCTTCCCCCCCCCCACCCCAACGTGTTCTCTTCTCCGTTCCCTCCAGGAACGATTCCTGCGCTGAAGATTACAGCCCTTGAGGAAACGGACTGGCCCACGGTCCTTTTCTCTCTGCCTCTGTCTTTTTTTTATTTTTATTTTTTTATCTCTTCCTTTTGCGAGAAAAAAAAGAAAGGAATCCGGGTCAGGATAGGCTAAGGATGGGGCATGGGTTGCTCACGTCGGAACAACAGACCGGGCAGAGGGGCGCCTTTGGGCGTTCGGAGAAGTTCCTCCCCGCCGCTAAGGAATTCTTCCTCGGTTCCCGCCATTTTGACCCCGCAGCCATCGCTCGTCTTCCCTCCCGGCCTGAGCGCTTTTGCTCCTCTCGCGCCATCCGCTTTCCCGCCAATTTCCTTAGGTAAAAGAGGGCACGTTTTTGTCCTCCTGCGTCCCAGAACTGCCCCACTTGCATTTTTTGGTTGTTCAACTAGTTAACAGGGCAGTTCTAAAGATATGACAATGCCAAAGTAAGCCCCTCTTCAGTGTCATGAAAGGTACAACCGCTGTAAATTATAGGACAGCCCAAGAGAGCCTGTATTTATTTACGTTTGTATTCTAGCTTTCCTCCAGTATGCTGGAGGTAAGGGATTTGGCTCTTCCTTCAGCACAGTTTAGCCTCACAACCACCCTGAGACAGGTGGTCAGGCTAAGGAAGAAAGTGAGGGGACCAAGGTCATCCTTGGTGAGCTTCAATTTTTACTGTTTTACTGGAAGGCAGGAGGATCAAAAGGAAGACGCCCTTACAGGTGGACAGATTCCCTCAAGGAAGCCAGGGCCCTGAGTCTGCAAGACCTGAGCAGGGCTGTTAATAAGGGGATGTCTTGGATATCTATCATCCCTTGGGCCCTCATAAGTCGAAGTCAACTTGAGGACAATTAACAAGGACAAATGCAGTGCCAGGTTTGCACCCAAGCTAAGCACACTGCAGTTTAAAGCCTTAGATAATGAAAAGCCTCTAACTAAACTAGCTGTTGTGCTACCCTGCTTCTCTTTTGTTCCTGCTTTACAATGCAGGCCATTTCCACACTAGACATTAGAGTGCTATTATTTCATTTTCAACATCCTATGGAATCCTGGACATAACAGTTTAGGGAGGGACCTCTGAGGCCCCTCCGTAAACTGCAAAGCCCAGGATTCCATAGGATGTTGAAAGTGGAATAAAAACACTATAACAGTCTAGTGCAGAAATGGCTGCAATCTTATATCTGTTGCTCAGAAGCAGGGATAGCTAGAAGCTTCCATTTAAGGGGGACAGGGAAGCTGCAACAGATTCTAATGTGAGCGTGAAAAGAGCTATCCAAAGTGCTGAATATTGGACCCCAAATAGGTTTAATACCTTGGACAGTTCCTCAAGGTTCAGACTGAAGTCCAGAATGAATTTGCCACCCCAATAATCTGGAAGCCATCAGAGACCTCCTCTTCAAGCTCTGCTGAGTTCATTAGGGTTTAATCTTGTGAAAACAAGTAGATTTTACAGAGCAAAGAGTTAAATGCTACCATGCTGGCCAGTGCCACACAAAAATTCTCTGTCTCTAACATTCTTCCAGGCTTGGGCCTTAAAGCTAATTAATGTTACCCCCTCGTCTCGTCTATATTTCACACCTTTCTGATGGTGTGGGAATAGAATATTGTCATGAATATTCTGACAAATCAGGAAACTCTCCTATGCCCTTAAGGGTCCCCATCCACATTAGAGGCTGCTTTGTTGCATCTCCATATGATGCACTGTTCTGGTCATGCCCCAGGACTGGCCCAGGATATCTTGCCATCTGAGGGAAAGGACAGAAATGTGCTCACCACCACCCTTCCACCTATAAGAACTAACCAAACTGAAAGCTTAATCTGAATTCAGCCCTGGTGACAGGACAGTATCCTGCACCACAATGGGGAACAGCAGAGTGTCTCAGGGATTGTAGAGCAGATTGCTTAGAACAGAAGAGGATAGATAGCCATGTTGCTGTTGCTGCCCCTCTCACCTCATCAGCTGCCTGAAACAACTACTTTATGGCTGCCTTACCTTACGGCCAGCCCATCTTTATTGTTGCTGTGTGCTTTCAAGTTGATTCTGACCTATGGTGACTCTGAATAGACCTCAAGCTACCGAAGTCTGGTTGGTTGGTTGATTACTCTAGTTTTCCTCCCAACATCTAGAAGTGGAGATGGAGGTTGGGAGGAGTGGCCATGTCTAAGGCAATCTGTTAAATTCATAAGATGACAAATATTTGGAACATCATCATTCTTAATTTATACTCTCAGTTACTGTATTAGATATGTGAACTCCTAGAAAAGCCTTGTTTTACGAAAGTATGAGACATATCAAATTCTATAGAGTACAGTGTACCATTACTAAAAGCTATGATTGAAAAAAAGAGTTTAGGAAGTTTAAAGCTGGTGGTGGTCTCAATAAGATTGCCAGCTATTTTATCTACACCTGCTCCTGTGCTTTTATCAGTGGCTTGTTTTGCAGATATTAGCATGAAAAATTCCACTAATGGTCAATTGACTGCTGTGAAAAGCACAGGAGCAAGTTGTGTATGAGAGAGAGAAACTATGAGAAATCAAGCTATTTCTTCTTCTGTCAAGTGTTTTTAAAGCCACCATCTCCCCTAGCCAGTGCTTCTGGTCTCTACTGAATTAAGTCTAACAGCAGACCCATGAGACAGTTGTTATTACTCTGTTGAATCCTAATGCCCAACCTTAAAGCATTATGAATTACTAAAAAGAAAGAGATCCAGCAGGATGTACTCGAGACTACATTAGAGAGTATCAGACTATGATTTTGAAGACCTGGGTTTGAATCCCCACTCAGCCATGGAAACCCACTGGGTTTACCTTGGCCAAGTCAAACTCCCTCAGCCTCAGAGGAAGGCAAAGGCTAACCTCCCCTGAACAAATCTTGCAAAGAAACCCCCATGATAGGTTCACTTTAGGGTCACCATAAATTGGAAACAATGGCACACATAAAAAAAGAAATGCCTCTGTTCATGTTGAGAGTGCCTTTCTCTCTATCAATAATCACAGACAACATTCATATGCCTGGCATTAGTGGCAAACATTTCCAGGTATAAAGCACCCCGCCACCAAAATTAAATGTAGATCTCTGGTCTGAGAAGAAATGATAAAACCAATCTTCCTGGCAAACCTTTGTGGAGATGCATTTGTAGACAAATGTGAGGAGGATGCACAACCTTGCCTAATAGAGAGCTGGAATTATGTGGCAAGTTGATGTATGAGCTGAAAAGTCCTTGTTTCAACTCTGACCCTGAATATGGACTCAGCAAGCTTCTTCAGCCTCATTCAGCTACCCTATGGGAAACAGCAATAAGGATCTACTTTACAGGATACTTACAAGATCAGTTGAGATAGTTTTGCCAGCTAACACATATCCCCCTCAAAACAGGTGCACCTGCTCTTGTGACTTTAAGGTGATGTTTTTCACAATGTGGTGATAGGCATTGTTTCTGACTCATGCACACTGATCAGGGTGGGTAACTCATGTCCCTCTAGATGTTTCTGGATTGCAAGTCTCTTTCAGGTCCAAGGTGGCCAAATGAGTGGTGGTAGGACAGCATCAGATTTTTATTTTATTTGAGAAAGTAGATTATCTGGACCCATTTCCAACTCATTTCAGTCCAGGGTTCAGTACCAAAACTATATTGTTTGCCCCAATTCATGACTTGCTCAAAGGAAAGATTCAGAAGAGTATTACTCTGTTGATCCCTCTAGGTCTCACATGGATTTTGATTCCATTGATCCTGGCGTCTCTTTGGATCAGATCTGAAATTAGGGAATAGTAGACCCAGTTTTACAGTAGTGCCATTCATACTGCAGGATTGGCTACAGAGAGACGCAGGGGGAGGATATCTGTTCAGTCCCGCAGCTTTTAAGCTGTAGAGTGACCACCAAAGTCTGTTCCATTGCTGTGCTGTTTAAGAGCGATATGAAGCTCCTGGGTATTTCAAAGCTGCTGGGAGTTTAGAGGTTGGGTGTCATCAGAATGCTGTCATCTTCTCATCAGAGTTAGGCAAGGCTGTGAAGGTGGTAAAACAGTGCCTGGATGCTATAATGGGCTGGATGAGGACCAGTAAACTGTTGGAAAAATTCCAGCATTCTCTCTTCCCCCGCCCCTTGTTCTTAGAACAAGTGGGCATAGCTAGCATAGGGCTTCCTTTCTCTTTTGCATGCCAAAGCTCCACCATTTGCCTTTCTGCCATTTAATTGCATGATCATAAATACCTTTGGTGTTCAGGTGGTCAGATCATGTGACCCAGGACAGTTGCTTGGGTCATCAGTCTTATAAAAGAAAGAGACCCCTTCTCAGATCTCTCTTGATCTCTCTTCTCCTCCATTTTTGCTTCCTCTTCCTCCTCTCCAACCATGCTTCACATCTCCATCAGAAGATGGTGAGTTAAGAACGAAGCTACTACTATTCATTAGCTAGTTAGGATGTATGCTCCCCAATACATATTTAAATATAGAAGCCATTAGTGAACTTTTTGAAGTTTGTAACCTGAAGCTGTCTGCTTTTGTTTTGTTAGCTTGAGATCAGAAAAGCCATAACAAATTTAGACATGTTTTTTCTGCTACTCATAAAAAGAGGTTGAATCCTTACAATTTTAGCTTCCATAGAATTTCCAAACAGGGCTAACACCTTGGGAAACTCTAATTCCCTACATAAACTCATTCTGAATGTAGACAAGGTAAAGGCTATTTAGAATGTTGTATCTGGGCTTTCACTCCCCTTTGAAGGAGCAGGTGCATAGCTTGAGAGTATCTCTCTAACCTTGCCCCTGGACACTCAAGTGGGCACCATGGTTTAGAATGCATAGGGCCAGCTCTGGCTACCCTGCAAGCGATAGCCTTTCCTGCACAGAGATAACCTGGACACAATAATTCACACACTGGCAACTTCTCAGTTAGATTACTGTAATGGGCTGTACATGGAGCTGCCCATGAAGACAATGCAAAGCTGCAAGTACTGCAATATACAATGACTGGACTGCTGGGAACCACAAAACACTGTTTCTATAGGTATTGCACTGGCCAACATACTTTAAGTCCAAGTTTAAGGTACTGACAATGTTACTCAAAGACCTAAACAGCTCCGGACCTTGATGCTTGAATGAGTATCACTTCCCACCTACCTCTGCCTGAGATCTGCCTGAAAGGCCTTACTTTGTGTTTCACCAAGGGAGGGAGAAAGTGCTCTTCTGGTTCATATTAAAGTTGCTGGTAGAAATACAGGAGATGGCTTTCTCTGCTGTGGGACCTGTTTGTTGAATGTCCTCTCTTTGAAGTCCCAGTTGTTACTATCAGCGGTTTCATTTCAACAGCAAGTTAAAACCTGGTTCTTTGTTAACGCTTTTGCAGCCTTGGGATCATGGGATGATTACAATGTATAGGCCCTGGAAGGCTGTCAAGTTCTGTTTCTTACACATACTTATGACTTTTAAAAAAACCCATTTTAGTTTGATTTTAACTTTTGCATTATTTTAAATTGTAACATGATTGTGCAATTTTTTTTTAAAAAAATGGTTGCCTGTGACCTGCCCTGAGATCTTTGATATAAGAGGGATAAATTAATTAAATTTAAATTTAAATTTAAATTTAATTAATTAATTAATTAATTAACTACCATATTCCCATAATCCCTCAACAATAACTATGTTGGGTATGGCTGGTGAAAACTCTACTCTGCAGTTGTTCATCTCTGTCATTGCTCAGTCCGTTGCTAGTGGCAGTCAAGGAACAAAACAGTTTGCATACCTATGTTTGCATACCTATGTTAAGATAGTGTAAAGGGAGTGCTGTGAATGCTCTATCCTGAGGGTGAGAAATTCATGGCCATCTAGATGTTTTTGAACTACAGTTCCCCTCAGCCAGCAACACCAGCAATCTGAGATGACAAACACTGTAGACCAGTAAAGTGTGGGGAGCCACCCCTTATTCTGGAGGATCAGATATCATTCCCTGTCATGGGGTCACTAGAGCCATAGTTCTTCTCCTAGATAACCAAAGATGGCAACAACTCTACTGCTCTGTTCTAAAAACAGCCTTCAACAAACTGTACTGAGAGCATACTGAGCATCACTTTGGGAATTTCCTTGTTGGCAGCATTTTGAGGAGGGAGAAGATAGATCTGTGGAGAACGTAACAATTTCTCATCCTCCTCCTTCATTCTGGTGGAGTGCAGCAGCAGCGGCCGCCAGACTCCCTTGTCCTTATCTCTCCTGCTTTTATGACTAGCCATGTCCTTTCTCCTCCTTGGCAGACCCATCTCCTGCTGCCAGGCCTGGAGGATGAAGACTGAAGAGGCCCCTTCTTGTCTGCAGCAGGCCACGCCAGTCCTGGGCTATGGTGAGTTTCTGAACTGAGGAAAGCTCTGTGAATATCTGATGCACTACAGATGGAGGGGTGGACTTTTCTGGGTTGTCAGATTCCTGTAGGATAAACACCCCACAATCCAATGGACTTTTGCAAAAGTTTGCTTTGATATCCCATCTCTGAATATGTGCCAGCTGGCCCCAGTTCTATGTAATTTTTGGAAACTCGAGGCTCACTTCTTTGTACCAGGCATAGAGAACATTTGGCCTGCCAAAGGTTTTAGAGTACAGCTCCTATTAGCAGTACTCAGAATGGACAATAGGAAAGGATTATGGGAAATGTAGAGAGTAGGAGTAGGAGTAGATTCCATGCCAGTGAAGTGGCGGATCCACTGTAGATTTTAGTCTGAATTTTAAAGGCACTATCGAAGGTGCAAAACCCTATCCTCCAATAGGTCCAGAACCTTGGACAGCTCCTTTAAAATTCAGAAGGAACCATAGAGTGGATTCAGCACCCCCTGACATGGGATCCATGAGGTACAGATATTCATATGTTGAGTGCACTTCTCTTGTATGAATGTTGTGCCCACATATTCTACTATTATCTTGATTTAATATCTATTGTGTTAATTTTAAGTAGGTAAGCAATTCACCATCATCAGACAATCACTAGTCAGTGATTCAGAGAAAACTATCCATACTCAAAGGCATTCTTGTCTTTAGTTGGACTGCATGCATGGAGAAAACCATGCCCAACATAGGATAGATGGGTTCAAATTCAGTGTCCCAGAACATGCCATTCCAAACCTCCTCAGCTGATATCAGCATGCTTGTTGCCAACTTGGGCTGGCTCTTTCCTCTCCATCACTTCACAGCTGGCAGGACTGGAACAGGCTTCTGACCAGAAAGCAGTCCAGGCCATGTATGCTTTTACAAATATTGCATGTAAAATGATGCATGCACACTGGCTGAGCAGCTGCTGCACTGCAGCACTGGTTTCAACAGCCATAGTAAACCATCAGTGAGCAGCTGAAGGAGGTTGAAAGAAAAAGGTTCCCTAACCCTGTAGAGTTAAAAGGGTAGGGAACCTCAGGCCACGCGACCAGACTGGGCCCTCACAAATCCCATTGTCACCCCAGTGGGGTCCACTAGGGTTCTAATGCCCCCCTCCTCAAGGTACCATGAAAGCAGTACAAGCTTTGAGCTAAATAATGCTTACATTATTTTGGTCCCACCTTTCTGGGGCCATCCCTCCCACCACTGGAATGCAGCTCTTAAGGGCTTCTCCAAAAATGAATTCAGAAAGTTGTGCTTGTCTATTGTGGTTGGGTACAGAAATGACTGAATGTAGGCTGTTATATTTTGGACATATCATGAGCCAACATGATCATTGGAAAAGATGATAATGCTTGGTAAAGTGGAAGGCAGTAGGAGAAGAGAAAGACAATGTTACAGGTGGCTTTATTCAATCAAGGAAGCCACAGGCCTGGGTTTGCAAGTCTTGACCAGGGCAGTTAATGGCTAGGGATCTCAGAGGTCTCATTCATGGTGTCGCCATAAATTAAAGACAATTTGATTGAATTTAACAACAACATAAAGTTGAGTGCAGTAGAGAAACAAGGATGAATGTTAGCTTCACTTTCTCCCACTTTCGTTAAACAGCAACAGAACTTCAAGTCTTCACTTGTTTTAATGAAGCTATATTTCAGAGGAAGGAACTCTCAAAGCTACATTGAGTATTCCTTGCCTAAGAAAACCCTATGAAATTCATGGCGACTCCATAAGCTGGCAGGTGACTTGATGGCACATACACTCATATGCAAATGTCATAGAACCTCTTTGCAAAAACAAAGGGAATGGTAACATTTTCACTTGCTGGCACTAGCCAGATTCAATAGCCAGAGGCACATCTAGCATAAACAGTACCTAGGGCAAGCATGGAAGGTGCATGCCTACATCCAGGGCCACTTGCTTCTGCTCCTTCTCTGCCACTTCTGGCATGGCTTTTTTAACTCCCCCCTGGCATTGGCAGTGGGGCAGGTGCCCTACTTGCTCTACGTTAGATACACCTCTGTCAATAGCTACAGCTATTCTGAGTAAAGGAAGGAATATATTCTTCCTGCTTGCCATGCAGCTGTTAAAGAATGGAGCCTGGCAAGAAAAAAGAGGAAGAGGTGGGAGCCCTAATTCTGCTCCACAGACACAATGGAATAAAAATGTGCATGGTCTGGGCTAGTGATCAGTCAAGAGTCCTTTCTCAACACATGGCAATTCGGTAGCCAGGTCAGCTAGCCCAGGCTGGTAACAAGGGTAATATCTGGCTGAGGGCTTTGGGTACAACCAGACTAGGGAAGAGTGACCATGTAGGGTAAATGCTACTTTATCAGTAATGTTGTTTAGGTGTTTTAGGCTATATTTCAGAGGAAGGATCTGGCAAAATCACCTCTGAGTATGCCTTGTCTGAGAAAATTAGATTCGTGGCTTCACCATAGGCTGACAGACAACTTGAAAGTGCACACACATGCATGCACACACACTCACACACACACAAAATACTGTTACTTGTTTTATTTTGAATGACAATACTCAGTGATGTTGCTCTTAATATCAGTGATGTAAATAGTGCATATTTCTTTATTCATTTATTTAGTAGTGCATAACATTTGTTCATTAATTCAAAATATCAATAGTGCTAAATTTGCAACAACTGATGGTGTATTTTTGGTGAGGTTTTCTTTTGGGTTAACTACTTATTTCAAGATGTTGTAGTTGGGCATTTGGAGAAATCTGGGAGTCATGTCTGTACTTTTTTAGGAACTGCTTTTTTTAAAAAAAAAGTCAGCTAATAGTAACACATTATATAAGATGTTGCTCTTTGCCATCAATTAATGACTAATTGTCAAGTGATTATTTTTTAAAAAGTATTTTAAAAATTATGTAGTGCTACTTTTTAGTTGATTGTAATGGACTCTTTTAAAATAATAGCTGAAATCCAATTGATAGTCCCAGCTAGAGTAAACTCGCTGAATTGACTGAACTTTCATAAGTGTTGAATATTCCCACTGATGCAATAGATCTATTCAAGCAGGAACTAGCAATAGCATTTAAATAATTATTTGATTTAATCCCAACCTTTGCTCTAAATTTCCAGGGCACAAACCATTGGGCACTTTGTAGGAAATGACAGGGATTCAAAGCCAAACTTTTAAGAATTAGTCAGTCAAGTCTTCCTTCTGGATGAGCAGCACTGCCAGTTTTGCTTATCTTTTTCCTTTAAAAATGTCAATTTATGAAAAAATGTGAATTTTGGAAAGGTCTCATCAAAAAGTGTACTGGCCACAGCTTCCAACTATCCTTAGTGGAGGATGACATGCTCTCACTAGTAATAATATTTGTAAATATCAAATATCAGACCAGCTGGTTTCTCCTCACAGAACAAAGAATGAGTGTCATTCTGTCCTTTGCTTGAAGTAGGCCAGACTTTCTCTTTTCTTCATCCCATCAAGGGCAAACAGAAAAACTAGGACAGTTATATGAGACAGTCATTTCCGTGTTCACACACCCAGCTGTGATTCTTTCTTCCACAGGAGGTTCCTCTATGGACTCTTCCCCTCTTACTTTCTATCATGTGGTTCAGATAATCTTGTTTAGGTAGTTGTTGTTTTTTTCAATAAATCAGAGGATCAGTATTCTGGAGTTCAATTCCCAGAACCCCAACTAATATTGCCAATGGGAGTACTGTTCCAAAACATCAGGATGGCAAAAGGTTCCACACTCCAGTTACTGATTAATGGTTTAATGTTGTCTAGTAGTTCCTGTTGTTTGCTAGTTGTGTGTTGTACTTTCTCTGTTACGTCTTTTGTTGTCATTTTACTGTATATTCCAATTATATTTTCAGTGACTTGATAGCTGCTTTCAAATAGAAATGGGGATTCACAATATACTAGTAAATAAACAATGTGGCTTTTCAAGTCCTATAACAAACAAGCTGTTATTACTTAGGTAAAATAAAAATGTCTGTAACTGTTTCAGAAATAGTAACACAAAGACAAGATTTGTAAAGATTACACTGCAATTTTAAGAGTAATAAAACACTGACAGTTGAAGAAACTGTATATGTAATACCCTTAAAAAAATAACACAAACAGGCAACTTATCACTGAAATCATGATTTAATCACTCCATTAATATCTTAGCTTATTTAAACCAGTGTTTTTCAAAGGCAAGAATTAGGATTTTTTTTTTAAATGCCTTAACCTCACTCTGGTTTCTAAGCTTCTGCACATGCAATCTATTTTTTCAGCACGTTTTTCAAATAAGCATCAGGGCTAGAAGCCTGATCATGAACAAATGATCACTGGAGAAAATTTTTCAAAACCATAGCTGTAGCCTCGTAAAATGGAGTGGCTCACTGTGAAAAATGAAAAGTGATGAATTTTATCATCATTGATTATAGCCATGTTAATATATTGCTCAGCAAGTTTTCACTGATATCTCTCACTGAAGAAAAATTTTCTTCCAGTACATCTTAAGTGGAAATTTTTTGCCCCTTCTGTATACCAGGGCTGGGGAACCCATGCCTATCCTGATATTGTTAAATTTCACTTCCCATCAGTCCTGGCCTGTTTAGCCAATGGAAAAACATTATAGGAGTGTTCATCAACATCAGTGGGGAGCAGGTTCCCCACCATAACATATGAAATTATACAAATTATACAAATGGTTGTTCTCTCTAAGGCTGCCAGGGTGAAAACTTGAGGGGGTCCTTTACCTTCAATGGCTGTACAGAAACAGGAATTTCAGCATATGTGGCTTGTTACTCCGGTTGCATCACAAGTAGCACCTACTGGAATTCCCTCTTCTTTGTTATTGTGTGCCTTCAAGTCATTTCCAGCTTATGGTGACCCTAAGGCAAACCTATCACATGGTTTTCTGGATATGAGGCCATTTCTGCACTAAACTGCTATAGCGCTATGATTCCACTTTCAACATCCTATGGAATCCTGGAGTTTGCAGTGTAGGGAAGGGCCAGGTGGCCCTTCCCTACACTGCAAACTCCAGGATTCCATAGGATGTTGAAAGTGGAATCAAAGCGCTATAGCAGTCTAGTGTGAAAATGGCCTGAAAGTGTGTGACCTGCCCAAGGTCACCCAGTGGGTTTCCATGGCCAAGCAGAGAATTGAAACCCTGGTCTCCAATGTAGTTCAACAGTCAAACCACTATACCATGCTGGCTCTCATTAAAAGTACAGGAACCCTTTCCATTTTTCACTCTGGCAACCCTAGGACAACCATGACAAGGTATGAATGAAGATAGGATTTTTCTTTTTGAAAAGGTTGTGGAGAAAGATAGCATTTCAGTATCATTTGTTATTCTCCCATGGTAAGCTGACCATTTTTCTGAATAATTCTTAAAAGTACAGTATGCATGGCATGCAATTATTTTACTGGTTGTTGGGGTTTTTTAATATACTGGGAAGCAGACAGACTGCATGCTGCCTCAGTCCTTGCATCTTTACTCTAGTGCAAGACTCCTTGTGTTCAATAGGGCTTACTCTATTGAGGTAAATGCTGATAAAATCAGAGCCCAAATTGTTAGCTCGGTTTGCATATGCAAGCAACAACAAGGTCTAAGGGGAAAATATATTCCTCTTAGTAACTTTCAAATAAACAAACGGGAAGCAACTAATACATGGAAGTGAGTACAGAGACCTCTGAAATGGCATCTGTGGGACAATTATGCCAGAGGGTTTCCACTAACACAGCAAACCTTGGCATTCTGCAGTTAAATAAAATGGAATAATGCAGCACCAGAGAGAAATGTTTTCGAGGAGCCCAAAAGCATCTCCATTTCTTTATGACTTTTAATTTCATCATAATTATGGGCGCACACACAAGCTGAAGGGGTGGGTTGAAACGCACTCCACAAATGGAATAAAATGTCTTGCTCCCTAATATCACAACCACCGTTTGCAGGTGTGTGTGTATGTGTTTGTGTGTGTGTGTTATATCTGCCAGTCGGAGGGAAAGGAATATATAGCAGGAGATGCTAAAAAGTGTGGTTCCGAGGAATTGCAAAAGTGGGTTTTGTGAGCGATGCAACCTTTGTTGTTTAGTTATGCTGGAATCTGAGTGTGTTCATTCACTTAAGCCTAGATTTATTCAGCCAAGAAATCAGTCTCTCTCCCTCTCTCTCTCTCTCTCTCTGTCTCCCGCCCTCTCCCTCCCTCTATGTAAGGAGCTTTGAAAAGTTATGTTAGGACTGCAACTGTCATACAACTATGGGAGTTTTAGCACCAAAAGTAGCATTTCCAGGTATTTCTCCCCTGTATGTTTGAAGAAATCATTGGTCAAGAAATAGGTGGAGTGAATTGTTCTAATGTAAAAGTGGTCATTCCCTCCCCACATTTAAAACCTATATTGAAGGTGAGAGAAAGGTACTGCATGTCAAAGAGAAAGAGAATTTATTTTGACCCATTATATTACCCCACCATGACAATTTGTGTGCCACCTCTTCCTCAAAAAAGGTGATTTTCCACTGAGTATAATAATGGTTTGAGCACTGAACTATGACCCTGGAGGCCAAGGTTCTATCGCCTGCTTGGCCAGGTAATCCCACTGAGCGAGCTTGGGTGCATCTCAGCCCCAGAAAACACCATTATAGGGTAGCCTTAGGTTCGGTATAAGTCAGAGATGACTTGGAGCCACACAACAACAACAGCAGCAGCAGCAGCTTGGAACTTTTCTCTATTATTCCAAATTTTAAATTTAATTCCAAATTAAATTTAATTTAAAATCAAATCTGCCTGCTAATATCAATTTTTTAAATTTTTTTTATCCCTGCACCTGAGCAGAAACCTAGTGTTTTGAAGTAATATGTTAACCCCAAAGCATCTTTCATAATCTTACCTTAGCAGGTGTGTTTGTACCACAAAGCATGCATGTGTAAGTGTTTTATGTAGCTTTGTCAATACAAGACCTCCATGATGCTGTGCATCTATAAAAGAAACACATGGAAACATCCAGGGCCTTTGACTGAAGCAAGCATCCAACAATTGAAGTGATAGACAGATCACGAGCCTTTAAATAAATGAATAGACCCTGCTGAAAGTAAAAGAAGCTATTGGATTTCCGAAGGAAAATTGTTGTTCAGGGGTGAGAAAAATGAATTCAAAGCAAAATTCTTCCTCCCAGTTTGACACATTGCTAATTACTACTGACGGTTATCATTAGACACCCTTCATGGATATCCTTCTATACAAAATTTAATTTTAGGGATGATATAATACCACTTGTATGCATTGTGCTATTTTATTATCACCACTGGTCTAAATGCTGTTAAAAACCAGTTGGAACAGCATCAAAATGTTGCAGTTTTAATCATTCCACTTTCCCTGCAGCCAGCCATATTCTTTTCCAGAATATCCTATTTCACTGTCTCGCTCTCTTCAGTTTTCTTTTATATCCACAAATAGTCATTATTTCATGCCCACTGGACATGCTCTGACCTCAGCAGGCTGTTTTGGGGTCTCTCTCATCTTTGAACTCTCCTTCGAAAGATATTTTGTACTTTCACAGACTTCAGGAAATGTTCCCGCTCCCCTAGCCTACTGGGACTTCCTTTTTGTCCATGGATGATGCTATTTTGCCTATATAAAGATTTACATTCAAATAATGGGTTTGTCATTAGAAAATATAGCAAGGTAATTATATAAAAGTCAGTGTAGTGTAGTGGTTTGAATGTTGAACTATGATCCTAGAGGTCAGGGTTCGATTTCCTGTTCAGCCATGGAAACCCACTGGATGACCTTGGGCATGTCACGCATTCTCAGCCCCAGAAAACCCCATGGTTTGTCTTAGGGTTGCCATAAGTCAGAAATGACTCAAAGGCACACAACAATTATGCATAAAGACTGAAATAAAAGGCCCAGGGGATGGTTAAGGCCACGTTCCTGTACCAACATATACTGTAATCACATATACACTTACCTGTAAATAAATTATATTGTACTCAGTGGCACTTGATTTTAGGTATAGGACTGCACTGTTAAGTTTGTAGCTCTAAAGAAAATATGAGAGCTGTTCCCTTCAATTTGAAATTCTCTTTCTTTTAATACTTGTTTTTTTTAATAGGAGATTGTTTTTCAGCTTAAAATGAAAAACAACATGAATTACATAGCACATTGAAATGATATATCATCATTTGGTATTTAATAACTTATTAAAATCATATTAAAATGTTCCAAACGTGCATATTTATCATTCCAGAAATGTAATAAAATATCATTTCCCTTTAAAAAGTATTAGATTGCCCCCTCCGCCCTTTGTTCATATGTACTGAATTTCAACACAATTTGTAGATTCTATACTCTGAATTGTTTGACGGGGGAGAACGCCAAAGGTATTGAATTTTGGAAAACCTGTTATGTGGCTGCAAAACCAGATTTACCACCAAAATGCAGATTGCATTCAATGGCTTATGTTCAGTTGTATGTGACTTAATTTTTCATCAGTCATTTTAAATGAACCACATTTGATGAATTTTGTATTTGTCTAATTGTGCACCCTGAGGAAATTGTCCAATATATTAGCATAGGAACTAACCCATATTATTCACTAGCTTAATGTAAAGCTTGTGATATATTGTGGGCAGGATGGGAAGTATGTGACTAAGGAAAGCTTTGGGTAAGTACATACATGTCAAGTAATAAATAACACTTTGGTAGTATATGATGCTACAGACAGGTTACTATAAAATACTGGTGAGCTAAGACAAGTTGCAGTGAGGAGCTATGATTGGTAATACATGGAGAATCATTCTGCTGTTCTGTTTTTATTTCCCTTTGTTACACAGGTCTTCAGAAATGTACTTTGGAAATTCACAGATGCAGTTATCAATAGGGACAAATTCTGGTTTTGCTTGTACACGCACACAAAAGAAGCAGTGCTGGATTAGAGCAAAGGTTTGCCCAGCCCACCATCCTATTTCCCACAGTGGCCAATCAGATGCACCAATGGGAAGCCCACAAGCAGGAGGTGGGCATAATAGCACCCTCCCAGTCATGGTCCCCACAATAAGTATTCACCATATTACCTCACATGTCTTTCACACGGCACAGTTATAGCACTATGATTCTGCTTAAACTGCCACATTCCCTTCTAAAGAATTCTAGCATCTCTAATCTCTGACCAAACCTCTCTGACCTCAGGATTCTATAGGATGCAGCCATGGCGGTTGAAGTAGAACCACAGGACTGTAACTATGTAGGTGAAACAACCCTAGGCGACAATAAATGTCAGTCATGACCAGTGCCAACAATGGCAGGCTGCATGAAGTGCCTAAAAGACAGAGAACAGAAAGCACAATGTGGGACAATATGGCTGAACTTACTCAGCCCAATAGTCTGTGGCCATTTTTTGCTCTGGAGACAACTGAGGCTAGGAACTTTGATTACACAAGCACATGTGGCTGGTAGCTTGCATGTCAGTGACACAGGGATTACACTCTGAGTTTTAGTCTGAACTCTTCAAGGCCATCTCCCCAAAATAGGTTCAGCACCTTGGATAGCTCCATTAAAGATCAGACTGAAACCCAAAGCAGATTCAGCACAGCCATTGATGTGGAGGCAACCAGATGCCATTGGCAAAAACAAGAACAGAATGTGATGGTAAGGAAGTCTCTTCCTAGAAGTTAAATTTACCTCTTACTCCCACCTTTCATCAAAGAAAGACTTTTGCATTTGAAAACAGCTTTATTGGATTAAAATGGAGAACATTCATGAATTTCAGACTGTTCTCAGTTTGAATGATGGGATGCAGTGCTGGAACTACATGAGGAAACAACCTAGGCCCCTAACTTTTTAAAAAGAACCCCTTAGCTGTGGAGGTGGCAGGGGTGGTTTGGATAAAACTGAGAGAAGCTGGGATTCAGTCCATAACTGCAAGCTCCATTCCTTCAATCATCTCAGCACTGAGGAAATAGAAGGTATCTGTGGAATGCTTTCTCTCCACAAATACCTTCTTTCCTATCAGTTACAGAGGTCTTTCGACCAGGTCTATGCACCTCTTGATACCCAGCTCTAACTTGATCCTGTGGTAGGGATGACTTTCCTCTCTAATTCCCTTCTCAAAACAAGCAAGAAGTAATTTTAGCAATTTTCTTCCTACTGCAAGAAAGTCTTCAAAAACTGTGCAGAAGAAAACATTGCCTCTTGTGCAGAAAATACTGCTTTCTGTGCAAAGCAATTGTGTACAAATTTTGCATCAAATAAGTCCCAAATTGCAAAGATTCTCATCAGTCCAGGATTCTTCTCCTCAGGATTTCTCAACACTTGAGAAAGATGTTTTTTAACCATTTTTCAAAAATGTTTGAATACTCTTTCCATTATGATTTCATAGTCACTTTCCAAGCGATATAGACTAAGATCTTTTAGTACATGTTAGCCAGCCTTTTGTATCCACGTTCAAAAAAAGACTGGCATTTTCTCTACATTTCAGTGTTTGAAATATTGGGTGGCTTTCTTATGGATCATAGATTTTAAATCTTATTAAGATTTAAAAAGTGAATGAATCAATCCATCAATAAATGTTCTTTGCTTTTTAGACAGTGAGCTCAAAACTCCTTTCTTGTTTGTTGAATACCGCTATGAACCACTGTCTCCTTTTTAGCAGACTTCAGGAGAAATGAAGCAAGTGTTAAAGGAAATAAACCTCCCTGTTCTTTCATCCTTCCTTGAGTGGTTCGATTACCTTTCTTTAAAAATAGAAATTAAGCTATTTCTGGGCAATCAGGTTTGCTGTCCAATAATCCTTGAGGTGTGACTCGTAGCCTAATAATTTATGCCTTGCACTGTTACACAGTTTATGAGCTTGCTGCTGAGTAAAGAGCAGTTTATTGTTGACATTGGTCACATACCATAAACCTTGGCAACAGGATTGCTTGGTTACTTCATCATGTAATTTAAAGGCTGCTTCAGCTAGGAGAAGGAGAAACTTAAAGAACTGAATCAACTTAGACTTTCAAGTTCTCTTTTTCTCCCTAAATAGGTCCTATGGTTAAAAAAAGAAAGATGATATCATATATTGAGTATGTTGCCAGAACTAACACAATGCATCAATCTGGACCTGCCAGACTGAAAAACTGAAAACTTTTAGTGATTGTGTAGTAGAGAAAATTCAGCAGGTGCTGCTTCTAATGCAACCAGGTAACAAGCAACATGTGCTGACATTCCCTCCTCTATAAAACCATTAAAGGTACAGGAACCCTCCACAGTGTTTACTCAGGCAACTTTGCCAATGTCTGAGAAGCAATGCCTGGCATCCTTCACTTATTCCACAAGGAAAGAGAGTCAGTCCTCCTTCATAGGGGATAGGGTACCCATCTGTCTTATATTTTTAGGGGGCAATCCTCTGTTTGTAGGCATTTTCTGTTTGAAGGACTGTCTGGTCCAGCTCCAGTTTAAAGGTAAAGAACTGTAAGAAGGAAGAATAGCGGCAGCCTTGAAGTTGCCTGCCACCTGCATAATGGACATGGATTTCCATTCTAAATATGGCATTGACTTAACTCTAAATGTTAGTCCCAATAAAAGCAGACCTACTGAATCAATAGGAATTTGTTAATAATTAAGTTTCACTGGTCCAATGAGCCTGCTCTGTTTGGAATTTAGGCCTAAATCTCAGGCCATTTCTACACTACACTGTTATAGTGCTATTATTCTACTTTCAACATCCTATGGAATCCTGGGGTTTGCAGTTTAAGGATGGGCATTTAGAATTCTCAGCCAGAGAGCTCTTTGGCCTCAGGAAACTACAAACCCCAGCATTCCACAGGGTGCTGAAAGTGGAATAATAACATTATAACAGAGTAGTGTGGAAATGGCCTCATTCTAACCCAATATGTTTTGAAAATATATGGTGTAAATAACATAGCGAGCAGCTGTGTTATGTATCACTGCACTGTTCTTCATTTGTATGTAATACAGCTAATGAATTTTGACTAAAATACTTAATGGTGTGCACGTGTGTTTGTGCACATGTCTGTGTATGTGTGTATAATCTAGACATGTAGTGTGATGGAGATTTTACCATTTCTACATTTCCTGGGGCAGCTATCAAGAAAATCAACTTTACTGCAAGCCATTTTCCCCCACTTCTTTCTAATAATGGCTAAATGCAGTGATTTGGCTCAGTGATCACCCAGCAGCAAAGAGAGTTCTGGTGTCATTTATTTGTTGTTGTTGTTGTTGTTGTTGTTGTTGTTATATAGTCCATTCTAAAGACAGCTGATATCTCTGGTTTGATCTGGATGAAGTGGGAGGGAGACAATAGTTTTGTACTATCTGCACAGTACCCCAAGAATATGAACTTTTCTTTCTACTTCTGAGATGTGTTTTTCAAAGTGATGAGGTGGACTTCTTTCTTTGCACACCTTTGCAGCCATATTTGGTTTCTCTTGAGAAACATGTACTCTATCTTTCTACAAATTTAAAAACAATATATTTTATAGTAGCTTACAATACAAATTAAAGGCAACAAAAGTGCCATCAGAAATTGAAAGAAACCAAACAGTATAGCCAATGAAGGATAACACCATAAGAGAAGAAAGTTAAAACAATAAAAAAGCAAACAAACAGCATTAAAGTCAGTGAAGCTCAAAGTTAAAAATTCAAAACCAAACAAGCATTATAGTCAGTGAAGGATAACACCAAGGGAGCGCAACATTAAACTGTGGGTCTATGCCAAAATGTTTGTATAGCTGGGTTTTGTGCCGTTCAGCTATTTGACATCATTCTATCACAATGGGTGTTTTCTGAGTGTTCCTTTTTGTGTACCAGATACTCCCTTGACTAATTTTGTTTATCCTTCATGGTTCACAAGCTTGCCTTTTAGAGAAGAGTCACTATCCAAGCAATGAGCTACGTCAGCATGGCTTTACTCAAAATGTCCAAAAGTGGGTATGCGTGTGGCCTCTTGCATTTGTTCTCCCCACACAAACATCCCACATGGTGTAGCACTGGGATCCACTTTCCTTTTCCTTTTCTTTTTTGCAACATTGTTGGAGTCAGTAAAATTTCCTAGCAGCTGAAGTGGCTGAAGTGAGAGAAACGTTTATTTATTTATTTGTCCTTTAAAGGCCTACCTTTATATCTTTTCTTCCAGTGATCTCAAAGCTGTATACTCAGCCCTTTTCCTCCTCACCTCATACTCACCAGGACTCTGTGAAGTAGCTCAAACTAAAGGAGAAAAACATTGAGAGAGACACCAGCCCAAGGCTGTCCAGTGCATTTTGTAATGGGAGTGGCACTCTGTTAATTCTGGATTATTGTTTAAATAAGTTGCAATGTTTTTAAGAGAGCCAGCATGGTGTAGTGGTTTGAACATTGAACTACAACCCTGGAGACCAGAGTCTGATTCCTTGTTTGACCATGGAAACCCACTGGGTGATCTTGGGCAAGTCACATGCTCTCAGCCCAAGAAAACCCTGTTATAGGGTCACCTTAAGCTCACTATAAGTTGGAAACAACTTGAAGGCACACAACAACAACAACAACAACAACAACAACAACAACAACAACAACATTTTTATATCGCTATGGCCCAAAAGTGGTTTATTTAACAAATCAATGATCACAGTGGTCCTGATATAATCAGGTGGCATATTTTAAAAACCAACACAGTTTTTAAAAAAGGGTTGGATTCAGATTTAGGCATGTGCACCAGGATGACTGAAGCTGGTTCTTGCATCCCCTCCACTTCACAGCAGTTTTTCCAGTGCTTTTCCCCCTACCTCCATCACTACAAATGCTTCATAAAATATGCAAGGGTCCTGCAGAATAGAGTAGGCTACCGTTTGGGGAGAAAGGGGGAATTGCTAAAATTGAAGCAGGGGCACTTTCAATGAGCAGAAGCCTTCTGTTCAAGATTCACTCTTTTATTTTAAATATAGATCCTTATTACCCTCCCTACCTGTAAAACGGGGAAAATGCTTCCTCTTTTTTTTTTTTAAAAAAAACACTAGTTACGATGCATGCATCATCAGAAACCCAAGGAAGAAAGCTTCTTGTTTCAGAACCAGTGGCAATCATGTCAGTGGAATAACAAATCCTCTCCAGAGTTTAGTCCAAACTTTAAAGACATTATCCAAGGTGCTGAAAGCAATTTTTAGTTACATAATTTAGAGGCCACCTTTAAAATTCAGATAAAACTTGGCATAGATTTATGACCTCACTGACATGGAAGCCACCAACCACTTCTGTGCTGAGCTGCTGTTTTTGAGCTATTATGATTAGTCTTTTCTTCAGCCCCTTTTCTTGTATCAGCCCTTTTAGCCAGGGAGGTTTCACCTGTAGAGTGGCTTTCATTTCCTTCAGGGATACCATCTACAGTATTTTTATCTCAAAACTGGAGGTTATCTGTTTAGTTTATATAACTACCTTGTTTTCTTTTCAATTCATTTTTTATCTTTCTGTCCAACCAATTAGGGTTGGGGGAATGAGGGAGGGATATTTTTATCTGAGCCAGCGTGATATAATGGTTTGAGCACTGTACTCTGACCCTGGAGACCAGGGTTTGATTCCCTACTTGGCCATGGAAATCCACTCTGTGACCTTGGGTGCATCACATGCTCTCAGCTCCAGAAAACCCTGTGATAGGGTCACCTTAGGGCCATCATAAGTCAGAAACAACTTAAAGGCATGCAGCAACAGCAATGAAAATATATGCAGATCTGACCAATCGTTTAAACAGTCAATTTACTTGAATTCGTGCAATTAATTAAGATGCAATTAATTTTCAGGTGTCTTCCACAAAGCACCACATGTAACTAGAGACCACACACTCCCTGAGAAGGATATACCACTCTGTCCTTTTGTTAAAGGAGGCAGCAGAAAGCGAGTGTCATCATGCACTCATGTGCTCATACATCTGCCTTGACTGTCTACATCTGGAAAGTATGCCTCTGTGTTGATGACAGGCATAGTAACACTGAAGTGACACAGCATCTATCTAAGCCTTAGGTTGTGGGGAAATCATAATTCATGGAGCCCCAATTTAAAAAAAAATTTATGGGCGATCAAAAAGAAATGAAGACTGCCTAAGGAAAACCAGCAACCTTAGCAGAGAAGGTTTCTATGATGGGAGGAAGAATCAAATCCACTCAGCAGATGCTGACACTCCCTAACGTTCACTTCAGTTCTAAGGCAAACCTACCGCACCAGCTGGGATGTTGTTTATTACCCACCTGCTCTTCCCTTATCTTTCACATTCTCTGCTATAGAGGCCTTTGAAGGGCTGCCATAGATGGATGCACCGATAATCCTGACCAGTTTCACATCATGGACACACACACACACCACACACACACACACACAGAGAGAGAGAGAGAGAGAGAGAGATGGAGGGAGAGTTTGAAATATGTTGTCTTCTGACTGAGTCAGAATTAATCAGGCAGGCTTTGCACTGAGATATTTTGCTGCCTGAAGCAAAGGAGTTAATGGTACCACTTCCTTTTCCACATAAAGGAGCCAGTTGCACAGTGAGCTGAATCTGACTGGAATGGAAACTGATTCTTACTTAAAAAAAAGAAAAGAAAAAGCAACACATGTTTTAGATATACAAAACAGCATAACAGAATGGGATAAAAAGACAGAAATAATAATAATAAAAAGGAAAAGTATAACACATATCAAATTCCAAAACTAAACAATATAAGGGGGGGAAACAAATCTAGAAAAGAGAAAAGAGAACTTAACTAATGTCTTTTAGCTTCTTTGGAAGCTGCCTTGGGTCCCACTCTGGGAGTAAAGGTGGCATATAAATATAATCAATTCATCCATCCATCCATCAATCAATCAATCAATACAGGGCCAGAAAGATAGACACTTGCTTTCCAGGCACTTGACTGATAGTTATCAGATAAAATGCTAAGTCTACTTCTTGAAGTTTATAGAATTAATAAAAACTTCTGCAAGAAGCAATAGCTACTCATTTTTAAAACCCCAAAGTGATGTTTTCTTCAGTACCATCTCAAATATGCAAGTAATCATATCCTAATCTTTCTCCAAATTACTCAATGACTTCTCTTTGATCAAAATAGTCAATTTGTCAGTTTCTGCCAAATCATATAGCTTCATTAACCAATTAATCTTAATCATTAATCTTCTTGAGATGGGGTAACTGGGTCTTTTGAAAACGGATTCTTCCTGAGGGCAGAAAGCTGATTTAGAGGGTGTGAAACAGGACGAGTGGCACACTTTGCTGTCATGAAGTGGAAAGGGTAGGGAACTTGAGAAACCCAGAAGCCCAGAGTACTGGCTCTGGGGCTCCCCCCACCTCAGTGGCCCTTTCCACATGTGGAGGGGGAAACGGGGAAAACACGCTAAAACAGAGCTTACTGGCAGCCGGGTAAGTCCATCGCTATGCGGAGCAGTGCGAGCTCGCTGCTCCGCAGTCCTCCGGCATCCAAAATGGCAGCTTCGGCGTCCAAAATGGCAGCTTCCGGCTGGCGGAGGCTTTCCACCAACTGGAGGCACGTACTAGTGCATGCCTGCAAATCTGCACCAGAGCGCGGTGATGGAGCTGCACGGGGCTGCGCGCTCCATGCTTTTTAAAAACCTCTGAAAAGAGGTTTTTAAAAAACACGTGGCGCCACCAGTTCCAGTCGCTTCAGAGCGGATTTAGGTGTGAAACTACAATAAAGTAGTCCACCCCAATCCACTCCATGGTGCAGACGACCTCCGTCGGAGGCCACTCTGCAGCGTTTTAATACCCCGATGCGGAAAGGGCCAGTGACTCCTCTTTAGGCAATTGTCTCATTCTGCCTATTGACAGAGCCAGCCCCGATATGAGGAATGGAAATTTTACTGGTGTAAGATCCTCGTCCACTCACTAAGGACTGGGAAGTCATGAGGCAACATGTGACTGTGAGTCAGTAAAGCAGTAATCCCATTCTAGGGCCATTTCCACACGAGACTGTTATAGTGCTATGATTCCACTTTCAACATCCTGTGGAATCCTGAGGTTTACAGTTTAGGGAGGGGCCAGCCGAAAAAAGTTCTCAGTGACATGTGGTTAGTTTTCAAGTTATTTATTTGAAGAACATGAGGAGGGTGGTACTGGATGCTGGGATGGAAATTATTATTATTATTATTATTATTATTATTATTATTATTATTATTATTTATTGGATGGAATTATTATTATTTTTTAATCTGGTCAGTTATCTTTTGTCCTTCTTCCCTGTCATTTAGGCTCAGAGTCCAAAATGCGGGAGGTCTGTGCTGGCTGCAACACTCCAATCTCCGACCGCTTCCTGCTGAGAGTGAATGAGCGCTCCTGGCATGAAGGTTGTGTGAAGTGTGTCGCATGCCTCCAGCCTCTCTCAGGCACATGCTACTGTCGCAACAGGCAGCTGTACTGCAAGCATGACTATGAAAAGTAAGTTGCTCTTACCTTTTGATTTCCTTCTCTTTGGCCAATGGATTTGTCTGGGTTTGGACCTGCATGAGCTGAGTGCGGTATAGTCTAGTTGCTGGAGGACTATCCCAGCACAGAGAGAAGGTTGCTTTGGAGAACTTTGTTACCCATGAGCTGGCACTTTTGTTTATCACCAACTTGGTTATGTCCACAGCCTCCTGTTTGAGAGTGGTACCTAAGAGAAAATGTTACTTGACATCACTGTGGAACTTGGTAGGGTTGCGGTCTTATTGGTTGCTGTGTGTTTAACTGTTGTGATGTCACAGTTGGGTGGAATATCCTACAACTGGGCAACTAACTGAGAACTGAGAGAGCTTAGAATTTGCTTCTGCTGTCAAGGAGAATCTTAATTATAGACATTCCATAAAATGGTACTTTGTTGGTGCAAATAGTTTTGTTAAATTCCATTAAGTAAGTCTGGAGTATTTGGGGGAAGATGCTATATGTGATGGGGTTGCATATTTTCTCAGATGTGGGTTTGCTGGACAAGGAAAAACAGAACCTTTGTCTGTATGAGAAAAGCGATCCACAAAGAAGAGAATCCCAGAGAATGAATTTACTGGCATGTGAATAGATTTTTAAGAAGGCTGTTGAAATCCATTTTGTGGTGTGTTAATGAACAAAGTCTGTATTTAGCAGAACGATAATTATAAATATTCTGCAAACAGAAAAACTCATTTTGAGTTGAGAGCATAGATTATGAGCAGGAAATAAGACTGCTGAATGCTTTAGGCATGCTTTTGGCATAATTTAGTCTCCTGCCTTGAATCTGGTTTTCAAAGAACTATTTTGGCAAGGCAGGGAATAATGGGAACGGGTGGGGCGGGGTGGGGTGGGGTGGGTTGGGGTGGGGAGGGGAGGGGAGAGAGCATGGAGACATCTCCTAGCTTTATTCTATGCCTAAGATGCCTTGAGATATCTTTTTTCATAATAAAAACTAAAATAATAAAATAACATAATTCTATGTCAGACCACAAAATCTCATGTTTGTAGAGCAAAACCATGAATTCATTAAATGTATACACAGTGGATGATAACACTAGACAATCAGCACTACTGTCTAGATATAGTAGGATATTGACGGGGCATAAGGCAGGGCACACGAGTCAGTGAAATGATGCTACTGCAGCTGGTATGAAGGCAAAAGTTGGTAAAGCAACAGTGTCATGTGTCCTACCTTCCAACACTAGGGATACACAATCTCCATGGCATCAATCCCTACTTTAAAGCAACCAACTTCCATTCAGGGTTAGGGGAAAAATTATTTGAAATTCCTCTTATGTATGTTCCTATTGCTTACTGTTTTCTCAGTACAGTTGGCCTCTACATTTTCAGGCTTAACTTTTACAGATTTGATTATTTGCTGATTGCTCCAACCCTTGCCTCCTCCCCACCTCAGGTGCTTCTTTTCCAGGGGAATCTTTCCTCTCAGTGGCTACAATTAGGTCGTAGAGTCCTTTAAAAACCCATCCCTGTCCTCCTCACACACTTAATGAGGGAGATGAGAAAAGACATGAAGTAGAGAGCCTCCATGCAGACCCACCCCCATTCCACCTCCTTTTCCAGATCTGGTTTGAACCCCGGGTGCCCATTCTTCCCACCTTACCTTGGTCCTCTTCCCACAGACCCACACATGCACATTTTGATATTTGCAATGTTTCCACTTTTGCGAGGGTCCTGCACCCCTAACCATAGGAAATGTGGAGGGCTGACTCTACTTCACTTTAATGTACATCCCCTAATATGGTTACACAAGACCCACAATTTCATTTATACTGTATTGAGCATTTGGAAATGTTAATGTACTTGTTTTTAATGTGTAGATGGTTTTGCTCAATTTGCATTGTCTCATGGCTTTTGTAGTCTTCTGTTCTGACTCGGAATGAAGCTATTCTAGACATGTTGAATTGTCTTCAAAATTATCACCATGACGTCGTCTCATAAGACCGAAAGAGCTGGGCAGGACAGCTCCATAGTCACACTATGCCATGGTGTGAGAAGGAGATTATGATGGAACCTTGTCTGGGCTGGCCCCACAGTTCCAATCCTTGAACTCCTATCACTCAGCTTGCCCTTTTACCCTTAGGATTCTTCCATAGATTCAGTCCTCTAGCCTCAAAGTGAGCACCATACTGGGCCAATGGCTGTGTTGATCAGTGGAAACAGTTAGATACAGCTGTAGAAAATAAAAATAGAAAAGATTTATTATACAACAAACAAGTTAAACATGAACTCCCTAAATTCTTTCAATATTCCCAGCTCCCAAGAACCTATTTGGTTCTCATCAATTCCTCTCTTCCTACCCAGCCTTCACTTTGTCTCTGACTGCCCTAACTCATTCTTTTTCACTCAACCCTCTATTTTAAATCCTTTCTTCCACAGTGAAGAACAGCATTCTGAACATTGTAATTGGCTGGCCCTAATCTGACTTGCCCAGCTTCCCACTTCACAGAGATGCCAGTGATAGACCAGCTGAACAGCCTCTATATCCAATGTATGTTCACTTAGGGAGAAAACAAAAATACCAATCTAAGAAATACAAAAAAAATAGTGTGACAATGGCAGACTTTCCCCCAGCATCTCTGGAAATAGATCACTGCCCACCAACCAGGAACTTCACTGGGAACTATTTACAAGTCCTGCCCAAACACTGGCCCTTTTCGTACACCAGTCCTGTTGCAAAATGGCCTCAGGAGCATCATGTGATTGCGAGGACCATTCCACATGATGTCCTCACAATCATGCGATGCTCCTGAGGCCATTAGGGTGTGATCGTGCATTATATCATTTTTGGCTCATTGCCAAAAATGATGTGTGATAGTGCATTGCTCCCGTGCCCCCCACACACTTACCTTGCGTGTGGAGGCTCCGGACGCACGGCCATCGCACTTCCTCCCCCAGCACAGCCTGGAAAGTACCTGGTTGTGCTGTGGAAGGAAGGGGCAGAGCACTCATGCTTCCTTCCAGCCAGCATGGAGCTGGTGTGGAGGGAAAGCGGAGGGGATGCGAGTGCCTCCTGGACAAGGCTATTCGTGTGATCCCCGCGTGACGCCAGCAGCACCAGGTAAGGTGTGAAAAGGGCCACAGAGGCAGCCAGTGAATTCAAGATAATGGAAACAGGCCACTAGCACACACTGTGTCCTCTGCGATACTGATATGGCCATGGGTGTCAGTGCCACAGGAATGACCACTTTTTAAATTCCCTCCTTCCACAAAGTCAGTGTGAGGGAAATTCTTGGCGCCAGGACTGAGGGTAATGTAAAGCAGCAGCATCAATGTGAACACTGATTGAGAACTGAGTTCTTCTGGATGGGTCCTCCTCTGTGCCCCACCGCTAGGGGAAATTCATTGTGGGAGGACATGGGAGAGGGCCTTCTCTGGTGGTGGCACCTCAGTTGTTGAACTCCCTCCCTTTGGAGGCCCAATTGGTGCTAACATTGGGGTCATTCCAACATAAAGTCAAAACTTGCCTTTTTATTAAAGCCTACAGATCTAATTGATTTTATCCAGGCTGCACATGTCTTGTGGTTGTATTTTTAAAAATGGCTTTGAACTATCTGGTTTTTAATTGATAAGCTGTTTAATATATTTTTTGAGATTATTTATTTATTATTTTTAAAACAGGCACACAGTCAGATTCACAGGAATCACACACTCATATATATTATATGAAAATGAAAAGTAACTAAAACTAAAACACACTAGCATACTAAACTAAAACATTAAATGCTAACTAACTAAATCACTAAGCACTAAACTACTAAAACACAAAACAGCTCTGACCCCACAAATCAAACTGTAAAGGAAGACAGAGAAAAATTCAAAACGTAGAAATATGTTATTCTACCATGACAGATCCAAATAAATAATTCTATCAGAATTTCTAGTGACCATGGCCACAAATTATTGCATTGCTAGATTTCTTATTGCTCAAAAAATCCATAAATGGTTTCTAATCTTAAAAAAAAAAATCACATTAACTCAGTGACCTTAACAATTCATTCTTCCATATAAGCTGTTTAATATATTTTTAATATTTTAAAAATACTGTTACTATATATTGTTTTAAATTGATTTTATTGTAAGCTACTCTGAGATCATCAGATATTGGGCAGGATATAAATGTTTTAATAAATAAATAATAAAACAAATGAATAAACATGGGTTAGCAGGTTATAGGATATGATAGATGGCTGTCTGTGAAGAATGCTTTGATGCGGCATCCCTGTATGGCAAGGGGTTGAACTTGATGGCCCTTCCAACTCTATGGCCATTTCTGCACTACCGTGTTATAGTGCTATTATTCCACTTTCAATATCCTGTGGAATCCTGGGATTTGCAGTCTAGGGAAGGTCCTTTAGAATTCTCAGCCAGAGAGCAAATTGGCTTCAGTCAACTACAAACTCCAGAATTCCACAGGATGGTGAAAGTGGAATAATAGCACTATAACAATGTAATGCAGATATTATTAGCTGTATCACATGGTGTTTTATTTTTGTGTCAGTGTTCTTTTTTCTTTTTTGTATAATTAATAAAAAAATTAATACAAAAAAAACAATGTAATGCAGAAATGGCCATAGAATCACAGAATCAGAGGCCATTTCCAGACTACACTGTTAAAGTGCTATTGTTCCACTTTCAACATCCTGTGGAATTCTGGGGTTTGTAGTTTACTGAGGCCCAAGAGCTCTCTGTCTGAGAATTCTAAATACCTCTCCCTAAACTGCAACCTCAGGACTCCATAGGATGTTGTAAGTGGAATAATAGCACTATAACAGTGTAGTGCAGAAATGGCCTATGTCGTTATGCTCATTCCCTGTTCCATCCATTTCCTGCCTGTGACCTGTCCTGTTTTATCCATTCCCTCAAACTTTCCTTCAAAGTACAATGGTTCTGCTAATAGCATGTTGCAGCAGTGCGTCACGGCATTTTCACATTGCATATCTGTCATGGTGCTAATGCAGCTTGTGTGTTCTACTGAATCATCTAATCTGGCCACACCAAACCTGGATGCCCTCCTGATGTGTTAGACTACAACTCCCACTGTCCTTATGGAGGCTCTGGGGTAATAGGCATTGTAGTGCAAACATTTGGAGGGAGTCAGGTTAGAGAAGAGTGTTACAGCTTCTCAGACAGCAGATCTCAAATGGAGGATTGTGCCCAAATGAGATGTTTTGATTGGAAAGGGTTAAACCAGCCCCAAGCTACAAGGTATTTGTTGTCATGGTGCTGAAGAACACTGCTCTGGGATGTGTGCACTGTATTTAAACCAAACGAACTAGCAAACATAGCAGACTTCAGGAATTTTTGAGACAGCATTTTCTGGGTGAGGGGTGTGTGTGTGTGTGCCCAAAATGTAGTAAGCCAGCCTCTCCACAGTTGGAGGCCCTCTTGTATTCTGCTGGGAAAGATCCTGTTCATCTGTCCCTAAGCACTGCTGTCATGGCACACAGCAACCACACTAATGCCAAAAATATGCATAATTTCCCTTATTCACATCCATCCCTTAAAAAAAAACCTTGGCTGTCTCTTCCACTGCTGTCCTCCAGTATCACTGCATGTGATTAGACTGCATGTTCTTTAGGGCAAGGATCTCCCCCACCCCACTTCTTTTGCTTATCTTACCCATAAAACACCATGTTACCTTGATAACAAGGAAATATTAATACTTTTCATCTTACTTCCTACAAGAACATTTCAGCCTTCATCAACTTGCCACCTCCTAGATGTGCTAGACTCCCCCCCCACTGCCTGAGGTTTGTGCAAATTGTAATCCCTTGCATTCAGAAAGTAGCAGGTTGGGGAAGTCTGTTTCAGGTGGCCTTGCAGTCATTCTCCTGGCTGTCTGGGTCAAATTATTTTGGATTCCTAATAGAAGGGCTTTCAGATAGTAACTCTGAAAACAAATGGGAAGCCAAGAGCATCCACCGCCCTGACAGTTTCCTTCAAAACTTTTACACACAGCGATAAGCTGGAAGAAAGGTTGTAGGGATTGCTCACCCTTAACATGTTTTAGAATGATTAACCAGCACTCCAAACCCATTCCATTCTGCTGCCAGGCCAAGTATCGGGCCTGAATGTACAAAGCTGAAGGAGAAGAGGTGGGAGGTTTGTATGTCTCCCAACACCCAGCGCTTTGATCATGGTTGCAGAAATCAAGGGAGAAAGTGTCTCCTTGTTCCACCGAGTTTCACACTCCCGTCACCTACAGAGGAAGGTTACATACTTTTCGGTTTCATGCTTTGAGGCTTCAGCAACACCACAGAAGTTTGTTCACAGAGGCCCACTGGGGAATTCTCACCAGAATGAGATTTGGGAGGTAGGGTAGCCATGAGTCCTATTTTATAGAGTGCTATCGTCTATTTGAAGGCACTCTCTATTTCAGGGGCAGAAAAATTTGGGTTCTCTAGCTGTTTCTAGACAACCACAGCCACAACCCTTTACCTTTGGCCATGCTGGTTGAGGCTTCTGAGAAATGAAGTCTAAAACATCTGGAAGGAGGCCAAGGTTTCCTCACCCCTGCTCTGCTTGAAGACAAAGCCAATCTAAAGTCAATGTAAAGAGCAAGAACCATAAGAATGGAGGACAGGTGAAAGCCTTGAAGATGCCCACCAACAGTCAGTGTGTTACCCTGATTTCTAGGGGTCCCATGAAGGACACCTAAGTGCACTCCAAATTATACAAGTTGGGGAAATTAGTCAAAGAGCACAAGCTAGCAATACAAGAGGCAGGGCAACGGAGTGAGATCTTTTACCCAATGTCTATGGGGGTCCGGCCAAGTCAAGGAGCAAACAGAAGTGAAATAATAATTGTTGTTTTTATTAAAATAGAATCAAACAGCGTATGCAGCACACTCACACAGATAACTAGAGAAGTAACGGTTGGAGTGGGATAGAGGGATTTTTAGAGGAGGTTGTTGGTATGGGTAATACTACACCTGTCCTGAAGCCTGGAAAGTCTGCAGCAGAAGTTCGTAGATATGGAGTTTCTCAGTACGTGGAACTGAGGGGAAGGCTCTCCAAGCAAAGCGGCAGCAAGACGGGATGGAACTCAGGAGCGATCCGAGGAAGCTCTCAAAGTCAGGGGTTCTTATAGGGGAAAATGTGGCTGTAGGCTAGTCCGTACTTGGGGAAAACAATGAGTTTCGGGCTGGAGACAAAGCCTCCAAAAGGTCAGAATTTAGCATGATTGAGTTATGTCCGAATTGTCAATGGAGTAGCCAGTATGCAAACACGGAGTGCTCGACAGATGAGTATTCATCTAATCAAGCTGTCTGCTCGGGGCAGGGAGTTCTTTGTAAGTAGCATGCGTACATAATAGGGTACTTGCCTTGAGGTCTCCTGAAGTGGCGGGATGGCTATTTCTGGCCTGCCTGTATTTGTGTGGAATATTACAGCGATTAGCGGCAGTGTCTGTCTGCGAGCTTGTCCGGGGGCCTCGCAGCACGTGGAGAGGAATAGGTAAAGAAGGCCGAATTATTGATATCAAAGTGATATCTCATATCCCACAAATCTGGGCTAGCAACTGCAGTAACAAGTGGCTGGACAAGAAAATGAAGAGGGAGGAACACAGGTCACCAGTTAGTGGTCTCCCATCAGAGTCTCCCATCCCCACTCTGGTGAGAAATGTTATATTTTTCTTTAAATCAGATGTGGGCAACTTTGGCAGTTCTGGTGGGGCTAATCTATCTCTAGGACTCTCTGTCAGCCTGCACAGACCCAGTCCCTATCCTTCCAATATGAAAAAAGAAAGAAAGAAATGGAAAGGGACCAGCAGGCATCTACTTCTGGTTGGAAAAATGGGTATTTGAGGGTGGTACTAAACAGTACAGAGCCAGTGTGGTGTAGCATTTGAATATCAGACTATGACTCTGGGAGACCAAGCTTTGAATCCCTGCTCAGCCATGGGTGACCTTGGGCAAGTCAAATTCTCTAAGCTTAAGAGGAAGGCAAAGGCAATCCTCCTCCGACCAAATCTTGCCAAGAAAACCCCGTGATAAAGTTGGCTCAGGTTTGCCATAAGTCAGAAACCACTTGAAGGCACACAACAGCAACAACAAAACAGTGCATGGAGTCTATTATCCTATTTAAAAAATGAACTGCTGGCTGGCTTTTCTCTGACAGAGATGTGGGTCTAGGAGAAGCTTTAAGATGTCTGGATCCATAAGATGGCATTTGGTGACTAAGAATTCCCCAGAACTCTTCTTCCTTCTGGCTGTTAAACTAAGCAGGTTATGGGACATGAAAAAGAAACTGGCCATGATGAAGCCCCAAACAGTTCTGAGACAGAGTGTGGATGGTGTTGTCAGAATGCCAGCACAATCCTGTGGAGTTTTACACAGATATAAGTCCTTTGACTCTCAGATAAGCATGCAGAGGATTGCAAACTTAATTATGTTATTCTGGGCCTGCTACAAAACAGATTGCAGATTGCATTACAACATACCCTACAATACTTCATAGATGAGAACGAAGACACATGAGGCCAAGCAACATGACAGTGTGGTCAAGATGGCAAAAATGCTTAATAAGGAAGAGCACACAGCCCAGGAAAGGCTGCAGCAGTTTGCTTTGGCCTAAGCCTCCTGGGGAGCCCACAATTCTGTCCTTCACCTCCTCTTCTCCCTGCTGAGTTAATAGAGTGCAAAGTACTTTTGCACTTTGAGCTCAGTTTGCAGCAATTGAAATAAGCTGAGGGCCAAGGAGGAAAGTGAGAGAAGGAAAGAGAAACTGGGACATTTTAAATGTAGCTTAAAAAGCAGGGCAACATAGGATTTGCTGGGACTGTCCCTGCTAAATTGAGACAGTTGGAGAGTACAACTAGAAGGTTCTAGGGCTAAAATACCACCAGCAGATGCAACAGGTGCTTTTACAGCTCCTGAGTTGCCATCTTAGGACTGTGGCAAACTGCAGGCTTTAGATCAGGGATGGGCAACTGTGAAAGTCTAGGGAGCAGTCTTAACATCCCAAGAGAGCCCCATTGCATTCTCTGCAAAAAAAAAGCAAGGAAAAAAAAAAGCTCCCAAATGTCCTCTAGAGGACATGAGGTATTTTCATCATGTTTTTAGCCCCTCCCTCAGCCATTATAAGCCCAGGAGAGGCTTTTTTTAATAACAAGAAGTGAGTGGAAGTCACTTTCTGTTCACATCCTGGGCCTCAATTTGGGGCAAAATAATTTTTGATCCCTGGGAAAACTTGGGGGCCACAACATGGCCCTTGGAGTTGCATGCAGCCCACAGAACACACTTTGCTTACCTTTACATCTTCCCTGTTACACCTCACCTCTTCTTCCTTATACACAAAGCCTTTTCTTTTGTTGTATTGCTTAACATCCAGCTGGAAGCAAAGTTCTCAGCTGAAAAGCTTGCTGGGAAGCTGACATTTGGGTTGATTGTCTAAATAATCTGTATGTAAACCCAATGTGGCTCTTGGATTTTTGATGATGATGATGATGATGATGATGATGATGATGATGATGATGATGATGATTTTAGTAACAATGACTATGGCAGTGTGGCCAGTTAATTCTTCTTAAGCATGGCTTTATTCTTTATTTTCAAAATAAATATGACAGCCTTCAAAGTGAGGGTTGCGTTCCATAAAGTAGAACACCCAGTTACTCAAAAGACAGGAGAGGCACTGAAAGGGATGTGCCTCTAACTTTGGCAACACAATGGAGAAAAGTTGTTCCAGGTGAACTGCTTTTCCTTTGCAGCCCCCCAGAGCAGACAGGGCTTGATCATCATAGCTGTAGTCTCCAGCAGTAGCCTGTTAACAGCATGAAAACAAATGTGCTGTTTAGTTTACTGGAGTATAGTGGGTCCATAGTGAGTCATGATTTCTATGGAGTGATCTTCAGCCCCTTTTTCATACCCTGTAACATTTACAGATGAAAACTGAGACACGTGTGTCCAAGCAATTTCAGAGTGTGGTCAAGATGGCAAAAGTTATGAATGAAGAAGAAAACACAAGCTAGGAAAAGCTGAAGCAGTTTGCTCTTGTCTGAGCCTACTGGGAAACACAAGCTTCTATCCCTTCTCCCACAACCCTGCTGAGTTGAGTGCAAACTACTTTTGCAGTTTGAACCCAGTGTGCAGCAATTGCATTAGGCTGAAGATGAAGGTGGAAGATGGCAGGAGGAGTTAGAAACTGGGACATTTTAAAAGCAGTTTAAAAATACGATGATAGAGGATTAACCAGGACTGCCCCTACCAATTTGGGGCACTTGGAAGGTTTGCTTTTCCTCAGTCCAATCATCTTCACAGGGTCTTTGTGAGGATAAAACGCTGCATAACCTTATATGTAGTCCTGAATACCTAGAAGTCAAAGTAGTATATAAATGAGCAATGGCACAGCCTCCATAGCTGTGGATAGTTAATATTGGTATTGGCTTTTCAGTGTTGCTCTTTGTGCACTAAATGTGAACACTAAATTTGTAGCATGAAGTCTTCCTCAAATTGTCAGCCTCCAGATGTATTAGAGTCAGATTATGCTATCCAGCATAGCTCAGAGGTGCTTTAGATGGAGAAAGTCTTGGTGTTTCTGGGTAGCGGGAACTGTAGTTCAGCATATTCAGAGAGCTGTCTTGTCAGTGGAGGTTTTGGTGCCTGTGGAAAAAACGAGGGGGGAGATGTAGTTCAATACATCTGGAGGACACATTGGTTGGTGAAAAATATGCAGTCTGCGAATGATAGGAATTATGGGAATTATAGTTTGACAGATCTAGGGGTGCTGTGATTAATAAATGGTATGCTTTCTAGAGATGGATCCATCATTACATAATGGTTGGAGTGCTGGGCTAGGATTCTAGGAGACCAGAGTTCAAATTCCCACCCCCCTGGCTAGTCAAAAGCTTTGCTACCTGGTGGTATAGGAGACAGTTGTTGCAGTCACGCACATCTGATACGGGGAGGTTGGGAAGTAGTGCCTTACCGAAATAGAGCCTATATACATGCAGATGGATTGCACCACATTTTTCTGCTATTTTTGTCTCCCACAATATCAGCTAGTGCAGTATAATGGCTTGAATGTTGGACTAGAGCTCTGGGAGATGAGAGTTCAAATCCCCACTGAGCCATGGAAAGCCAGGGGGTGACCTTGGGCAAGTCACATTCTCTCAGCCTCAGAGGATCATAGAATCATAGAGTTGGAAGAAACTCCAGGGGCCATCGAGTCCAACCCCCTGCTATGCAGGACACCCATCAAAACATTCCCAACAAATGGCCATCTAGCCTCTGCTTAAAAACCTCCAAAGAAGGAGACTCTACCACATTCCAAGGCAGCATATTCCACTGCTGGACAGCCCTGACCGTCAGGAAGTTCTTCCTGAGGTTCAAGTGGAATCTCCTTTCCTGCAGCTTGAATCCATTGCTCCTTGTAATCCTTGTAAGGATAGCTTTGGTAAACTTCTTGTCAATCTTGCCAAGACAACCCTCTGACAGTCACTATAAATCAAAGTCAGCTTGAAAACAACACTAATAATAATGGAGATTGTAATTTAACACATCTGGATGCTTTAATTGGTGGAAGTTGTGTTGTTTCGGAATGATGGGCATTATAGTCCAACTCATTCTGGGTGCACCCAATGGGTGGTTGTCTGCGTGCTGTTTGGGGATGATGGTATTTGTGGCTCAGCATATCTGAGTTATACTGAATAGGGGGATGTTGTTGTAACTTATTAAGCAGTTTTTGTGCTGTGAGGTGGAAGAATGATAACCGTGTTGTTTTGAAAAGAGAGAGCTGCGGTCCTCCTTTGGCAGCCAGCCCTGACAGGAAAGGAAATGCAGAGACAGCGCTCAAGACTTTTGAGAAGCTTTTGGGAAGAGTTTGTGCATTACTCAGGAGAGCTCTCTGAATCTTGGCAGTCTCCTTGAAAAGTTTTCTTTTAACTGTCCAGTGTTATCTCTCTCTTCAGAAGAGAGAGCTCAGCCTCCTCCGCTGCTGCTATGCTCAGCCACTGACGCAAAACTTTGGCAGCAGAACTGGACAGGGTAATAAAAATACCAGCGTTTGCCCATTTCTCAGTGATGCATAGCCAGAGGTCAAGAGAAAGAGAGGGAGATACACAAGCAAGAAACACACTTTGGCTGCTTCACTATTTAAAGTAGCCTTTGCCGAAAAGGAGCTGGGAGTTGTAAATGGATCGTAAATTGAAGGCAGGTTTGCAATGTTGATGAAAGAAAATGTAGGGGATGTTATGGAACTGTTTCATTCAAAATTTAAACTGGTGTTTTAGGCTCAACACTTGAGGAAAGATGTACATACATTGAGGAGGAAGCAACAAAGGTGATATCAGGACTGGGGCTTCTAGAGACAGAATTTTAGAGGAAACAAAGGTCTGCAGTTACACAAGCCTTATGACACTAAACTGATACTGTTGAATCTTCTTGGTTTCCAGATTCCATCTGATTTCAGAAACTAAGCAGAGCCAGCCCTAGTTAGTACTTGGATGGGAGACCACCAATGAATACCAGGCACTGTAGGCTATATTTCAGAGGAAGGAATTGGCAAATCATCACTGAATATTCCTTGCCTAGGAAAACCTCATGAAATTCATGGTTTCACCATAAGTCAACAGGTGATTTGAAGGCACATACAAACACAACATAGGCCCTTTCTGCTCCTTACCTTTTCGCAGCGCTGGGGCACAGGAATCGTGCGAGCAGCCTCTTGCAAGAGGCCCTCGCGTCCCTGCTGCTTCGACTCCGCAGCCACTGCCTGCTGGCGAACAAGCAGCGTGAGGGCTCCTCCTCTTCCTTCCGCAGCACAGCCTGGGATTTTCCCAGGCTTCACTGGGGCAGGAAGCACGAGTGCTGCGGCTCTGGAGACTCCACACACACAGTAAGTGCATGCGGGGCCTTGGAGCGATGTGCGTTCATGCACCATTTTCGGCTACAAGCCGAAAATGAAATAGTGTGCAATCGGCGCCTGCCAGCCCTGGCAGCATCAACCAATTGCGAGGATGTCATGTGGACCACTCCTCGCAATTGCGCGATGCTCCAGAGGCCCTTTTGCATGGTAAATGCAGTGCAAAAAGCGCCATAGTTGTTGTTGTCACCCATTTGTTACCTGTTGTTTCCTATTTATGGGGACCCTAAAGTGGAAACTATCATGGAGTTTTCTGGGAGCTAAGTATGTGTGATATGCCCATGGTCATCCAGTGGGTTTCCATGGCCAAGCAGGGAATCAAACCCTGGTCTCCAGAGTGGTAGTCCAATGCTCAAACCACTACACACAATGCTGGGTCTCACATAGTGGTTACCACATTAATATATAATTTCTACCCACTCTCTCTCTCTCCCATACACACACACGCACACTCACAATAACACATGTAAAAAACTGTTTTAACTAAATCAAAACAAAGCAGTGATAGTTTTCTCAAAGGGATCTTTGTGAAAGTTGAACTGAGTAGTTTTCAACTTGCATAGAGGTGGAAGTCACATGGCCATCTGATGTTGGTGGACTGCAATTCCCATCCTGCCTAGCCAGTGATAAGGAGTGCTAAGAATTGCAGTTCAGCAACATCTGGTGGGATGCAAGATGCTCACCCTATCCTAGCTCATGAAATCCTCAAAAAAACTCTTTGAAGATGTGTTAAATATTGATGTGGCAAGTTGTGTACAGTTGGTTGTGTTAGTTAAACTAAAGTTCTTACTCTGAAAAACTCAATGAAACTAAATTGTGAAACCAAAATGGTAAAAATTGTAAAAATAAAGGCTGGCGTCCCATTCACAAGTTACATAATCATAAGATAGACTTACAATCTCAGTAACTGCTGGGGAAATGTGACCCCTAAAATCTAACTTTGCAGCCTGGCAACACCCTAACTGAATTGTTTCTGAAGTGCTGGAGACTGAGAAGATGGAAAGTGACATCTGCAGAACTCTCCTGGTCACAGGGAGCCTTGAGAAAAACATTTGTGGCAGGATGTTCAGATGTCTCTCCAGCTTCTTATTCTGGAAATGCCGCACAAACAAGAGAGCACTGCAGACATCATTTTTTCCAACACTTCAATAACCCTTCAGTTTAAGGTGCTGCCATGCTGCAAAGATCAGACATCATTACAGGATCTTGGCCCTGGTATTTGAATCAACCGTAAGATTATTTTTTTGGACAAAGAGTTCTCTGTAGTTTGCTGTGCTCTTTGGTTACCACATTTAGTTCACCACACTTGGCTCATTGCTTTGGTTTGGACACAGAGTGGTTTCCCCTGCAATTCCTAGTGTAAAAATATGTTAGAATTTATATTTGTATAACCTCTTTGTTTTTACACTGTGATGACCTATGGTTATAAGAAATTAAAATTTGAACTAAACTGTAAATATATCAAAATTGTGGACACAACAATGTTAAAGCCAATTAAGATGCTAAAATATGGGACCAGGAGCTGCCAAAAGGCCTCTCCCATGATGACCCTCCATGCGATGAATTTTATGTTTAAACAGGAGTGGAGAAATTTTAGCTATTCAGATATTTTGGATTTCATCTCCTAGAAGCCCAGCCAGCATGGCCAGTGGTAAGAGATTATGGGAACTGCTGTCCAAAAAAATCTGTAAAGCAAACAGCACTCCAACTTGGTTTAAAAATTCAGAATAGGCAGGGGATGGAGTCCCTTTCTGATAACATCCAGTGCCCATTACTCTTACAAACATTTTGTGCTGGTCAGTGCTTAAAGACAAGCTGTAACTTTTTGATGTAATGTACCTTGTTACCTCTTCCTCAGAATATATGCCGTCGGCAAAGGGATCATAATGTTTAAATTTGCTTCTAAATAAAATGGGAAAATCTAATCTTCTCTTTAAAAGAAAGAAAAAGAAATCTATGATGTAATCTTTCATAGGTTAAAAGTAAGACCCGTTGAGTTGAGTAGGACTTACTCCCAAGTTAAATTAGCAACAACACTGCAGAGGAGGAGGAGACTCATCATGATCACTCATAGAAAATAATAACAAAATAGGTGAAGATTCCATTTCTTAAAAAAAGTACATTGTTGTTTCATGCTGGCTAACAGGATCTAGGAGTCATAATTCAAAAAAGTAACTCCTTCAAGGACTGGTCATAAGTATAAACATTGATAAATGTATCTGTATGTATGAGAGAGAAATGGAAATATAAACAGAATACTTCCCTGAGTGTAACTGTATTTCACAGTGAAAGCAGTTTCATTCCACTTTATCTGCCATGGCTCCATGTCATCAAATCCTGTGATTTGTAGTTTGCTGAGGTACTTTGAATTCTCTACTGCAGTAGCACAAAAGTTTAGGAGACTGGACTTGAGCTCTATAGAAGGTAGTGATAAGTACCTTCGCAAACTATAAATCCCAGGATTCTATAAGACAGAGACATGACAGTAAAAGCAATGTCAAACTGCTAAAAATATGTAGTTTACATACAGTCCCTGTCTACTTTTTCTTCAGTTGGGATGGAAGGAATATTTGTTATTATTTGTTCTGAGGTTGAAAAACAGGGTTCTTGGACATCAGGAAATCCCATCAAGAAGAAGAATAGACCAATGAGAATTTGAGCAATTTTCTCCCCATATTCTAACATTCCAAAGTGTTGCAGAGAACATTTCCTCCAACTGTCCTGATTTAGCAGACATAATTCTGATTAAACCTCTGTTGTCCCACTTTCCAGCTGCTTTTAAAATGTCCCAGGTTCTCTCTCCTCCTCCATTTGTCTTCAGCTTACTTCAGTTCCTGCAAAGTGAGCTCAAAGTACAAAAGTAGTTTGCACTCAATTAGCAAGGGGTGCAGGAAGAGAAGAGGTAGAATTTTACCCTTCAATAGACTGAAGCAAAAGCAAACTGCTGCTCTATTGTTTGTTCTTCCTCCTTAATAACTTTAGCCATCTTCACCATGCTCTGATGTTGTTTGGCTACCACATCCCTGTTTTCATCTATAAAATGTTGTATGGTATGCAAGGAATTATTCTGATTTAAAAAAAACATGGAGGGGGATCTTGCACACAAAAAAACACACCCTAACCCTGTTTTCTGCACAGAAAACACAATTTCACTGGAAGGATGCTCATTTTTTCCCATAAAAAAACAACCTTGATTATTTGTTCCTGCACACGAGGACAAAATAGTCAAGGATTTACATCCCTATTCCACATTTTTCGTAATTTTAAAAACTTCATGTTCTCATCTAACTCCTCATGCTGTTACTTTCCTGTTTTTCTAAAATGTTGTGCTGATCATTGGTTTAGAAGAAATGAAAGGGAAGTGGATTTAGTCCATCTGCTCTCTTCTTCTGCCCTTGGAACAGATTCTTGGTGTTGCTGCCAATTATTTGACCATGGTTATACTGTTGAAAGAGGCCTTTGGAATGTCTGTCATATGCTTGTGGCCATAGGCTCTGCTTCTGCGGAGGGGAAAGTTCTCATCTGGGGGGACAATACCCTCATTTTGCCCCTCCCTTCAGTTATAGCTCTGGTAGGGTATCTGTCGTCAGCTGAAATCTACTGCCTGTTAATGCAATCTGATTTCAAATCCCCTTAAGAGGGTTATAGCTGAGGTGAGTGGCAAAACAAGGGCACTGTTCCCCTAAATAAGAACTCTGCCCCTCCTATGAAGTTTTCCTTCAATTCCAAAATGTTTAGCATTGCAAGGTATCAAAAAATTAAAAACCATTCATGCCTAGAACTCTTCTGCTTATTGTGTTCACATTTCCTTGGCATCTCTGCACATAAACTATCTCTAAATGCTCTAATGAAGTTTTAAGTTATTGCAATGCAAAAAAAAAGGGGGGAGAAAAAATTATTGTTGGGGGACCGAATTCTTAATGGGGGGGGCAATGCCCTCATTTCCACATACACCATAGCTACACACCTATATCCTTCTGATGGGTAGGATGACTTAGTTCTTGTAGATTGCTCCCATTGCAAACTCCTTACATGTTGCTAACTCAATGGCCAGAGATGTGTGATCCTCCCAGGGAAGAAGCCAGCTGCTTTGCCATTTTGCAGATTGTGTGTTTGTGTGTGTGTATATGCATGCACCTTCAAGCTACCTATCAGTTTATGGTGACAGGTGAATTTCATAGGGTTTTCTTAGACAAAGAATAGTCAGGTGTGGTTTCGCCAGTTCCTCCCTCTGATATAGAGCCTATAGCACCTGGTCTCTCATCCAAGCACTAACCAGGGCTAACCCTGCTTAGCTTCCAAGATCAGACAGGATCCAGTGCATTTAGGGTATTTAAGCCCTATTCACCTATGTTATTATAAGATTGCTTTGGTTTGAGAGAGGCTCTCTGACCTGGTCTCTGATCTAGTCTCACTGTTGTGGTTGTTTACTATCTTTACCACACCATCAGTGTATGAGTATGAGGACAGTTTCTCTGTCCCAGTTAGCTTTTAGTCAAAAAGTCATGGGCTCATGACATGCAGGTGAGAACAGGGCTGACCTTAGAATCAAATGGTTCTCTGGGCAAGTAGGATCTTCAGCACCCCCAAATTTACCTTTTTCGAAAAAATATTGTTATTAAAGCTAGTGTTTATCTAATTTTTGTTTTGTTCATTTTGTTCAAAATGCTTTGTAACAACAACTGACAGTAAAACCATGTTCTGCTCTTTGTTATCTGGCGTGAACATATCAAACTGGAAATAGAAAAAGAATCATACTTTAAAGCTTTGTTGTCATGACTTCATTTTAAATATGGAACTTCTGCTGTAAAATTTGTGTGAGAGAGGCTAAAGACACTTTTTTAAAAAAGTAAAGCTCATTCCACAGAACTACACTCAATAAACACCCTCATCTCTTTAATCCAAACTTACTTAGTTCAGGAAAAGAATTGAGAACCTGTCAAGGACTCTTAAACTGGAATGGTTGAATCTGTTAATTTTGTTTTCTCCGACATTCCTTTTTTTTATTTCACATTTTCCATTGAATATCTGATATTTTGACATTTGAGCAAGATCTTACTCGAAGAGAACTAACCAAATCACAGCATTTGTCACCAGCTGTCTTGGCTGAATTCAAAAGTTTAGGTCTTCCTAAGGTGGAGAGAGGAATATGTTGTGCCTTCCTGCCCTGTAGCTGTCAAAAGATGGGGGCAACTTGAAGGCAGCAGCACCAAAAATGCAGCTGAATGCACAGGGAACCAAAGCCCTGTGCAGAAAAACAGAGCTGAGTTATAAACTTACATTATGAGAATCGGAATTACATCTAGATGTAATTGAATTGCAGCTCCCAGCATTCCTCACCACTGATTATTCTGGCTAGGATTGATGGGAGCTGCAGCCCAACAACTTCTAGAGGTTTGCATAGTTCCCACCCTAAAATGTTTCAAAAGTGACACAAAGATGCACTCAAGTTTTCAAGTTCACTGAGTCTCTTCATCAGTCAAAACTTAGTAGATTGGGGAGGACATGAAAAGCTCTATGGTACATTGGCCATTTTATCTCTCTCTGGAGCTGCAAGATGTAGAATGTAGGCTGGAAGAAGACAAGATATATTAATGAAAGCTCCATTTACAGTTTTCTGGGAGGGACAGCTGGTCACTTTGCTCCATTCTCCACTGGCATGGAGGCAGGATGAGAGACGGACAACAGTCCCATTTGTCATTTTCAAAGCACACAAGCTACTGACTTAGCTTAGAGCAGAGGCAGAGAGAGAACATGACATCACCTGAACTGGATATTAAATGTAGGCAGTGCACTTGGTTTGTTTGGGTTTTTTCCCCCTAAGATGCAGAAGATGCAGTTGAAGCCAAACTGTAAGTGCTACTAGTGCTGTGAGGCAGGTGAAGTCCTCATTGTGAAGCACGCCCTCTTGGATGTTGATTTAAATTAAAGTAGCAATATGGTGTGTGGGTGTGGGTGTGGGTGTGTGTATTGCAAACCTGGGCTGCAAAATTGCTTCCAAGCATGTTACAGCTTCCCTTGCACATCAGAGAAGAAGGAAGAGCCTTATTCTGGTCTTTCTTCTCTGGGTGTTCCAGGAAGTACAGAAAACTCTCAGACACAACCCTGAACTTTAAGAATGGCAGAGGAGGGAAAGTTGCAACCAGAAGCCCCACCTCAACCTGACTGCTGTTGGGGACAGCAAAGCAGCTTCCACCAGCCTTGACAAAAATAAGTACTTCTATGGAGACTTGCACTCTGCCAGTGTAGCTAATGGGTCTAGATGGTAGAGAAACTTGGGCTTGAAAAATGGCTTAAGATGGAAGGCATACTCCCAAACTGCTCCCACTTTGTCTTTTTCTGCCAGTATCTTTTATTTTTAGCCAGTCTTTCATGCTAGAGACTATTCCCCCTCCTCTCTTTTTTGCCAGAATTCCTCTACAGAAAGGGCAGGAAGCATTGCCCTCACTCTGATTGGGTGCTATGGAGCCTTCCCACCACTCAGTAGCCTTGAGTGTGGTAGATGACTCCACTCCATCCCATCCCATTGTTAGTACTGGAAATGAGAGCAAATGATTAATCCAGGCAGTTTCTCTATGTGCTGAATGGTGGAGTAGCACCATTTTGCCACAAGCAGCCAAATCTCTTAGTCCAGCTCTCACAACTTTGCATTCACAAAGTTCTAGGTCCAGTCTTTGGCATCTCTTGTTAGAAGAAAATAAACAATGGAAGAGAAAATGTGTTCACGTTACCTTTTAATACGGAATTATAAAATGCACAACATCCAAACCTGTATGAGAACCAGAATGCAATTAAACATTACTAGACTACATTCAATTGTCAGGTCCAACTAGAGTAGACCCATTAAATCAATGAGAACTTGATAAGTGAACACACAGATAAGTCACATAAATTCAGCCAATCTACTCAGGACTATCAACTGGATTTAGGAGCAATACCTGCACTTTCCCAAAGTTTACAGTCAAAATTTACAGATTAAAAATACGTGGGAAAAGTACAACAGATAGTTGAAAACATTCTGCAAACATACATAAAATTTCAAAAATACATACAGAAAAAATCTGACAAAAATCTGCCTTTTTAAATCACATGTACAAAAATGTATGGTTTTCATTTAAACTTTTTTGAAAAATCAAACTGATATGACAATGGGATATGGAGAAACTTAACTTTGGATAGATAAGAAGATGAACAACATCAAACTTGATAGATTTAGCAGTCCATCCTTAGGAGGTTATAGGAAAGCTTTTTCTGATACCAAGGACAACTGGTGAAAGTATACAATATGGTCTAGATGGGCAAACAAAGGGATCCACTACTAATTTTAATAGACTAATTATTGCAACCCATCAGCTTATTACACCTGTCACAGCAGTGTTAAGTAGACTCAGTCCAAAAAAGACTTGAATATGAATTCAGGCCTGCCCTAATCTTGCAGAGACATTATAGAGGGGGCTGTCATTGTATATGTTTTCTCCCTATCATCTGAGAGTATCTGTCTGACAAGAAAAATGCCCTGTGAAATAAGGACCCCTAATCCCACCCCCATGAAGGGTTTGATTCAGGTTGCTCTTTCCTGAGGCTGCTCTGGTTTTGAAAATAACAGGGGAAACAGGCAGTGGAATGATCACTATATGTATTCATTACCTTTACATTCTTCCTTTCCATCAGACAGCATCAAAGAATCCCATTTGTCCTGGCCACAATCCTGCAATGTAAGTTAGGTAGAGAAAAAGAAGCAAGTGTGAAGCCACATAATAAGCTGTGCCTAGACTTCAAGGCTGATCTAGGCACAGTGAGACAGTTCTCTTAGGCATCAGATGCTTCAGGAGAAGGCAAAGTGATACGGGCCATTTCCACACTTACACTGTTGTAGTGCTATTACTCCACTTTCAACATCCTGTGGAATTCTGGGGCTTGTAGTTTACCGAGGCCGAAGAGCTCTCTGGCTTAGAATTCTAAAAGCCCCTCCCTAAATTGCAAACCCCAGGATCCCATAGGATGTTGAAAGTAGAATAAAAGCATTATAACAGTGCAGAGCAGAAAGGCCCACAGCATTGGAGGCCAGAGTCATGTGGCCTTACTGTCTTCCTTGCAACCCCGTAAGCCACCATGTCCCCTTCAGGGGCAGTAGAAGAAGCTCTATTTCCACAAATGTTGAAGAAATATCCTGCTGGTCTGGACAACTTCTCCATACAGAAGTTGGAGGCACCATCTTTTCTAGAAAATTTCTCATCATTGGTTTGGAATTGCAGGCCAACAGCATCTGGAGGGCCGAATGATTTTCACTCCAGTTTAGAACAACCGAATGTGAAGTCTAATTGACTAAACAGTGGAATCCTTAGTCCAAAAATAAAAACCTTACTTTTCGTGCTGTGTTCAGGATTAATAACTATGCAGAAGAATTCAAAGACATAACCATATAAGTCTGGATTGCCCTGCAAAGGGATATTGTAGCACCTTTGAGTCTGACTGTGATAAACAGCTTTGTAACACAAGGTTTCATAAACTACAAACTGCTTTCAGTTAGTTTCAAAGGTCCTACGATATCCCTTTGCACATATAGAAGAGTGTTGTGCATGGCTTCTTTGGGAACAAATTGCCAGAACAGTCACGGATTGTTGCAGCAAAAACACCCAACCCAAATAACAACAAACAAATTTGCAAAATGCTAGAGGTTAACAAACTTTAGGCATAAAGTTTATTGACTAGAGTGAACATGAAGTACAAATTTCAGTTTTCTGTTATACTCGCTGGGGGAGGGAGGGAAATATAAAACAGTGAGATTTTAAAATAGTGAAAAAGAGAGCACAGTCAGTGATTGTCTGGCTAAAGCTTAAAAGTATGGAAAGCAGGCAGAGAGTGACGATACATAATAGTAGCATCCAGTAATAAAACACAATCCCCTCAGCACTGGTAAGTAAATTTAACACCTTTAGTGTACAACAGGAAACCATGGTTTTTATTTGAGTCCGGATCAATAGAATCACACTTCATTGGTCCTAATTCAACTATTTCATAGTGGAGTCTCCCTTTGAAATTGCTCTGATAGAGAAAGTTGGAGAGAGCTGTGATAAATGTGTCTGTACTTAAGATGCTACTAGACTTTTAACTGCATGCAAAAGGAGATGTTTTGGTAGGTGGCAGCTTGCTGAGTGGAGTAAAAATGAACCTGGGCTTGCTTGAACTCTCCTACACAAGTTTTTAAGGCGTGCAGGCACTTTATCCTTCTGTGTCGCTAAAGGATACAGCAACCAGAGCCCTTTCCGCACTACACTGTTGTGGTGCTATTATTACACTTTCAACATCCTATGGAATGCTGGGGTTTGCAGTTTGGGGAGGGGCCCTTAGAATTCTCAGCCGGAGAGCTCTTTGGCCTCAGTAAATGGCCCAGGTGCCTGATTCGTTTAGTTTAAGGATGTCTACATCAGCCTTCTTTAACTGGCGGTTCAAATAGATTAGACTACAGCTCCCATCCTCCTGAGCAGTGGGTGAGGAAGGCTGGTCAGCACTGACTAGGGAAGGCTGGTTCATGTTCACCAGATGTGATCCACCAGGGTTTCAGACCTGCTTCAGCCTGGGGAAGATCGGGACTGACTTTTTTGCATGCAAAAAACAGTGCTCTTTCGCGGAACTTGGAAACCTTTTTTTTAGGACTATAGCTCCCAGAATCCCCTCACCAGCATGAGATGTGTAGTCTCACTTTTCCAAGTTCTGCTCCTTCCCCACGTAGCCCTCTTTCCCATGAAACCGGCCCGCTTCCACAAACCGTACCTTTTTCTTTCTAAAGCGCTCTTTGAGCGGCAAAGGAAATGTTTCAAGGGGGAGAGAGATAAGCTGACAGCTGCAGCTGGCGGCGGGGGAAGGAGGGGAAGAAGCCCCTGGCTGCAGGGAGATGAAATGTTAAGAAGGAAGATGGATGTTGCTCTCCAGTCTGGCAGCTTCCAAGGCTTGGGGTCTATCCCCCCCCCGCCTCGCCACTCCACCGCGTTCCGCCTTTAAGTCCACCTATTCGTCCTCCACTGCGCCCCACCTCTCAGCGATCCTGGCCGCTGCCTCTGGGCACCTGCCTTATAAATCCTGATTCATCAGGGGAGGAAACGTGCCTGCCTGGCCCCATGATAAAGTGGATGGCGCTCCTCCGTCCCGGACGCCCTTCTCTGGCTTTGAAGTTGCTTTTATTGCACGGCAGGCGAAGGCGGGGGAGGGCGAGGAGCCGTCAGGAAGGACCTGCAGGGGAGGGCGGCGGCCCCCCCAGTGCCAGGGAGCCTCCTCTTTCCCCTGCCCTGCCCTCCCGGCTGTCCCATGTGGAGATGATTTCCTCGTCCAAGGTGAACTTGACTCGAACCTGGCTCATCCTGGCTGATACTGGAGCAGAGCAAGGAAGCTGATGGGGAGGAGTACAGCGCTGGGGACTCTCAAGAAGGAAAAAAGAATCACTAAAGAATGTCGATCCTTTGGGTTGTACAAAAACAGCCCTTAATATCTAACTCGTGTGACCCTCCAAATACTGGGGACTGCAACTCCCAGCTTTCCTCCCCATCAATTCTGCTGTCTAGGGCTGCTGGGGGCTGCAGTCCAGCAACTGGGACAACACAGTTCCATCTTTTGTTCAAATCATACTAGCAAGTCCCTACATTGAGAAGACTTCTAATTTTTTTTAAAGAAATTGTTCTTTTTTCAAAAAGACGAAACTATAGCAAGTCACACTTTCTCAGCCTCTGAGGAATGCAAAGGGAAACCCTCTCTTGAATAAATTTTGCCAAGAGCACCCTATGATAGGATTGCCCTAGGTCATAAACGACTTCAAGGCACAACAACAACAACGACAAATAGAGACTCAATGGTATCTTTCCTTCTTCAAAGTCTCTGCTGTACTAAATATTTTGTTATCAAGGCCACTTTTCCAAGCTCTGGTGCTTATGCATTCAGTGGGACCTTGGTATCCACTGGGATTAAGTTACAGGACCCCTCACAGATACCAAAATCTGTGGATGCTCAAGTCCCACTATATGCAATGGTGTAGTAAAATGGTGTCCCTTATATGAAATGGCAAACAACTGAAACAAATGCCAGAGAGAGCCCGAGATTCTGTGAAATGGCAGGAGGCTACAGCAGAGTATAGCTATGCATCAGCATAGCCCAAGGCATGCAGCAAAATCAAGGATTGCCTTTTGGATTTTTTCCCCCCAAATATTTTCAAACTGGTTGAATCCATGGATGCAGAACCCGTGGATACAGAGAGCTGACTGTACGTGCACACATACATGCCAGGTGGGAGCAGGGTAAGAGAAGGGACAGTTTGGCTTCCAGGAAAGAAAAAAAGCCTGACTGTTTGCAGTGGCTAGCTGAAAACAGCTGTGGGGATGATGGGGCTTCTGCTGTTCCTTTGGGGGACCGAGATAGTTTCTAAGCTATTACTCCACTCCGAGTAAACTCTTTGCTTACTGCCTACTCAACCTGTATATTTGTAAACAAACAGCTATGACCAAAAAAGCAAAGCAAAACACCGTGCCAAGTCCATAATCCAATACAAAGTCAAGCACACTTAAGCCTTTTAGAAATCAATGTACTTGAGGTGTGCTTAACTTTGTGTTCATTGAATTGTGACCCGCACACCTCCAGTACCCACACACCATTTGACCCTTGCAAAAAGCTACCCCCAGACCTTCCTTCTGCTTTGGGGAAGCAGAAAGGAGGATTATGAAGTGCTGCATCTTATTTTTAAAGTGCAATTCGCTGTTTCGCTCAGCCCAGATGGATATGGACGGCATTTCATGGCAACAACATGATTCTGAATCATATCTCTGGCCCATCTGAATGTGTTTTTGTTTACAGATATGCCATGGTTATGAAGTTCGTGCTTTAATGTTCTGGGCTTTGTCAGGTTGGGAATGGCGTGAACAAAGAGAAGGATAAAATTGTGTGTAATTAACATCATTAATCATAAGCTTGATGGTGGAGGGGGTGAGATGTCTTTCCATCCTCTTGTGTCTAAGAGAAAGGAAGATAATCTGAAGCATGAGGGAAGAATCTGGATTATTATTATTATTACCGTCTGATACAAAAGTTGGCAACAAGAGCACATTTGCTTGCTGAATGGCTCCCTTGTTAAAGTTAAAAGCAGCAGCAGCAGCAGCAGAGGCAGCAACATTTGAGACTCTCCCTCTGCAAACCACCATTCGGTCCTGTGCAAAATCTTCCCAGGCTACAAACCAGAGTGCCATTCCATGCAACCACTTCCCAGGCTCAAAGCAGTCTGCTATATGCAAGCCCTCTCAGGCTGCAAATGAGGCTTCATTGCTGCATTCTCATATTTGATCAATCAGAAGAGATGAGGACAGAAGAAACATGGGGTCTTGAAGGAATTCTGCAGGTAACATCCCTCCCATAGGTCAGAGGTTCTCCATTCCTACTTCAAAGTCACTTACACATCCTTTTCAACATATTATCATACGTACAGCAGAGTCCAGTGTTTGGCATGTATACCTGGACTTGGCTCACATCAGTGACAGATTCACAGAGCAACCAACTACACACACATGTAGACATACACCAGCTCCATCTGCATAATCTTGATCTGAAATCTGCACAGTCTAGCGCTCCCCACAGTGCGGGGGCACTGCAGCAAAGCCTCCACCATTTTAGTGCTGAAAACAGGGATGCTACATAAAAATCCTGCTCCTTGGTGAAAAGAGAGGAACAAGAAGGTAACCTGCTGTTTGCAGCAAGGATATTTGTAACAAAGACTCTGATAATCCAAAGCAACTCTTTACTGCATGGGCTCAGTTTAGGAAATCTGGCACATGTACTCATGCATAGGATTACAGCAACGTCTTATGTGCACTTGGGTAGGCCAGATGCAATTCAAATATTTACAGAAAGAGGCCAGCTTTTTGGCTTGTGAGTCTGTTTCTGTTCGAAGAGAAAATGCACAATTGGTGGGGAATGAGCTGGCTTCAAATCCCTGCTCTCAGCTAAAGAGCATATTGGGTGGCCTTGGGCCAGTCATCCTCTTTAAACCTAGCCTACCTCATAGGAGAGTTGTAAAGAAATTGTATTTGCCACTCTGAGTGGTTTGGCATAAGGGTGGGATTTAAAAGTTTTGTTGATACACTAGACTGTTGCCTAAATTAAAGGCAGCAAGATCAGGTGCCCAGGGAAAGATCTAGGAAATAAAGTGGTACTCTAGATAATTAACACGTTGGACTTTGGGTGGAGTGGGGGAGAGCTGCTCAGGTCAGTTCCTTTTATTGCTTGTTTGGTAAATAGAATTCAAACAATTCAAACCAGAAACATTTGTGAATTTACATTTTACAAATTATTTATCAATTACATTGACACCTTGCTTTTCCTCAAATGCAGTCAGGGTGACATGGGTCTCACTTTGATCCCTATGGTTCCATGAGGGGTCACTAGGAGTTCCATGAGAGATCATGATTTTTAAAAAGCCAGGTTTTTTCAGCTGTAGATATAATGGCCAGTATTCTGCATCAGCTACTTTGTTAAGTATACTCAATTGAGTCAATTTAAGTATACTGAAGTATACTTAACTAAGTAACCTCTCCTGACTTGACCCCAGCAACCCTAATGGAAATATCATTTATTCATGTTCTGATCTCCAGCAGAATGGAACTCTTCCTCTCCATGCAGCTGGTACCCACAAAAATAGGTTTGGAGGAAGCTACAATCGTGGCAATAGTGTCATAATCATGACTAAGGCCTTTTCCACACCAGGCTATTAAAATGGTGCAGAGCGACCTCCAACAGAGGTCTTCTGCACCGTAGAGTGGACTGGGGCGGACTACTTTTTGTAGTTCCATACCTCAGTCCACTCCGGAGCGACCAGAACTGGTCGCGCAGTGTGTTTTTTAAAAACCTCTCTTTAGAGGTTTTTAAAAAGCACGGAGTGCGCAACTCCGTGTCACTCCGTCGCCGTGCTTTGGTGCAGATTTGCAGGCGCGCACAAGTGCATACCTGCAGATCTGCCAGGGGCAGGCTTTAGGCTGGCGAGCTTCTCCGGTTGGTGGAGAGCCTCCACCAACTGGAAGCTGCCATTTTGGACGCTGAAGCAGTGCAGAGCGATGAGCTCACACTGCTCCTCATCCCGACAGACTCACCCGGACGGAGAAGAAAGCCGGTGAGTCCCGTTTTTGCCCATTTATTTTCACACATGCAGAAAGGACCTAAGTAGTAAATGTGAATACAGAACAAAATATAGAACTACTTAGTTGCAATTGTGACTCTATTGCCTTGATTGTAACTTCCCTTCCCAACTTACTTTTCTGGGCATCGGGTGAATGAGGAGAAGGGGATCTCTTCTGCCAACAAATATAGCCCAGGCGAATGATGTTTCCATCAGGTCTGGGGGAGTCAGACCAGAAGAGGTTACGTATATTTGAGGCCATTTCCGCATTCAACAGCTATAGTGCTATTATTCTACTTTCAACATCCTATGGAGTCCTGGGGTTTGCAGTTTAGAGAGGGGCCTCAAAGACCCCTCCCTAAACTGCAACCCCAGGATTCCATAGGATGTAGAAAGTGGAATAATAGCACTATAGCAGTCAAGTGCGGAAATGGCTAAGTAGGCTGGTGTAAAATACTGGCCAACAATTTTATGCAGGAGTTCCCTGAAACCTGAAAATTATTGCAAGGATTCCTTTGGGATAAAAATGTTCTGAGGCACAGCTCCAACAATTGTACAACCCATTCACAGGTTTTGGCTGTTAAACTACAATCACAAGGCATCCATCATAAACATAACCAAGACTATGATGTCTAGCAAAGTTCTTCACTTCCACCACCTAAACAGTTGGTCCTCAGGGACAGGACCCCATATTTCCTATGGGGCTCAGAATCAAGCATTTCCCCTCAAATGCAGGGCTTATTCTTTCTGCTGCTGCCATGTTGATTGTGCTTCTGTTCTGCTTTAGGCAAGGTTGAGAGCACCTCCGATCCATCACTGCCTTGTTGGAGCCATTCTTGATCTCATTTGCTCATTCTGCTCTTTGGTGTGCAGCAGTCACTTTTCATTAGCCCTCTCCCTAGACTGTGGGATGTCTAGGGGCTCCCAGTCAGCAGATCAAGAATTTAATACAAACTTTTGCAGGGGAGAAAGAGAGGCAGGAATTAGTTTTAAAGGCAGAAGGGTGTTTGGTAGGGAGATCAAGAAGGTTGTGGTGTGGGGAGTTGCGTGTAGTAAGAAATGAAGAAGGCAAGGGACAGCAGCAAAATAATTCTGAATGAACATGGGAGATGGGAAATGTGCTTTATTACTGCACACTAAAATATGCTTCACTATCATGCATTAAATACAAAAATGCAGATTTGTGGGGGGTTTTAATGAAATTGCTCAGTGACCCCTAATTATGCAGGGGCTCACTGAGCTGGCTTCAACTTCCTTGAATGTATAAACAGTTCTCTAGAAAACAGACAACTGTTCAAATCAATCCTAGGTCTCTGATAAGTATACTTATCCAGCACTCTGTCTGTTCTATCACTGCTATATTGCTAATGCTTCTTGCTAATTCTAAGGATGTTGACAGGAGAGTGAGTGCCAATGGGTCATGCCCTGTATTCACACCATGGGGCCTTTCCACAGTACACTGTTATAGTGCTGTTATTCCACTTTCAACATCCAGTGGAATTCTGGGGTTTGTAGTTTATTGAGGCCAAAGAACTCTCTGGCTGAGACTTCTCTCTAAACTGCAAACCCCAGGATTCCATAGGATGCTGAAAGTGGAATAATGGCACTAGAACAGTTTAGTGCAGGAAGACCCATAGTTGAAAGCCACCATTCGTATCAGAAGTAGGAATCATGTAGCCCTTCATACTCAGGGCAGCTGGTGAATCCATTGCAATGGAGGCAGTGAATCCACTCTCAGTTTTACAGCTTGCTGCTCCTCCCACAGCTGCTCTGGTCTGTACAGGAAACCTCCCAGTGTCTCTGTCAGGAAAGCCTAGAGGGTTTCCATATAACCCAGAGCAGGAGCAGAAAGAATATCTGTAAAACTGAGAGTGGATTTGCCATCCACTGCAGCAACAAATCTGCTAACCACCCGGAAAGAGTAGGCTATTTAAAGAAAGAAATTTGTTACAATTTTATAGAGAGAGGTATGAATAACTATATGCATACATAACTGTGGAAAGGAAGATCAGAAATCACTTTCTTTCTTTCTCTTCTTTTTGTTTCTTTTTTCTTCATTCTTCTTTCTTTCTTATCTTTTTACATCTACCTTTTTGTAACTCAGTAACCTTTTTTAAAAAAAGTTTAACATATTTTTTAAAAATCCTTCTTAATAAAGTGATTTTATTTTTTAAAAAAAATCTGCTAGCCACCCCTGCCCCAGATGTTCCTGAATTGCAACTCCTATCAACCCTAAGCAATATAGCCAATAGTGCGAAGTACTAGGTGCTACAGCCCAAGAAACCTCTGGCAGGGCATATCCCACTACAGGCACAATCAATCAATGACATCCTATACAGTATTTATTTCCTTGGAGTAAATCCCATGGAATGCAATGGGACTTACTTTTGAGTAGACATGCCTAGGACTCTGCTATTAAACCTGAAAATTACAAAGCATAACCAACACTGTTGAACCAATAAGATTTACAAATACACTTTTGCTTCAGGCATGTTTCTTTCATGAACACATTACCTTTTTTTACTTATACTTTTGATATTTTTAAAAGTAGGCCTAAATCTATCTATCTATCTGTCTGTCTGTCTGTCTGTCTGTCTATCTATCTATCTATCTATCTATCTATCTATCTATCTATCTGAGGCAGTTTTAAAGCCACAGTTGAATGTCTCAGATAGATAGATTTCAGTGGGCCTAAGAAACTCACTGAGTAACCTTGGAACAGCCACACAAAGATATTGTGAGCATAAAAAATGAAGAAGGGACCAGGTATTCGCCCATCATTGCTACTCATATGGCCATAACCACATAGAATAGTGACTCAAAAGGAAAGTGGTCCCAGCAATAGTTGCTGGGACATTAATAGTTTGCTTTGATGATCTCACCATCCTTAAACCTATACAAAGCCACAGTCCATGGGAGAATGACCCTGAAGAAGAGGGCTTGATGCTTCACTTGCATTTTATGGTCCCACACATCAGACTCCTTCATTGAAGAACCTTGAATCTGCTTCCCTGATATCTTACTAACTGGCCGAGGCTCATTGCTCCCCTGTAAGTTCCTGGATGAGTGGCTATGCCAGGAGAGAGCCCAGTGAGGGTGACAGGCATGAATCAGTCTAAGTCAGAGCTTTTCCTTCTTTCTTTGTCTATCTAGTGGTCAGGACTTCATAACTCATCAATTAACCAACTTGTTCCATTAGTTGCAGTGGGTCTACACCAAGCATAGTCAAGTTGGGATCCAACCCTATTTAGTTATACATATTGTTTAATATTTGTTGGGAGTTAGATTTCCCAGGATGTTAGTCCTCTGGGGGAAATTCTATGAAAGCTAGAACTGTTAGGGATCAGCCTTCCTTTAGCAGTATAGCAGAAAAAGATGTCCAGATTTCTGTGTGGTTTCCCTGAACTGAAACTGAGGCCATTTCTGCACTAGACTGTTATAGCATTATTATTCCACTTTCAACATCCTATGAAATCCTGGAGTTTGCAGTTTCAGGAGGGGTCAGCTAGCCTCTCCCTAAACTGCAAACCCCAAGATTTCATAGGATGTTGAAAGTGGAATAATAGCACTATAACAGTCTAGTGTGGAAATGGCCTGACTTAGAAAGAAAAACAAGGCAGGCAGTTTCAGGTTCCAAGCTTAGAAAAGTTTACTAATGAATTTTACAATTGCATATCCCTTGGAGAGCCTAGATCCTAAATAGCGAACAGAAGGATTAGGTAAGATTCTAGCTTCATTCCTAGCTCTCCATGTTCTTGGTGGAGAGGCGAAGCATGGTCAGAGGGAAGGATGTAGAAGCAAAGAGGTAAAAAGAGATTGGTCTGAGAAGTGTTGTCTTTTATGTAAGGCCAATGATCCCAAGGTCTATACTGGGTCACATAGTCTGGTCACCTGGTTACCATAGCCATTCAAATAACACAAAGAGCAAGACTGAAGCTTTAAGTGAGAAGGTAGAGGGCTTTGACATGCAAAGGAAAAAGAAACTCTAAGCTAGCTAAGCCCCACTTACCCTAGAACAAGCGGGGGGGAGAGAATGCCAGAATTTTCCGACAATATGAATCACACCTTCTGTGTATCAGCTATCGGTGTTGATATGCAATAAAACTAGAATAAAACTAAGTACAGATGTCTGCTTTGTTAACAAAACATAGTAAACAAAAGAATGAAAGCATTCTGTCAAAAAAAAAAAAAAAGCAAGGGGTAGCAGCCAAGAGGAAGACAAAGTCTTGAACAACATTAAAACTCTGTCATAATTCATGGCCCACCCAAAGGATCATGAATAAGAGAGCCAGTCTACAAGAGGGAACCTCTCCATGCCAACGTCTGCCTTTCCTGGGAGCTCTCTAAGGTCCTGAAAGGACTGCCGCTGTCTTGTTTCTGGGACCCTGCTCAGCACTGCCATTTAAGGTCACTCTCCCTAGCAGTACCCACTGATCTGGACAGCTTTCAGAGCTCACTATAAGTTATTTGGGTTAGGCATTTGAGATAGTCTCCTCTTGGCACCAAAGTCCAACTTCGTTAGAACTTCTCTGCTACCAACATTATTCTGAGCTCGTGGAACGTGCCAGCTGTTTGGTAGGGTTTGGGGTGGTTGTCTGAACTTTATGAAAATCAATGCAAAATATGGCATTGAAATTAAAGACTGCACTAGTTATTCATTTTATTTATTTACACCCCATTTTTTCCCAAATAACAGGATTCAAGATGACTTACAACTTATTAAAAACACTACAGATTCAAAACTATATAAAAAAAGTATAAATATAAAAGTTACTTAGAAAACAATTAAATGTTCTGTAAAGTTAAAATCATTAAAATTCATTAAAAGACCCTGTAAAACCCAACAAAACAGCATGGCACACCATTAAAAGGAACCCCCTATCAGCCCCATGAGAAATAATGATTTTGAGACTCTATTTCCTATCAGAAATGGGAAATATGTCCAAAGTTGTGGAGATTCTCAGGAGAAACTAATAGGATTTTTCATCATTCAGAAACCCTTTGGGAAATTTAAGAGCATTGATCAGTTTGCCAGAAATACGTGTCATAAGCACTTCAACCTGACTTTCACCATAATGACACATTAAGGATTATCTGATAGGATTGTTGTTGTTGTCCTTGTTGCCATATTACTGTTGTTGTTTATAATCTTTTTTTTTTATGGCCAGCATTGGTGGCCCTCTTAAAGTTTGAAATGTGGGCCGCACTCCCAAATGTTTCCACCTCCAGCAAAGAATGTGAGAAGGCTTAACCACCTCCTAGGCACTATGCAAGCAAACATACAACTCCTACAAAAATAAAAATTCCCTTTTTCTTTGCTGACTGCCATTGGCCACTAGGTCTATGAATGACATTCCTTCTGAAAAGACTATTCAGTACTAATGACCAGCATGTCAGCACAATCTGCCATAAGTGCTGCTGCAGGAAGAAAATATATAGGGCCTGAGAAGGCATCAGAGAAATGTGAATGAGTTCTGCCTCAAAATCCAGAGAATCTATTAAGAGTTTATTTTCATTCTGGACAAACCCAAGAAACAAGAAGAAACACTATACATGCCAACACAGATACACACACATCCCATAATTAATTTCACTGTTATTCAAACTGTTATTTTAATATTTTAAATTATGTTTTTTTTGTATTGCAAATAGTTTAATTCTATTTTAATAATAGTATTTCCTATTTTGTAACTATACGGTATTTACTTTAACATACAAGCTGCCTCAAAGCAGGGTATAAGTAAAGAGAATAGCATCAGCAAGAGCAGAAACATTTTTAAAAAGTGCACATACCCAAGAAAATACCTGTACTGCAAAATCAAAATTAGTTGTCATGTGCAGGCTGAAACAGCCCCTGTGAAATGTTCACATTCATTTTGTCTTTTCTGAGAATGAAATTTTCAGAATATTCCTCATCATACAGGATATATTTTACATTAGAGCAGTTACAGGCTGCAGAGATGGCATTTTTTTTCATCCTGCTGCCACTACCTATATGCCAGCATAGTTACAATGGTATAGCCCACCAGTAAGTTTCCAGATTTTGTTTTGATGTGTAGGGATTAAAATTTGTTTATAATTTATATTTGATGGCAAAATCTATTCAAAAAACCCTATTTTAACAATATAGGGTTTTTTAATTGTGCAAAAACAGAACAGCCTTAGGAGGAATGAGAATGTGTGACAGTGATGCAGACTGGAGATGGAGTCCTCTTTCAGTCCTCAGTTGGAATAAATATGTGTTAACGATGGGAGAATAAATATGTGTTAATGATGGGCCACAGCTTCAGTCTTCTCTACTATGACCCTCTTGGTAGTTTAAGAGGCCTCTTTCAACTAGGTATTCAATCAAGCCCTCATCACACTACACTGCTATAGCTCTATATTCCACTTTAACTGCCATGGCAACTTCCTGTGGAATCCTGGGATTTCCAGTTGAGGGAGGGGCATTGAGTATCCTCAGCCAAAGAGCTATTGGGCTTCACTAAACCCCAGAATTCCACAGAACGTTGCCATGGCAGTTAAAGAGGAATAATAGCACGTAACAGTGTAGTGTGATAAGGATCCCAGTCCAATATTGTCAGCTCTGATTGGCAAGGCAGAAATCTTTTGTATCATTTGAATGAGTGGATATTGTTGGAAAATTAAACTGTGGGACATTCAGGAAAGACAAAATGAAGACTTTTTCACACAGCATCAAACTGTTCAGTAAGCCTACTGCCTGCCATTTCACTGAAACAGTGAATAACTCCAGGACTTGATGTAAACCTTGAAGGAGCTGTCCAGAGTGGATACACTTCATCATCTTCGATAGCTCTTTAAATGTCAGCATAAAACCCAGAGTGGATTTAACCACCACTATGGTGAAGAGAGCCAGTGTGTTGTAGTAGTTTGAGCATTGAACTATGACCCTGGAGACCAGGGTTAGCCATGGAAACCCACTGGGTGATCTTAGGTGTATCACACACTCTCAGCCCCAGAAAACTGCATGATAAGTTCTCCTTAGGGTCACCATAAATTGGAAACAACTTGAAGGACATCACAACAACAAATGTGGAAGCCACTGCCAGAAAATGTAGTGATGGGTACTATCCCAGTTTGCTTTAACTGGGGTTTGGTCTCTCCTTAGCTACTAGTCAAGGTTGCTGTATCACTTGAAGCATCAGAGGTAACATGCTGAAAGTATATCAGTTGTAGGGAACATGCTAGTCACTTGTATCCTGCTTGTGGGCTTCCCCACAGGCAACTGCTTGGCTTCTCTGGGAAACTCAGTGGTGGACTAGATAGGCTTTTGGTCTGGTTCACCATAGCTTTTCTTAAGGACTTATCATCCCGCTGGTCCATTTTTTAAAAAAGAAGAAGCTGGAGACACTAGGGAATCAATCTTGAACTTTGCACACGGCAAGGATGTGCTCTAACTAATGATGGACAATTCCAACAGCTTTGTTTCCATTTTTCACTTTTCCATGTTAAATTCATCCTCTTTCAAAACATTTTTAAAAATCTCATGCAAATTCCAGTGCATTTTAGTGCACAATTCTCCCAACAGATTTAACTATTTATTTAATCTACATTTGTCTCAATATGGGTCACAAAGCAGCAATTTGTAGGCAATTTGTACTGCGTACAAATCCTTAATATCATATGGAATTTGTAGAGCCAAACAGAGGCTGGATGGCCATCTGTTGGGAATGTTGTGATGTGTATTCCTGCATGGCAGGAGGTTGGACTCGACGACCCCTGTGGTCTCTTCCCGCTCTATAATGCTATGTTGGACAGGGACTCTGGACACTTGGGCAAGTCCCATGCTCTCAGAATCAGAAGAATACCATAGCAAAAACCCTCTGAAGAATTTTTGCCAAGGAAACCTTGTGATAGAATCACCTTAGGATCGCCATCAGTTGGACATGACCTGAAGGCACACAACAGCAGCAACAACAATTGATTAATACAGAATTTGAAAACAAATGTTGAAATGCAATAAATTAAGCAATTGCTTAGAAAAGACAATTTCAAATATACCTGCACTCCAAAATGTTATGGATGGGAGGGGTATTAGGGGAGGAGGCCTCAGTGAAATCTTTAAAAATTGTCATCATCATCACAACTGATAGAATAACAATTAAAATAAACAAACACTTTTGGTTTAGTAATTAATTACCACCCAAAACCAACCAAGCAACAGGCACAAGAGTTGAAGTTCGGCAGTTATATGATGCTCTTTTTTTGGCCTAAATTCAAATAATAGTCTCAGTTAGTGTAGACCTACTAAATCAATGGCAACTTACTAAGGCAACATGAAAGTAAGTTCCACTGATTTCAATGAGTCTATTCTAGTGAGGACTGACGTGTTGACTCATGTCTTTGTTTTTGCCTGCTGGCAGCTGAAAACTATAAAGACTTAGGAGGACTTCTCATGGATTTCAGTCCACTCCATAGAATCATAAGATCTTAGAGCTGAAAGGGACCACAAGGGACATCTAGACCAAACCCCTACCATACGGGAATACACAACTGAAGCGCTTCTGAAGGATGTCCAACCAGCCTCTGTTTAAAGACCTCCAAAGGCGAATTCACCACCTCTGAGGCAGTCCATTTCCCTACTGAACAGCTTTTACCATCAAAACATCCTTCCTAATGTTTAGGTGGAATCTCTTTTCTTGTAATTTTAATCTATGGATCCATTTCCAGTCTCTGGAGCAGCAGAAAACAAACTTGCTATGCCTTCTGCATGACATCCCTTCAGATATTTATAGATAGCTATCATGTCACTTCTTGGTCTTCTCCAAGCTAAATGCACTCAGTCCCCTCAGTCGTTCCTCCTAAGACTTGGTTTCCAGACCTTTGATCATCTTGGTTGCCCTTCATTACAGGGACGGAGTCCAGTTTTCAAGCCTCTGATGTGTACATACACATCCACTATTGCATACTTGTGCAGGTGACATCAAACGGGCTACAGAAAAAAGACTATTGTAATACTGGTCATAATAAGTCTTAAAAGTGCTGTAGTGCTTCTTTTGAGACCCAGCGTAGTGTAGTGGTTTGAGCATTGGACTACAGTCCTGGAAACCAGGTTTCAGTCTCCCACTCAGCCATGGAAACCCGCCGAGTGACCTTGGGCATGTGACACACCCACAGCCCCAGAAAACCCCATGATATCTTCACCTTAGGGTTGCCCATAAGTTGGAAATGACTTGAAGGCAGACAACAACAATAACACTTCTTGTTTATTTTTGTTCCTTTCCTCCCTTTCTTTTCTTTTTTCCTGAAACAGGTCAAAAAAGCTACCTTTCGGAAACTTTCTTCTAGAAACACTGATGCTCTGAAACTCCACCACTGCTCCTGCTTCACCACCTTGTCTGTAGACCAAACAGACTTTCTATCCACTGCTCTCCCCTCTCCTGTCTAATTTCACCCACACTCAGGGCATTATTTCTGTGGCTGCCTTTGGACACTTTCAGCCAATATATCTAAAAAAAAGTCGTCGACATCATCATCATCATCATCATCATCATCATCATCATCATCATCATCATCAAAAATTAAGGCAGAAAAGAACACCCAGTTTAATTTAAACCCCACTCTCTCCTGCTTGTTCTTTTCTCAATCAATCTGGCCATGCATCATATCTAATCTCTCTCTCGTTTTCTCCCCCCTCCCTGCTTTTCTCCCCTTCCCAAGCAAAATTTAATTAAATAATTCTAATGAATGTTTAATGATGTTCTTTTGTCATTATTAAATCTGTAATATAAAAAAAGGAGCAGCCGCCGCCGCCAGTGTCTCGCCACCCCTTTCTTTCGATAATCTCCCCCTCTCTTGCCGTCCCCTCTTTCTTCCTCCCTCTCTGTGACAACGGCTGGCATTCAGGCCCGCAAACAGGAAATGAGAAAGGGAGAAACAGGATATTGAGTTTGAATACTATCTGGATCAGTAATATCACCCCTAGCTACTGGGAGCTGCGTGGGGAGGGAGCCTTTCCCCATGCCGAGAATATTAATATCACCCACCGCGGCTTGGCACGAAGCGGCAGAGAAATCAATAGGAATTGATTAGCTCGCACAGAAATTCTCATATCTTGGAGGAGGACGAAACCTCGCTCGGCTTCCTGGCGACCCCATAGCTAAGAGCTTGCGAGGCGAGCCTTTTGGGGGGCCGAGGGAGTGGGTGGAAAGCGGACCTTGGAGAGATCGCGCTTGGTTGGGAGATCAATTCCTTCGCCGCCCGCTCCCGGCTCCGCGAGTGGAGAAAGGAACCTTCAGGACAGCCTTAGTTTCTCAGCAGCTGCTGGACTTGTAGGAAAGGTTGCTCCTAAACCAGGGCTAGGCAACTGTGATGAGCTTTAGAACCAGTTTTCTGCATTGATTCCTCAAACTATAAACCAATTTTTAAAAAAACTAGAAATGGCCAGAAATCCTTTTGATTTTGAAAAAAGTTTATTTTGCAGAGGGGTACTACAACCCCTTAAGAATTGTCAAATCTAGAGGCTTCCAGGAGAGGCAATGGGGGGGGGGAATTGAGTGTCAGGGGTGCCAAAACAGCCTTGAAGGTTTCATGCAGCACCAGAGCTACACTCCCCTGCCCCCCCACACCCACCCCATCCTAAGCACACTGGGTTCTCTTTGGGTAGGAAGAGAATGGCTCTGTAACCTGGGTGAGGTCAGCATTATGCCCTCACAGCTATCCAGAGAGCAATCTTGCCCATATTTGGGTAGACAGTCATGACAAGAGCTGTTTGGGATGTGTAGTTTGGTCTGAGATTTTGACAAGAATGGAGATTGACCTGAGCTTACATGCTCCCTCACTAATAATCCATTTTCAGGGTACATCTAAAAATGTCAAGAGGGAATGTGATGCTTACAAGCTAGCAAATTTATGTCCACCAAATAGAGGTTAGGATCAGCTGACATCATGGTTTTGCCTTGTGTGGAATATGTCCAAAGAGACAAAATAGGATTGATATGTGTGGCTTTGAGCATGTAACTATCTTCTCCCTGCATCTGTTAAATGGGAACAAGTAGTGGCCTTCTTTGTTACTGGAGAAAGGAGCAGGGACAGTCAGAAGAAGTTCAAATATCTGGGCTTTATGTGCACATCCTGACTCCCAAGCCACCTGGCTCCCAGGTTTTCTGGAGTTCTTGCTGCCATATCCATTTCTCCCCTCACTTTATTTATCACCCACCCTTTTCCCAAACTGGAACTCAAAGAGGCTGACAAAAGCCATATACTGTATTTGCTGGCATATAAGGCACCAGTGTGTCTTATACACCAGCAAATAGTGTTTGCCAGTGTATAAATTGAGTGTGTTTTATACACTGGTTCATTTTATATGCTGGCAAATACAGTACCGAAACCCCCCCACCACCAAAAACAGAGGTTAAATACCATTTGTGGATCCCACTTTAAACATTCAGGCAACCATTTCTCAGAAAAATGCTGTGAGTGAATTTGCCTTCCAGCCACCCTGACTGGAAGAATCTTCCAGCCTTCTCTGTTGTTGTTATTGTGTGCCTTCAAGTCATTTCTGACTTATGGCAACCCTAAGGCAAGCTCCTCATTGGGTTTTCTTGGCAAGATTTTCTCAGGGGGGGGCTTACCTTTGCCTCCCTCTGAGGCTGAGAGAGTGTGAACCAGTGGGTTTCCGTGGCTGAGCTGGGATTCGAACCCTGATCTCCAGAGTCGCAGTCCAATGCTCCAACTGCTATACCATGCTGGCTCTCAACCAGAGACTATTTCACCCTTTTCACAGTCCAGCTGCATCGCTCGCCTACTCAGTGTCAGTATATCAAAGGTCAGGTCACAATGGCCCAGGGTGGCTCTTGGGTGTTGGGTGGTGGTGGGCAGGGGGATAAGGAAAGTTCTGACCACAATCCAGCCTCGCTGCTGCTTTTTCCATGATATGCTCAAGCAGCCAGATGGGAAGATGGGTAGCTGTCTTTCCCCCACCCTCAGAACTCTTCTTCTTGGAGATTACACTGCTACGAGAAAGCCAGTATCTTCTCTCAGGCAAAATCACTAGACTCTGGGTGAGTGCCATCACTTTGGGCTCAGAAGGAGCCAGGAAGACTGTTGCCAGTGGAGACAGGGAGGGCATCACAATGTGCTGAGTCCCTACACTTTGTCTTCCTCAGGAATGAGCTTTATTCCAGTGGAGGCTGCTGGCTCTCATGTCAGTGGGGCAAAGAATCTTCTCCAGGTTTTAAGGTGATCTTTAAAGAAGCTATTTGAGGTGCTGGCCCTGTTTGAAGAATCAAGTTCAGCAACTCAGACAGCACCCTTAAAATTCAGATTAAAAGCCAAAGTGAATTTACTATCCCACTAACATTGAAGTGGGATAGTAAATTAGCAACATATTATTCTAACAGTATGGTGGAGGTAATTCTTTGGGTTTGGTTTAGAAGTCACATAATGGACGGTCCTAAACTGTAGCTGACTTTTGCAGGAATCTGATGATATTATTATTACTGTCTTTGGCAACCTTATGTTATTTAAATCATTTTACATCAAACTGCCATCATCAAAGGACTTGTAACAAAATGTTGCAGGAAGGAGGGTTTGTGCCCAATTACCAGCTGTGTCTTCATCAGTCGCACTCCATTCCATTCCATTCCATTTTTCTACTGCTGCAAGAAAAACTCAGCAATCTGAGGCCACAGAGTATGTTCGGTCCTCATTCAGCAGTGGGTGGGGGGATCCTTTTCTTATTTTTTTTTTAATTTTCTCTCCTGCAAATTTCAGAATTCCCTTGAAACTGCTGATATCTTCCTCTTGTTTATCAGTAGACCTTTGGTTTATACCATAACTGACCACTTGAGTTCAATATTAGCATGATTTCAGTGTTTTCACATCAACCCACCATCACAACAAGCTGGGTTTTTGTCACTTATCAGCCACCTGGAGAGCAGGACCAGCCCTGTCATTAGGCAGGGTGAGGCAGTCATCCAGACAGCACATGCTAGAAGGTGGCAGCAACATGTGAGAGGTGAAAGTTGGGTACCGCGTGTACCCCATCGTAAGCCCTCTAAGGTGGACTGTTGTCTTCAGGTGCAACTGAAGACACTGTCCTATCAATAGGGCTGCAGAAGGATCCAACTGCCTGTCTGGTCAGCTCTTGTTTATAGAAAAGGAAGGCTCACCATCTTGTCCTCAGGCAGCCAAATATCTTGGGTTGGCCAGAGGAGGGACAGCAGATAATTATCTAGCCATTTCTCTGTTTGAAGTCTATGCTCTATTTTGCTTCTCATACTGAACTCCTTTAAGATAATCTTGCCAGTATTGCTCTCTCTATGAAGTAGGGAGGAAGAAGATGCATGGCCCATTTGAATTTCACAGTGAGGGACCTAGATTCATTATTACTTCCAACTAGAGTAGATTCATTGAATCAATTGAACTTACAGTTGACTGTTGATTTACCAGGTTCCTGTTCATTCAGTGAGTCTATTCTAAATGAAACTAACAACTAGATTTAGGCCAAGATATCTAATTTGCTCATTCTATACTAATACATCAGCTAAGACACAGTGATATTTCCTTGGTATTCCCACTTCTCTGAATACTGAGACCCAGTCAATTTAAAAAAAAATAATTATACACAAATGGGTATGTTAAGGGCGAGCGTGCATAAAAATACATGTTTTAATGAAAATAATGTATAGAAATACTTATACTATAAAAAATTGCTTTCAGAAACGCATATATCAAGCAAAACTGTACATACAGGGCAATATTGCCTACAAGGTACATATTGGAAGACAAACATGCATGAATGTCAATGCCAGACTTGGGAGAGGGGAAGGAGGTTAATGTACAAAGGGTATGAAACAACCTTAAATTTGGAAAACTGAAAGCAGACAGATCTGTTCATCTTTACAATGGAAACAAGTGCATTGTGCAGACTCTGGAAGGGATGCCATTTTCCTACCTAGGCGTTTCATTAACCATTTTCAAGGAGACATCCATGTCAGATTGTTTCAGTGCAAAAAACAAATGGGAGAGGAGAGACATCTTGTGACATATTTAAGACCAGCAGGTTTACTTTGGAGCTAGCTTGGTGTAGTGGTTTGAGCATTGGACTACAATCCTGGAGACCAGCGTTTGATTCCCTGCTTGGCCATGGAAACCCACTGGAGGAGTTTGGATGCATCTCAGCCCAGGAAAACCCCATGATAGGTTTGCTTTAGGAACCCCATAAGTCAGAAACAACTTGAAGGCACACAACAACAACAACAACAACAAGGTTTATTTTGCCATACACAGAAGAAATGGATGCAGTGTACAAAATCTCATGCTAAAATAAATCTACAAGTATTCCTCAGTTAATGATGTAGATTTGTTCCTGGGTATTAGTTCTTTAACAGAAACATTGGTACCAGAGTCAGAGAGACCATAGAAAGAATAGGGATAGGTTCCTACACCACAAAAAAGAAAGAAAAAAAAAGGAAGAAAAAGCCAGTTCAGTAAATTTCAACAACTTTTTAATCAAAACTAACAATACGCACATGTGAAATGAACTAACCAGGTCCAATAAGCCTTGCATAAATAAACAAATACATTTTTATCCATATAGAAACAACTTGAAAGCATCTTCCAAAATGCATCCATGGACAATTTTTATTTTCACCAGCCTTCATTCACCTTTCTTATGATTTTCATTTTGGTGGTTAAACCAACAGATTTATGCTGTCGTCGCTGCCGCCGCCTTCTTCTTCTTCTTCTTCTTCTTCTTCTTCTTCTTCTTCTTCTTCTTCTTCTTCTTCTTCTTCTCTTCCCTTAACATACTGGGGTTCGGGAACTGACAATGCAGGCTCATCTGTTCTTCTACTCTGTATTTCATGCATGCTCAGTAAAAGATTCTGGAGGGAGCTGCTGTTTACCTTCCTTACTATATAGGGCACACACAGCCTTCAAGTCATTTCCGACTTATGGCTAACTGATCATGGGGTTTTCCTAGGCTGAGTGTGTGCAATGTGCCCGAGGTCACCTAGTGGGTTTCTATGGCCAAGTGGGGAATCAAACCCTAGTCTCCAAGGTTGTTGTCCAATGCTCAAACCATTATACTACACTGGCTCTCCAGTAGGCTGGGACAGGGACAGCAAGTCTGTCATATCTTCCAGTGTTTCACAGATAAAAATTGGAGCACATGTGAGGCCAAGCAAAATCAAAGTGCCATTGAGATAGCAAAAGTCATTAATGAGAAGAACAGAGAAACAAAGAGAGGCTGCAATGGTTTGCTCTTATCCGAGCCCACTGAGAAGGGCAAGATTCTGGTCCAGCCTCTTCTCCTCCTTCTGCTGAGTTAACTGGGTGCAAACTGCTTTTGCACTTTGAACTGACTTTGCAGCAACTGAAGTAAGCTGAGGACTAAGTGGGAGAATGGGTGGAGAAGACAAAAACTAGAACATTTCAAAAGCAGCTGAAAAAATGGAATTTCACAGCATTAACTGGGACTGTGCCAGCCAAATCAGGACCATTGGAGGGAATGTTCCATTCATAGTTGGAAGAAAGCCAAAATTCTTACAAGCACATTGGAAGGAATATCTTCATGGGTGTGATGCTTGGAATGTGGAATAAAATGAGAGACCAGCACAATGCAAGGGTGAGAAAGCTATTTTTGGATGTGGCGACAGTGTCTTCTTTGCTTTTTTCAAGAAATCAGAGCTGCCAAAATATGGTTCAAATGATGACATGCCCACCCACCACAATTTTAGTATTCAGCTTCCTTGCCTGTCCCACAATCTGAGCAACTATTCCTCACATGGATCATGTTGCTGGTGGAGATAGGAGGAAATACCCACACCATTCCCCCCTCCCAGTACTTTCTGTGTTTGATATGACAGGAACTCTATGCATTCTGGGAGATTTTAATAAAGAAGACAGGCCTGTGAAATTTAATAAAAGAGTTCATCAGATTATACGGCGATGGCTTCGTGCCACTGCACCGGCAATAATATCCACGCAGCAGGGGGACTTTAACCCCTTGAGGGGCGGTGTGGCGGCACTGTATTAAATCTTTTGCCAGCGTCAAACTCGTGGAGCTTTAATATTTATGAATCTCAGCAGCTTTGGGAACACAAGACCGGCAGTTTGTTTGTGTGCTTGGGTAAATTTGTGGGGATGCATTCCCCCCCCACCGATATTCAAGATGTACCAATTTTATGTCTGAGATGGTTGAAGGACTCACATCCCCGATGCTCAGCAGTGGAGTTTAAATGAACTTTGTCCCCTTTTGGCAGGGCTTAAAATCAAACTGAAAGCAAACCCTCCTCCTGAGATGGGGTCTTCTTCCACCATATTTCCCATCTCCCCTGGTTGTTAGCTATAGTCAAGCCAGTGGAGAATGAATGGCACTTAACAAATGCTCAGAAGCACTATGGTAGCACACCCACTTGAAAATACCCACTCTTGATTGGCTTTCCTTACATGGATCATGTGAAGAATTCCCAAAGCTCTAATCTCTAACCCACATTCAGTGACTCTGCAGTAACCTACTCCCAACAGAGCCTTGATCAGTTTCCAGCACTACCCAAAATACAAAACAGATCCTGTGGAAACTCTTTAAATACCTCAAGGGCTGCCACAGAGAGAAGGGGTCAGACCTGTTCTCTACTGTCCTAGAGAGTAGGACCAAGTCTGAAGTTACAGGAGGGTAGATTTCAATCAAACATTAGAAGGAACTTCTTGACAGAGCAGTTCGGCAACAGAGTCAATTGCCTAGAGAGTTGGTGGGGTTTCCTTTTTTGGATATCTTCAAAAAGAGGCTAGACAGCTACCAATTTGTGATGCCTTAGCTGGAGATCCTGCATTGAGTAGGAGGCTGGACTTGATGGCCATGAGGCCCCTTCCAGCTCTATGATTCTATGAAACTTAACAGGTTGAATAGACCATAAGAATGAGACAAGCAGTATGATTGATAGCTGATAAATGGATTGAAAGAATTTTTTTTCCTCACTTGCTTACAATACTATAAGATAGATCATGTAGCAAAGCTGAATAGTGGGTGGTTCAGGAGAGGCAGAAGAAAAAATTACTTCTTCACGGAGGGAATAGTTAAACTGTAAATTTCACTGCCATGAAATACAGTGATCAACACCAATATAGGTGGTTTTATAGATAGGAACCAGATAAATGAATGAAGGACAGGCCTGTCAATGAAGGCTAAATGTTACTACCAGTTATCGGAGAAGATGCCCCCAAATACCAGTTGCTGGGAGACAATCTTGCAAGATGCTGGAGTCAATAGGCCTTTAGTCAGATCCAAGAGGGCTTTTCTTTCAATTTTTATTAGGTCCCTTGAACACTCATCTCCTATGCCTCTCAAGTCTCATCTTTCCTTCTGCATGTTTGCCTCATAATTCTTTATTGGGCTCAAAGCTGGCTTCTCTTTTTGTTGGTGGCATAGTCTAACGAGAGAGGCAGGGGAAGCACAGGAACATGGCAGGGCCCCCAAATCTACCAAGTGCCTTTACCTAGAAGGTTTTATATAGACTAAGATTTGTCACAGCTGTGGCCTACTAGAGTTCAGGGGTAACTCCTGGAGATCTGAAAGAACTTTGTGCTATTCTCTATCCATGTTGCTCAGGACATATTACTCCTGGACATCCTTGAGGCCTCAATTTCAGGACTTACCCTTGGCTCCTGCCTTGATAAACAGCATTGTTCTAAAAGGGGAATTTCTTCCCAGATCATCATACACTGAAGAAACTCCTAGTACTGGACCAATGTTCAGACTTACAGAGTTTAGTTCAGGACCAGGAAATCTGTGACGTTCCAAAATTTGCTGAATTTCATTGCCCTCACCATTGGTCATGCTAATGAAGGCAGATGAGAGCTGAAGTACTGTCTACAAAATCTAAAGGATTATATGTTCCTCACTTCTGGTTCAGAGACAGAGTTGATTTTAGCAGGATGCTGATATGCTTCTGAACTATAGTAAAGACACCCATGGCCCTGAAATCAAGACCAGATTGATGGGATTCCCTTCAGTAAAGGTGAAGGGTTGGCTGCTCACTGATAATGATGGGATAAATTACAATTGTGGAAGGCACCATGTATCGTTCCATCAGCCCAATCCAATGTTGGGGAAGGATGGGAATTTCAATCCAATATTGGGAAGGTAACATATTCCTCTTTCTTACATTTGGAGATTTGCTAGACTTTATGGATCCTAACGATAACAGATAAGACAAATGTCTTAAGAGGCTGGTTATAGGGGGCTGAGACTGGGCATAATTCTGATGGAAGGTTGCCTGGGTGTTTGTCATAAGCACCTTTGCTGTCTTTAGCAGAAATGCAGAATATAAAATGTTAATGATGATTTCTTAGTTTGTTTAATATACTTTTGAATAACCCCTCCACTCATGAGTGCTTGAAGTGATTTACCAAAGAAAAAAGAAAAAGCATAAACAGATAAAGTGCAAAAATCACCCTCCTAAAAAAAAAACTAGAGACAAAACACAGAAACTACAACAAAACAGTTGGGCTGTCTCAAATCAGCAAGTGGCATTGATCACTGACACCTCAGGGAAACAGGATCATCCCTGTCCCTTGTCTAAAGGATGGTAGTGGGACAATAAACCTCATTTCCCCTAGGAAGGGCATTCTGCAACCAGGGTGCTGCCTTACGTATGATCTTGATTCCTTGAGTGCTGATCATGTAGCCAACACACACCCAAAAAATCTTATTAGCAGGCTTGGGAAAACTCTAAGGTGTGCAAAAATATTTAAAAAAAACTTAGGAAAAACCCTCAGGAGAAACCCCTCTTCCACAAAAACATATTAACTACTAACCCAGTGAGGACTATGTGTGCTCAGTGGGCATGGAAGGCAGATTAACGCTTGGAACTGAGACTTGAGTCCCATTCCCAACTGATTGTCCTTGAAAATGCATCATTTTGTTGCAGTTTCCATTGGTAGTTGTAATAAAAGCAGCAGTAAGTCAAGGATCGTTGTTTCAACCTGGTTCCCAGACCCTTCCAATAATAATCCCTTTGAAGATTATCTCTGATGGGGAAATGATGGCGAATGAGCAAACCAGACCAAGATGGAGAGGTGAATGGCTGCTCAGAAAGATCCTTCCTTTTACGGTAATTGGCTCACCTGCTCCCACCTGCATGTTATTAGTTTCCTTAGAAGACTCTGGCAAATAAGACCTGAGCACAATCCAAGGCCACAGTTTCCCTGTGAGCAGCACCTTCATTTTTGTTTTTCTTGAAGAATGGAAATCACACTTTGCTTGGGGGACGCAGGAGCTTACTCTGGCATTGGGCTTCATTTGTAGCACCATAACTTGCTAAATTCACCCAATCTTGTCAGATTTTGGAACCCTAGCAGGGCCAGATCCAGTGATTACTTGGATGGGATTCTACCAGGAATGCCAGGGATCTCCAAGCAGGACTGGGAAGAATTCTGTGTGAAATCATGGAGAGTGACTTGCCAGTCATAACTGACACTACTGGATCAAGGGTCCAACTCAGTGGAAGGTGGCCTCCTGTTGGACCAGCTTTGGTTCTGTTCAGAAGCCATCCCTGGTCCTGCAGATTTCTGAATCTAACCAGTATTCTCTAACCAGCTATTTTTATTTGAGAGAATCACTTTGGCATCCAAAGCTGATGGCTTGCTGATAGCTGTCCTCTGCTTCTACTTGGACTTTGCTCAGCATACTCAGCATACTCCACTGCAAGAGCAACAGAGAAAGGAGTGGACAAGGGAGAAGGATAGGCAGCCTAGGACAGGAAGGCATGCACTGACTGGCTAGCCAGAGTCATCAACAAAATGTTAGTCTAACCCAGAATATATATATAACAGGCAATCAGAAGAATGGTATGGGACAATGGTTCTCAACCTTTAGTCCACTAGATGTTTGGACCTTCATCCCCCAGAAGCTCCCATTATCATAGTTAATGATGAAGGATTCTAGGAAGCTGCAGTCCAATATCTGGAGGGCCAACATTTGAGAACACTGTTCTAGTATCTAGTGGGAACTTGAGTTGCTCCGAAAGAAAAACTGAAAAAAGGCTGAGTTGAAGTTCAGTCCACATTAAATGTTTGAGGCTGGCCAGCTGGCCAAAACTCTGAATCCAGAACCAAGGGATGCTGAGTCAAGTGTTAATGGGAGACAACATCTAACTACCAAGAAGAATTCATGCATAGGCTTATATCCAATAGAATACTGGTGGAGCATAAATCTCAGTGCACTTGCTCAGTCTGTCAAAGGTGGAGGGTGCTCTTTCCTTTCCAATCCCTCTCATGTCAGGGGATTCCCACGTACAACTCCATCCCCTCAGCTACCAGTTGGCTGCAGAAGTGTGCTCGATGCACTTCCAGCACTTTTGTATAGCTGGAGAAGAAAGTTTAGCCACTGCCTCCCACTACATCCAGAACACAGCCAGTTGCACCTCGACAGTCAAATGGTCACTGAAGGGCCTGGGCGATTCTTGGTTGCTGTTGCATACCCAGGAATGGGGCCTTGCAGAAGGAGGTATTGAATATCTCCTATTTTAACAACCCTGAAAGTACATTCACAAGATCAACTAGGTGTATACCAGCATATGTATACCTATAGGATTGTGGACCTGTAGTAGTTTTCACCTGAAGAGGTTGCAAAGATGCTCTTTGAGGTACAAGTGCATCCTCTGTCCAGCTTTCCAGCTTCAGTGACATTTGAACAATGACCCTGGATGGCTTAGACAGAGACTTTGTCTATGTTGCTTCACTGTTGAACTAAAGTGACAAAGCCAGAGATGGTGATGGTGAGCATGTATGTGTGTGCATGCGAGAGAGAGAGAGAGAGAGAGAGAGAGAATTAATTGAAACCTTGCTCATCACAGTATCATGATCAATAGGTACTCCAGTCAAAACTCCCAGAAATGAAGAAAAGCGTACTGTTGTATTTCCAAGCTCCCAGCATCTCTTGCCCCTCCTGGCCCCAACCAGCAATCTGGAGAGCAGCTTTCAACCTTCCCACTTCAATATTTCAGGCAGTGAAGAGTGGATTTTGGAGCTCAGCGCTGAGTAAACAGACTCTCTCTTAAGCTAGGGACTGCTTCATTTTGACTAAACCCTAAATAAACAAGGCACCTTCATGAAGCAGGGACCCAAGTAGCCTTTGAGGTGGCTTCAAGTCCCGCTTCATTAACACCTTTTAATTCCATTGGTACAATTTTATATTCTCTAAATTACCCTTCCCAGGCTCAGGTCAGGCCCTCCATGCTGTTACAACAGCTAGGCCAAAGGACTTCACAATAGCTCCTGCTGTTTCTGCCAGGCACTTGAGAAGTGGAGTTTCCCCTTTCAGTCTTTGCTGCTAGGGACTCGGTTTTGATTCAAAAGACTAAGGGCAGAGCTCGGATAAGTTACCTTTCTCTGGGTTCCCAGAAATCCACACGATAGCTCAGGATTTCTTGGAATTTTAGCCTCAAAAATTTGCTTTTTCTGAACTGGAAATGATTAAAAAGAAATAAGGCTGCAGTCCTTAAACATATTTGCTTGAGGTCATCAGAATCAGACTTCCTTTTTTCAGAGAAAATATATTTAAGATGACAGAGCTAAAATCAAAAGACACTTTTATTTGTGTTTCAGAAATCCAGCACGTGAGAAAATGTTCTCTCCCTTTCCCTTCCTGCCTCAAAAATACACAGTGTGTCCACCGTGCCTACAGTCTTCACTCCCAAAGTGTAACTTTTCTGGTACTGCTATCAGCCATTGCCCTGACCATTCATCTTGTGCTAGTAGGTAGATTTGAATGATTGTACCCATTCAGTCAGATGCCTGGCTTTGTCACCTAGGTGACTTTGGTGACTTTTCATACTTTGTTATTGTTAACTGCTGTGGAGTTGAGCCCAACTGATGATGACCCTGTGAATGAGAGACTCCTAAGTCATCCTGTCATCAGCAGCTCTCTTCAGGTCCTGCAGACTCAGAGCTGTGGTTTCCTTGAGTAAATCTGTATCCACTAGGAATGATGTCTTGCTGTTTTCATACTACCTTATACCTTTTGCTGTTGTTGGGTGACTTTAGAGTCATTTCTGACTTATGCAATCCTAAGGTGAACCTATCACAAGATTTTCTTGGCAAGATTTGTTCAGAGGGGATTTGCCTTTGCCTTCCTCTGAGGCTGAGACTTGCCCAAGATCAACCAGCGAGTTTTCGTGACTGAGCAGGGATTTGAACCTTATTCTTCAGAGTCATAGCTCAACGCTCAAACCACTACACTACGCTAGCTCTCCTTCCACTTTGTTAGGCATTATTGTCTTTTCTAATGAGTCATATCTTCTCATGATACTAGTCATATTAGCCAAACCAAAACTATACACACATGTATTTGTGTCATTGCATGCATTCACCAGGCATCTTTGCATATTATCCAAACTGAAAACCTACTGTTTCATTGTCTCATCACAAGCTTCCCATCCGACTTCCTTTATCAGAGAGCTAGCATGGATATAGTTGCAGTTTGTATACAGGTGTTCGCTTCTGTTGCAATTATGAAAATTCTATGTTTACAAAAGGGGACTAGCATCAATTTGTAGCTTTGTCCATTCTCGTTTTCCTTTCTCACACGCTGCCTCATTTACCCCCACACACATACACACACTCTCATGGCAGCCATTCACACCACTTGTACAAATGCTCACTCACAAACGCTACTGGAATGCAATTCATACAGCAGTCCTGTATGATCACAGCATTCCGAATGGGAGAGGGACATTGAGTATCACCACAGTACTATTGCGTCAGGGCAAGGCCAAGCAGTTTTGATGTCTCAAGTGAAAGACAAGATGGCATATAACACCCATTCCATGAACAGACGCTAACCAGCTGGTTGTTGAATTTACTTTCATGCCAGCTGCCTGTACCACACCTGAAGGCTGCAAGGGCAGAGAACCTACAGTATACGCATAGCTCTGTGGTCCAACACTTTAACACTACTCCCCACCCATCCACCCCTTCTGCCACCCAAGTAGCTGTTTCACTCAGCTTCTTAGTAGTTCCCACCCTTTACTGCCTATTGCTTTCTTTTCTGTAACTTTTCCATCAACATCATACAGCCTCACCTATTCCTAGACCCATCTGACCAGTTCTGAGTAGATGGAATGTCCTTAAATATTCTCTAATACCTCAGGAGTTGATCAGATGGCTGGTGGGAGGGCAAGTAGTAATTTCAGTGTGAGCCAATGTCTGTAGAGGTTCAAAGTCAGGAATTTTGTATAGCTCATTTCACCCTGCTTTGTTTCATTGTTTTGTAAGGTCAATTGACAAAACTTCTAGTTTGTTTTGTTTTTTAAGATTCTTATGTCCTGAGATTTAACATTATACCTCATTTGTTCTGCCCTGACTATATAGTAAATATTATCCAAATTCTGCTTTCCTTTCACAAATATATATGGGGCAGAACTAAAGAACTCTCACCTTGAAGTTCTGGAATGGATAGACCACTAGGCTTAGGTGTGTATGGAGAAGGCTTGAAGTTTCATTGCAGGATAGTTAAGAAAGGGAACTGAAATGTGGCAGGAGTACCAATGCACACATACCATAGTGATAAAAATATTGGAAGAAGGAACTTTCAGGTTGCATTCAGTGACAGATAAACTGATTTCTATATAGCAGTTCCCCACTCATCCATGGAAACCCTGGGCATTCAGACACTCTCAGCCCCAGAAAACCCTGTGATAGGTTTGCCTTAGGGACACCATAAGTTGGAAATGACTTGAAGGCACACAACAATATAGCAGTACCATCAATGCACATGATGCTTTGCAGAGTAATATACACAAAAGACCATTTTTTTATCCCAAGGAATTTATAGAGTAATATTTGACATCCGTTACATGCCTTCAAGTCAGCTCCAATATATCGCAACCCTTTTTTTTATATATCATTTTATTAAAGTTTCACAATTAAAACAACCATTTATTATTGCTATTTCACATGAATTATTTCTTGAATCTTCCAAACTGATCTAGATTTTATTTCCAAAATCTCTTAACATTGTTATATTATTGTACTGAATTTTTCAGCTATTTTACATGTTGGTACATAGCATTTCCATTTCCATATTCCTGCTTCATGATATCTGCCGTAATCACCACAATGAAATTTTTCCACATATTACCATGAATTATAGACTTCTATCAAAGGTCACCCAGCAATCACCTACAATTTGCCATTCTTTCTGAATTTCATCATCTGATTTCCCTTTCAATCTTTGAGAGACTATGTCAGCGTTTTTATTTTCAATAAAGGTTCCCCACCATTGTTCTATTGTAGGTATTTGCTGTGTTTTCCATACCTTAGCGTATTCAATACATGCAGTTGTTATCATATATAATAATATTCTCCAATATTTCTTTATATTCATACCGTCTACTAAATCTGTCATATTTAACAAATACAATTCAGGAATCATAGGAAATTGTAGCTTCATTATTTCACAAATCCTGTTATGTATCTCAGTCCAATATTTCTTGACCTTTGGGCATGTCCACCACATATGATGTATCGTACCCACCTCTTTTAAACATTTCCAACAAAGCCCAGTACCTGAATTGTAAATCTTTTGTAATTTATCTGGTGTCAAATACCATCTATAAAACATTTTATAATAGTTCTCTTTTAAATTCTGGGCAACCGTAAATTTGTTTGTCTTTTTCCAACTCTGCTCCCAAGAGTCCAGTTGAATTGTATGACCAATATTCTGTGCCCACGAGATCATTACTGCTTTAACAGTTTCTTCATACTTCTCCTGGTGCAATATTTCCTGAGTGATCTGGGCTAGTAAATGAGGCAACCCTTTTACAGGGTTTTCTTGCAAGATTTAATCCAAGGAGGGCTTCCATTGCTTTCCTCTTAGGCTGAAAGGTAATTTGCCCAAGGTCACCTTGTGGGTTTCCACTACCTGACAGGGATTTGAACCCTGGTCTCTCAGAATCCTAGCCCAACACTCAGACCACTAGACCAAAGTGGCTCTCTTGTGATATTGTGCAAGACAAAAAAGTATCAAGTGAAGCATGTGTTGCAATCCAGTTGAATGTACACAGGCTCTATTTCAATAGGATACTCTTTCCCAACCTCCCTCCTACCAGATGTGTGAGATTGCAACACCTACTACCTACGCTGTCACCTAGTACCCATCTTGACTGTGCCTGATGGGAGATATAGTCTAACAACATTTGGGAGGGCCATAGGTGTCCTACCTCCTGCATTAATCACAGAGACAATAAGCAAAGGAAGGAGGATGGCCAGGCTGAAAACTGGAAAGGGCTCCTGCACCTTTAAGGGCAGTTTAGAAGAGGGAATTTCAGTAGGTGTTGCTTGTCACAAAACCAGCTAAGAAGTAACCCCTGCTGAAATTCTCACTTCTATACAACATTTAAAGGTACAAAAGCCCTTTCCAATTTTCACTCTGGTGGTTCTAAAGAAAAAGGGGGAAAGGGCACAACCAGGCAGTGCTTCTGTTTTAATCCAGATTTTAAAAGAACTCTCCAAGATGCTGTGTCCTATTCCCAAAAAGGTTCAGTACTTTGGAAGCATCCCAAAGCCAGTCTAAATGTGGAATGGACATAGGAGTTGCAAGCCATCACTGATCTGAGATCTTTACCAGAACTTCAATTTTTTTTTTATTGCAGTTCCCAAAATCCCCCAGCCATTCTAGCCACTGACTGGAGCTTCTGGTTGTAATCCCCAAAGTCTGCTTTCCTCAGGTCTGGTTTTTACTTTGCAGTCACTCTGCCTCAAACACAGACCACCCACCTTTAAAATGAAAAAGAAAGGCTGGTGAAATCAAATTCAGCCTTGGGTTGTTTCATTTCCCTCTTTTCCGGGAATTGTTGTCCCTTGCTTGCTTATTTTTTTTAATGGGGCATTCAGATGACAATCTTCTCAGAGCTATCTCAGTATTCCCTGTTGCACTCTCTTTTCTTTCCAGAATTGATCCATAGCACTGTTCTTCCTGTGAAAGGCAATTGCTGTCCCAGCCTGCAGGCAGAGAAAATGCAGACACAGCTTTTAAGGGCCCCTGTACCTTTAATTAGACATGTCCTGTTTGCAAGCTTATTTTTTCCTGAGGAGTGCAGGATGGGAATTAATGTCTCCTGTTCACTCTCACATAGAATATCCCTTCTTAATTGCCCCATGTTAGTTTCTGTTCCCATAGGAGGAAAGGTTTCATCTACTGTTTTCTTTCTAACCATCCTTTCTTATTTTTAATTTTTATAGTGAAATAGCAGTACTCTATATAAAAGGAGGAACTCATAGAACATCAGTAATTAAATCTTCTCTCCTTGTGGGAATAGAAACTGACAGTGGGAGAATTCAACAGACAATTAATAGCCTTTTTAGTCTCATACTGATGCTAATCAGAAAGCACAAAAATGAGCTTCACTCATAAGGAGGAAACTTTTGATTAACATTACTGGACATCTTTGCTGAGTGGAACTTACTTGCAAGTAAGCATTATAGATGGATCTTGGCCATGGAAAGGAATATTGTCAGATAATCCACATTTGTGGAACTTCTGTCTTATTCCACTTTCAGCTAATCACAGAAAACAGTACCTCACCAGCACTGGCGAGCTGTAGCCTGAAAGCAACCTCTGCTTTGATACCCAAAATGGCAGTTGTCCCATCTTACAGGTAATGCATAGACTCCCCCAGTTACGATGTCTGTCAATCTGGCACCAATAATAAACCAGTTTTCAATCCACTGGTGGCTAACAGAGCTGCCTGCAGTTCCCATGGTAACCCAAACAATATTACCGAGGCTTAAACGGATTCGGACGATATTAAAAAAGCAGCCTCTTTAGGAATTCCTGGTGCTGAGAATTTTAATTTTGCGTAATGCGAGCTGACACCATGTTTATGAGGCACTCGCTGCCTGTTTTCTTCAATTAGTGCAAAAAGGAGTAGATTTGTTTTCGGGGCTTAAGGGGGAGGCATTATTGAGTTACGGAGTAAGGAGAAGAACCGATAGACACAGGTCACCCTGTCACCACCATCAATCCCATCAGATGTAAATTCAGAGGAGATTTCTGGTAAATGCCGTGTTTTTTTAAACCCACGAAGTTAACTACCTCATCTCAATAAGGATGGATAAGAAATTGGTTGGCAGTTCTGTGTAAACATCTACAGAGACCTGATGTAACTTCATAAAAAACAACAACGATAGGAGCAGAAAGAATAGCAAAGATCTAATGAGAAGTAAGCCTGGCAGGAGGGAGACAAAATTCATACCATGCACCATCAGGTATCTTGTGGAGAGGAAATATGCACAACTGACAAACAACAACAGCAAGTCTTTCCACTGTAGGTTGATTGTCAAGGTTACAAAATGTACGTTTCTCCCAAACCTCTCCCAGTTAGTCATATCCTGTGCCAGAGGCTTAGGCCAATTGGACTCATGGCTGTCTCTCACACAGAGGAAAATGATCCTTGTAAATGTACCCCCTTTAGCAGGAGAGCAGTAGCCCCACAGGGCTTTCATAATAGACAGAGCTTTAGAATATTTCTTTTTGGGGACTACAGTTCCCAGAATCCTCCAGATAGCATGGACAGACTCACCAACAGAAAGAAAGTGGGTTCAAAAAGTAGCCCAGTTGAAAGAATGCAGGCCATACCCACAGGGGGATGCTTATGGCTGCGTAAAGGGTCTTTCCCATGAGGCAAGGCCCTGTAAAAGCCAGGCTGGGGAAAATGTGACCCTTCTAATGTTCTTGGGCTGCAGCTCTCATCATTGGTGTTACTATCTGGAGCAGATGGGAGCTGCAATCCAAGGACATCTGAAGGGGCTGTGAGTTGCCCACTAGGACATTAAATACATATTACATGGGAATGTATGTAAGAGTGTCAGGGGCAGGGGTAGTCCATTTAAAAAACAACAACACTGCTTTACATGATTGAAGCAGGTTTAAGTTTATCCTTATAGACTGACCACTGTTACATCATAAACCTAGTCTAGGAGATTAAACAATAATGTGGGGGTAGAAACGGATATTCCTTTTTATAGTAGGTGCTGAGGGAATCTACTTTAAATACTTCTCCATGTAAATCAGAGGTAGGAAAGCACAGGAGTCCAGTGGCCAATTTTCTACAGCCGGGACCTGCCATGGGCTGCCTCCCCCCACCAAAAAAATTGGAAGTGTGTCCAGAAATGCACATCTTTCCCCTCTGAAAATCCAAGGAAAAGTGCAAAAGAAGGCATGGCAAAGTTGTAAAAGAGAATTATTGATCCTGAAAGCTGCTAGAAAGGCTGGTCCTCACCCTCCCCAACACCCTTTCTGCAATACACACCCTCCCCAACACAAATGATGTAATTGGTAATTTGAATGTCATTTATGAAAAGACCAATGACTTGCAAAATGGCCCTTGGGCGGCATATATGGGCCATGGGGCTCATGATTCTGATGCTCGGTACAATTCTCTGCAAATAGAAAACCTGCACTGCAGGGAGAAAAGTTCCACATCCACTCTTTCTTCCTAGTGTGCTAATTATTTTGCTTGTAGTCAGTTCCTGATGGAGGAAAACATCAAGGAGGGGGTGTCATCCACCCTCCAGCCTGAAGTGACTGGTCCTTTCTGTCATTTTGTTCTGTGTGTTTGGTCCAGTGGTAGTTCTTTCCCTCATGTAATGGGAAGGTCAGCCCTGGATCTGCTATGGGGGGAGCAGTCACACAGCCATCCAGATGTTACCAGACTGCAGATCCCAACATTCCTAACCATTGGTTATGCTGGCTAGAGCTGCTGGAATTTGGAACCCAACAACATCTGGATGGCTACAAGATATAAGCCTTCCAAGAAAGGAGATAGCAGCTGGAAACATATTTCGGACAAGATGCCTGGAATAAGGAAAGTAATGGCCAGACAGAAGTAGTCAGTCTTATACTCTTAAGTGGCTGGACTTCAGGCATGCAGTGCTTCTGCCTGTGGATTACCATAGCTCCTAAGTGTCTGCTGTTCTCTTCCAAGCCATAAATGAATCATCTTCACAGTAAGCCTCTATTTCCTATGACTGCCCTGTCACCAACCCCATTCATGAAACGGAATCACATAGAGCTTTCCACTTTTTGGCCACACAGCTTGGAAAAGCGAAGTTGGCTGTGGCTGGATGCAAAGCATACAGCAAAGATCATGTCATAAATAGATTTTTTTTTTTGTAAAAAAAAATAGTTTTCATGTTGGAGTAATTGGGCCTTCTTTCAAACTGGTAAATGTAAAGCCATGCATCAGCTCCCTCAGAGGCTTAGTAAGGACAGGAGGCTTGGCAGTCCAGCACTCATTAGGTTTGGCTTCATGCTTACTGCTTAACAAAGTCAAGCAAATTCCACTATTGAATGCTGCTGGTCAGAGAAGAGGATATTAAAAGCAAGTGATACTGGCCTGTGGTTGTGGACCAAAAAGAAAGAGCCCTGTACAATAGCTTCTGAGCTGGCATAGCTAAAAAATGCCAGAGCAGTCTATCAGAACAGAACAACTTAGAATGTCAGTGGCAATCAGTAGATTTAAAAAACCACACTTATCCTATAACCAACACTATTCCAGTTACTCGCTCCTCTCAGTTTCAGTCTTTCGTAAGTTTAGCTTCTTCTTCAGCTTTTTTTTTTTTTTGCAAGGAGAGCTACCAATTGCTCAGGAAGACATGGATGCAGAAACAGGAACCTGTCTTAGACACAGATTTTTTTTTTTTTTAAATGGTGCTGATTCTGGAAACTATGTGGCAGTGACTATGGGCAGTTAAGAAATGGGACAAAGTATATTGTGGCCTTACTCATTCAAAAACTCACTTCAAAAAGGGCCTTCTTGGTTGCTGCTCCCAGGTTGTGAAACTCACTTCCAAAGGAAGGTATTTCTGCTCCTTCCTCTCCTTGTTGCCCTTCTGACAGCAAGGAAAAAAACTTTTTCTCCCAGATAACTTTTGCCAGCTAAGGCTACATAAAAAGAAATTTGTATTGAGTGATGGCATACCTTTTTATCCATATATATTTCTAAAATGCTTTTTAACTTCTAATATCATAGTTTGTTTGCTTATATTTTAACATTATAGTTTTTTGTGTTTTTATTTCTGCCTCTTTTTAAACTTGTTGTTGAGTCCAGTACTTAGGAGAAAGATGGGGTATAAATCAAATAAATAATCAAATTCACTATCAAGTTAGTGCCTCTGTGAGCCAGCTAGCCTTGGAGCATGACAGTCCATTCACACTCTATGCAGTTCTCTATCTTTCAGAGCTAAAATAAATCTGCAAGCCCACCCACAATTCTCATCTGTGAATGCTGTTGGTAAATATTTAACAAATATTGAAGAGTCAGCACGAGCATTTGACACCCAAAGATTCAGAGGGTGCAATCAACACTTGATAGCATTTGAGAGCTGGCATGCAGTAGTCTATAGTGTTTGCTGGCATATGAAAACTGACATGCAGCATCAGCTTTAGCAGGTAGTAGTAAATAATGTTTGATAGCATATTACATGTTTGATGGTTTCTGACAAGCTGCCACAAAGTGACAACATGTTCCGAAGAAACAACAGTCAACGCTTTGCAATATTGCTGTAGCACTGGATAACTTTTACATTCAACTTCACTGAGCCCACCCAAACAATAAACCTGCCAAATGTCACACTTTGAAAAACAATGGTGAGCTCAATATCTGAGTTGCAAATACCAAATGCCATCTTACCATCTTTCTGTTTTTGCTCATAATCATATGTGCCTATTTCCCCATATAGTATTTACCCATTTCTTCCAAGAGGTCAGAGCAATGCACTACCACTCTCCACTACCACATTTGGTCCCTACAAGGCCCTTACACCATCAGGTAAAGTGAAAGGTGGTCACTGTCTTGGAGTCACTTAATGAATGAGGATCTGATAGCAGATCTCCTTCATAACTGTGCTTGAACAGAGCTTGGAAAGGAGGGCTTAGACTACAATTCCCAGAATACTCCAGCCAGCATTGTCAGTGCTCTTGCTGAAGGGAATTCTAAGAGCTGGTAGTCCAAAAGATGCCCTTTTCTGAAATCTGCCTGTGATCCTAATCCAACTTCTAGGCGTCCTTTTTTGCCTTCTCTCTTCCCCCATCAATTTGTCTGTCTACCTGTTCTAGGTGCTTCCCTCTCCTCTGCAATAAATCCAAGAAAGAAAAGGGAGAAATGGGCAGGAATCCGGCCCAGCTCACCCAATCAAAACAATCCCAGCCTACTGAAGCCAAAGTGCAAATCCAGGCAGGGTGGTATTAGGGAGAGGGATGAGGCAGCCCTTCCTCAGCAAAATCCCCCTCCATCCCTTGCTCGGCGAGAGTTTGCTGGGAGGATTAACCCGCGTCTTGTTCTCAATCCCAGTTTATGAGTTTCCCCGCTGGCTGGGAGGATCCTGTGTGTTTAAACAACAGCCTAATTAATCCTCATTTTATTACTTTCTCTTGTCAAGTGGCTAAAGAGAAGCTGTCAGCCCGGTGAGCCGCCCCACTCCACGTTTGTTTAGCTCCCAAATTACTTCATCAGAACCATCTGCTGCAAACGTCTTGACTGGGGCTCTTTATTTCTCTATTCAGACGCCTCTTTTTCTCTCTCTGCTGCGGGGAGGGGGCTGAAGGCTTTTAAAGGCAGCTTTAGGGTCATGGATCCAGGAGAGGTTGATGTGTGGTTTAAGTATTATTATTATTACCATTCAGTTGGATCAGTGGAGAGAACGCCTCTCAAATTGGTTTGCAGCGCAGCTACAGGTGGAGTCAGCCTGCCAACAGTTTGGAGAAGCAGAGCTGGACCGTGCCGGCGGATCTTGCCAAAAGGGAAGGATTTCCCCGATGATCGAACTCGGGAAGCAAAATGCAAAGTCTTAGATGTTCGGGATTGGGAAGATCAAGTGCTCAGTGGGGGATGTCTAGTTTATCTAGGCGGGCGCTCTGAACGATATCACGAGTCTCATTGTGGTTTTGGTTTTTTTTTGAGACGACCAGATACTGCTTCTCAATTTTGTGAAAAGGAAAGAAAGGCGGGGGGAAATACTTTTTACAAAGCGCATAGTTTTTTAATGGTGGCAGCATTGAAAAATAGGGTTTCCAGAGTGAAAACTACACGAGGCTCCTGACCTTTAATGGTTGGACAGGAGACGAAATTTCAACAAGTTTTGCTTGTTACCCGATTGTATGTTACCTGTGTGTGTGCCTATGTGGCTTCGAGTTGCTTGTCCACTTACGGTGACCCCATGAATTTCATAGGATTTTCTATGGCAAGGTGGTTTTGCCAGTTCCTTCCTCTAAAATATAGCCTACAGCACCTGGTGACCCTGCTTAGCTTCCAAGATCTGATGCAGTAAGGGTATTTAGGCCCATTCTCCTTGTTGACCTGTGACTTCAAATTCTTTCTGACTCATGGCGACTCAAAGGTGAACCCATCCGGAGCTGAGTATGAGTGACATACCCACAGTCAACGCTGTGACTGTAAAGGTATAGGAGCCCTGTCCAATTTTCAGTTTGGCAATCCTTAAAAAGAAAAAAACTTTTGAAAGAGAAAAGGAGAAGCTGTGCTACAGCCGGCCATTGTGTTCATGATCAGTCCTGCCCTGAAGAAACTACTGGAGATTTTCCCCTCCTGGGAAATTTGACAAAGCTGCTCCAATTCTTTCACCTTTCCCCAAATTTTCTGGCCATAAATAAGTAGAAATGGTAGAAATTGGTAGCAATTTACCTGCACTCATAGTTTTGCTGCTTTAAACTTGTGAACTACTTTATCTTTTGAAAACAAGTGGGTTATACATTATCATTAAACAAAAAGTCACCTTATTTCTGTAGCAGGAAGTGCAACCCACCTGTCTGCGCAGTTCATTTGTTCTTGTCCTTCCTTGTTCTTCCTATCTACTATACAAAGAAGTGATCCATTTGCTTAACCTCGTCTTGCTAACATTATTCAGCTATCTGAGGAGAGGGCTTTTTTTCATTCATTTCTCCTGCCCTACAAAGAAAAAACTCTTTAAAATGCAGTGAAGAACCAAATGTATTACAAATGTATTGCATTTGTAAAACTATCACTAAGCAAGCTCTTTGGGTAGTATACAGTATATTAAAAACATAAAATATAGCAATAAACCGATCAGTAGAGACAGCAGAATATAAAACTAAGATTAAAAAGCAACAAATAAGGTAAACATTGCAGCATATAAAACCAAATTAAAACCAAAACCACATTAAATTCCCTTTGTGGAGACCTGTGATCATTCTTCCTGAGCAAAGTTTGTTTACTAATTTTACACTTCCCCATCTTCTTCCATTTCTCAATGTTTGAAAGTTTTATTTTTTAAAAAAAAAATAACCAAAGAGGCAACCATTGATTCAACAAGTCATACACAAGAAAGGGCTTTCATTGTATTATTTATGCAAATGTACCTGTTGAACTAATAAGCTGAAATTTTATTGGATGGCCTGGGTTCAAATCAATACTCAGCCCTGAAACTTACAAGGGGCAAGATCCAACAATGGAAATCCAACAACGAATGTTCAATAATAGAATACAGGGGAAACAGAAGGAAATAATGTGTGCTTTTCCTACAGCTTGCCCTGTCTCTCCAGAATTGACTTTGGGGTTTGGAAAAGCTGCAGAGAGGGAGGAATAGGAAGAAAATCTCAGAAGTTCTGTTAGCAAGAAGTTGGATTTAGTCCAAGATGACTTTGGATGAGCCACTATCTCTCAGTCTAACCTAACCCAAAGGGTTGTTGGGCAAATAAAAATGACAAGGTGAACCATTCACCACACTTTGAGCTTCTTTGTAGAAAACCGGGGTATAATTTTCACACAGAAACACAATTGGTGGAGTCTATAATTGTGGCAGTTTTCAAACTTTTAAACTTACCTTTCATGTGGTATTTTAAAAATGTGTTTGGAAATTAGCATATTTACCTTTTCCTTCCAGTTTCTGCTCAAGCAAGTTATGTATTTCCAATAAATGTTGATGAAAACTAAGAAAGCACTTTATTTGTGCTTGTCAGGGAAAATCAGTATTTCATTAGTTTGGGGTCAAATCTAAAAGACCATCTTCTGCCACATGAGGCTTCCTGCAATTTGAGATTCTCAGAAGAAGACCTGTTGCATGTTCAGACATCCTGAACTTCTAGCTTAGTGAACAGATGAGAGAGGACTTGTCCTGTGGTGGCATCCCAGGGGAGATCAGTCTGGCCACATCCCTACTGAGCTTCCAATGGAGGGCCAGAACTATATTACTTACATGGCGTTTGGTTATTGAAATTGATTTAAAATCTGGCTTTTGATATTGCTTTTGATTATGTATTCAACAGTTGTGTTTATCTTTTTGTTCTTATTTTTACATTGCTCTGGAAGCCTTGGTGGGCAGGAGAGTGTTGAAGAAATGCTTTTAATAAATAGTTCAGTGAAGTTATGAGCAATGGTTCCAAAGATATGTAAGCAACAAACTGATGTAAACAACATACAGGCATGGGTCAACTCCTAGGAGGATTTGTCCAGCATTATAGAAAGACACACCAGGGTTTCATAAGGTAATATACAACTAGGACAGGGTGGGCATCTGTGCTGGATTCAGGTTATCCATCTGCCCCATCTGGATTTCAGCCTAAAAGGCTCACATGAAATGTGAATGCATGGAGGGAAAGTTATAAGCAAGCACAATATGTAGGTAGGGATGAAAAAATTCAGAAATATTTGGGAAATGGTAGAAAGACAGGTTTCTCAAGTGTCAGGAAACCCTGAGAAGGAGAATCCTAGACAGGCAAGAATCTTCACAGTTCACAACTTACTTTGTGTGAAAAATGCACATAGCTTTGTGTGTGTTCAGAAAACATCATTTTCTGCACATGAATGTTATTTTCTGCACGCACGCACACACACACACAAAACAACCTATGTGCATTTTTTTTTTGCACAGAGTAAGTTCTGAACTGCAAATAGTCTTGGAAAACTATACCTTTTTTTTTTTTTTTTTACTATTCTTTTAGTGAAGAGAACTCTAATTAAATGATTCATTCTTGCACAGGAAAATGAAATTTACAAAGATTTTCCATCCCCTATGTAAGACATTACACAAAATCATTCCTGATGACTATGCACAGTGCCTCTGTTACAATAGCTCTACTGGCTGCTTATCCCTTTCTAGGCAGAATCCCACTACTGGTGATGACCTATAAAGCCCTGTACAGTTCAGAGCCAGGTTATTTGAAGGATTGTACTTTCCTGCACAAACCTGCCTGTGTTTGAGAACTGTTGAAAAGGCCTTGCTCTCTGTTATGCCTTGAGTCCCAAACTGGGGGAAAGAGAGGAGGAGGAGGAGGCGGAGGAGGAGGAAAGTGTGCATCTGTTAAGGTTTTGTAGAGTGTGAGCCAAAAAGAGATGGCATTAACCGTGGCAGATTTTGTTCTTTATTTTTAATTGCTGGACCATTTTTCAGCTAACTGGCAGCAAAGACTGATTTGTCTATGAGACAATACAAAGCAGGTGGGGTTAAGGTGCTTCAAGACAGAAAAGAGTGAGAGTAAAAGACTAAAGAGAAGCAGGAAGTCATTAACATGGGAGGGGGGGCTTGCCATGAGATCTGGCAGCATGGATTGTTCTTACTCAAGGTTCCAGGGCAGCCAGTACAAGGTTCCTTCCAGTACACTCCATTCAACTCCCAGCTCCAGTTGTACCCACATAAGTACCACTAGTCAGCCACAGTTCAGTGCCCAATTAAGCATGCCCAGTTTCCAGTGGACTGTTTTTGGTTTCTCACTGTCCCTGCCTCATGATGGGATTTTTTCTTTCAAATCTCCTAAATGTTTTCCTTTCAAAACTTGGGTTTCTTCTGAGCTTGCTTTTGCTTCCTTCTTGTGCATATCTGATGCTGTGCTAATTATCAAATGCTATAGGAATTTACATCCAAACAGCTAAAGGGCACGATCAGTCCAGAGAATCCTCTTTTAAATGTTTGTTTGGCTGAAGTGTTTCATCTTTACCTCCATCCCAATTCTGTAGTACTGGAGGAAGAGCTAGCTCAGGGCTTCTCTCCTTCTCTGGGAGAATAAAGCATCCATATGACCATTGTGGGCCCACCATTCTTATATTAGAACCTCCTTAGTTGTTTAGATCTTTGGGTGAGTCCTTGAGATTCCCCTGTCTTGCAAAGGGACGGGGAAGAGGAGGTGTGTGTCTGTCTTGCCCCAGGCCATGGAATGTGCCTTCCTTCTGAACTGCAGATGGTTCTCACTCCTGCTACTTTCAGGAGGAGCACAAAGACACACATCATTTCAAACTGGCCTTCCAAGCTGTTATATCAGTGATTAATTTTAATGGCTTTATTGTTTAAATCATTTAGTAGTGATTTTTTTCAATTGTTTTATTGATGATGCTGTTAGCCACCCAAAGCACTTTTTTCCCCATTGGAAAGGCAGGATACAAATGTAGAAGACAGATTACTAGGAAGGCAATTATCTTCCAGGGTGAATAAAACACTTCTGCTATCCAATTCTTGGTGCAAGGCACGTTTTCTCCTACTGAATCCAATGGTTCCTCCTACTAAGTAATCATCATTCATGCCTGAAGGCCTTCCATGCCTTGCCTTTCTTCAACACACTCCACAGTTACCCTTTCTTTTAAAAAAAACAACCCCAAATCCTCCTCCTCCTCCTCTCCTTGTAGCCTTGCCTTCCTGGAGTGTTAGGGTAAGTGAAGATGTCCCCTCAAACAGGGCATGAAACACTTGTCTTCCTTAGCATGGGGAAGAGAGCCTTTGCTGTCATCTTGCCTTGTCATCTTTATCCTAATTGTGTGTGTGTGTCAGTCAGAGAGAGAGAGAAAAAGAGCAAGAGAGAGAATGTGAATGCATCTTCAGAAGGCAAATGCAATCATCATAGGAGAATTCTGTGTGTGTGTGTTTCTAATTTTTGGGAATTTCTATAAGGAAATAATCCCATTGTTAACCGTTTAGATGAAATGTATCACAGAAGCCAACAACATATGACTACTGTATTTGCTGGTGTATAAGACTCGCCTTTTCCCCTGAAAAATACTGTTTAAAAATGAGGTGTGTGTTATATGCTGGTGTGTCTTATAAGCCAGCAAATAGTATTTGCCAATATATAAATGGGATGTGTCTTATACACAGGTGCAAATACGGTAATTGCAATGTCTTAAATACATTAGGCTCTGAATGAAAAAAAAAACAGAAAAAGCAGGCTTACAGTACGGTAAACGTGGAATCACATGGTATCTTGGTAAAAGTGGGTTCTCATCCTGTTGAAATAATACTAACACATGTGTGCATACACACATGCGTGTGTGTGCGTGCACACACACACACACACACATGCAGCGGAGATGCTGGAGGAGGTAGCAATTACATTGTATGTGAACCCATTTCTTTCATGCTTGTTTTCCTGGGTACACCCCCCCCTTATCATGTATTTTACCTTCAACCAGACTTTTTCCTAGAGGATTAAAAGAAAGACCCAACCTGTCCAGTACCACATGTTCCACAGTGGACAGCCAGAGCCCTCTAGGAGGCCTGAGAGCAGGACATGAACTCTATAGTCCCATCCAGCTGTTCATGTTTTCCAGGAGCTGCTTTTGGGAAGGGCTCTCCTGTCCCTGATTCCTACACATAACCCTCTCTTGACCAGAGGAGGATGGAATCATAGAGCTGGAAAGGACTTCATGGGCCATCAGCTCCCAGCTAAAGCATCTCCAGCAGATAGCTGTCCAGCCTCTTTTGAAGAAGACAATGAGCAGTTCGGCCTTTTTGTTGTTGTCTGTTAGCATCTTATCATCCTTGCTGAGCAGGAGTCTACCATTTCCTTCATCCTTCTCTTGCTCTGAACATATTTTAAAAACCCCTTTTTGTCGCTTCCTGCTTACCTATCCAGTCTCAGCTCATTTTGAGCTTTTGCTTTCCACATGCTATTCCTGAAAGCTTGGGCCACACATCTGTATTTTTCCTTGGTGATTTCTCCTTCCTTCCACTCTACATACATGCTCATTTTTCTTTTCTTTTCCTCCTCAAGTTTACTGTGCAAGCACATTGTCTTATTCAGATGTTTCCCATTTTACGTCCTCCATAGAATTGTTTGTGATTGAGCTTTTAGCAACTCCTTCTTCATAAAATCCCACCCATGCTGCGTGTCTTTTTCCTTTAGCATCTCTAGCCATGGAATTGCACCCAGCATTTCCCTTTCCTTGATAAAATCATCTTTCCTAAAATCCAAGGTCTGTGTTTGACTAGACTCTTCCTTGACCTGTCCCACAATTGTGAATTCTAGTACTGTATGGTCACTTCCCCCCAAAGTACCAACTGCTTTGATTCCAGAGATCAACTCCTCCCTTTTAGTTAGGGTCAAGTCCAGGATTCCTCATCTTCTTGTTTCTTCCTCCACCTTTTAAAAGAGAAAATAATCTGCAAGGCACATCAACAGTTTGTTGGAGAGCATATACTTAGCAGAGTTAGTCTTCCAGCAGATATCAAGATAATTGCATTCCCCCTTAATTACCAGTTCTTGCATCTTAGAAATGTCAGAGATTTGCTTCAGAAAAGCATCATCCACCACCTCATCTTGTTTGTAGTAAACTCCTACCACAGTGTTATGTTTTTTTCTTTCTTTCTCCATTTATCTTTACCCAAATACTCTCAACACTCTGATCACTCACATGATTTCTGTTCAAGGGAATTCGTCTTTGAGAAGTAATGCTACTTGTTTTCTTCCCCATCTATACTTTTTGAACGAATTATATCCTTCTGTTCTTATATTCTAATCATGGGAGTCCCAACAAGTCTCTGGCCCTTCCGGCACGTGGTGAGGGAAATGCTCCCTGCCGCTACTCACCAGCTTTTTGGCGGGTCCATTTGGGTCCATCGGGACGAGGAGCAGTGTGAGCTTGTCGCTCCGCACTGCTTCGGCGTCCAAAATGGCAGCTTCCGGTTGGTGGAGGCTCTCCACCAACCGGAGAAGCTTGCCAGCCTAAATCCCGCCCCCGGCAGATCTGCAGGCACGCACTAGTGCACACCTGCAAATCTGCACTGGAGCGTGGTGACGGAGCGACATAGGGTCGTGCGCTCCGTACTTTTTAAAAACCTCTTAAAAGAGGTTTTTAAAAAGCATGCTGCACTACCAGTTCCAGTCACTCCGGAGCGGACTGAGGTGCGGAACTATGGAAAGTAGTCCGCCCAGTCCACTCCACAGTGCAGAAGACCTCCATTGGAGGTCGCTCTGCACCGTTTTAATAGGCTGGTGCGGAAAGGGCCTCTGTCATACCTATAAAGTCATATCTACTTTCCTGCACCAAGACATCAAGCTCATCCTGTTTCTTTCCTGAACTCTTGTGCAATGGTGTATACACATCTAAAGCCTTGTTTGTTTACATCTTTTATTTTAGTGTGAGTTTTATTATGGCTCCCATCCTCCCTCAGATTCTTTTTTAGATTCCACATTTATAGCTTGCTTTTGGGAAGATGTTTGAGCTATTGTCTCCAAAGCCCAAAGGATTTAGTTTAAAGCTCTTTTGATCAGATTCACTATGCTTTTGCCAAAGACATTCTTCCCAGTCTACATGATGTGCAGCTCGTTTGTAGCCAGTAGTCCTTCATCTAAAAAAAGTAAAAACGATGGTTCCAGAAGCCAAACCTATTCTGTTGACACCATCTGCATAACCAATAATTCACTTGAAGTATCTTCCTGTCTCTATGCAGTCCTTTGTCTTTCACTGGCAGAACCGGCAAGAATACCACCAACACCTCTAAACTCTTCACCTTCCTTCCCAGGGCTTCATAGCCTGAGGTGATCTGGTCAAAGGTCTTCTTTGCAGTGCCATTGGTGCCCACATGAATAAAGAGAAATCGGTACTGATCTGTGTTCTTGTAAGGGGTGGGACAACTGAAAAGGACAGAAAACATTCAGAAGGAAGAAACTGTTGGAAGGAGGGAAGGGTTAAGCACCCCTTTTTCCATCCTTCAGTCTTTCCTTGCAAATACTGCCCCTCCCTTCACCCTACATGGAAAACACAGATTTTTCTTATAACATCATATAGTTCTACTCCAAGATGATGCACCCAAGAGGGAAAGAAGTGGGAGATCACACAGAGAAAGCAACTGGCAAGGCTATGTCGATAGAAGGAGCTTGATGGGTACCAGAAGGCAAAACAAGTCAACAGTAAGGAGCAGCAGGGAGAAAGATGCGCATATGGGTCACAGGAGATGTAATCTTCAGAATCTGAGTAAAGAACATGGCAAGGAAGACAATGCAGGGTCAGAAAGAGGAGAGCAAGAGAAAGGGAGCAATAGAATGAAGGTGAAGAAAGTTAACAGTACACCTTTAGTTTAAAGAGAAAGAGGAGGTCAGTGTAAGGAACTGGGAAGAAGGAGCAATAGCAAGTACAGTCTTCTGTCCATGTTTACAGTAGGGACAGGCCAACTGAATCCTCGAATCCTCAGCAAGCATTTGGGATTCGCCAATTCAAATCCCTGTGCTAAAATAGGCAAACTGAATCTTTCAAATCCACCAACCAAATAGTTTGTTGGAGACTGGGACACCTGAAAACCTGAGAGACCAGACCCACAAGGGGAGATGACAAGTAGGTGAGTTTTTTCCTTGGAGTAATAATGACCTTTGCTAACAATTTCAGAAATTATATCTGGGGTTGCTTTCTAATATATTTAAATTGAACATTTAAGATTTAAGTTCAGCACTATTTTCTGTGCTGAAAATCAATGGCATGGAGAAATGCTGGAGTTAGTGGGTCTGACGTCTATCAAAAGTAGTGGGGCAGAGGGCAAGGTCACACAATCTCATCCAGTGATTGTCACATGGAGCAGTGTACCTCCTTTCACAAGACCAGTGCCTGGTTGTAAACCTATAGCTAGAATACAATGAGAAGTGAAATGTCTGTCATGGTTTTCCATGAGCCACATGACAAACCACATGTAGCAGAAAGGAAAAATTGTTTTTAAAAATTGGTGCCCACCAAAAGCCTGATTGGCTGGAAGGTACAGTTTTCTTGAGATTTCAAGGACAGCTGAAAGATTCCTTTGCATAGCTCCCTTGCAAAGTTCTTCCGTACACAATTCTGGGGTTTGGAGTTTTACCAGGTGTGACAGCCTTCTCTGCCAAAGTGTGCTGATACATCAACAAACTGCAAACCCCAGGATACCAGAAGGAGCTATGCAAGGAAAATCCAGTTTTGACCTGGATTAGCTCTGCACTGTAGTATGTGGCCCTGTTTACGCAGGCAGGAAAATGTGGGATTAATCCACATTTTCCTGCCCGTGTAGAAAGGGCCTTCATGTCATTTTCAATCTGGGGAGATCCTGAGGCAAAACTATGAGAATTGTCCTGGCCAGATTTCTTCAGAGGGAAGTTTGCCTTTGCCTAGGCTTTTGCTAAGTCTGAGAGAGTGTGTCTTGCCCAAGATTATCCTTCTTTCCCTTGCTTTTTAAATCCTTTTTCAAAAAAAAAAAAAAAGAGGATTCGAAAGATTTGAGATTTGTGAGATATTGTGAGAATCCCAGAACCTTCCAGGGATTCAGATCCGGATTCAGGTTCGGAAAATTCTGGATTTGTCCCATCCCTAATTTCAGATTTGACCTTTGCAAATTTGATTATTCATGAGGCATATATGTGCCTCCACACCTCCTCTTCCCATTCCTTTGCCTCTTGCCTGGGTTCAGAGGACGCATGCTGGGGCAAAAGGCAAGAGGATGCAGGGAAGAGCACCATGCACGGAGAAGGAAGGTGTGGGCATGCCTCTCCCCGCCCCGCTTTCCTTGCCTTTTGCCTAGGCACAAAGAAGGAAGGCACGTACGCCAGGGCAAAAGGCAAGGAAATGGACGGGAAGCACAGGAGGAGTCAGTAGTGGTTTAAAATGAAAGGGACAATCTCAATGGCAAAGTCATACGTCCTTATCAGGATATATAAGGCTGGCATCCTGTTGGTTAGCTGCAGCTGGAATAGACCAATTCAATCAACTGTTGAATGGTGAATTAACACATAGATAAATCTATGAGAATTAATAGGTCTACTCTAGTCAGCACTGACAAAAAAAAATAGGCCATCTAACAAGGGTTGTGTGTTCTTGCACTCACTTGCCTGCCCTTCTGAAGCATATTTTCTCTCATATACCACTCATGAGAGTCTTTGCTTTTTTTTCTGTTATGAGGAGGGAGAAACAATAATATTTCCAGTCCTTACGACATGAACACCGAATAGCAATGCCTTTCCAAATATTGGAATCTCAGGAACATTTCAAGTAATAGTTCTACAAGAATAATGCTTTGTCTACAAATAACTTCCACAACATTTCTTCAGGGTTTGCTGTTAGCTGAAAATTAATTCAAGCCTGAGTCTTTGGACATTAAGTCCTACCTTCCGGCTTCTTTTATTTCCTCAGGCTCTTCCAGACCAAATGCAGTGGTTGTCTCAAGGCAGTGGCTCCTTCCGAGTTCATCATGCGGGTGCTGGAGAACGTCTACCACGTCCACTGCTTCTCCTGCTGCGAATGTGAACGGCGGCTGCAGCGTGGTGATGAGTTTGTGCTGAAGGAAGGGCAGCTGCTGTGTCGCAGTGACTATGAGAAGGAGAGGGAAATGCTGAGTGCCATCAGCCCAGCTCCCACTGAGTCAGGTGAGAGAGCAAGGGCTGGGTAGAGACCCACTCTGTCAACAGTGGCAGCGGTTGGCCTGCTTCCCAGCGGAGCCATCCTTCCCAACCACAAGCAAGAGGACTATTATAATTTAACAGTTTGCCATTATACATGGTTAAAAACTCAAAAAATCATTCATTGTCAGTTTAAAATTCTTCCCATGGATTATGAGGTTGTTGGGTGTAACTTTGTTTAACTGCAAAGCATAGACAAGAAATTTTGATGTTCTAAAAGATACACATTTATCAGCATTAGACAGCACAGCAGAAAACAAGCTTTCACAATATATGACCTTCCCTTCACTGAGTGTTGAGTGTATTTATTTCTAAATATTATAGCTAGAAGAGTTGAGAAGCATATAAATCCACCTTGGGGTTTACTCTGACCTTCCAAAGAACTGTCCAAATTACTGAACCCTAACCTAGCACATACATACCTCAAAAAAGGATTCAGCACTTTGAGTGGCTCCTTAGAAGTTCTGATGAAAACCTACAACTAGTTCTGATCTTAGCACTTTGTTAACTTATTTAAAAAAGTTCAAATATGCCTGCCAAAACCATTCCAAAGAGTCTGGAGCACTTATGTAGTCCCCTCCCATCATGACAGGTACCCTTGCCAGGCTGGCCCTGCAGTTATGACTCTGGGTTCCTGTCTCTCCCCCCACCCCGCCAACGTTGCTTGCCTTCAGTTCCAGTGGTGAGTTAGGTCTGGAGCTGGAGGTCATTAGCAACTGAAGACCATTCTCTAATGTGCTTTAGAATCACACCCCACTCCTACACATTCATTCAAAAAATTTCATGTCAGGTGATTTTGCTCTTTTTACCGTCCTCTTCGGCTATAGAAAAGCTTCCATGAGTGATGCAACTCATCTGAATTTAACACTAGAATTGTCATTTTGTTGAGAAAGTAACCTTTTTGGACTAGAGTTCCCAGAACCTCTTCAGCCAGCTTGACTACTTTCACTTACCCTCTTCCATGTTTTCTAGCTGTGTCCTTGTCCCTTTAACAAGAACTTGACACCCAGAAACAGAGATCTGAGCTGTGTTTGACAGAGCTTGGCAAGATGCCTTCAGTAACTCCCCTCTATCACAGCTCAACTCTTCCTTTTTTCTGTAATCACTTTCCCTTGTCCTCGCTCTCTGGACCCAAACCAGAGCACAGGTGACCAGAGCACAAAATCCCACGACTAATGAAGGGTGCAGCCCAATCTCCTGATTTCTGTCACTACTTGCCAGTGAACACAGACAGTGGCAAGATGGGAGAAAGGAGGAAGGAAAGACAGGGGCTCCAGCAGTTGGCCATTGGCCCATTTGCTCTTGTGAAAGTAGAGAAAATGTTCAACTTACACTTGCACAAACAACTGTGTACTTATAGGACGCAGTAGCAGTAGGGGCAAATAGCAGTCATTCCCTGGTGTGCCCCTCTTAGTTTTGTCTGATCTATTCCTTCCTTACCTATAAAGTGATATCTCAGGTCTGGTTTTGCTTCCTCTCATTCTTCCTCTTCTGCCATCTTTTTCTGAGGCCATTTCTGCACTAGAGCCCCTCCCTAACCCCAGGATTCCATAGAAGGTTGGAATCAGCATTGAGAGAGTGCCGGCTCAGGGCCATATGTCTTTGTGTAAAGCCGCACTTAAGCAAGGTGTGTCTGCAAGAAGTGGTCCCTGAAGCAATGGAGTGGCATTAATCTGCCTGCCTAAATGGGGATTGGAATGTCCAACCATTAACGACCGTGCCTGTTTACGTGCTTGTCCGGTGGCCCTTGCAAACACGTGGAGCAGGGTGGCAGAGAAAGGTCAAGTGAAGGCCAAATAAGTCTGATATCAAGAGATATCTGGTGCTATCACCAGGCATGACAGAACCGTGGTAACATCAGCAGCTAACCAAATGTGACCCTCCAAATGTTATGGGATGACCACTTCCATCAGTCAGTCACTGTAACCACTTTTAAGGGATAGTAACAATTGGTAATTTAAAACCTTCTGCATGGTCACAGTTATCCCTGCTGTAGCAGGGTCCATCATGCAAGATGAAGTAAGAATTGTAGGGCCCTCTAGGTGTTGTTGGACTGCGCCTACCATCTTTCCTCACCATTGGGCATGTTGGCTAGGGCTGCTGAGAACCGCAGTCCAGCAACGTCTGGATGGCTGCATGATTCCCACTCCTGATGCAAGATGGAAGGGAACCTGGAGTTCTGAATAGGGCCAATACCTTTGGAAAGTCCCTCTCTCCTGGTATCTTTACCTGTTGGGTACCAGCTTCCTTTGGTAACACGGTTTTCCTTCACAGTGAAGAGCGAAGATGAGGATGGCAGCCACCCACATGGCAAAGGGGGCGAGGAAGGGAAGGACCACAAGCGCTCCAAACGCCCACGCACCATCCTTACCACACAGCAGCGGCGAGCTTTCAAGGCCTCCTTTGAAGTCTCCTCCAAGCCCTGCCGGAAGGTTGAGTATCATTTGCTTCTATTCCTCTTTCTCATAGGGAATGCCAAACCCAGCACTGGTACAATCATCCCTCCAGATTTGTGGGTTTGACCTTCACAAATCTAATTATTTGCAAAGTGTGCACATGCCTCCCCGCTCATTCTCCTCCTCCCATTCTCTTGCATGTTGCCAATCATGGAGAAGGGAAGGCAAGCACACCTGGGCAAAAGGAAGGGAAAGGGGGAGGTATGCAGGTGCCTTCCTTCTCTCCCTCCAGTGTTCCCTCTCCCATTCCCTTGCCTTTAGCCCCAGCACAGAGAACATGCGTCAATGCAAAAGACAAGGGAATGGGAGCGTGAAAGCACATGCATGCCTTCCTCCACCACTTCCAGTTCTCCTCACTCCCATTCCCTTGCCTTTTGTCCAGCTGCAAAGATGGAAGATTCACAGACCAGGGCATAAGGCAAGAGAATGGGAGGGGGGAGCCCCAAAAGGTAGGATGGAGTTATTTGTGGTTTTTCCACTTTTGTGAGGGTTCTGCACCCTGAACCCTTGCAAAAGTGGAGGGGGCACTGTATTTATTTACTTATGTAGTTAGTTGTAACATCTATTATCCTGGAGGAGCATACAATATAATAGTCCTTTACTCAAGCTTATGTTTTAAATTTAAGATATGATGCACAAGGACTAAGTGATGGAGAGGGACAGGGGGAGTAAAGTTCAGCCTTACACTGCAAAGCCTTAGAAGGCCTGCTAGAAAAGCTCCTCTCCTTGAGGATAGCCAGGTCTTGAGAAAAGCAATCACCACCAGGAGAGACGTTACCAATAAAGCTTCTCGGAGGAAAGGGAGTGGGGAAGAGAGGGTGGAAAGCTCTGCCCATGGTGGTAGTAGAACAGGGGTGGGTGAATGATTAATACAAAATACAGAATACAAAATGACAGAGGCAAAAAGATTGGATTGTCCAGATTTTCCAAGAACCACTGATTATACTCTTGCAGATTCCAGAAATTCATCAAACCCTCTTTTAACAACCTTGTTCCTATGAGAGAAAACTAAGAAAGAACATGGTACATTGGATCATTCACACAATAATACATGACTATACTTCCACAATCCTTCCCCCAAAGCAGGGGTAATCCTGACAGGGAAGGAATTCTGACAATTAGAAACTGAAGCTGTCCATCACAAAAATGAGACTCCCCCTTTTCCCTTCTAATCTTTCTGTTTTCCATACATCCAGAGCCTCAAAAGAAGTGTACAAGTTTTTGCAGACATGTTGTCTCCTTTTCTGTTTTCTTTCAAATCCAACAAACCTTCAGGTTATTTAGATTTGGCTCAGTCCTCTTCAGATCAGTCCTGTTTCAATCTACATGTCTGTCATTTCTGTCTGAATTCATGAGATTTGGTTCTGGGGTTCATCTGAATCCACCAGTGGTGTATTTATGCATGTGCGTGTGTGGCTGGATCAAACAGAAGCTTTTGTTAGCGCATGTTGCTGTAGTATGACATGAGAACTCAGCAACAACTAAGCTGGAGTTATTGTCTTCAGATTAACCAGTCCTTTTCTCCCCAATGGACAGGTGAGGGAGACGTTAGCAGCAGAGACTGGCTTGACTGTTCGGGTTGTGCAAGTTTGGTTCCAGAACCAAAGGGCCAAGGTGAGTGACTGCCTCAGAGCTCTTGCATATACATGATAACACATTTCTGAGGAACAGGGGTGGAGAATTTTGACCCAACTGGATCTTGCTGCTTGAAATTAAAGGTCCATCAACAACACGATTCTATTATTGAAGTTTGTTGTGCATGAGAATGCCTCTGGCTGCCAAAATTATGCCTTTTGGGCCCAAGAAGTATCTGTGTCTACACCCCACCATGAAGTTCCCTCCATGACACATCTAAGCCCCACCCAAGATTTATTTTAAGCCAGAATTATAATGGATTTTTCCTTTGACTCACAAAGACATTGTCCCATCATCCCCTTTTTCAAGCAGAACTGAGTTGCTTGAGTAATTCCACCCAAGAATGGGTAACCTGTGACCCTCTGTTTCAACTTACTACCCTGCAGATGGTTTGGACTACAGCTCCTTTGTTCCCTCCACATTGATGATGCTTGCTGGGACTTACGAGTTGAAGTCCAATAATATCTGAAAGATAGTTGGATTTTTTTTCCTCATGAGGGGAAAAATCTTGCTTCCAAGGCTACTGCAAGCGGAATTCAACAAGATTGATTGATTGAATTTCTTGAGATGGAACTCAAAGTGGCTTACAATACTTTCAAAATATTCATCTAACTACTTGGTTCAAAAAAGTTAAAAATATATATATTATGTTTAAAAAGTGATTAAAACACTTAAAATTTTAACTATTACAATTATGTTAAAGCATAACATAATTTCCAGTACATCCCTTCACATACACACTTTGTGTGTGTTTGTGTGTATGTGTGGGCCTTCAAGTCACCAGTTGATATATGGCGACCCCATTATTTTCTTAGGAAAGGAATACTCAGAAGTGGCCTTGCCAATTCCTTCCTCTGAAATATAGCCTATAGCACCTGGTATTTGTTGATGATCTCCCATCCAAGTACTAACCAAGGCTGACCCTGTTTACCTTCAGGTGAGATGTAATGCATTCAGGGTATTTAGCCCCCCTACACAGAGAGAGAGTACTGCTCCATAATTAAAATTCAAAGGCCTGCCTGAATAAGAACATCTATGGCTGCCACTGGAAAGAGAGCAAGGAGGGGGCCAACCAGACTTCCTATGAAAGGGGACACAGCCAGAGCCACAGAGAAGGTTCTCTCCAAGTCCTCACTGACTGATTGGTGGGACAGAAAGAAAGCCCTCCTCTGACAGATCTTAAAACTCAAGCTGGTTCATTTAAGGAGGTACAGTCTTTCAGACAATCTGAACCCACGTCATTTAAGGCTTTAAATGTCAAGCCCAGCACTGTTAATTCTGTTGTCATATGTCTAAGCAGAGGAGTCATATGATATCTGTAACCAGCCGCAGTCTGTAACTTGGCCACAGCATTTTGGACCTGCTGAAGTTTCTAAACAGTTCCAAAGGCAGTCCCATGTACAGCATGTTACAGTTTTCCAAATGGGGTATAATCAAGGCACGTATCACTGCAGCCAGACCTGACTTTTCAAGGAATGAGTGCAGCTGGTGCACTGCTTTTAAATGTGCAAATTTTCTCCTGGCCACAGCTGAAACTTGGGCATACAGACTCAGTCCAGGAGTATACTCAAGCTATGAACATGTAGCCCCATCCAGCACAGGCTGAATCCCTATTCCCAGATCTGACTAACCTGGAGCACTTCTGTCTCGTTGGAATTAAGTTTCAGTTTGTTCACCCACGTTCAGCCCATTACTGATAGCAGATTCTGGTTTAGTAAAGAAACAGCCTCTGTGGAATCAGATGGAAAGGAGAGACACAATTGTGTACTGATGATACCGAACCCCAAAACTCTGTACCTCTCCCAGTGGTTTCATGTGGATATTAAACAGCATGGGGGACAAAACTGAGCCCTAAGGGACATGACAGGATAGTGCCCATGTTGTTGAAATGGCATCCCGCAGCACCACCTTCTGAGTCTGCTTCTCCAAGAAAGACCAGAGCTACTGTAAAACAGTGCCTGGGAGCCTCATCCTAGAGAGGCTACCTAGCTGGATACCATGGTCACGGGTATATTGAAAACCACTCAGAGGTCCAGCAAAACCAACACGGACATACTCCCATTGTCCAGTTTCCTGCAAACATCACCTACCCAGGCAGTCAAAGCTGTTTCTGTTCCATAGCCAGACCTGAAGGTGTACCAGTTTTAAAACAGGCCCTGAAGCTGTGCCTTTGGCTGTGGTTTAGTCTTTCAAAGATCCCAGGGGATAATGCTTATCTGACTGCTGTGAAAAGCCTTGCAGTTTTTTCTTTTTTCTGATCATTTGACAACACTGGTCAGTGCAGCAGTAGAGGATGGTTTTAAAAAAAATCACAAAGGAGAAGGTTGGGGGTCTACAAGGCAGAGGCAAATGGTCCCTACCTTGGGAGGTGGGAATCCTCCTCACCCCAATTTAGGAGGGGGATTCTGTCCTCCCTTCCCCCTTTTGTTGCACCCCTGCCCAGGAGCATCCCTACTCCTCCTTGCAGATGAAGAAGATTGCCCGCAGGCAGCAGCAGCAACAGCAGCAGCAGCAAGAGCAGGAACAACTTGGAAACCCCCGTCTGGGCACAGGAAGGGGGAACGGCCGCAGCAGCAGGCAGAGCAACGAGGACAGCGAAGGTAAGAACGAGTGGTTGCAGCTCAGTAGCATACAAGGGTCAAAACAGTGCAATTGGCACATTTCTAGACAAGATATTCCCTCAAGAGGCGAAAGATATCTGTTTGTCATAGCACATGGTATTGTGCTATGACATGTACCTCTTTCTGTGATTGGGAATTGAAACATAAACATGAGAAAATTCACAGAGGAAAGGGAAATGGGCTGGCTACAGGGCAAATGCACCCCCCTTAACATCTAGCTTGAACTTGAGTTATATAGGACTAGAGATGGGCAGGTTATTCAGTTTGCTATCCATGTCGTTTTCATATTTGTTGACTCAGAAATCCATTCAGCCATATTTCTGCCCTTTTTTAAAAAAAAAAAATCTGCACCTAAACTCACATTTAAATAGGCATATTTAAAAATGTTTTTAAATATAGTATGCATTTCTAAAATAAATTTCTCTCAAATTGCACATTTCTAACTATCATATTATTTTAAAACATAGTTATACCTCAGTAGATGTTTTCCTATAGTTTGCTTTTTTAACAGAAACTTTGGTACCAGAGGGAGAAATGACATGAAAATAATAGGTATAGTACCTACAATACAAAAAAGAATAGCAGTTCGATACATTTCAACAGATTTGTTTATCCAAAACTAATATTTTGGATATGTGAAATGAAACAATAAGTTTGCATATGTAAATAAAAATATTTTCAACCTTCCAGAGAACACTAGAAAGCTTCTCCCAAAATGCATCCAGAGATATATTTTTTTCTTTCACTAGCCTTCAGTTTTCTTATGATTTCTGGTTTTGTAGCTAAACTTACAGATCTATATTCTCTTTGTTAACATATTGGAGAAGCTGTTAAGGCAAGCTTACCTGTTCTCCCATTTTTTCATTTCATGTATGCCCAGTAAGGGATTCTGGAGGGAGCTGCTGTTTACTTTCCCTGTTGAGAGCAGGCGCACACAGCTTCAGTAGGACTGGCTAGAGTAAAATCCCACTTTCCCCCACCTTAAGCTTCATTGCATCGTTTACTGCAGACATGCTGCTGCAACCTGATGCTGAAATCTATTTCTCCAGCCCTCCTTCACCACATTCCCATTGCTGGTGCTGCTAAATATCCTCCGGCTAGGTAGAGGATGAGAAAAAGGGAGCTGGGCAGACATAAAAAGACTTTGTAAAAAGGTGCTTCTTTGTCAGAGGCTCGATTAACTGAGGCATGCCTGTACACGCCTTTATGAAAGGTCTTGGAGCTTTTATTTCCAGAGCTTGGAAAAGTTCCTCTTTTTCTTTAAAAAACCACTATTTGATTTAGACTAGAACTCCTTTTGTGCTACAAAAATTTTTTAAAAAATCAAATCAAAAACTTCAGAGTATATGATACAAAAAATTAAGAACACTCTAGAGTTACAAGCCTGGTAGATGAGAAGAGTGCTGTGGATAGTATATCTTGATTTTATTAAGGGTTTTGGCAAGGTCCCCCATGACGTTTAGAGACAAGCTTGTTAACTCTTGGCTAGACAGTGTTACGGTTAGATGGATCTGTTAAATGGTTGACAGACTGAACCCAGACAGTGCTCACCAATGGTTATTCTTCATTCTGGCAAGAAGTAACCAGTGGAGTGCCTCAGGATTCTGTCCTGGCTTGGTGTTGCTTGACATCTTTATAAATTACTTAGATACTTTCCAAACAGTGTACTGCAACACATTAATGTGTCTCCTGAAGTGTTTAGGTGTGCCACCTACAATCTTGGAAATGTATGTTATTATTTATAAATCATATATTTTTAAAATGTAGTATGTTGTGTCCCCATACATATCGTATTTCATGCGATATGTTGTGTCTCCATACATTTTATTACAATTATTGTATGTGTCTGTATCTCTTATAAGAGGTTAGTTTAACCTCCGGTTTGCTAGTAAAACTGAATTACTGTGTCACGAAATGATGCATGTCTAAAAAGTGTGTCACCAACATGAAAAGTTTGGAAAGCTCTGATTTAGATGATGGAATGGAAGACATACTTTTCAGAAAAAACAGATAACATCAAATTAAGGTGGGCAGCTAATACCCAGAGAACAGGATCAGAATTCAAAATGACCTGGACAGATTGGAGAATTGGGCCAAGACTAACAACATTTATTTTAATAGGGTGTGATAATGGGGTTTCCCCATTATCTGGGTAACAGAGCTTAAGAGAGACAGTTCTCCCTCACACATACAAAGGACTGCTAGGGTTAGGCTACATTGATTGGAGGTCACATAGTTGCCCAATCAGAGGGAAGAAGGGAGAGAATCTTCTAGATGCTTCCATGAGAAGTGAACAAAAAATCCTCAGCAAACCAGGAGGAGGGTGAAGGAAGCCACTAGAGGCAGACAAAGCCACCTCCTGGCCCTGCCCAAAATACCATCTCAGAAATGACCAACTGCTGTGAGTAGCTTAGAATGTGTCTGGTTAGCTGCATTAGAACTTTGTTATTTTGGACAGTTTGGCTGATCTTGAGAATCTATCTGTGCTTATAACTATTTGTAACTATCAAGCGTACCTGAGGGGAGCAGGGAGCCCTTTCATGAGTATTATTTTCTTGTTTACCTTGCATGTTTAAAATAAATACTTTCCTGTAAAGCCTCTGTTTCCTCTCCATTCCCACACATTCCTCGGCCCAAGTGTGGATAAGGTTCCTCTCATTCTGAAGCGGGAGGTGAGGGAAGGGAAAGGATCTTTGAACATAGAGACTCTGAATTTCCAAGCAACGTCCCACTGCGTTGCTGTAGAGTGGGCTAAATCAGTGGGTGGCGGCAGCTCGGAATTAAGAGAATTTGGGGGAAATTCCTAGCTCCTGTTTAAGGCCTAACTCAGCATTGAGAGGGAGGAGGGCCCCCTTTTCCCTGGAATCTCCACATAGGGGTAAATGTAAGATATCACATCTAGGCAGAAACAGATGAAATGCTCAAATATAGGATGGGTGATATCTCGCTTGAAAGTAGTACATGTGAGAAGGACCGAGGAAGCTTAGTAGACCACAAGCTAAACATGAGTCAACAGTGTGATACAGCAGGCAAAAAAGCCAATGCAGTTCTCAGCTATATAAAACAGGAATACAGTGTCCTGCTTGAAGGAGGACACTTCTTACTTCATTCTACTTTGGTCAGACCTTACCTGGAATCCTGTGTCCAGTTCTGGGCACCGTAGTTCAAGAAGAAGATTGGCAAGTGGGAATGTGTTCAGAGTAGGGTGATCAAAATGTTCAAGCTTTAAAGGGAACAATTTAGGGAGCTGAATATCTTTGGCTTACAGAAGACTGAGGGGTGATAGCTAGCCACGTTTACATATGTGAAGGGCTGTGATACAGAAGACGGAGCCAGCTTCTTTTCTGCCACTTCAGATCCTTTTACTGTCAGAGCTGTTCGATGGTGGAATAGATTGCCTTCATCTTTGAAGGTCTTTAAACAGAGTTTGGATGGGCATCTCACAGAAGACCTTTAGTTACATATTCCTGCATAGCAGGGCATTGGACTAGATGGCCCCTGTGGTCATTCCAGCTCCAAGAATCTGTGATCCTATTATTCAAAATCCTACTGAATTTTGGACTGTAACTCCTAGAATTAGACATGCCAGCTGGGATTCTTGTAGTCTTAAAAAAGAAAAAAAAAGTAATGTTTCCAAATTCTGAATAAACAGGAAGTTTCGGAAGCTCTGCCTCAGATACTCTCAATAGTCCACATTCTTAAGGAAACAATAATACACAGTACCCATTAAATAGGCAGAGTGGTTGAAAGTTCACCGTATTTTTATAAGCTGTAGCCTCTGTTTAACTTGTGGTTTATGTACCTTGATCTTTGCATTTTAATTAAATAGTTAAAATGTTTGTGACAGAAATGCATGTTGGTTTAACTCACTTGGTTTCTGTCTTTGATCCAAGGAAACTGGAAGTTGTATAGCATTTTTGATGGGGTATGCTTCAGTGAGAGAGAGAAAAAGAGAGAGACTTATCATCCCCAGCTTTCCCTGGGACAAGCCAAACTGTGGTTTGTGCTCAAGCAGTGCCAAACTTTTCACTGCAGTCATGAGGGCTGGAAACTTGTTTTGAAAAACTGAAGATGAAAAATGGATTATTAGGAGGTCCATATACATTTCCTTCCTTATATTTTTTTTTATAATGAAGATATACCTAGGATAGCAATTATTCATCCATCAACGCAACCCAATTCACATTCCCCAATGCTTGTCTTTTCTCTAGAGTTTATTGCTTAAGTACTCCCTTCCTTTATGACTTCTCAGCCAAGTTGTACACAAGTGAAAGAGATCTGGGAGAAGGCGCACCACTTTGAATAACACAGTTTTTCACATCCTCTTTTTCAATTGATTAAATCCAAAGCACACCTATAGTCTGATAAGTTGTTGTCATTGTTGTATGTCTTCAAGTCATTTTTGACTTATGGAGACCCTGACATGAACCTCTTACTGGATTTTCTTGGTAAGATTTGCTCAGAGAGGGTTTGCCTTTGCCTGCCTCTGAGACAGAGAGTGTCTGATTTGCCCATGGTCATCCCTTGGGTTTCCATTACCAAGTGGGGATTTGAACCCTCATCTCCAGATAAGTTTTACCCCTTTCTTTGTTTCTGCTTCACTACTTGCTCAATAGATGGCTCCAGTGTGCATGGAATAGACGGGCTCATGGTGCCGTATTCCAGGATTGCCCAACAACAATTGCTTCCCTTGGACCAGAACAGCTATAGCACAGATTTGTACCGGCAAGGGCTCACACCACCCCAGTTGCCTGGAGACCATCTTCATCCCTATGGTGAGCACACTTCCTCCAAACCTCATTGTGTATAACCACTTTTAGTGCTGGCCTTTCTGTTTTTCTCCCCAAATAGCCATGTACTAAATCACGCTGTTCTGACACATTTGTAGGACAGATGTGGAGTATACAATACATGGCCTGTGTACTGCATATGCTCCCCTTTTGTTTTTGTGCTTCCTTTGCCATCATTAAATGTGCTGCCATGTGGTGGAGCAGTAGTAAAACCACCCACACAACCACTGCATAACCCTCTAACTATTCCAGTTTAGCAGGCATGATCCCAATTAATCTTCTGTCACCCCATCTTTTCAGCTGTTTTTAAAATGTTCTTGTTTTTCTCTCCCCCTCCTCTTTCCACTTTCTCCTTTATCTTCAGCTTACTTCAATTGCAGCAAACTGAGTTCAAAGTGGAAAAGTAGTTTTCACTCCATTAATTCAAGGGGGAGAGGAGACAAAAGGAGAGGGCAGAGTCTTGTCATTCCCTCTACACTCAGGCAAAAGCAAACTGCTACAGCCTCTTGTAGTTTGTGTGTAATTTCTCATTAGTAACTTTCATTATCTTGACACACTCTGATGTTGCTTGGCCATGCATGTCCTGGTTTTCTATCTGTGAAATTCTGGAAAGCATGCCATCCTCATACCTTTCATCAGCATGGCTGCTCGTTCAGGAAGGCCTCCCACTTTCAAAAAGTCATGTAGAAATACCTGCCATGGTGTGAATTTGAAACAAAAGGAAGTATTACGATATTTGCCACTCTAGGATGAATGGACGTGCATGGCCTTTTGAACGCCTTTGTAAAAACACTTTCTAAAAGCAACATTAAAATTGGCAAGTCTCCTCTCCCAGACTGCAGAAACTACAGTCCTCCCTAACTTTTGTGGGTTTGACTTTCCAAATTTGATAATTTGTGAGGTGCACTCACACTTCTCCCTCCATTCTCCTCCCCCCATTCCCTTGCCTTTTGCTTCAGCATGTTGTGCCTGCCTTCTTTGCACCCAGGCAAAAGGCAAAGGAATGGGAGGAGGAAAGCACCACATGCAGAGAAAGAAGGCATGAGCATGCCTCCCTTACCCCAATTCCCTTCCCTTTTGCCCAGGAAAACCCACCTTCCTTCTCTGTGCCTGGGTAAAATGCAAGAGAATGGGAGGAGGGAGCCCTGGAAGGGAATGGGGTGGGGGAGTTATTTGCAGATTTTCCACTTTCACAAGGGTTCCTTAACCCAAACCCCTCATGAAAGTGTAGGTGAAAACTGACAAGTGCTTTTTATTAAAGTGATTGGAAGACAATCCTTACCTGAAAAGTGGGATAAAAAATGTAGCTACTGAATAAATCTACATTGATAGATTTATTCAGGCGGTGCACTGATACTGCGATGCCCAAGAGCTCACAACAGATGAGAATTATATCCCATCCCCAATGTTGCTGAATAGGAACTCCCATTAGCTTTAGTTAGCATTCCCAGAGGTGGTGCATGGTGGGTATTGCTGTCCAACAACATCTGAAGGGCCACAAGATTCCCCCTTCAGCCCTAGAAAGAGGGGGAAGTGGGTTTCTTTTGAGTTAAATGTCCTGGCCCTTCTATGCAACTTACTCTTTCTTTATCTCTGTTCGTGTGTTCCTCTCTTTCCTTCTCCTTTTCCCTCCTTTAGATTCAGAAGGTGTCTTCCATGACATGGACAGCGACACCATTGGCCACTTGGGTGACTGCCTCTTGTCAGCTGCGGAAGCCAACCTCTTGCAAACTCGAGTGGGAAACCCCATTGACCGGCTCTACTCCATGCAGAGCTCCTATTTTACCTCCTGACCATGGGGACATTTCTTGGCCCTCCCCCCGATGTAGGCCACACTCTGGGCTTAGAAGGAAGGGAAATGGCATAGAAGAGCAAGACCTAAATATCTATATGTTTGGAAGAACTCTTTGGACCTTTCAAAGCCAATAAGGCACGTGAGGCTGCCACACAGGCATTTGAAGTGCTACCTCCTGGGTGTCAACCATAGAGTCTTGGAGGACTTGGCTACACTGCCTCTCTCTTCCCTTCACCCAGCTTCATATAGATGGACAATTTATTGTTGTGTAGCTGTACTTATACCGGTGTGTTTTGTGTTTAAAACATAGGGCATTAAGGCCAGGTTGACCTATTAGCAGCAGAATAATAAGAAGATGGTGGAAGCTCTAGCTTTTCCTAGGAACAAAATTTCTAGGGCTCTTGTGCTGCTTTTCATGAGTTTGCTCCATCTGGTTGTTCCTTGACAATTTTTGTCAACAGTGGTGAAACTTAGAAGTTCCCTTTTCATGAACTGCAAACAAAAAAAGTGGGGGGGAGATTTGCCATCAAAGAAGGAGGTTGACTGATGAAACAGAGTTGCCTTACTGAAAACTGAAGACAGCTCCTATACCTTTAATAGTTGTACATTAGAGGAAACATCTGCAACAAAGAAGCTATACCTGCTGAAATTCACCTGTCTATATAACCATTTAAGGTACAGGAGCCCTCTGTCAACTCTGTGATGGAAGGCATCTTAGAGATACTTCTGTATCAAAAAATCTATAATAATGTTATGCCCTTTTAACTGCTTTGGCTGTTTACTCCTAAGAATTCTGGGAGGTGAAGTCTGGGAAGGGAAGTAAGAATTCTTGGTTCACGGATATTACCCCCTGTTAGAATTACAGTTCCCAAGGCTGCTTGTGGAGAAGCATGTACCTGGTTAAGAGACATGGATGTTTGTTTTAAAGGGAGACACTACTACCAAATTTGAGGGGCAGAGTAGAAAAAACCGCACATTTTGGATGTCACCACAGCTGCAAATTTGACAGTGGCTATAGGGATAACTGTGGAGAGCTGTGAAACAAATGTCCAGCAACCCACACACAGCCAATGAATATGTTGCCCACCCCAAATCTACATCATCATCAGTTTGTAAGAGTGTAGTATGATATTGGCACTTTTATTTTCAGTTCCTTTCTGATATGGGATTTGCCTTCCCCTGTTTTTGAAACTATCTTTTCCATGTTCTTTGTAATCCTTTCTCCTTTTTTAAAAAAATCATCCTAAAGAATCAGATGTCATCAAACAAATTTACACACCTTACTGCTCACCTCTAACTGCAAATCCTTTATGAACAGTTGAAAAGGCCACAATACAGATTATTAGGGACTGTTTATACACTCCCATTGCAAGAAATAGAAACTGATTTCTGCTCTGCTTTCTGTTCTGGTTAGTTACCATTCAGTCCTTTCGTCCTATGGCTACTAGATTTCCTCTGGAGTCTTTGGTGAGAACTTTTTCCAAAACCTTTTGGAAGTCCACATCACATCATCTGACCCTCTCAGAACAACAGTATAAGATTAGTGAGACAGGACTTATAGTTTGTAGAAGTCATACTGACTGTTTTTCAGTCTGACTTGCCCCTCACTGCCTGCTTGATATTTTATCTTTAATAACAGTCCATCAGTTTATGTGGAACAGATATGAAACTAACCATCCTGTACTTTCTCCCTCATCCCTGGGGCTTTTTTCAAAAATGAAGATATTGTGGCCATTTCTGAACATTTTATACAAATCTGAATCTTGCTTGTAATTTTGTTAGATCAGCAATTTCATACTTGAGTGCTGTAAAAAAATTTTTTGAAGGATGCCACCTGGATCTGATATCTTTTCAGTGTGTCAGTAAAGTCTGCAGATTCATCATCATCTATTTTACCTTAGTTCCTCAGATTACTTTCCTAATATATCTGTTCAGCTGTGGGTGTCTTCCTTACATCTTCTGCAGTGAAGACAGATTTTAAAAAAAGTCCTAATCAGTTTCCTTATTCTGGAATACATCTCTATAGTTCTAATTTTGCCAGCAACATGCTCCTCAAAATCCTATTTTGCATCTTTTATTGTCTCCTTACGCTTCCTTTGTGCAAGTTCTTGTTCTTTTTTGCTTTCCCAATTTGTTGTTTAGCACCTGAGGTCCCCTGTTTTCCCCCACTTAGTCCTACTTGATCCTTCCCCAACCTGGCACTCAAACAAGTTAGATGACGGCTACTAGATAGCAGTGGCACAGTTGCAGAAACCTCTTCTGCTGAATGCATCCTTTACCCAAATGGCACTTGAATCATTGACAGCTCTTCGTAAATCTGTTACAGTAAATCAGCAATGCTTCATCACCAGAAAGCTCTGAAAACCAGTGCCTTTCTCATGTCTCTTCATAAAGCAAGCCTTCTTTAACACTGTAAACCTTATCAAAACAGCCATCTGGTTTGTTTACTTCTATCTATTGCTACTAAATCCCTCCAGCCAGAAGATGTTGGTTCCAAAAACCTCTTCCTCTGCATATGGTTCCAAAATTCTGCATCCAGAAATATTTCAGGAATTACACCTACCACTGAAGGATGAGCATGGTCATTTTCAGAATGTCATCTTTTCCCTGTGAATATAGCTGAATCTCACCTCACTCCTGAACATCTCTTTTTGTGTTGTTGTTGTTGTTCCTTTGAGTCAGCTCTAAGTTAAGGCAACCCTATCCAAAGGTCCTTTTAGCAAGATTTATTCAGAGGTTTGCCATTGCCTTGCTCTGTGGTTGAGTGAGGCTGACCCACCCAAGATTACTTAGTGAGTTTCTGTGAGTGGGCAAGGATTTCAGCCCTGGTCTCCTGAAGTCGAAATTCAAAACTCAAACTACTATACCACACTAGCTCTCATCTCCTTTCTAACATGTCCTAAATATTATACATTGGTCATTTATCACTAGCTGGGGATTTCATTCAGAATTGCAAGATTGTTTCACTAGACAAAGCCACACAGGAAACTTCACAGCAGCTTGAGAATAGTATCCAATCAGGATCATTGTTGTCCCCCTGCCACCAAGCTTAAACTTCCACACCTTTTACCAGTGATCCATTTATGTCAACTTACGATACTTTGCAAAACCATGAAGCAAGGTGTTGATGAGCTATGAAACGCCAGGGCAAGAATATGCAAGGATGCAACTTGTTAAATACCAAGAGAGGGGGCTATAGAAATGCCTTGTCCAAAACAGATATACCTCAGTTGGCAAAGCCAATGTGTTCCTGGGCATGAATTCTTTAACAGAAAATTTGGTTCCAGAGGCAGAAATAACATCGGAAGAACAGGCCTAGAATCCTACACTACAAAAGAGGAAAAACAGTTCTAACAGCAAACTTTTTAATTCAAAGTCAACAATATGAACATGAAGCAAAATAAAACAACCAGGTCAGGCAAACTTTGCGTAGATAAACAAAAGCTTGAAAGCTTCTTCCAAATTTCATCCAGGAACGATTGGTGCCATTCATCTCCACTATTTAATGATTTCTATCTTGGTGGCCAGACCTACAGATCTATGCTTCTTTGACACCAGTGGGAGTAGCTGTTGAGGCAGGCTTACCTGCTGTCCCTTTTTGTCTCTTTGCTGCTGCTCATTCTTGCTCAGATTCTGGAGGCAGCTGCTGTTTACCTTGTCTGTTGTTTACCCTGCCTGCTACAGTAGAATCAAGAAAAGCAGAATCTCATTCTTTCTGAGTTCAAGCTTTATTGCATTTTTACTGTAGACATGCTACTGAAACCTGACACAGAAAGTCCATATTTCTCCAACCCCCTTTCACCATCCTCCTATTGCCAATGATACTAAAAAAGCATCCAGCTTTGTAAAAAGGCTTTCTAAAAATGAGCTCTTTTATTAACTGAGGTATGCCTGTACCAGACCTCTCACTTCCAAATGGGTTGCTGAGGCCATCATTCCTTGCAGACTCAACTTCATGTATCTAGCCTGTATTACTCTATGGAGCTTTTCAAAACAAGAGAAAAAAATATATATGGGCATCTGGGCACCAGAGGGGAGATGTTCTTCTCTAGAAGTCCTCCCTGAAGTCATCTGCAGTGATATAGTAGTAAATTTTGAAGTATAGAACCTCATTATGACCATTTTAAGTGCCAGTGAGCAGAGAGTCAAAACATGCAGGCAGCCATATTGATGTATCTTAAACAGTTTTCATTTCCACCTGCAGCTGGGTTTTTATAACGCTGTTCAGTCTCAAATGCCCATTCAAGGCCTAGTCACGAATATCCCCAAAATTACTGTATTACAACTCGGGTTGCCAGGTCAGGACTATCCCAGGCCTTAGGATTTCAAGGTCAAAACGTAGGGAATGACCCCTTGTTATGCCACAGCAGACGAATCCTAATGATGAGACAAGGTCATGTTATGACACATGAAGGATCAATCATAGTTGCACAGGGCATGCCATCCTAATGAAAAAACACCAGCTATAATTTTCAACTGCAGTTATCAATGTTTAACTCAGAGTTACACATTCATAACTGATTAATAGCAACCATCCCTAAGTATTCAATAATATAAAGAAGATATAGGGATTGTAAAAGTTGGACATCAGCTGCTGTGAGTGATGGAGGTCTGTTTTCCTGTTGATCAGGACACAACTGACTGATGTTTCCATCTCCCTTTCACTAGTGATCTCTGGTGTTAGGGAGCAAGTGCAATAGGAATCTGCCTCCTGATTGTTGCATCAGAGATTGCTGGTGGGAGGAGGGTAGAAACATCAGTCTGCTACATCCTGATCAACAGGAGAACTGATGCCCATTGCTCACAGCAGCTGCTGCCACTAAGTCTGGATTGCAGGTTGTCAGGCCAGGAGACACTAATTAGCTACACAACTAAAATACTTATGCAACGACATAGCACATCTAGAATACTGGCCACCAAGTCTAAAGAATGAGGAAAATATATATGCACACACTTTTCAAGGCTGTTCTCTCCCCCTGAGATTCCTCTGCCTTATCCTGAGGATAGAAGAGTATCCAGGCCCTGAGATGTGGGAACTCTAATTACAACAGGATTGGCTTGCTGGGAAAATTCATTGCCCCCTCCCCTACTTAGTGTGAAAACTGCAGGGAAACATAGAGGGGGCAGAGGAAGAGTACCAGATGACTGCACCAAAAAAAATCCTGGCATTCTGAGAGCTGTGGCTCCACTACATTAGTGGTCCCTAGCCCTGGCTTAAATGCATTTTGATGAGGATGGGGAAGAAGAGTTAGCTGAGTATTGTGTGCCTTCACCTCATTTCTGACTTATGGCAACCCTAAGACATAAGGGTTTGATTTTGCCTTCCTCTGAGGCTTGCCACAGGCCACACAGTGGGTTTCTACAGACAAGCAAGGATTTGAACTCTGATCTCCAGGGCCAATCAGATAAATCACTACGCCATAATGGTCTTCCAGTAAAAGAGAGTTAGGGAAGAAGGAAAGCTCTACCATCTGAGAGTTACATCTTTTAATGTGGGCATATCTGAACAGTTCCTAAAAAGTCTGGCTGCATGTAAGCAGGAGGTACATGAGGTATGGTGGAGACAAAGCGCAGCCTCAGCCCCCTATGCATCCTTTCCAAGCGACGTGGAAATTGTGTGCCCCTCTGAATGTTGTTGGACTGCCATTGTCAGCAGCCCTAGCCAGCATGGCCAGTAATAAGGAATGATTGGACTTGTAATCAGACTTCTTGTTTGTGCCTTCAAGTAATTTCTGACTTATGGTGTACCTAAGGCAAACCTATCATGGAGTTTTCTGGGGCTGAGTGTGTGTGACGTGCATCCAAGGCCACCTAGCGGGTTTCCATGGCCAAGTAGGGAATCAAACCCTGTTTTCTAGGGTTGTTGTAGTCTAACATTCAACTACTGTACCATGCTAGCTCACACTATCTGGAGGGCTGCCCAATTTCCACCTTATCTTGAAGTATCTAATGGGGACGGAAGGGGATTCAAACCATGATTTTCAGCTATAACCAAGATGCAGGATGATGCTCTCAATGAGTAAATGGGCAAAAGCACCTTGGTTGTTGTAGAATCTGAATCTTATTTTCCAGGCTTCACTAGTCACACACATCCTGAATTGAGCTCAATACAGAAGACACATGGAACAGAAAAGAAACCTCACAGCATTCCCTCAGCTGGATGGTGTGCCTGGCTTTGTAACAGAAATTATGGACATGCACAGCAGTGAATTGAATGCCAGCTCTGGTATCAGTTTTACCTTCTCCCAATTACTTACTGTGAATTTGACCACTTCCATTGCATGAATTTTCCTGTGTTTATCCCTTTTTTTTGGCACTGCTTTATCATTTGTCAAACGAAGTTTGTTTTTAAAATGTGTGTCACTTTTAGCAGGTTGCCGCAGGCATCCATTTGTGATCTTGTGGAATGGGGCAACCAAGCCTTGAAATTTGTGGTTGTATTCCAAACCTTCAGAGGAATAGCATGTTCAGATCCAATACAGTGACAGCATATCTAGAAGAGTAGGTAAAACAGACCTATAGCCAGTGCTGTATCCATATTACACCTGTCTTCTGCCAAAGAGCTTCTCTTCTGACAGAACAATAGCCAAAAATCCCTGTAGTTTGGATGCTAACTTAAACAAACAGGTACTTCTTTCTATTTTTGCTTTTTGCAGCCTCTCCACATGTAAAGCCTGGGGGCAATCCCACTTCCCAGAACTTTACTGTGGCTGGAATTTTGCAGGACCAATGGCTATGGTGATTCCCTTCCCACCACATCCGTAGCCCTACTGTTTCTGATAGAAAAGCAAAGCAGATGTGCTCTAAAGTGGGGGGGGCATCCTGAGGTATATCCACACTGCAGAATTATAGTAGTCTGATACTACTTTAACAACCATGGTTCTATCCTACAGAAACTTGAGATTTATAGTTTGCTCGAGTTCTCTGACAGAGGAGGTCAACAACTTCATGAAAATAATTATGTGGTATAGATACACTCCTTAACACTGAGAATACACAATCCCATTAATAACTAGTTTGGCCAGAAAACTAAACTTGAAAGCTGCACTGGCACAATCTAACAGAAAGCTCCCTTACCTGAAAATCTAGGCACATTTCACCTTTTGCATATGTCTATACAATACCTCCCGCAACCCCTCCCCCCAATGATCTTTCTACTAGATTTGGAGTAAAATATTATTTTTGAAAACGTTTCCAGGGTGAAAACACATTGATCAGTGCTCTCCAGATGTCAGGCCTGCTGGAAAAATACCACCTTTTTCTGCCCATTGTGATCCAGTGTTGTGTTGTGCTAATGTCTTTTGCATGTGCATTTAGAAATTAAACAGCGAACATCAAATGCCAAACCTCCCTAATAGAAACTGTCTGCACTTCCAGTTGTGTATCACTGAACCTGAGCCTGGGTGAAATCCCAGAAAGTGTTCAACATAATGTACTCCCCTGCCCCCCAACAGCATCAAACAAGCATGGCCTGCCTTATTGAAGTGGAAACTGTACACTGTTTAGAGAGAGGGATAACCATTCTTTAGGGAATGTCTCTACAGCTGGAGTCCCTACAAACCAATCTCAGCCCACCAGCAATGCATGGTGGCTCAGCAGGGTCCTGTCAAAGAAAACCACTTTTTTATTGCTTTCTTGAGACTACAGTGGCGGGCAAATTATTGAGTCACTGGTGCCCTGCGGGCTGAACCTTTGGACTAAAGTCCAGCACTTCTCTGCCTTCCTTTATACACAGTAGCAAAAGTTGTGTCTCTTTTTGTATTTAGAGACACACACAAAGAAAGAACTCTTTGCAGGACAAGTGGTACCCAGCTGTAAAAAAGAAGCTCCACAGTCATTCCCAGCTATTTTCATTGCCCAGTCATAAAATGCCTTGGGAAATCAAGATAGCGGGCAGGATTGTTTGAGCCTTCATTTTGCAGCAGCCAAAGCACCCCACTGAAATTTTAAAAATGTGTTACTGAGACAGCTGCACTGGCTACCAGTACCACTGAGCTGGTGGGTGGGCGGGTAAAGAACAGAAAAAGATCCTTCTCCTCCCCTTAAATTTTTTAGGCAATTTTATCAGGAGTGTTGACTCCAATATGGAACCAACCTTCTCTATATGCTTGTGTGTATCTATGTAAAGAACAAGAGACTCATCTGTTGTCTATTACCCACTTCAGATGGTGAGAAGATAAAGAACAGGCCAACTTATCTTCTTCTTTTTTTCCAGTGGGAAGGACAGTTGGCAAGAGACCAGGATGAAACAGAGGGAGGGAAAGGGAAAGGCGATACCACAGAGGGCCCCTAGAGTCTTACTAGCACCACCCTATCAAGCATCTGGCATGTCACTATGAGTGGATGGTGAGATGTATTTGGCTTGAAGGCCCTAAACTGGACCCCAACCTGCTCCAGAGCTAGGACTCAGTAAACAGAGAAAGCAGCAGCTGAAGAAAGCAGTCCAAAAAGTCACATTCTAGAGCCTGAAAAGGTTACTTGGTTGGACAACAACGCCCATGAGGGTTGGGGGATTCTGGGAATTATTAGTTTTTGTTATGTGCCTTCAAGTAGACTCTAATTTACAGGGACCCTATCATAGCATTTTCTTGATGTTCATTCAGGGCAGGCTTGACACTGCCTTCCTCTAAAGTTGAGAGAGTGTGACTTGACCAAGCTCACCCACTGGGCTCACCCACTGGCTGAGCAGGGATTGGAGCCCTGGTCTCTCAGAGTCCTAATCTGATACTCAAATCACCATACTGGGAATTACATTCTTCCCATTACTTTTCCCAAGCTTCAACCATTCCAACCATGATACATTTCCAACAGCCAGTTTCAGTTGAAACTTTGGCAGCCATGTTTCAAAATGGAGGTTAAGCAGCAGAACAATAAGCTGAGCACTAGATCACTAAGGGTCCATCCTCTATCAGCTATCCACCTCCAGGTGATTAGTAAACCACAAAACCTACCTCCTGGGGATCTAGGGACAGGCCTGGTTGGTGCATTGCATTAGCTCTGCAAGTACCCTGCAGCCTCCTGTAATCCTGGGTTACATCCTTGTACTGCAGGGATACTGAATGTGCTGCACTCTAGATATTGTTGGGCTACAACTCACATCACCCCTGACATTGTCTATGCTGACTAGGCCTAATGGCAGCTGTTGTCCAATGACAGCAGAAGGTGCTGTATATTTCTTAGCCCTGCTGTATTGTATAATCAGGAACAGGCAACCTGTACCTATACAAACAGCAAGGACAAGATGACACTCTCTCAGTGGCTGGACTACCAGAAGCAAGAACATTCTACAGAAGAATATATGGATAGCTGCCAATGAAGCAGAGCTTCAAAATGTTATTTCTTTGGACTAGAGCTCCCAGAATCCTTCAGACAGCATTATCATAGCTGCTTTTCTCCCACAAGTTTCTCAAATTCTGCAATGAAGCAGACACTAGCCCATGGTTTAGAAAGCACATGCGAGGTTCTCCTTGGAATGCCCCCAAAGTTGCTGATGCCCAACTCCTAGGTCCCATCTGAGCCAGTATTTATGCACTAAGAGTGACTTCTTAGATAATATTACCAAGGATTCTGGGTAAATGCCACTCTGAAGGTCAGAACACAGCCTCTTCTGATGTTCCACACTGAAGCTGCTCGTGGCCAAGCCATGCATCTATAGATGCCGGAGATTCTCTTGTGACACTTCTTGCACTCAGAAGATGTATGCTTGAGGCATTTGATTTGTTTCATGAGACCATGGTATCTTCCCTCACAGTAGCATTTCTTTTAGAAACCTATTGCCTTTTCTTGAATAACCTTCACCTTGAGACCACATCTGGAAGACTGACCCCACCTGGAAGTCTGTGTGATTCCCTCTCCTGCCTGGTGGCCTCCAGATTTACTGGACTACCTCTCCTATTATTCCTAGGCAGCATAGCCTAAAAAATCTAGATAGCACCAGGTAGTGGTGTGGAAGCTATTCCTGAATGTTCAAAGCACAATAATTGTTACCCCTAGAGTAGGCTAGACTTTCTCCAAGTAGCACATCTTTATAGCAGCTACCACACAGAATGCAGTTTGTTTCATGGGCATCCCCTAGATTGACCCCCAGTCTCAGGTTTCTGGTCAGACATCTCAGGACCTGAGATGCTCCTGACCCTGCCAGGTCAGGAGAATGGAGAAAAGCTGCCAAAGCAAGGTAGGGATTTTTCAGAAGCCTGGAGTTTTTTCACCACCACCCAGCTTTCCTTTTACTCTGGCAACCCACCAAGAAGAAAACAGCAGTATTTTGCAACCCACCAAGAAGAAAACAGCAGTATTTTGCCCAATTGATTCCCCATCCCTGCAGCAACTTTTACTTTTCAAGATCTGGTCTTTTGGAGACTGCACACTTCCAAGTAAAGGTGATTTGATTTGCCAGAATTACACCCACTCTTTACAAACAATAAAGGAAATGAAGATGCAGATGTAAGAGAAATTGTGGGCTAGTTCACCCAGGTTCAGTGCCACCATGTGGCATCCTTGAGAAGCTGCCAGGGCTCTGCCACTCTGCGAGTGCCAGGCACTCCGCTGATACCTGCACTGCCCCCTCACTTACCTATTCTCTCACCTATCATGCAGCTTGGGATAAAATAACATTAAGGGTATTATGAGAATTTTAACATGGCTGCTGCAAAATACCTTCAACTGAAGATGATACTGCTGCTGGCTGACACTATCTGGTAGGCCTACTGAAGTCTACCTAGGTAGCCTCTGGAAGTGAATCACTCACCAGGAAGGAGCCTCTAAATACTTGATAAACAAAAGAACAAAAGCTCGACTTTTGTTCTACCCAACACTTCCATTCACCCTCTCTCACACCCAGTGGAGAACTGATGTGTCTCACTTTTGGCAGGATGTAAGCCAGTCAAAGCCAGCAGCATATGTGTAGGAATGGAATGTAACATCCCCCAGCCTCTTTCAGAGAGGGAGGGAGGAATTCCATCCCCCGCCACCATTGACACCAAAGGCCATGAGGCTGATAAATGGACATTCTCAATAACCAGTGAGAAGCAAGGTGTAAAATGAGGGCATTTTTCTGGATGAAGAATTAAAGGCAGAGTTGCCAATTTGCCTGTTCCAATCTGCACAGGCTTGGCACAGAGTTCTGTTCAGCAAGTGACGATCACAAACACCTGACAGAGCAATGGTTTGATGCAGTATCTTCAAAAGGGTTTGACTTCAGGACTTGGAGGAGTTAAAAAAATCAAAAGGAGAGGGTGAAAAATGTAAAAAAATAAATAAATGGCCCATAGCAGTCCTGACTGATCATCCCAGCACCCATTTGAAATATCAATTAATTAGCTCTCTTGTAACTCTCATAGGGAAACAAGATTGTTATGTCGCACCAAGGAAATGGAGGTGAAACAACAGCTCAAGTTCCCCGCAACTTGTAGTCAAACCCTTTATGAATGGCTCTTTTCCAGAACTCTCAAATACACTAATGACCCCCTATCCAGAGACTGTTGCTTATGGCTACCTCCCTTTGAAATCAGTGGAACAGAACAAACTGGTTACTACTTTCTTAAGCCAACAGAAAATTGCAGAAAGTACAAGTAATTTTCTTCAAACCAAATCTGTGACCTCTAATGCAGCTCAAGGTTGGGATCTTCTTGGACAAGAACATTTCAAATGAAAGGCATGGCAGGGGGGCAGTGGTTTGTCCTTTGTTAGGGTTTGGCAAGCCAACCCTACCAGGTCATGCTGATCCTAATGCTTGATCAGTGTTAGCTCAAAGGGCATAGGATAAAAGGCACAGACAAAAATAGGCAGGCAATCCCTCTCACTCCCCTCCCATAGCAATCAGTACCTATTTGTTGTTGTTGTTGCTATGTGCCTTCAAGTCACTTCCACCTTACGGCAACCCTAGGACAAACTTATCATGGGGTTTTCTGGGGCTGAGAGTGTGTGATGCACCCAAGCCCACCCAATAGATTTCTATGGCCAAGCGGGAATCAAACTCTGGTTTCCAGTGTCATAGTCCAAAACTCAAACTACTACATCACATTGGCTCTCAAAATAACAAGAGTTGAACCCAGGCCACTTGGACGAAATCCAGAACTCCTAACCATGAGGTCATATGGGAGCTGCTAATCAGTACCTCTGTCTTGATTAAACTAGCCCTGGGTGCTGTTTTTGCAATGTAAAGCACTCTTCCAAAGCAAAACAAAACAAAACATCAACCAATTCATTTTTGTTTGTTTTTAATAGAAGAACTGGTGCAAAATTCTCTTTACTCACCCATACTTTGTTCTAAAAACAAACATTAAAAATGGAAGTGACCTTCCACTTTTGCTTTCATTAAGAGGTGACTATGCGACCCAGCATTCTGGAGTAGGCAAACCCCAGAGCCTGCCTACTTAATGTACATCCTCCCCCTGCAGTCTGGTTTTGCAATGCACTGCTAATGTAGCCATGGATGAAACTACTATTTAGACCTATCAGTAACCACTTGAGAGTGTAAAACTGTGTAAAACAGGAATCATCAGCATGACTGAGAAGATAACCCTCTTTACAGACAACCCCCATCGGTTGATTGAAGACTCTGACTTAAAACTCTAAGAATCTCACTGAAAGAAGCTAGAATCCAATTCATGCTCCCTGTATATATGCTTTCTGCTGTTTCACCTGCAGCTCCTCCATCTTACTAGGGATCAGTAGATTATATGACCACCTGGCGCAGTAGCTGCTCTGCTAGCCACACCCCTAGGCTCCATCACATTGACCTACTGGCAGAATTGTGCCAAAGAAAAGATAATTAAAGAATCTTGTACAATAACTATTTCAGCTGAACTAATCCCAGCATTTAGAAGTGGGAACATAATATGCTCAAAGGGCAAGATGAGCAAAGCCCACTTCCAGCCCAGTCCCTTGAGAAAGTGTATTGTCTTCCTAAAAAATGTAGAATAGAAACAGTCAACAGAGAAGATGGGAAACGATCCTAGGATCTCACATTCCCTGTATCCCTTCTAGTAAGCCCTCTAGAGTTCCAGAGCAGCTGAAATGGGCTGGTGCAACTCTCAGACTCAAGCATGCCCGTCCCAATGTAGAAGGTATTCATTATTTCAAATAGACTAAAATGGGGATACAGAAGAATAACTTTATGTACACATTATTCTCCCTGACATCCTTTCACTAGAGGACCGTAAAGCAGAATTAAGCAGTGAGCAAGCCCTGGTGTTGAGACAATGCCCTCTGCTGGCCACGAACAGGATAGGCCCAAGAGAATTCATACATTATTTCTCCTGTCCAGAGGAATGCCAATGTAAGGAAGGCTGAGGCACCACAGTATTTGCAAAGAAGATCCATAACAAAGAAGCCAACATCCTCTCTGCTTCTCTGAACCTTTCCATCCAAAGGCAACTGCATTGTTTTGAAACAGATATAAATTTGTAGTGTAAATACGCTTAAATTTCTGCTTGCAAAACTGTTAGGCAAAAAAGAAAACTCCACTTTGGTCTCTGATCTTCAGTTTATTGCACCAAGTCCAGGTAAGCTCCAGGCAGGCATAGCAAAATATAGACAGTGTGTTCCAAGAGGCAGTTCTAGCTTTCTAGGTAGAGTTATGATCCCAGTGTCTTGCCAATGCAGCTTCTATGATTTATCCATCAAGAGCAGTAGCTCAGCATGCCAAGCATAGATGGCATGGGCAACCATGGCTAGCCAAATGATATCCAGTCTGGGAAGGATTTCTGTGTCCGAACAGGACTTTGAGGATGTACGACATGCTGCTGCTATTCCTGGCAGGAACATTTAGTCCAATCAGAACCCCAGAGAGTGATTCAGTTATTACTGAAGAAAACATTACTGTTTCATACTGTGAAGAAAGGAAGTTGGGGGGGAGGAGAAAAAACAGAGAAACTTGAAGGATCTTTCAAAATATTACATTAAAATTTTATTTAGCATTCTCTCTCATTCTTATCACACTACATCCAAAATTCTGTTAGGGGCAAGTTTTTGTTGTATGCCTTCAAGTTGTTTCCAACATGACAACTCTAAAGCGAACCTACCATAGGGTTTTCTGGGACTGAGTGCATGATGCGCCCAAAGGTGGGTTTCCAGGGCCAAGTGGGGAATTGAACCCTGGTCTCCAGAATGGACGCTGATACTGTCTTCTTCTTTCCACAGCAGCCAATCCCCCACCAACTTTCTGTAAAGCTTCTGCATAGTCATTCTGTACTTCCCAGAGAGTGGCCAGGACTGGAGAAGTGTCTGGCTATCTCCCCATTACCAGACATACAATGATTACAGCAGCACTGAGACAACCCCAGCAGATCTCAGCACTGATGGCATCATTTTGGGGCTGGCTATGGGGATGCAGCCAAATACTTATCTGATACTGAATGCTTTGCAGGGCGGCCTTAGGGGTTTTACAGTAAGTCGGGGGGTTGTATGGTTCAGTGCAGCTTAAGCCCACATGTGGATACTTAGACTACGCTGAACAGCCAGGATGTCTGTATAATCACCACATTTTTGTAACTAGCCAGTGTAAATAGCATCATTTTTATTGCCAATGCCTGGTACATTTAATTTTCTTCTAACCTCATTGTATACAATACTCTCTGCAACATCTACTGTATATATACACGAAATTCTAGGTAACACTCCACACATCTGATGGAGTAAACTATGGCTTAAAAAAGATCATGCTACAATAAATGTGTTAGCTCTTAAAGTGCCACAAGATTCTTTGTTATTTCTGCTTTCAGTTAGTGTCGTATGAACTGTAGCCTACAAAAATGAACGGTCATTTTTTGCCCTTTCTGAAGCAGGCTTGCAAAGGTGTAAGAAACAGAGACACTGAAATTTAAAATATTACATAGTACTCCAGTTTTTGTTCTTCCTTTCCATGAACACCAGACAGTCCCTCTCAACCCAGGTCTTGAAAAAAAGGTTCTAGCTTCCCTGTCTTCAATCTCCATCCTAACAATTTGACTCAAATTCTTCAGCCGCCCCCTCTTTCGTGAATCCTGTTTCCTTAAACAGCTCAGTGCACCCACCTTGCAGCCTCTTCAGATCCTATGTGAGGGCATCCCCTGAATGAAACTGTCCCTTCTGCTTCCTGCGAAAGATGCACAGATGTTCAGCATTCTACTGCTGATCCTTTCTCCTTGACAGAATACAGAAAAGCATCCCATACTATCATGTCAGTTTGGCCAGAGAGACTGGCAAACCCTTAAAATCCCATCTCACTTTAACTTCAAATCACCTGATTCTCTTTAGGTATGCACATACGCCTACATACACACACTCCTACATACACAGTTGAGTATTGCAAATCATCTGAAGCACCAACCTTATGTGGCCAGTTTCACCTTGTCAGCACAGAGTAAAAACTGCTGGACATGTTCTGTGCAGTTGACCACAGACGTCTGGTTTAGTTTGAGGCACTGTTCAAATGCAGCAAATGGTTCAGCACAGTCGTGACGAATCTTCTGTACAATGGGGCTGCAAGAAAAACCATGCAAAAATGTAAAAACCAAGGGAAACTGGCAGGGCTTGAGCTCTTGTTTGAATGTCTCAGTCTTGTCTTATCTGTAAAACGAGTACGGTAACATTTGACTGCCTTAAAAAAAAGGCATGACTATATTCCAAACAAGTATTTTAGAGAAATGTTAAATATTATCATTAAAGCAACATCAAATCCACAAAACTTCCCTGCCCAGATTGATCTTTTCTATTCTGCCATCCATTTCTGTTCATAGCCCCTATTCTCATACATCTTCCCCAGCTTCTATAACAGTTTTACCTAAACTCATACGCCTCTTTTGGGTTTCTCTCCAGATAGCAGTGGTTTGTGGGAGAAGCAATTAGAAGCACCCAAAATGGGTACGGAGGGAATCAGACAAAATCAGCCACTGAGGCAGCTATTAACACCCTCATATACAGCGCCTTCTAACACTTTCCCATTCTTATTGTTGAAAACTACTCTGCTGAACAAAACCACCATTTCCATTTAGGGAGGTCTGGAAACAAAAAGACCCACACTTTCCCTTCCATCATCATAGAATCATATAGAATCATAGAGTTGGAAAAGACCACAGGGGCCATCCAGTCCAACCCCCTGCTATGCAGAAACACACATCAAAGCACTCCCGACAGATGGCCATCCAGCCCCTGCTTAAAAACCTCCAAAGATGGAGACTCCACCACACTCCGAGGCAGCGTATTCCACTGCTAGACAGCTCTGACTGTCAGGAAGTTCTTCCTGAGGTTCTGGTGCAATCTCCTTTCCTGCAGCTTGAATCCATTGCTCCTTGTCCTAGTCTCTGGAGCAGCAGAAAACAAGCCCACTCCCTCATCGACATCCCTTCAAATATTTAAACATGGCTATCATGTCCCCTCTTAACCTTCTCTTCTGCAGACTAAACATACCCAGCTCCCTAAGGCATTCTTCATAGGGCATGGCTTTCAGAACCTTCACCATTTTGGTCGCCCTCCTCTGGACACGTTCCAGCCTGTAGACATCCTTCTTGAATTGAGGTGCCCAGAACTGGACACAGTATTCCAAATGAGGCCTAACCAATGCAGAATAGAGTGGTACCACTACATCCCTCGATCTAGACACCATACTCCTATTGATGCAACCAAGAATTCCATTGGCTTTCCTGGCTGCCGCATCACACTGCTGACTCATGTGATCTACCAAGACTCCTACATCCCTTTCACATGTACTGCTATCCAGCCACGTGTCCCCCATCCTGTATTTGTGCATTCCATTTTTTCTGCCTAACTGTAAGTCCTTACATTTCTCTCTGTTGAACTTCATTTTTTTAGCTTTGGCCCAGCTCTCCAATCCGTCAAGGTCAATTTGAAATTTGATCCTATCCTCTGGGGTATTAGCAACCCCTCCCAATTTGGTGTCATCTGCAAATTTGATCAGCATGCCCTCCACTGCTTCATCCAAGTCATAGATGAAGATGTTGAATAGCACTGGTCCCAGGACAGAACCCTGTGGCACCCACTAGTCACTTCTCTCCAGGATGAAAAGCAGCCATTGGTGATCACCCTTTGGGTTCGTTCAGTCAACCAAATCATCATCATCATCATCACCACCACCACCACCACCACCACCAGAACTGCCACTTTTTATAACAGCTGCCCATGTGAGAACTCTTGAATACAGGGAAGATTACCAGAAGGAAAACAGATCTCACCTGTATTCTTCAAAAATTCAGGACAAAAAAATGTTCCCCAATCAAGAGGCAAAACTGCATAAAATAGACAGGAAAACCCTTACCTGTCTGCACTTTCTACACAGTCTTAATCTTAAGTCTTTATTTGTATAGCCGAAGCCATTGCAAAGTATTTCAGATAAAAACAGCATTAAAGCAATACAAAAAGTGTTGTACTTTACGGTCCCATCCATCATCTCTAGTATCTATTTATCCTTACTACTAAGTTCCCTTCTCAAAATTGATGCTTTGAAAGCAAAAGAAGCAACTTTATTGGAAATGTATGGAACTGAATCCCCCAGAAGAAATTTAATTAGAAATGAGCTAGGCTTATTGGATGTAAGGTCAAGTTCTTTAAACAGGGCCTTCACAGAGAGTCACATTGCTCTTCCTACGCGTTCCCTTCCATTCAGGTTCAGCAGACTATCAGAGTACAGCTCTCACACTTCCTCTCTGTCAGCTACCATTTGTTGGTGTCTAAATTAACCTTTAAACATAGAATCATAGAAATGTAGAGTTGAAAGAGACCACACAGGCCATCCAGTCCAACCCCCTGCCATGCAGGAACACCCTCAAAGCACTCCCGACAGATGGCCATCAAGCCTCTGCTTAAAAACCTCCAAGGAAGGAGACCAGGCAAATGTGAAGAAGAAAACATAGAGGGGTGAAAAGGTTTCTCCAGCAATATACAACTTGTATCCACCCAGCCGTACATTCTGTGCTATGTATCAATGTTGTTGTTGTGTGTCTTCCCAGTTATTTTTGACTCATGGTGGCCCTAAGGCAAATCTATCACGGGGTTCTCTTGTCAAGATTTGTTCAAAGGGGATTTGCCTTCCTATGAAGTTGAAAGTGCAACTTGCCCAAGATCACCCATTGGGTTTCCATAGCCAAGAGGAGATTTGAACCCTGCTCTTTATAGAGTTCTAGCCCAACAATCAACCACCACATACTCTCACATCGAGAGAGAGAAGGAGAGAGAGAAAAGGGGAGGCAAAAAAGGAAAGTGAGATTTTGAAGAGGCATCCATGTTGATAAAGGTCTTTGCTAAATGGTGCTATTCTCTTAGGACACTTACTGGGAAGAGGTACACTTGGCCATTTCAACTTTGAGCTGGTGACAGTCCTGCTGCCAGGAGGAAGGGTTGGCCGCCACACATTGGCCGTACGCCTCAGTTTCTTTGCGGCAATGCCGTGCAGTCACCTCGAGGGCTGCCTGCCTGTTAGGACAGAGACATGATGCCATCATTAAAGTAAAGATAAAGCAAAAACATGTGGCACGATGGACAGAATGCTGAAGAATTTTATGGAAGAACCCCATGTGGGTACATTAAATACTTAACAGAATTTCACACACACACACACCATCAAATACCAAATTAGTCCTATTCCCTAATGATTACAGCCTAAACCCAGATCAGTGCAGACACATAAGGCCAAAGGCATTCTGTATATTCTCAGGGGAATTTGCTTAATCATTGATGATGAATCTCTAGAGAAAGTGTTCACTGAAGCCTAGAGAAAATGGACAGAGAAATGCTCATCTTCTTGTGTGCCTTCAAGTCGTTTCAACTTATAGCAACCCTAAAGTGAATCTGTCTGGTGGCTTTCTGGGGTTGAGAATCTGTGACATGCCCAAGGTCACCAGTGGGTTTCCATGGCTGAGTGGAGAATCGAACTCTGGTCTCCAGGGTGGTCTCCAGGGTGGCAGTCTTAACACTCAAACCACTATGCCACACTGACTCCCCACCACCATGCATAATACTAGAATCAAGGGTTACCTGCTGAGGACAATAAGGGGGGCATCTAGGCTAGACAAAAAGGAAACCTTTCTTCTCACATATAGCATAGCTAACACTATGGAATTTGCAACCAATGATGTAGGGAGATGGCAACCTTGGGCCAATCTCTCTCTCTGTCTCTTAGCCAGGGCTGTTTTCAGGATCAACTGAGGAGAGCCATGCACACCTTTCCCAAGAAAAGGCAGGCAACTAATGAACTGACGCACAGGTTCCAACTTGAGTGACTTCAGGAAGGGAATTAAACCCAATGACGATGATGGACAAGAAGCCACGCAAGCATGCCTCCCTCGACCAGTGAGTGGGGAACTCAGAACTACTGTCCGCAGACCCTGCTTGGGGTTTCATATTGGATATTGTGGGAGATGGGGCCATTTCCGCACTAGACTGTTATAGCGCTATTATTCCACTTTCAACATCCTATGGAATCCTGGGGTTTACAGTTTAGCGAGGGGTCTTTGAGGCCCAAGAGCTCTCTGGCTGAGAATTCTAAAATGCCTCTCCCTAAACTGCAAAGCCCAGGATTCCATAGGATGTTGAAAGTGGAATAATGGCGCTACAACAGCCTAGTGCGGAGATGGCCGGGGTGCTGGGCTAGGCAGGCTTTTAATTCGACCCGGCAGGGCTTATCCTACGCAACAATGGGAAACTCGAACTAAATCCAGAGAACGAACGAGAAGCAAGGATCCCACCCTCCGCTTGGGGAAAACCGAAAGCGCCCACACTCACATGCTCATCCCCTTCCCTGAAGGACAAACTCAGCTACTTCCCCGAGCCGGCCACGCATGCTCCTTCACGACCAGGGGCGCTCTTCTACGCATGCTCAGCAGATCTGCCCGCTGAAGGCTTGAGGCAGCAGCAGCCATGACACCAGAGGACGGCCGTGCCCTTGGGAGCATGCGCAGTGGAACTACGCCATCCCTTCGCCGAAAGCCACGTGTAGCGCGGGTTCACGCGGGAGGTGAGGGAAGACCGCTGATTTCAGTAGGGGCTGAGCATGCGCAGCTCTGAGGCGAGTGGACATGCGCGCTCGGAGCCTGGCGGGAGCCTCCTGACCCAGAAGTGGAAGCGGCGCGAAGGGAGCGAGCCGGTGGCGGCTCCCAGAGTCAGGATGGCGGCGGCGGCGGCAACATCCGCCGGTCCGGGGCCGGGGGACGAGCTGGTGCAGGACGTGATTCCGTACCGGCGGCGGTCGCGGCTGCTGTGGGGGACGGTGCTGCCCTTCTGCGCGCTGTACCCGCTCTGGCTGTGGTTCTGGGGGCCCTGCGCGTGCGCCTGGGCGTGGGGCGGCAACCCCGGCACCGAGACGCCCGAGGCCGCCCTCCTCTACCTCGCCGCCATCGGGGCCGTCCACCTGCTCACCGCCCTGGCCGGCCTCTGGAGCGTCAACGTCCACTGCCTCCTCTACTGCTGCGCGGTCAGTCGCGGGCGGGGGGGACGAAGAAACGACTCGGGGGGCTCTCTTGGTGGGGCTGAGGCGAGTGAGGGAGGAGTGGAGCCCCTCCGAAAGGGGGGTGTGTGCGGAGAAGGGGCGGGGCGGGGGCCGAGGGAGGGAGGGAGGGACCCCCGGGTGTCGCCAGGGGCGCCGAAGCTCAAGTCGTTGGCCCAGAGGCTTCCTTCTCCTCAGCGCCCTGCCCGGCGACTTCTTGGACTAGTCAACAGGTGAGGTAGAGGGACTCTGCCCTCGCTGGAGGAGCCCCGGCGTTGCGGCTCCTGGCATGGGAAACAAACCTCGGGGAGGCGAGCCCTGACCCAGGCCATTTCCGCACTCGCCTGTTGTAGCGCGATGATTCCACTTTCGTCCTCCTCTGGAACCTGGGGCTTGCAGTTTCGGGAGGGGCCGGCCGGCCCCTCCCGAAACTGCAAGCCCCAGGATTCCAGAGGAGGTCGAAAGTGGAATCATCGCGCTACAACAGGCGAGTGCGGAAATGGCCCCAGACTCATCCTTGTTCCTGTGGAGGGTCGTGGAAAAGATGGGGGTTGAGGATAACTGTGGAGTACATAAGGACAAAAGATCCTTAGGGATTTGGAGATCAAGAACTGCTAGTGGCATAGGAGTGAACAGCTTTGTTATGGGAGAACAACAGCAAAACAACAGCTATAGGTCATCAACAATTCCGAAGTCTCTTAGCCTGTCCAGTTCCTAGCACAGCCATCCCTCCATATTTGCAGCTTTCACTTTCACTAATTTGATTCTTCAGGAATTATTTGCTGTCTCACTATGCCGTTTTTAATAAGGACTGCAAGCCTCATGGGAGTGAGAAACTGTGAACAAGGCTTACAAGTCTATTAAAAATGGTGTGGGGCAGCAGTGGAGCTGGCAGTATGCCCCACCAGCCACCCACTTCTGCTTTGTGAAGGAACCCCAGTGCCTCAAAGGAATCCACAGTGAATTGGATATGATGCTCATACTTCTTTGTGTATTAAATATGGTTTGGGAAAAGCTAGAGTTATTAGCTTTTCCCCCCCACTTTCACAGGGGTCTTGTGCCCCTAACCCTAGCAAATGTGGAGGGATGACTGTATTAATTGTTGGGCCACTCGCATTTTGCCAAAACAGAATTCATGTTTTATATTTTCACTATAGATTGCATATACATGTCCTAAAGATAATAGATTTCTAAATTTTAGAAGTATGTTTCTCTCTCTGTACACACACACACACACACACACTTCTTTATTTTGGAGAGGGATCTAGAAGAATGTGAAGGTTGTTACTTATTCTAGATTGTAATAGGGTTGGCTTGAATACAATAATTTCTTGTAAGAGTGTCAACATTGTATAGAATTGCTGTAAGTAGATCCTTTGAGTTATGTAGATTTAGGTCTGTGTGTTTAACTCATCACAGAATAAGCCATGCTGTAAATCCAACAAATGGTGCATGATGAATGGATACTTGTGACTCCCTACTATGATAAAATACAAATAATGATAGCGACCTGTCTCTTTACCACATGGTAGCTTACAAGATGGTTGTACACTGGAATTAGATCCACAGAAGACTTTGTCAAGTACCCTGCAGTTGAATGGAGCACAGTTTCCTTGTTTGGAAATTTGTAGGCTTTCAGCTTAAGTATGAGAAGAATGAAATGTCTTGGCTGTTTCTTGGGCTTGGTCAAGACTAACGACCACAAAGAAACCTCTTTATATCTGAGTCCCTAATACCACTCTGCACTATTGGTTTGTATCCACAAAAGCTCAGGCAAAAATAAAAACCAGTGAGTCTTAAAGATCCTACCATATTTCGTTTTTTGGTCCCCTTTATTCACTCCTTTTGAAACCATTTCTGTGGTGATCAATTTCAAATAAGAAAATATTGAGCTGCACACAGCTTGAAACACCATTCTTTACCACCTTGGAATGCTTCACACTTTCCCTTTCATTTTCTCCTAGAGCTTATTTTAGTTCGCTGGGAAATGCCATACTCAACTAGAATTTCCCTGAACTTTTCACCCCTCAGGCATGGTGTTGTTTCTTCAGGATTAAAACTGGAGGTGCATTTCATTTGTTGTTTTTGTGTGCCTTCAAGTTGTTTCCGACTTGCAATAAAGACAAACTTATCATGAGGTTTTCTTGGCAAGATTAGTTTAATTCTAAATTTTAGACTCTAACACAGGGCTGGGCAAAGTGCTGACCTCCAGTTGCATGCAGCCCCTCAGGACTGTTTTTGTGGTCTTCAGCTCACTCAGACTCCCCAGACCTATATTTTTTCCAAGGGTGGGGCATAATGATTGTCCTTTAAACTGGTCAGAAGAGTCCCTAGAAGTTCCATCCACTTCTGGGTTTTTCCCCCAGAGGTGCCTGGACCCACCTCTGTTTCCCACTTCTGAACTAGAATAATAGGCATCTACGAGCATGGTATAGTGGTTTGAGCATTGGACTTGCCTTGGCCATGGAAACCCACTGGGGACCTTGGGCATATCACATACTCTCAACCCCAGAAAACCCTGTGATAGGTTTGCCTTGGGATTATACAAAGTCAGAAACAACTTGAAGGCACACAACAACAACAACAACAGCAGCAGCAGCAGCAACAACCCTCCTTGAAGCTATTATTTTGACCCTGGGATTATCCCATGAACTCTCTTTCCCAAGCATTGTTGTGAGATAAATGGACCATGCTTTCTGATAAGCAGTCATGACAAACAGCCTTGCGAACAAGCCCACAAAATGTATTAGCCTCCTAAAAGCAAAACCTTGTCTGAGTATTCCTTGCCTGACAAGATGGTATGAAATTCATGGGGTTTCGATAAGTGATCAGATAACTTGAACGCAAGTATACCCAAAAGCCCAGTTGCGCACATTTCCTGCAGGAATTTCTTGAGGGAAAGCCATCTCTGCAGACAGTGTGGGAATGCATAGTTGTTTTTCTTTTTAATTACCTTCTACCATCTCCATAGGTGGTAGAGCAAACCATTCTCATTCTTCCTCTGCCAGTGTGCTGTGCTGTTGAGAAAATCAGGGAATGGGGTCTTCCTTGTCTAGGGGCCAGAATGCCATGTCGTTTATCTGTCCCTCCCTCTACTCATTTGCCTTCATGGACTTCTCATCACCAAGCATGATAGATTCTTCTACAGTTCTGTTAGATCAGGCAGCACTGGACAACCCCTTACTTGCAGGAAGAGGGGAAATCATTCCTTTGTGGTGCTTTCCTCTTCCAAGGAGTCAGGGGAGTTGCGTGCATCCAGTATCTGTTTCTTTCAGTACAAAGAATCAAAATGTTCATCATCTTTTTAAAATTTCCTTTTCTGTGTTATCATTTCTTCTGGGAGAATAACTAATAATAATCTTCATCGCATGTAGTTTTGTTGGTCCGTGAGCCAAAATTCCTTTCAAGGATTATAATTATATGGACTTCTTCAACACAGGAAGTGACTTTGTGTGGGACAGGATTCCAGGTGTGCCCTTTCAAAAGGTCTAGAAATGGCAGGAGCCTTTTGTCCTTTTTGCTATATTAAACTCTTGTCAAATTCGATTTCTTCAGACCTACTGCCCCTGCTTGGTTAGTGCCCTGAGAAGTAATTTTTGCTGCGTATTGCCAACAAATACCAGTAGCTGTAGGCTAAGGGACTGGCAAAACAACCTCAAAGTATTCCTTGCCTGAGGAGACCCTGTGAAGGTCATGGGGTTGCCATAGGTCAACAGGCAGCTTGAGGATACATACACTGCCTCTGTCTTGAAAGTTATAAACCATATGATGCTTTCATTGAATAGGCTTGGTTTAATTGTAGCCTTTCAAACTAGTACAGTTGGCCCTCCACATTCACTAGGGTTAAGAGCTCAAGACACTTGCAAAAGTGGGAAAAAATTCAAATATCAAAATGTGTGTGTGCATGCTTTTGGGAAGAGGGCCGAGGCATAGCGGGGAGAATGGGCACCCAGGGTCCAAACCAGGTCAGAGAAAGGGGGTTGGTCAGCATTGTGGCTGTATACTTTCTGTCTTGCCTGTCTCCTTCCATGGGTGTTGGAGGAGCATAGGCAGAGGGTTTGTGGTGCTGAGGAATTAGGCTGTGGTCCATCCTTATCTGGCCAGGTGGAAGCTGATGGAGAAAGAGGAGGACCAGAAGCAGATTTTTAAAGGGCTACACAGCCTGATAGGAACTGTTGAGAGGGAATATTCCCCTAGAATTGCCTGAAGTGGAGGGTGAGGAAACTTGCAGACAATCAAGTCCGTGAAAGTAAAACCTGCAAATGTAGAGGACCAACTGTAGTGGAAAGAACTGCAGCTCTTTCAGGGAGCCAGTGATCAGCGTGCTGGGCGTCCTAACTCAGTGCCTAAGTCATAAAGGTGTGGGTAGCAAGGCAGAACAAGATCTCTGTTTAAAGCATTGGGAAGCTGCTGTCAGGGTAGGAGTGTCATGCCATTTCTCTTACTTTATAACCATTTTTCTTGCTGTTTTACAACAGGAGGGAAGGCAAATGATTATTTACAAGCTTATAATGAGATAAAGGGGTTGAGTTACATGAGATGCCAAGCTTTGGAGTGGGACTGAGAAACTGAAGTATCCTCCCCTCCGTAACTATTTGTTGCTGTCTGAAACTCCAGCTAGCCATTTTGCTGTCTGGGAGCAGCAGAGGGAGAGAGGATAGAAAACCAGGCACTCTGTAACAGCAGTCCACCGCACTTGCTATCAGTTCTTGGATTTCTTTCCATTGTGAACAGCCAGCACAATGTCTCTCTCTTATGTGGACAGATGTTAAAGGTTGCAAGCAGTTTTGGATGTGGGAAGTAGAGATCATAGAGGCTTGCTGAGTTAAATGTTCACAGCTTTTGTGTGTGTGTGTGTGAAAAAAATAAAGCCTATCTTTTGGATAAAGAAGGGTATATATTAAATAAGAGCCAGCATGGTGTAGTGTAATGGTTTGAGTGTTGAACTAGGACTCTGGAGACCAGTGTTCAAATCCCTACATGGTCATGGAAACACACCGGGGGGACCTTGGGAAAGTCATGCTCCCTCAGGCTCAGAGGAAGGCAGAGGCAAGTCCCGTCTGAACAAATCTTGCCAAAAAAAAAAAAAAACCCATGATAGGTTTGGTTATGTCACTATAAGTCATAAATGAAGGCAGACAACAAGAGCAGGAATAACATTGGGTTTTTTAAAGAAAAAAATATGCAAAATATATAACTCATAAACACTGCTGTTCATTGTTGTTGTGGGTCTTCAAGTCGTTTCTGACTTACAACACCCTAAGGTGAACCTAGCGTGGGGTCTGGGGGCTGAGAATATGACACACCCAAAGTCCCACAGTGGGTTTCTGTGGCCAAGCAGGGAATTGCTGCAATCCAGAGAGTTGTTGTCCAACTCTCAAACCACTGCAGCATGCTGGATAGTTTCCGTGAATCTTTACCATATTATTTAATTAGTTATTTAATATCCCACCTTCCTCCCAATATAGGATCCCAGGGGACATGCATCCTTTTAAAAATAGAATACAACTAAAAAGCTTTCAGTATGAACATTAAAACAAAATGAAATCAAATTTCTATTTAAAAAATATAAGTTAAAATGCAGGTTAAAAGCAGTTTTTAGAAATACATAATAAAATAGAAACAACACACACTGTTAAGATCTTTGTGTGTCACAATATTCCAAAGGCCTCCTTAAATAAAAAGGCCTTTACCTGCTGATGGAAAGAGAGAAGGAAAGGGCCCAACCAGACTTCTCAGAAGAAGAGAGTTCCGTAACCTCGGAGCAGCCACTGGGCACAACTGTGGTGGTACAACCAAGAGAAAGCCCTACCCTCCAGATCTTAGAGCTCAGGCAGGTTCATATAGAGAGATAACAGTTTTTTTTTCCTAGATAGACTGGATCAAATCTATATAGGGCTTTAAAGGTCATAACCAGCACTTTGAATTCTGCCCAAAACAGATGAGCAGCCAGTGGAGCTATTACAACAGTAGGGAGGGAGCGGTTATATGTTCTCTAACCTACCCCAGCCAGCAGCCTGGCTGTAGCATTTTGAACCTGCTGAAGTTTCCGAACAGTTTCCAAAAGTAGTTTCCAAAGGGTTTATTAAAGTAAACCCTGGGGTTATTTTTAATGATTTGTTCTTAAAGGCCTATTTTGTTTTTTAATTATTTTTAGTCAATGGTGTCACTGTATTTGTTTTTAGTAAAAAGTGTTGTACACTTTTTTTTAAAAAAAAAGAGTAGTGTAAACATGTTTTCAAAAAATTCCTCTTCATGACAACTATTGACAAAGAAAAAAATTGCAAGAAGATTGAATGGCATCCTGAGACAAACACAATCCACATAGTGAAAAAATCCACAGTCTACATAGTTTTGTTTTTTTTAATAGTTTAAAATAATTAGTGGCGAAGGGAAGCTACAATAAACCAGAAAACCAGGAGCAGTAGAAATGGGGAGTTTCGACTAATCCTAAAGGTCATCAGAATAAGAAGGGCTTCACCAACTCTCTAAAGATTGGTACAAAAGGACTCAGGTGGCCCTGAAAAGGGAAGGGGGTGGCAAGCCAGCACATCAGAACCAAAAAGGCTGTGTTGGTATGATTATATGCGTGCAGATGATCTTTCAAATGTAAATGGTTCCCCCAGCCCCAGTGATTTCTGGATTTAAAGATAACTGATTTAAATTGGCCTCAGAAACAAGCCAGGAACCAGTTTTCAAGAAGCAGATTGATATCCACAAATGCACACATTAAAATAGATTAGTTTGTCTTAAAAGATGCTGCTACATTCCTCTCCCCTCTATTTCCTTTTTAAACCAGCAACCACTGCTGATCAGATAGTAAAGATGTAGCATGTTTTAAAGTAACTTTGCTTAGTTGCATTCCTCTAACATGGATTTAGACCTAGTTAATTCCTCTGCAGTGGAATTAAATAATGCACTGGGCTGCTTTCCTCCAAGCTCAGCAATTAATCTGGTTCTAATGGTAGAGCATGGCTGACCGGGGACATTTCAGAACTTGAGGCTAAATAAATAAATAAATCAACCTGTTCTCTGTCACAGAGAGCACAGCAGTCTGCATGTTTCTACTGCCATCCAAGTCTGTTGTTGAAGTCATTTACTTCTACTTAATACCATTTCCATAATTTAAACTTTCCAGAAATCAGTTTCATGACTACAAGTAGTTTAATTACAGAGACTCTAGTGCAAGGGCATCAGGCACAAGATTGCTTTCAGTAGTTCTCAAAATCCCTACTAATGAAACCAAATTAAATGATGGTTTGTAATTACTTATTTAAATTAAGCTTTCAGTCAGGCTTGAAATTGGCCACCTGAGGCAATCACTGCACATTATCTCACTGTAGAGCTGAAATCTGTGCAAAAAAAATTAGATGGACAGGTGGGCAGCCTATGTGCTTTTTCTCAAAAATAGGAGTTCATGAACTTCAGTTCATTGGGAATCATTCCCTTGTTAACATATGCAGAGCAACCTACAGCTCTCGGTCTGATTTTAGAAGCCTTCTGCAAGAGGTCACTTCAGACTTCTGGCTAGATTGATTAATCTTTAAACTAATAGCCTGTACCAGCATAAACGTAGGACATGTTAGCCTCTGGTGACACTGGAGCATCAGCTCCCATTGCCCACTTGATAATCTAGCCTTGCTCTATCCTCATCCATAGCTGAGAAGGAGAACCAGAAAGCAGCTTCTTTTTCCTCCTGTCACATTCACAGATACTAATATGTCACCTCCTGTCAATGTAGCTAAGAGGCAAACAGTCAGTATCTACCAAAGCAGTTGTAAAGCTGAAAAGCAAGAAGCAGCAGTGAAAAGAAATTTAAAAATCGGAAACTAACCACTGTGTCTTGTCTGGATAAAATTCATCTGGTTAAGTAAGCTGCCATAAGGAGAACATTATAGAGGTGAAGCAGTGATAGAGAAGAGGCTCCTCTCACTGCTGAGCCTGTGACAATGTAGGTCCTTTTAGAGAGGAATCTCCAGTAAGGAGTTTAACAAGGGGGCAGGTTAGTGGTTTATTCAGCTGAACAGCTTGCCTGAGAGCGTTACCATGAATCTTGCTAATAAGGTGTGGAAACAGTTAGCAAGAGGTTAAGCATCAGTCAATCCAAAATGCTAGTGTTGATAGAATTTTGTGCTTAGATGTGCATTGACAAACACACGGTCTCTCGCCCTCCCTCCCTCCCCCAAAAACACACACACATGAATAGTGCAGCGTTTCAGTGCTCTCCATTATTGTACAAAGTGTCTACTAATTTTGCTTTCCCCAGTTCAGACTTTAAAAAATAGCTTTCCTTTTGTGCGTCTTCCAGGTGCGCAGTCCAAGGAAAGCCACATTGGCAAAAGTGGTGCCAACCCCAAATAACGGCTCAGCAGAATTGGTGCCGCTTCACCGAGACCAGGTAAAAAAAAAAAATGTTTTGGACAGTGTATGACTTCCTTGCATGGAAACTTTGAATATCCCATTTCAATTTGTTAGCCAAGATGTTGATTTGACAGTGTGGCACCTGAGTGCAGATGGTCAAAAGACATGAAATGCAGATTTTGTAGCCAAAATGAGATAAAAGGTTTGCAGACAGTGGGTTGGATCCTAAGATCACTTAAGTGATTGGAAGCATTTGATCTATCTCCATTTCAGTGGAGACTTCTTCTGAAGGCAGGGGTTGGTAAAAGTGGAGAGAAATTTAGGTTTTTATTCTGCTGCCGCCCTGCACTATTACACAGGTTTCCTCAGTTCTCTCAAGCAGTTTATAGAAATGTGGTGACTGCAGGGGGAACCTGCAAACAAACACCTCCTCCGGGCACTTCAACCACAAGCAAGAGCATTCTATCAGCAGAGTATTCATTAGAATCTATGCATAGGTTTTTATGGATGTGATCTTGGGCACATCACACACTCTCAGCTCCAGAAAACCCCATGATAGGGTCTCCATAAGGCTTAGCTTCTGAGTTGTGCTCCTTGCTGTAATTCAGGAGTGAGAACTGTGCAGTTCTTCAGATGCTGTTGGACTTCATTTCCTATCGTCCTTAACCAGCATAGCCAATTCGTGTAGTTACACTCCAGCAGCATGTAGAGGGCTGTGTGGTTCCCACCCTAGTTGTAGATTTTTGTTAGTGATGCAGTTTCTTTATGGTCTCTGACTCACACACATAAGGTTCTACCTGAGCCCATGTAGTGCAAAGTGCAGAACCTTCTAGAGCTCAGTGATAGTTTGGGCAGAAGACTTGCCCCCTGGCCAGCACACAGGTTCTTGCATGAATCTCACTCATATTCTTTTCATTCACTTCTATGGCGGCATTGTTAGGAACTTGCTTTCTGCATGCTTTGCAATTGATTGTCTTCAAGGTCTTTTGACTCCAGACTGTGTCAGCCTTCTCTTTTTTGGTTACTGAACTAAATTCCAAAATGGTCTCGTGCACATGAAAATAGTTGTTTCTGTATTTTTTTCCTGTAGGGGGAGGATGGCCAAGAAGTCCTTTCCTTTGAATTTCAGAAAATCAAATATTTCTATGAGCTAAATGAGAAGAAGAAGTTCCTTCCTGTAGCATTCCCTGTGGAACACCCACTGCAGTATTATCAGAATGCTCGAGGCTACCAGGAAGACAAAGAAATCAAAGCAGCAGAGAAGAAATATGGCACCAACAAGTAAGTGGGATACAGCTGAGCCAGATTACTGTTATGCAACATTGATGGTGAGCGTCTCTAGGAATGGGAGCACTTGAGCTCTTGGCTGCTGCACGTCTGTTTTCTGGTCTAGTTAACTTACAAATGTTTGTTGCCCGGATCAAAAATCTAGCAAGCTATCAATGAAGTACCACTTTTAAGGCACTTTATAGTAGCAAAAATAGCCATAGGTTAATTATAGAGGTTATTGTGCTATACTTTGCGGTGAGCCAGATCAGAGGGCTTGCATAGTCTTCATTCTGTTGTTGTTCAAATTTGAAGTGTTTAGATATGTTTCTCAAGAAAGGACTTAAGCCATCTTATAATAAATTTAACAATTAAAAATAAAATTTAAAAAAATTAAAAAAGAGAATAGAAACATATATATAAAAGAATAAAGTAATTATTGTATGTAATACAAAATCTATTTGTACTCTGTACATAATATAAAATCTTCCCCATTCAGGAAAAAAAATCAGTTAATAATTAAGTATAGGAGGAATTACATAGAAGTGTTTTTTCATTTCTATGCAACTCTCGCTACAGCTGTTTATTAACCCAATGGTGGTACCTCTGTACAGATCTCCAGTTCTATTTTAATTTTTCTAGAAAGTATGAAGTTTTATCTGTGATTGGAATTTAGCTCCAAACAGACAAGAGCTAGGAAAGTGTAACTCGTTCTCTCATCTTTCTGAAAGACCCCACCAAAAGTGTGGATTCTCTCTTCAGAGTTATGCTTCTTTTGTAGACACTGTAATACTTGCTTTAAAAAGGGAAAAGGAAGGAATGTAACAGCACCCATAAGACTGATTAACTTTCTGTGATTTTAGGCCCACTTCTTCAGATGCATCAATGAAGTGATACTATAGCCACAGGTATTCAAGTGCAGTTACATAATTGCGGATGGAATCAGGTGTGGTTGAAGATGAGATTTCTGACTAAACCAGAAAGCAGAAGGAGCTTTAATCCATCCAACGTTCCTTACCACCAGTCTAGTTGAAACACAGCTCCCCCAACTTCATTTGCATTTCTTGGTCTACTAATCCAGAGAGATGTTCTTTGCAACTAGGCCTCCAAACATACACATCAGACTCCATAGCCTCTCCTTTAAAATATATATATATATATATAGAGAGAGAGAGAGAGAGAGAGAGAAATATGTACATGCTTGTAGAAGATAAGAATATCTCATTCAATTTATGCATTTTCTTTAACAGTAAAAGCAGAAAAATAAAATGAATTGGAACAGTATAGTAATATAGTCAGCTCTCCATATCCATGGATTCTCTATCCACAGATTCAATCAACCAGAGCTTGAAAAGAATCCCCTCCCCCCGAAAAAAATCCGGAGAGCAAACTTTGATTTTGCCATTTTATATAAGGGATGTCAATTTACTACACCATTGTACATAATGGACTTGAGCACCCGTGAAGTTTGGTACCTATGTCGGGGGTGGGGGGCAGGTCCTGGAACCAAACCCTAGTGGATATGAAAGTTCCACTGTAAAAAGTAATCAATTATCTTAACCACAGGAATGTAGGATTTTCATATCATTTCGGTTCTGGGACAGTAAAGGGTCCATGGTCTTTCCTTTCATACAAATCTACCAGTCCTTCTTTGCTTTATATTCCCCATCTGTCCAAATCTCTCTGTTCCATCCATTTTTAGGGCCTGTAGATAGAATCATAGAGCTGAAAGAGACCCCAGGGGGCATCCAGTCCAACCCCCAGCTATCCAAGGAAACACATCAAAGCACTCCTGACAGATGGCCATCCAGCCTCTGTTTAAAAACCTCCAAAGAAGGAGACTCCACCACACTCCCAGGCGGCATATTCCACTGCCAGACAACCCTGACCGTCAGGAAGTTCTTCCTGAGGTTCAGGTGGAATCTCCTTTCCTGCAGCTTGAATCCATTGCTCCTTGTCCTAGTCTCTGGAGCAGTGAAGAACAACCCTGCTCCCTCCTCGACATGATATCCCTTCAGTATGGAATACAGATATATAGAAACTGTAAGAGGGCAATTCCTTGCTCTCTCTTCTTCCTCCCATCCAGTTCATTCTTAATGGCCTGCTGTGTGGAAGAAAGTTTGGGTGACCTACAAAGTGACACATCTGTCAGATTAAGCAGAGGACTCTGCTCTCACTGAGCCAAGTGAAGGAGACACCCTGGATCCCAAGAGGAGTTACTTTGCTGCAATGAAGTTTAAATTTTACTGTCCTTTGTCTCGGTCCTCACATGGCCAAAAAGGCAGCAGGCTCTGCCTTCACTGAGATCCCTCCAGAACAGCTGAACTACAGCAAAGATAAGAAATGTAGACTTGAAACTCCCAACACCATCACTTTTTAAAATCTTTTTTTTTTCTCCTGTATGATTTTTAGCATCTTTTGCCTGATGAAGAAGCCAGTGGAGCTTCAAAAGCTTGCATTATGTGTTTTATGCGTTTTGGTTGGCCAGTGAGAATTGCTTTTTTGTGGATTTTGGATTTGTCTTATTTAGCTGAAGGAGCATTGTCCTCTCCCACTTACCTCAGAACAACAACTTTGTTGCTTTAAAGGCCCAACAGGATTGGAGAACCTGGTAGTTAATAGCAGAGGTTTTCAAGAAAGGCAGTCTCAGTTAAAGCCTGGCTCAGTAGCTGTAGCCTTTATGAAGGTTGTGAAGGAACAAACCAGTGATGTCATAATCGTGTCAGCCAGTAGGGGAGATGTAAAGTCGAAGGCTTTCACAGCTGGAATCCATAGGTTGCTGTGGGTTTTTCCAGGCTTTGAGGCCGTGTTCTATTAGTATTTTCTCCTGATGTTTTGCCTGCGTCTATGGCTGGCATCTTCGGAGGATCTGGTGGCATGGAAGTGAAACACAGTATATATACTTGCGTAGTCCCTGGGTGGGAGGAAGCAATTTGCATGTGTTACAGTTGGCCTGTGTAATGGCCTATTGTTAAATGGGATATCCCCCAGGGTTGTGTTGTTAGTCAGGGGATATGCATAACAGTGCATTAAGCACATTAGCAATCCATTATATTGTTCCCTGTGGAGGGACCTCCAGAATCTGGGTGGTGTTCATTGGCATATTTTGAGTCTTGATTTTAGTGTTCTTCAGTACTGGTAGCCAAATTTTGTTTACTTTCCGAGTTTTTTCTTTCCTGTTGAAATTGTCCAGGTGTTAATGGATCCTCTGAAGATGCCAGCCACAGATGCAGGCAAAACATCACGAGAAAATACTAATAGAACACGACCTCAAAGCTCAGAAAACCCACAACAACCAATAGGGGAGACTTTAATAATTGGCTGATAACTTCAGACTGAAAACTTTTGCCCCATTGGATGACTTGATTTATCACATCAGTGATTATTTGTCATAAACTGCTGGATGTTTCCATGAAAACAGTAAGGGTTACAGTGGCCAATTCTTGTTTGCCTAGTGGTTGATTGTGTAATTGATGCAGTTGTAGACTGGAGGATGACATCTAAGGAACAGTTCTCAAGCCTCCATGTGTCCATATGTGTGTGCAAAATGGATTCACAACTCAGTTTTAGTGTCCTGGAGATTTAGGTCTATTTATCAAAGTGGAAACAAAGGCGGAAGCCAGTCAGATGTTCTTTGACAAAGGAAAGTAAAAGCTTCAGGGTTGCAGTGGCTGCAGCCAGGTCAGGATGGCTGAGCAGTATATGAATGCCAAAATTAACAAGGATTTTGCTTTTCTACACAGGGCAGAAATGGTTGTGCCAGAGTTTCTTGAGCTCTTCAAAGAGAGAGCAACAGCCCCTTTCTTTGTCTTTCAGGTAAGCAAAAAAAATTGTAGAGACCTAGTGCGGTGCAGTGTTTTGAATATTGGTCTAGGACTTTGGGAGACCAGAATTTGAATCTCTGCTTAGCAGGGAAATCCAGTAGGTGACCTTGGGGCAAATTATACACTCTCTCCATCTTAGGCAACAGCAACCCTCTGAATAAATCTTGCCAGGGAAACCCTAGCATAGAGTTCCCATGAGTCAGTGTCAAATTGAAGACACGAAAGATGTACATACATATGCAAATTGGTAAGGCCAACTCTTGTGTAAAAGAGTTTCTTCAGAAACCCATAGGGACTACTATTCTTGTCAAAATCTGTTGCCTCCTAGGATTTTTCGAACCACACGTGGTAGTCTTGTGCAGTTGGAAGCCTGGTATGGACCTGAAGCTTTGTCTTATCAGAGAAGCTGGGAAAGCAGATATTCTTTGGTGCCCAGCTTGCTTCTAGGTTGAGGCAATTCTCACTTGCCTAGAGGTGAAACAAAATGATTTGGCCACCACTCAGTTACTTCAGTGTTTGTTTGGTGCCAGCCATTAAGGCCATTTCCCCCTACACTGCTATAGTGCTATTACTCTGCTTTCAACATCCTGTGGGATTCTGTGATTTGTAGTTTATTGAGGCCCAAGAGCTTTCTGGCTGAGAATTCTAAAGGCCCCTCCCTAAACTGCAAACCCCAGGATTCCGTAGGATGTTGAAGGTGGAATAATAGCACTATAACAGTGCAGAAATGGCCTATATTTTCAAGGTGGAGAGGAATTAAGGACTCCTCTTGTCCTGGCCATGTTATCCAGGCTTCCATATTTAGACTCCAAAGATAGCCCTTAACCCCCACGTTCTTGTTAATATCCTGACAGAGCTTGCAAATAAAACATGACAAGTAATAGCATTAGGTGTGGACTGTTTCTGTTTGGATAAAACTAGTCTCAGTGTTGGTACTTCAAAAGAAATGTAAGGATTGGGTTTTTTTAAATGCAGTGTTGCTTTGTGGAGGTCAGTTGAAGGGACTTATGGCTACTTTTTGTGTATCAAAGTGTATTTTAAAAAAATCACTAACTCAAAGTAACACCAAGTAGTTTCTTTGGGAAAGTATTTATTTATGTGTGTTTACTTTCCCAAAGGAACTACTTTGTGTTACATGTGGCTTTCTATTTCTTTTCTTTTTTTTTTTTTAAGTCCACACCTAATGCTATATATATATAGTACCAAGCTCTGCCTGAGTAGTTTCACCACTGGCATGCAACCGATGTTTTTGCTTAAGTTTTACAGTGTGTACAAAACATCATATGTTATGTCAGTAACAAAGGTTATACAAACCCAACGCCTGTTTCACCCTCTTCACGTATTCAGATGTGTTGGAAAGCCTGATGAGTAACAAAGTTCTTTAATTTAGCAGCAGTAAAGTCCTTGCTTCTCTTCCCCTTTTGGATATCTTGCACATACCTTCAAGCTTGTATTCTAGTCTGCTTCTGAAGCTCCACCTTATGGCAAAAGCAGTTTCTAATCCTCAAGAATCTAGTCCTCAAGGCTAGTGTGATGGCCTCCGGCCAGTATGTCAGTAATTGTTTCAGCAGTATTTTAAGGTGGGTTAAAGTTCTGTATCTCTGTATAAGGAAGGCTGTCATTTGAAAGAGAGTGCCTTACCCATTGGTAAGGTTGTGGGTGAAGCAGTACTTTAAACTAGGCTTCTTAGCTCATCCCTTTAGATAACAACACTACCCAGGTCTTTATTTCAGGCCCTAACCTATCCACACCTCTTTATGTCCCTGGAAAATGACTTCACTGTGTCAGCACTAAAGTGATTTGATTTTACCACCAACAGGTGTTCTGTGTCGGACTGTGGTGTTTGGATGAATATTGGTATTACAGTGTCTTCACCCTTTCCATGCTGGTGGCATTTGAAGCATCTCTTGTTCAGCAGCAAATGAGGAACATGTCAGAGATCCGGAAAATGGGCAACAAACCCTACATGATCCAGGTAAGAGTAAACAAGTGAGATAACAAGTAAACCTTTCAGGGTGTGGTGTCGTTCCTTGGGATTTGCAAGGCTTCTGGAATGCTGAAGGCCCCTTTGCTCAGAGTGACATAGTATCAGTAGAGACCTGATCAGTGTTAGGAAGTTGGGGAGAGTAAAGATAGTAGATGGGAAGGAGACCCACCAAGAGAGGTGAGTGCAACTAGAGGTGCTAACAGGGCTCTAAGGATAGCTTCAGTCCTTGAATTGGAGGTAATGTAAGGTGATTACTTAGCTTCACAGCTTCTTTGTACTTGCTTAAAGGGCTTGCTATAAACCACTGCTGCTGAACCTGCAGGCATTGCTCCCAGCTTCTGATATATTGTTCTTCCCAGCTAGCTTGGTCTTTCAAGACCATTTAATCTTGTGAGGATGGGCATCACTCTCACTAACTGAGGAAATGCTGTAACTACCACTCCTAAGCAGAGATTAATTCAAAAATAGAGATGCTGAATTTTCACACACTTCCACAGCTGATCATTGCTTTTGTAAAAGAAAAGATGAGGCATAAATTCCTCTTCTGACAGACTATTTATCTACCAGGCCTGAGTTGCCATGTGAGAATTGATTTGATTTTGTGTAAATCAATAAGGGATCATTAGCCCTACAATTTTCATTAAGGTATCTTTGGGCAAAGTTGTCACAAATGATGTAGGTTGTGAGAAAGACTCTGAACTGTTTCTCCAGTGCTTCCACCCTGCCGTGTCCTAAGTCCTGCCGTTCTGTCCCTCTTCATCTCACAGGTTTACAGAAACAGGAAATGGCGGCCAGTTTCCAGTGATGAGATCATTCCAGGGGACATTGTATCAGTTGGTAACAGAGCTTCCTTGTTAAATCACAGATAGGAATTTATAGGTTTCACTAGCTAGCCTAGCTTATGCCAGAGAGCACATTTCACTGATTTCCTATCTTCATTCCTCTGCAAATAACTGCTAAATCCAGTGTTGAACTGTTTTCCCCTCTCCCCTGCTCTATACATGCTTCCCCCAAAACCTGCTTCACGGGATTTCTCAGTCCTCTGGAGCAAATATGGAGGGAGAGGCAGCTGCAGAGAAGAAGAAGAGTTCCTTCCATCCTAGTTCTGCTAACAGTAACAGTTCCATCAGGAGCCAGATCCATTGGGCCCTGACTGCAATTGCAGCAGTGTGCTTCATGTCTGGTCCTCATGTGATTTCTTTCCTTGCTGGCTCACAGAAAAGGTGTGGACCTTGCACTGTGCTTCTGGGCCGCTATGGTAGGGTGCCTGGAAAATGTCAAATGGCCACACTAGTATCTCATGCTGTGAATCAGAGGTGGAGAGACTGGACCTACAAAGCGATTAGCATGGCGCTGACTAGAGTTCTGGTTTGTCTTGACTGAACTGGAAATAACTGGGAAGGGAAGACAAAGAAGAACCTATCTATATGTAAATATTTATATCCTACTTGTTATCATGAGGTTTCAGGGCAACATAAAAATAGAGCAACAAGCGATTTAAAACAGTTCCATACTGAAATATTGAAATACAGTCAGCCCTTCATATTTGCAGGTTTCACTTTTGTGGACTTGATTATTCACAGATTATTTGCAGTCACCTCTGGTGCTTCCCTAAGCCATTTTTAATAGGGACTACAAGCCTCGTGAGACTGAGAAACTGTGAACGAGTCTTATAAGTCCCTATTAAAAATGGTGTGGGCAGCAGTGGAGGTGGCAGGAAGCCCCACCACCCACCCACTTCTGCCTTGTGAAGGAACCCTGAGGCCTCAGAGGAATCCACAGTGGCTTGAATATGCTGATCATACTCTTTATTGTATGTTAATTATGGTTTGGGAGAGCCTAGAGTTTTTCAGAGAGTGCAGGAACAAAAATTGGCTACAGTTGCCCATCTCTTCCTTAGTATCTCACAAAGCCTATGCCTTCCCACCAACCCTTTTCTGAACCTTCAACTGTCCATTCCAGGCCGCTCCCCTCACGAGAACCTTGTACCGTGTGACGTGCTGCTGCTGCGGGGAAGATGCATTGTTGACGAAGCCATGTTGACTGGAGAGTCAGTGCCTCAGATGAAGGTTTGGTGGTTGCAGCTATCTTTGTTTGCCATCTCTTTGGCATCAGCAGGATGCTTGGTGTTGCACACACTGGCAAGATGACGCTAACCAAAGAAGAGAGACAGGATGAAGAGAAACAAGGGAATAATGGGTGTGGGCTAATGGATGTAGAAGGAAGGATGTTGCAGACGTTAGTGGAGTGAATGGCAAAGGAGACAGTGGAAGAGAAAGGGGGTAAGAGAGAAGGCCAGCAGCTCATCATGTGTGTGTGGCACACTGTGTAAAGATCAATAGTGAAGGAGGATGACATCATAAGGCAAAGGAAGTAAACATTTGTAAAGTAATGGCCAGAAACTTGAATCTAATGGGGAAAAAATAGGGTTACATTCTCTAATGTAGGGATGGGCTGCTGTTGGAAGCAGAGTGTGGAACTAGATGGCCATGATCTGCTTCATCCATTCCTAGGCACCATTTATACTGTGAACTCTCACAGGAAGGCATTGCTTTGGGTGGATGAGTCAGCTGGGTGAATCTGAAAGTCATTGGTTCCTGTTTGAATTGATTCATGATCCTAAACAAGAAATGGGGCAGCTGTTTGTCTCTAGCATGGAGATTTGTGTCGTTGCAGCATTGTGATGGATGTCTTCCTGCCATCGCATGCATATGCCTCCTGTTCTGGATTATTTTTCTGATCAAACTAGACAAAGGAAGTGGAACAAGGATTGATATGTTTTTATGTGCTGTGGTTTGTTTTGTTTTTTAGAGAACAAAAGTGTGTCAACAATGCTTGAACCGTGGTAGGGTGTCTTTATGTCTCTGTATTGAGCATGATACATTTTAGGGTCACTTCTATGTCACCTAGAGACTCTTTCTCACTAAACCTTTGACTAGACTGTCTCACTTCAGATTCTGTGTACAGATTTATGCTGTAATGTTCTATGTAATGTTCTCACTGTAACACTGGAAAGCGAATACACGCAGCACACGTAAGAAAATTTCTAACCAACCATTCTCCCTGTTTGTAGGAAGATGAAAGTGTTGGGGAGGGGGTTGTTGTGTGTGTAGGGGAAAGAGATACCCCTGCCTTTAGTAAAAATGGTATAGCTTATGTCAAGGTTTGTGAGAAGTAGACTTTGATCTCAGCCATTGGTCAAGTAAGAAATACTCAGGAATGGCACCTGAAGTTGCTTTGCTATATTTCAGTATTAGATGCCCTTGAATGGCTGTACCTTGGTCAAGTGGTGTGGGTATGGTATCTTCCTATCACATTGTGCTACCCTTTTAACCAACACTTCTAAATTTATCTTGCTTTGCCTTGACAGTTTCTCACATATCTAGCAGAAAGGCAACATTTGTCTTGCTGCTTCTCTCTGGAATGGGAGTAGGCAAAGGTCAACCCTCAGTCCACATTTGTGATGCCTGAAGCCCCTCCACTGGTCCCCAAACCCCCCATTTTTTAAAATGACAATTTTTAAAAGGCAGTTTTTGCCATAAAATCATGCAACTCTTTATCCCTGCAAATGCATAAGAACGTTCAAAAATACCCTCAACCCCTACAAGTATTCCTGAAATTTGTATTACCCCAAATACCTCGGTTTTCCTCTGCAGTTCCTCTCAAAATGGTGACAGCAAGAGATGCACCTTCACCTTATTTTGCCATTTTAAGAAGGTCTGCAGTGAAATTATTTCCATTTTTCTCTGTATCACCCTTCAAAATGGCGACAGGAAGACTCATTTTGAGAGTGGCTTGCGGAAGAAAATGAAGGTATTTGGGCTTGGTATGGGTGGTGTGTGGATGGGGGAGAGTTGGCCTCCAGATACCATGAAGTTGCCCACCCCTCATCTAGAATGGAAAATGGCTAGATTCCCATTCACAAAGTGTAGTTGCACACTTCTCCTTCAGGATTAACATAGATGGCAGCCCTGAATTGTATATCTGATATATCTGTTGGGGTGTAAAGAAGGAGTGGGGAAAGCTCTGGATTGCTAAACTTCTGACAGCCCCAACTGGCACAGCTGATGGTAAAATACAGTGGTTGTTGTAATCTAGAATATCTGAAGACCCGAAGGTTCTCCATCCCTGCTGTTAAGAAGGTCCCCACTTCAAAATATAGGAAATAGGATATTCTTGGTCTCAAAATTTCAGATCCCCTTATGCAAAAGTAGTACCATGCATATATTTATCATGTGTGGTCAAGACTGTAGAGACAGTCATTCCTTCGGTCTGGCTACTTGTGAGCTGTTGGCAGAATAATCCAGACCTTCCTTGATCATTTATTGTCCATGCTCAGTTGCCACTTTCTCTTATAGGAACCAGTGGAAGATTTGGACCCAGATCATATCCTGGACATGCAGGCAGATTCCAGGTTGCATGTCATTTTTGGGGGAACGAAAGTTGTCCAGCACATCCCACCACAGAAGGCCAGCACCGGCTTGAAACGTAAGTATCAGCTTGGCTAGTGTGAATGTACTGTGGGGAGGCTTGGAAAGGGTTGGGTTGCCCAGTTTGTTTAGTTAAATAGCTCAGGCTCACAAGCTCCCTTTGTAGAAATAAAGGCCAAGTTTGAGACTTTTAAGCCAGGTTGCTGTTGGACTAGTTTTAACTGATTGGATGTGGTTAGTCTTTTTGTACTGATGTGTGTTAATTGTATCCTAAATTTTTGTCTTAATTGGGGTTTTTTTAGCTTCATTTGAAGTTTACTTTTTAGCTGCCTTGGGTGCCATTATTGTTGATAAACGAACAAAAGCTTCTGCACTGAAAACCTTTCTGTAGGAATTGCATCTAAAAGCAGTGGTTGGCTCCCATATGGCAGATCTTCCTTTGTACAGAACTTAAGGGGATTGCTTTTGTAGTAGCCGTAAGCTGTGTACTTGGTAAATCAAGGGGAAACACATACTGTTGTTGATTAGATGGTTAATGTTGTAAGGGTTAAAGTAGCCAGTTCTTCCACGTGGACCTATTTGGGTGAATGAAATGACAGAAGTAACTTCATCTGAAAAGGGTTTTTGAGCATGGATAATACAAAAGCCAAATGAACCAAATTTCAAAAGTAATCATTCAATGTGGAATTGTATACTTTCCAAAGGGATATGCATTTCTGACAATAAAATCTCAGAAGCGTGTGGCACAGGCTGGAGAGTATAGTTAATGGAAAAGCTGTCAAACACAGAACTTATGGTACAGTGCAATATTTTAAGTCTGATTGCTGCATCTTGCAGCTTCCTACATAAAACTTTGGCAGTCTGTGTAATTTGTGTTAGTTTCATATAGTGCTCAATGTAGCAGAGTTCAGTTTGTTTCCCCAAACTGCACATCTTTGCCATGTTGATCTGATCCTTTCTCCACAGCAATACAATGTGTCACACCTTTCCTTTCCTACCCTTTACAGCTGTCGATAATGGATGTGTAGCATATGTTCTGAGGACAGGCTTCAACACATCTCAGGTATATAGCCAGTGAAGATCAATTTTACTTGTGCAGCATGATTGAATCTAATTCCCACATCTCAGTTATCAATATCAGAAACTTAGACCTACTTATCTAGAGGCTCCATTCTTTGGTGGGAGTTGCAGTCCAACAACAACAGGAGAGCCCACCAGTAAAATAAATCTTTTAACTCTTTTAAGTAAGCTGTAGTTTTTGGTGCATTGATCTTCTTTTCATCCTAACGTAATTGGTTTTGTAATTCTTTCCCAGGAAGTAAAGTTCCTCACCTCTTAGAAAAGCTAAATAGAACATTGTTTCTTCAACTTTTTTAAAAAAATACCTTAACAAAATACAGTTTTAAAATGATAGTTTAAAGGAGATTAGCTGGCTGGTCAGGGACTTTTATCCCAAACTCTTGCATTTCTTACCACTGAACTAACGAGACCTGAGGAAAGTAAATCTTAATAGCGTATATACTTAAAAATTGTTTCCATTACCCTCTTGTTTCTCCTAAGGTTCAAAGCCAATAATGTTTACTTATTCCCTCTGTTCTCTCAAAAGCCCCTCAGAGATAGATCATCACTGCTTTCCAGTGACAGTTTTTCCTCCCTTCTCTCTCAGGGGAAGCTACTGCGTACAATCCTGTTTGGTGTGAAGCGAGTGACAGCCAACAACTTGGAAACTTTCATCTTCATTCTCTTTTTGCTTGTCTTTGCCATTGCTGCTGCAGCATATGTGTGGATAGAAGGTAATTATAAATGTTTCTAAATTGTGGTTGATGTTCTTCTAGAACTGTCAGTAACATCCATGGGGTATGAGTTGGGTATACCACAGAAGGGACATGCAGTCCAGGTGCTTGTTCCAAAGTTAAAAAGGATGGAGTCTTTAATGAGCCGTCATGGACTGCATCACAGATTGCTCTGTAACATGTTTATTGCCCAAGAACAAGGAAAGTGAAAAAAAAGGTGTAAATATTAAACAAAGAAGAAAAGGTGGGGGGAACCACTAACATCACCATAGAGTTGCACCATTATATTCTTGACGTTCTTTGATGTTGCTCATCACTTATAATGCCTCCTAAAGGGATACAGGGGAGTTCCCCTCCATTCTAGTTCACACCAGAAGATGTCTTTGTTGCTTCTCTCTACATTCCCCCACTCCTGTTTTAGAAGTACTTGCAACACCAAGAAGTAAAATATTCAGATCTTAACCTTTCTTATGAATACATGAGCAGGCTAACACCTCTTCTCTCTCTTACCCTGTAAGCTAGTGAACTGGCATTTTTTTCAATTATATGATATCACTGTTTGTTTCCTCCCTGAAAACTCAACATGGATTGGCAGCTAGTAGCTTGTGAACTAATACCAGTATGTGGACTGCCTCTTTGAGTAAACCACTAAGCAGCCCATTTTACAAGTGGATGTGGAAAAAGAAATACAGGCCTCCTGATGACTTAGACTACTTATCAATATAGCAAGGGAAGTTACATAGACTGCCTTCGGCGCACGCACTTGAACTCCTTTACTTTCTTGAGCTTCTCCTGTACTACTCTCTGTGGTTTCAAGGATGGAAGGAGAGGGAGCTGCTGTAGTCACCTGTAACACTTGTGGCATGTTCCTTTTCTTGCCACAAGAGGTTCTCAGATACACCTGCACCAAGTGCAAGCTGGTCACCTTCTTGGAGGAGAAGGTTCGCCAGCTGGAGGCACGAGTTTCTGATCTCCACCTTATCAGGGAAGGGGAGGAGTTTTTGGATAGGGTAGAGAAGACCTACCGGAACTCCAAATACACAGAGGAGCTGCCAGATCAGGAAGCCAGTACACTGCGCCAGGAAACAGAGGCTTGGGCAAATGTCACACGGAGGAGTAAAAGGACCAAAAAGGTAACAGAGACTCTTAACCTACACAATCGCTTTGATGTACTTGGACTTACAGACAAAGAGGAGCACTACGCAGAGGGAGCAGAATGCCAACAAGAAAGAATCCAACATCGGCAACAGGAACTAGATCAATGCTCCCAGCCTCAACAGAATGCTCAGGCAGTCCTAGTAAAACACGCTTATCAAGGAGCCCAGGGGAAGCCTCAGAAGAGGCGAGTTCTGGTTGTTGGGTACTCTTTGCTAAGAGGAACTGAAACAGCAATCTGCAAAACGGATAAGCTCAATCGCGAGGTCTGTTGTCTTCCTGGGGCCAGGATCAACCACATAACAGAGAGGCTAACCAGGCTAGTCAAACCCACTGACTATAAGCCCCTCATTTTGGTTCATGTCGGAACCAATGACACTGCGAGGAGCAGCTTAAACCACATTGCAAAGGACTACGAGCGTATGGGGACGAAGCTTAAGGACCTTGGTGTGCAGGTGGTCATTTCCTCTCTCTTCCCTGTTCAAGGATACGGCGCATGTAGGGAAAGGGCAATAGTAGAGGTCAACAACTGGCTCCGCACATGGTGCCGCCAACAACGGTTTGGGTTTTTGGAACATGGCCTGAATTTCCATGAACATGGGCTTCTGGCGAAGGATGGGCTGCACCTCACAAAACTTGGCAGGAATGTTTTTGCAAACAGTCTTGCAAGGAAGATTAAGAGGTCTTTAAACTAAGGTCCACTGGGGAGGGAGACAATATTATTCAGGGCAAGGACTCAGAGAACACAGGGGAAAAAGGCCCAAATGATACTGGACAAGTAGTACAAGCGGCCAATGGCGGGAGGAGTAGAATCAATAGTACAGGACTTGCAAGAAGGGCCCAGGGACTTAAGTGTCTCTACACTAATGCAAGGAGTATGGGAAACAAGCAGGATGAACTTGTACTCCTAGTACAAGAAAATAAATACGATTTGATAGGCATCACTGAGACCTGGTGGGATGAGTCTCATGATTGGAATATAGGAATAGAGGAGTATAGCCTATTTTGTAAAAATAGACCAAACAAGAAAGGAGGAGGAGTAGCCTTGTATGTCAAGGATGTTTTCACCTGTGAAGAGATCCAGGACTTAAACCCAGAAAGCCAGGTAGAGAGCATTTGGGTAAGAAGGCAGCGAGAAACAATAGGGATATTCTGGTGGGGGTTTACTACAGACCTCCATCCCAGGCTGAGGACTTGGATGACGCCTTCCTCAACCAAATGACTGCACATTCAAAGAGGAGGGATACAGTAATAATAGGAGATTTCAATTACCCGGATATATGCTGGCAGTCAAACTCTGCCAAGACAGCAAGGTCCAGCAAGTTTCTTGCTTGTCTTGCAGACAACTTCATGGTCCAGAAGGTAGAAGAGGCCACAGCGGGATCAAATATTCTAGATCTGGTCTTGACCAACAGGGATGACCTTGTGAATGAGGTAGAAGTGGTTGGATCTTTAGGGGGGAGTGACCATGCCCTGTTGGAATTTAGCATTCAGTGGGAAGGAGAAGATAAGGGTAGCCAGACACTCATCTTAGATTTTAAAGAAGCGGACTTCTGTAAACTTAGAGAGCTGCTGGCTGGAATTCCGTGGTCAGGAATAGTTAAAGGGAAAGGAGTTCAGGAGGCATGGGAGTTCCTTAAAAAGGAGATACTGAGGGCACAGTCTAAAACTGTGCCAATAAGGAGGAAAAATGGAAGGCATCTGAAGAAACCAGAATGGTTGACTAAAGAACTCTCAGCTGAGCTAAGAGTTAAGAGAAACATGTATAGGAAATGGAAGAAGGGGGAAACCACCAAAGAAGAATTTAAGCAAGTAGCTAGGAGATGTAGGGAGGAAGTCAGAAAGGCTAAAGCACAGAACGAACTTAGGCTGGCCAGAGACATTAAAAACAATAAAAAGGGTTTTTTTAAATATGTCCGCAGCAAAAGGAAAAAGAAGGAGACAGTAGGGTCGCTACGCAGAGAAGATGGCGAATTGCTCACAGGGGGGAGAGAAAAGGCAGAGCTACTTAACACCTTCTTTGCCTCCGTATTTTCCCAGAAGGATACAAGCACTCAACCTGGCGGTTGGGGAGCAGGGGAGGAAGCAGAGGAAATGAGGCACATAATAAGTAGAGAGGTGGTACAGGAATACCTGGCCACATTGGATGAATTCAAGTCTCCAGGGCCAGATGAATTGCATCCTAGGATATTAAAAGAGCTGGCAGAGGTCATTTCAGAACCGCTTGCTATAATTTTTGAGAAATCTTGGAGGACAGGAGAAGTTCCAGCAGATTGGAAGAGAGCAAATGTTATCCCTATCTTCAAGAAGGGAAAAAAAGAGGACCCAAATAATTATCGCCCAGTCAGCCTGACATCAGTACCCGGAAAGATCCTGGAGCAGATCATTAAGCAGTCAGTTTCTAATCATTTAGAAAGCAACGCGGTAATCACGAGAAGTCAACATGGATTTCTCAAAAATAACTCATGCCAGACTAATCTTATCTCTTTTTATGATAGAGTTACTAGCTTGATAGATGAAGGGAATGCTGTGGATGTAGCATATCTCGATTTCAGTAAGGCCTTTGACAAAGTTCCCCATGACATTCTTGCAACGAAGCTAGTAAAATGTGGGCTGGACAGGGCTACTGTTAGTTGGATTTGTAATTGGTTGACCAACCGAACCCAAAGGGTGATCAAGAAAGGCTGCTTTTCATCCTGGAGAGAAGTGACTAGTGGGGTGCCACAGGGTTCTGTCCTAGGCCCAGTGCTGTTCAATATTTTTATCAATGACTTGGATGAAGGAATAGAGGGCATGCTCATCAAATTTGCAGATGACACCGAATTGGGAGGGGTTGCTAATACGCCAGAGGACAGGATCAAAATTCAAAATGACCTGGATAGATTGGAGAGCTGGGCCAGGGCGAACAAAATGAATTCAACAGAGAGAAATGTAAGGTCCTACACTTAGGCAGAAATAATGGAATACAGAAATATAGGATGGGGGACACGTGGCTGGATAGCAGTACGTGTGAAAGGGATCTAGGAGTCTTGATAGACCACAAGCTGAACATGAGTCAGCAGTGTGATGCGGCAGCCAAGAAAGCCAATGCAATTCTTGGCTGCATCAATAGGAGTATGGTGTCTAGATCGAGGGAGGTACTGGTACCACTCTACTCTGCTTTGGTTAGACCCCATCTTGAATACTGTGTCCAGTTCTGGGCACCCCAATTCAAGAAGGATATTGACAAGCTGGAGCAAGTCCAGAGGAGGGAGACCAAAATGGTGAGAGGCCTGGAAGCCATGCCCTATGAGGATAGACTTAGAGAGCTGGGTATGTTTAGTCTGCAGAAGAGGAGGTTAAGAGGGGACATGATAGCCATGTTTAAATATTTGAAGGGATGCCACGTAGAGGAAGGAGGGGACTTGTTTGCTGCTGCTCCAGAGACCAGGACAAGGAGCAATAGATTCAAGCTGCAGGAAAGGAGATTCCACCTGAACCTCAGGAAGAACTTCCTGACGGTCAGGGCTGTCCAGCAATGGAATCTGTTGCCTCGAAGTGTAGTGGAGTCTCCTTCCTTGGAGGTTTTTAAGCAGAGGCTTGATGGCCATCTGTCGGGATTGATTTGAGGGTGTTCCTGCATGGCAGGGGGTTGGACTGGATGGCCTGTGTGGTCTCTTCCAACTCTGAATTTCTATGATTCTATGATTCTATGAAAATTTCAGTCCCTCTACTTCTGGTTTTGAAAAATTGGTATTTTTTTAAATCCTGAAGAGTGCTGGGGGCTTCAGCCTATTTAAAAGATGGAATGAGCTCTTCCCATTGTTTGGAAACTTGGTGGTCAAGGTTGAGGAGCACAAAAACACAACAACAACACTTTGCCAAGCTCTGCACTAAAGTGTCCTTTCCCAAGCTACTGATAGCTCTGTTCTGTGGCTTCAAGTCACTTCTGTTTTATGGCAACCATAAAGTGAACCTATTAATCTGGCTTTTTTGCCAAGATTTGTTCTGAGGGGGTTTGGCTTTCCTTTCCTTTAAGACTGAGAGAGTGTGATTTGCCCAAACACAATGGTTTCCATGGCTGAGCAGTCTCCAGTCATAGCCCATCTCCAGTCTCCAGTCATAGTCCATCACTCAAAACCGCTACACCTCTGATACTTTTAAGGCAAGGATTTTCAACCTCTCATCCTTCAGCTGTTCTCGACTTCAACTCCAAGAAGCCTCCACAGGCCTGGCCAGGGACAGTGGATTCTAGGTGGTGAAGTCCTAACAGTCAGAGGACCAAAACTTGAGAATGGCTGATTTAAGGCACACTTTTTCTTGAATTACAATTACGGGAATACCTTAGACATTGAAAATGTCTGTTTGCAAACACAGAAGAATGACTGCTTGCCCTTGGAGCAGCCCACTCATTGTGGCTCCATATAAGCCCCCATTCTGGGTATGCCTGCTCCAAGAGCAAGTAATTTTTGCCACATCTTCCCATCCCAGATGGGTTTTGTGTTGTATTCACAGCTAGTAGTTAGTTAGTTAAAAGTTTATTGATTAGTCAATTGACCATATCAAACAATTAACAGCAAACATAATAAAATGTAAAAAAACACAATGCATAGGATACAATGCATAAAATGTTATGGGACAAGATAAATTAGACAAAATAGAATGGCTTATATTATATTAATTAAATTAATAGTAGTAAGTAATTGTCTTATAATAGACTAAAATGTAATAAAATACAGAACCAGCATATGTTTGGATAAGTTCATCACCTTTACATGCAACCCCGATATGCTCAATAAAACATCTTCTCAGTTGAATAGCCCTACCTATTAATTTAGCAGTTCTGTTTACAGTGTATGTGTTTGTACCTTGAAGGAAGTGGGCTAACCGTTTATTACGGTCCCAGTGTGTAATTCTGTTGAGTATTGTCTGTAGGTACTGGGCCCTTACTGTGTCATATAGTTTGCAGCTGAATAGGACATGCTCAATATCTTCTATTTCAGATGCCCCGCAGACACATGTTCTCTCAGTTTATGGCACTTGATGGAATCGTCCATATCTGACTATGGAATCTACCTGCTCGAATCTTGCTTTGGTTAAAGCTGTTCTATGATATTGGGTCAGGGCCATTGTCAGATATTTTTCTATTTGAAAGGACTTTTTATTTTGGGCCAACCATTTCATCGACCTAATATTCACGAGTGTCTCAATATCAGTTTGGGCATTTACATCCATAACTCTTTGTTTAAATATTCCTATGGCCTGATGTCTAACTGAAAATAGATATTGTATTGAAAAAACAAGATGTGCGATAATTTGATCAAACTGGCTAACCCATGAAGTGTGTTGAAAACTGCCCATGTGTTCTTCCAGGCACATTTTTGGAGATCTGTCAGAATCCAATGAAAGGATCTTCCACCAGTAATTGAAAGCTTTGATTATAGTTAGACTGTAAATTGAATGGCTGTCTGTTTCAGGTCTTACTGCTGCTACAGGAGTATTCCTGTCGGTCCCCAAAACAGTACTTAGGAAACATGCTTGATTTTGTTCAAGTGGGAGGGCCTTTGATAGCCCCCACAATTCAGCACCATATGTTAGAACTGGTGTAATTTTTGCCTTATATACCTTCAGAATGGGGAGCAAGAAGGTTGGGTGATTATAACTGAGCAATTTAATTAACATTTTGGAACCTGCTGTAGCCTGTGTGGAACTTTGTTTGAAATGATTAGTCCAAGGCCCTGTGTCTGTAAAAACAACCCCTAAGTATGAAAAGCAATTGGTTTGATTTATAGGCTCCCTGTCCAAGTATCAGTTATATTTGACCACACAGTTAGTATAAGCAGGCAAGGAGGGAGGGAGAAAGAAGAAGTTCTTGCTTTCGTTGGATTGGGAGGCAGCAAGTCTAGGAAAGTAAGTTATGCAGAAATTCAGTGGACAGCCTTTTCCATGTGTGAGAGGTGATAGATGTCTTTATATCTTGGGGTTCCTTAGTGGCAAATCATTGTAACTTAGCTTAGTGTTTGGGGCTTATGGATAGGATGACAAGGACTACTGCTACTACTACTTCCTCTTCTGCTGTTACTAAGTCTTTTTTGACTGACGTAGGAATGTTTCTGCTCCTTTTTCAAAGGCACCAAGGACCCCAGTAGGAACCGCTACAAGCTCTTTCTGGAATGCACTTTAATCCTCACCTCCGTTGTCCCACCTGAACTCCCCATTGAACTGTCCTTGGCTGTCAACACCTCACTCATCGCTCTTGCCAAATTGTGTAAGTAGCTGGCCTGCCTTTGCAAGCAGTGAGATTGCATGCTTCAGAATTCTGGAGTGAAGAACTGGTGGCATTTTTGCATTCTGAGAAGCGCCCTTCTTTGCCTCCCCCTCCCATGCGTTTCTGTAGCTTTCTTCCTTTTGGCACAGAATACTTAATACTTAACAACATTTGAATGTTGGAGTGTTAAATAAATCCCAACACGCAGTGTGGGTTATATAACATCTTCACTAGGCATAGCGCTTTTGCAAGGGTGACCTAGCTTCACCCTTTCCAACAGAATGTTGCAAAGCTTGTGCTGATCTCTGTACAATTTTCCATGGATCTCAAACCACTTGGGAAAGTCACTCTTTGCTTTAAATGAACACCATCTATGGGGTTGGGCACCATTAGTCCAGTAAGTGGATTCCTCAAGGGTTTCACACCTACGGGAATAGGGCCTAAAGGAAGACTGATAGAGATAATACTGAAAAAAATAGGTATAAAATGTATAAAAGTAGGCAATGTGTAAAATGTGTTTAAAAAAAATAGGCAAACGTTTTTATGACAGACAAATTATAATAAAAGCTATAATAAAAAGTACCAGTCAGAAACAAAATCGCCCCCTACCCTCTAAGGGCTAATTGTTGTTTGAAAAGATTGGTTTATTTTAATGCATTATGACTGTATTAATTACAATTCATTTTGGGTTAAAAATTAATTCTTTATAGAATAAATTACAGTTCATTAAAGTGATTTTAATTCATTATAGATTAACTTTAATTTAACTTGTAAAACGGTGAGCTTTAACTTAACCGACTCTGGAAAAGTAGCAGAGACAGCAGTAATGGCAGCCAGAGCAGACACCAGCGACTAGTCTTTGAAATGCTTCTAAAATCAACATTTTTGCTGTAATGAAAATGCTGTTGATTTGAATTGGCTATGTAAATTCGTTATACTATTGGTGCTTTTAGTGGTTGGCTGCCAGATTTCAGGAGCAATCTACCACACTGATGGAGAGGTGTTCAAGTTTTCCTGGATACTTAGGAAAGATTTGGGAGCAGTATAGTTCTCCACAAGCCATATTTTTCCCAATCCTGTTTTAAGGTTCAGCTGAGAGGCATCTTCAGCCTGTATTTCCTTGGTTCTTCTTCGTGGTCTCTGTGCCTTCATACACTAGGAGCTTTAGCGCCTGCGCGGTAGCGTTCGGAAACTTCTAGAGCTTGTTCGCTTGGCGGGAACCCCTCCCCCACGCCGGTACTGCGCATGCTCCTCCCGCCGAGCAACGGTCTCTCCTCAGTTCTTTCTCGTCCGCCGCCGCGTACGGAAGGTTCTTCAGTTTGTTCCTCTCACGTTGTGCTTGGCTTGCTGTTTTTCACAGTTTTACGGACTTTCGGACTGTCTTTGACCTCTCTTCGGACTCCCCCTTCGGTTTTCGTCTTTTTGGATTTCGGAGTTTGGCGTTCTTCGTCTTATGTCCGCGCTCTTTAAGAAGTGCGTGTCCTGCGGCCGCAAGGTTGCCCTCAACGACGGCCATAAGGAGTGTCTCTTCTGTTTGGGTGAGTCCCACAACATCCGGACTTGCCCAATTTGCCGGGATTTACTCCCCAAACTCTCCGCAACCGCTCCGCGAGACTCAAATCTTATTGTTGGGAACAGTCTCTGCGGGCGATAGACGAGACCTCCACTTCCAAGATGGCCGACAAGAAGACGACTACGCCATCGACGGTATCGGCGGCTGCCGTTCCGTCCACCTCGTCGGTATCGGGCTCGGTACCGGCGAAACGCCGATCTCGGCGCTACCGAGGATCCCGAAGCTGTCGGCGGCTGCCAAGTCAGCAAAAGGATCCTCGACGGCGAGGAAGGCTGAGGCTCCCCTTACGGAGACGCCTGCTAAAAAGCGCCCTGCTCCGGACGGAGGCAAGGGCAAGGAGAAGGAGAAGAAGAAGAAGAAGAGGGAAAAGAAGCGCTCCCCGGCTGGGGACGTTCGACCTCCTACTCCTCCTCCTACTCAGCAGCCTTCCAAAGGGCGAGGCGAGTCCGTCGATCTCTCGGACGATGAGATTGAGGACGTTCCCCAACAGCGCCCGGACTCGCCTGTGGCAGACCCTCCAACCCTGGTGGAGGAGCGCCACCGCCCTCTTAGCCGTCGCAGGTCGGCCGACCTGCAGCAGAGAGAGCCCTCTGCTTCTCCGGAGCGGCGTTCGACCTCCTTTAGGTCCCGGTCCCGCTCTTCCGAGCGTCCGGTGGCCTCGCCGCCTCCGAGGGAGACAAGAGAGGAACAACCTCGCTCGTCTGCCTCCAGATACACCTCGGCGTCCTACGTGGCCAGGTACGCGAGGGAATCTGAGTGGAGAGAGCGCCCGGCCTCCTATCGGTCGCATTCGCCATCGTACCGGGATCGGTACCATCGTGGCCCGAGTCGCTGGGAGACCTTCCGGAGGTCCCGGTCACCTCGTCGACAGCGCGAATCGCGCTCGCCTACGGGGACGAGGCTCGGTACCGTCGACGCCGAAGCCGATCTCCGTCGGACCGCCGCTCCTTCAGCCGCTCTCCCTCTCCTCGATATCATAGGGCGAGGGAGCCTTCACCACGGTATCGGGCGATATCGCCACCTCCTAGGGTCACGGCAACGGCGACGCGCCCTACGGAGTCGGTGGTGACTGAGCGGGCTACGACGACGTCAGCCTGCCAGACTACCCCGGTCACCACCAAGAGGGTGAAGTCAGTAGTCAGCCATCCCAAGCGGGATGCTGCTGCTACCACCGCCCCGGCTGCGGAGAAGCCTAGGAAGGCAACACCTGCGGCGACGAAGGAGCCGGAAAGCGAGCGGCGAGAGGACTCACCGAGCTCGGAGTCGTACGACTCGAGTGCGGAGTCAGAGGTGTCTGAGGCGGCCTCCCAGGAGTCTCCTCCGTTGGGATTCGGGGACCCGATCCCAGATTCTGCTCCAGAGGACGTCCACCAGTTCTCTGCGATGCTGCTCCGCATGGCCACTACCCTCGGCCTTAAGATCGCCGATGCGGAGCCGGAGGACGACGATCCAGCCTTCTCCGTCTTCGAGGAGAAGCGACCTTCCACGGCCCCGCTGCCTCTCCTGCCCCGGGTATCCAGACTGGTGAAGGCCGCCTGGGATAGACCGGCCTCGGCTCAGCCGATACCGCAGCGGTTAGAACACCTCTACAGGGTGCAAAAGGATAACGCCGGTTATCTCTTTAATCACCCTGTACCGAACTCTGTGGTCGTCGAGTCGGCACAGACAAAGGGCTCCGGCAGGCAACACACCACCCCGCCGGACAAGGAGGGCAGGAAGTTGGACGCCTACGCAAGGAGGTTCTATTCAGCTGCCTCCTTGCAGATCAGGCTGTCCAACACTCAGGCTTGCCTCGCGGCATACCTGAAAAAAGTGCTCGATCGCCTGCAACCGGCGATGGAGGCGGTACCGGAGGACATCCGCCAAGCCTCCTCCGTGATCTTCAATGAGGCTATCTCCATCGCTCGGCACCAGATGGCCTCCTCCCGGCACGCAGTGGAGATCGCCTCCCGGGTCATGGCGGGATCCGTCGGCCTCCGCCGCCATGCTTGGCTGCGACCGGCCGACATCCAGGAGGACACCAGAAGGAGGATTGAAGATCTCCCCTTCGACGGTGAGGGCCTATTCAATTCGTCCACAGACGAAGCTTTGGACAATCTAGTTAAGGCGAGGCTGACCGCAAAAAAGATCGGGCTGCAGCCGGCCACGCAGGCCCGCAGGGCCTCCACCTTCCGCCCATCCTGGCGACGATCTTCCACCTCGTCGTTCCAGCGTTCGGCCCAGTCTGGACAGTCAAGACCGTCCTCCGGCTCATCGGCCAGACGCACGATTAGGCGGCGCCCGGCTTCGTCGAAGAAGTCCTCCTCCGAGACAAAGTCTCGGTTTTGACGTGCCTGGCAGGACCCACCAATACCCACTCTTCAGCCTACCATCAGCGCTCGGAGACCGACCGACTCTCGCTCGACACCTAGCGGAGTGGCAGTATGTCACTACGGACTCTTGGGTGCTTTCCATCGTCCGTCTTGGCTACGCCATCGAGTTTCTCGATATTCCTCCTCGCGGCGTTTACTACTCCACGCCGTCGAGTCCGGCCCTCCTGGAAGAGATCCAATCCCTCCTCCAGAAAGGGGCGATCGAGCGGCTCCCGCAAGAGGCCAAGACCACCGGCTTCTTCTCCAGGTACTTCACGGTACCGAAAGCCGATGGTACCCTCCGGCCGATCCTAGACCTCAGAGGGGTGAACTACTACATCCGCCCCAAAAGGTTCAAGATGGTCACGATACCGTCGATCCTGCCCTTCCTACATCGAGGGGACTGGTTCGCCTCCATCGATCGCCGAGACGCATACTTCCATATCGCCATTCGCCCGCAGCACAGACGGTACCTCCGCTTCGCAGTCGACGACACCTGTTACCAGTACAAGGTGCTGCCGTTCGGACTCTCGACTGCCCCAAGGGTCTTCACCAAGTGCATGGCCCCGGTGGTATCCTACCTGCGGACGAAGGGCGCTTCCGTCTTCCCCTACCTCGACGATTGGCTGTTGGTGGCGTCCTGCAAACAGAGACTTTACCACGACGTCCACATGACGTTGTCACTCCTGACCCGCCTTGGTCTACGAGTGAATCCGAAGAAGTCCCACCTCGAGCCGGCGAGGATCTTGGACTTCATCGGGGCGACGCTCGACTCGACCTCCGCCAGGGCGTACCTACCAGAGTCTCGAGCACAAACCTTGATCCGGGCCGCCGCTCACGCTCGTACGGCCCCGACGTTATCTGCGAGAAGCGTCCAGCAGCTCTTGGGCTACATGGCTGCGACGACCGCTGTGACATATCTCGCCAGGCTGAGAGCAAGACCTCTTCAACACTGGTTCGTCCGCATATTCGACCCCCTGCGAGACGAACAGACACTCCGACTGCAGCTGCCGGGAGACGTCCGCTCATCCCTCCGATGGTGGCAGTCGCGATGCAATCTCATGTCAGGGATGCCTTTCCAACAGCCGACACCGAAGGTGACGGTAACGACCGACGCCTCCCTGTATGGATGGGGTGCCCACTGCGGCGATCTCAGAGTCCGCGACAGATGGACCGACGACGAGACCGCTCTCCATATCAACGCGCTGGAGCTGCTCGCCGTCTGGAAAGCCCTACGAGCGTTCCGCCATGCCGTGGCGGGGCGCACGGTCCTGATTCTGACGGACAACACCACCGCCGTCTGCTACATCAACAGACAAGGTGGGACTCATTCCACGACCCTGCTCGACATCGCGCTCGACCTGTGGGAATGGTGCATTCGCCTGCACACGCATCCCGTGGCGGTTCACCTGGCCGGGCAGGAGAACACCACGGCAGACGCCCTCAGCAGGGACACCTCATCCCATCACGAATGGTCTCTCTCCGGAGAGGCGTTCAGACTGATTCGGGACCGCTGGGGCGAACCATCGATCGACCTCTTCGCGACCAGGGAAAACGCGAAGTGTCGCCGATTCTGTTCCAGAGCGGGCCACGATCGTGCCTCCATCGGGGACGCTTTCCAGCTTCCGTGGACCGGGGAACTCCTCTACGCGTTCCCGCCGTTCCCGCTGCTCGGCCGGACGATATCGAAGATCCTCGCCGACCGAGCCGACGCGATCCTGGTAGCCCCGTATTGGCCGAGGCAACATTGGTTCGCACCCCTGCTACAAGCCGCGCGAGACGACCTACTCCGGTTGCCACCGACACCGGACCTGCTCTCCCACTCCGGCGGCCGAGTCCTCCATCCGGACCTGCCACGCCTGGCCCTCCATGCCTGGAGGATATCGCACTAGACGATCCCGTGCTCGGTACCGTCCTCGTCGCGGCCAGGAAGGAATCCACCCGTCGCAACTATCAATACAAGTGGCGACGCTTCCTGACCTTCACTAACGAGAGGAGTGAGCCGGTATCGCCCGCGGGGCTCTCGACCGTCCTGCACTTCCTCCTGCACCTCCGGCAACAGGGCCTGGCGTTTCCATCCCTGAAGGTGTATCTCTCCGCGATCGTGGCATACCAACCGCCGCGATCTGCTGCCTCGGCCTTCTTCAGGAACGATACCGTTAAGCGGTTCCTGAAAGGACTTCATCATCTCTACCCGCCGGTATCGCCGCCGCTACCGCCGTGGTCCCTCTCGCTGGTGCTCTCGCAGCTGACGAAGCCGCCCTTCGAGCCGATGGCGACCTCGGATGACAGGCTCCTGACCATGAAAACTGCCTTCCTCGTAGCGGTGACCTCAGCGAGGCGAGCGGGTGAGATCACAGCTCTTCGTTCCGATGAGCCCTTCACGGTCTTCCACAGGGACAAGGTGGTCCTGAGACCTGACATCTCGTTCCTGCCTAAGGTGGTGTCCAGTTTCCACCTCAACCAGGACATCATCCTGCCTACCTTCTTCCCGAACCCGACGACACCGTTAGAGCGGTCCCTCCACTCCCTGGACGTGCGTCGGGCATTGGCCTTCTACAAGGACAGGACTGCTTCCTTCCGACAGACGCCGCATCTCTTTGTTTGCTATGGGCGACGTCGGAGGGGCCTTAAAGTGTCCACCCAGCGCTTCTCCAAGTGGGTGGTGAGGACTATTGAACTGGCGTATGAGCTCGCGAGGAAGCCTCCGCCAGTCCTGCTTCGAGCCCACTCCACCAGAGCTGTGGCTACTTCTGCGGCCCTCCTGCGAGGAGTTGACCTGCATGAACTCTGCCGTGTGGCGACCTGGTCCCAACCATCGACCTTCGTGCGCCACTACAGGCTCGACTGCCGGTCGCGCAGAGATGCCCGGTTTGGACGTGAGGTGTTGGCTTCCGTGCTGTAGGACCTGACCCGCCGTCCGACCGGTAAGCTACACAGTCTCCTAGTGTATGAAGGCACAGAGACCACGAAGAAGAAGAACAGGTTGCTTACCTGTAACTGTGGTTCTTCGAGTGGTCATCTGTGCCATCATACACACCCGCCCTTCCTCCCCTCTTTCTCAGGTCCCTGTAGGTTCTACGGCGGACGACAGAACTGAGGAGAGACCGTTGCTCGGCGGGAGGAGCATGCGCAGTACCGGCGTGGGGGAGGGGTTCCCGCCAAGCGAACAAGCTCTAGAAGTTTCCGAACGCTACCGCGCAGGCGCTAAAGCTCCTAGTGTATGATGGCACAGATGACCACTCGAAGAACCACAGTTACAGGTAAGCAACCTGTTCTTTTAAATACCTACCTGCAAGGCTGAAATAAACCTTTGAGTTCTTTTCCCAACGCTTAACCTTTGCCCTCTGATAGACGAATCTACCTTACAGCTTACAATTTCTGCCAGTAAGTTATCTTTCAAAATAACTTATATATTTATTTCTCTATAACTTGTGTATATATACATTCGCATTCATTTGCTTCTCTTTAGAGCAGGAGCGGGAAACTGCAGCCCTCCATCGGGTTTTGGGACTGCAGCTCCAAGCATTACTCACCATTGGCTGTGCTGGCTAGGGCTGATGGGAGTTACAGTCTTAAAAATATTTGGACTACCACATGATCTGCACCCCTACTTTAAGTAAAGTTTAGGTATAAAGGCACAGTCTGCAGATGGCAACAAAGATACTTTAAAATTCTTATCTACAGTGAAGCAATATGTGGGGTAAGGTAAATAAAATGACCAAGTGAGATGCATACTGCTAGCAGTGAATGATTGCACACACACTTCTCTTTCTTTTTCTTGCAGATGTTTACTGCACAGAACCATTTCGTATTCCGTTTGCGGGCAAGGTCCAGATTTGCTGCTTTGACAAAACAGGCACACTCACCAGTGATAACCTGGTGGTGAGGGGTGTGGCTGGGCTCAGGTAGGTCTGAGGTGAGAGAAGGAAGGATTTGGGGAAGAGAAATAAGAGAACCATCTTGAGTATTCTGACTTACACACTCGCTCTCTCTTTTCTTTCTGTTCCCTTTTTTTTTTTTTAATTAAAGGCAGTAGTTCAGATAATCCATACAGGATAGTAGGATGCCCATCTGCTTTTTTTAAGTCAGAATTTTGCATGCATCAGGATAACTCAAATTCTGTAGCACAACAGCTTAATTCTATAATCTGTTGAGTTTTGCAAACCTTGCTTTGCACAAAGTTTGGTTCTGCTAGTGAGGTGAAGAGCAATGAAGCCTCTTCTTCCAACCACTCAAAATTGTAAAGCCTCTCTGGCTTTGGAAATTTCTTCAGCCATAAAGAACTGGAATTCTTTTTAAGAAAGCGGAGATTCTCAGGAAGCTGGACTCCGTGGGTAATGTCACATTCTGTGTCAAAATGGCAAACTTGGAGACAGGTGTATTATCTTCTCTGTTTCCAGTAACTTCTCTCTGTGTTTCCTATGTTTCAATGGGAATGTTGGGATGCTGTGTTAAAATACAAACAGTGCAGTAAGCCACAATTTCTGTACCAAAAATTTTGCTGAGATCCAAACAGACTTGGTGCCACTCAGAAAATGCCACTCTAGACATATTTTCCTTGTACAATGATTTTACTTGACCTTGGTCGTTTGTCTGAAATGATGATGATGATGATGATGATGATGATGATGATGATGATGATATCATCATCAACAACAAAAACAACAGCATTTTATAGCAATAGGATAAACTGGAATTTGGAGCACTTGAAAGAACACTTAAGCAATTGCTTTGACACATTCAACTTCTTTTTAAAATGTGGGCTAAATATATGCGTCACTTTAAAAACAAGCCCAAACTGACTCTGTGAAATGATCCCTGATTTGGAATTAGTTGCTTGGTGTGATTGACCAAGCCACAGTTTTTCACCCTTGCTTTAACAAAGTCTTTTTCAGAGGTTGCTTTTCATACCCAGATCACAGCTCAGAGCAGTGATACTCAGAGTGGTGTCCCTGGACTGGTATTCCTTGAGCCATTGGCTGCCAGTCTCTACTGAATTTGCAGGAAAGAAAGAAACCATTGTGGTCAGTAGGTGCAGATATGGTTCTGGTTCTTCACACATTGGGGAAAAATAATTGCCAGTCCACCACATCAGATAGCCTGAGAGGTACTGGTTTAGAGCAGCGGTTCTCAACCTGTGGGTTGCGACCCCTTTGGGGGTTGAACAACCCTTTCACAGGGGTCGCCTAAGACCATTGGAAAATACGTATTTCTGATGGTCTTAGGCTCCATTCCCTCCTCGGTGGTGGTGCGCAAGCGCGAGCCATGCGCTCGCGTCCTCCTGCCCCCTTTGGCGGGAGCACGTGTGGCCACAGCATCGCCACAGCAGGAGTGGTGGTGCGCAAGCACGAGCCATGAGCTCGCATCCTCCTACCCCCTGTTCAGAAGGGACTGAAATCGCTCCCCTTCTCCGCTACCGGGAGAACCTCCCATCTGACGGGCCAGCTTGGGGGGCGGCGGCAGCACGGGGGGGCAGGCCCCCTCCTCGCCATGGCCCCTGCCCCACTCGCCATGAAGGGGGGCACTGTGGAAGGGCCAGGGGGCCGCAAGGCGGCACTTTTCCAGGAGAGCAAGCTGTGCCCGGCGCAAAAGACAAAGAAGCTGGGATTCCTCCCCCGGCCAGGGTCAACACTCTGGAAACTTTTCCCACACTGCCCCCCCCAACAGAAACGAGAGCAAAGCAGAAGCAGAGCCCGGGGGGTATTCTCGGAGTTTTTTCCCAGGGGAGACGCGCGGCTCCTCTTTCCCTCCCTGCCCGCCCCCTCCATTCCTGGCCAGTGAGGCAGCCTTTGCCGGGGGGGGGGAGGCATAGTAAGTAATAAATAATTTTATGGTTGAGGGTCACCACAACATGAGGAACTGTATTAAAGGGTCGTGGCATTAGGAAGATTGAGAACCACTGGTTTAGAGGAATGAAAACAGGATGTCAGAATGCAACCACTTTTGTAAGTTGAACATGGCCTTTTGTTCTCACTGCAGAGACGGGAAGGACGTGACCCCTGTGTCAGACATTCCTATAGAAACACACCGGGTTGTTGCCACATGCCACTCTCTGATGCAGCTGGATGATGGGACCCTAGTGGGTGATCCCCTAGAGAAGGCCATGCTAACTTCTGTGGAATGGACTGTGACCAAAGGTAGGCTTTCTCAGCATCCAAGCCAAATGTGGCTTTTTCCTGCCTTTTCCCTAGCAAGTCCGTATGCTTCTTGGAAGCATAAGCTTTTCTGGGGAGCAGCTAGCTGAGAAAAAACGTTAACTTCTCAGTGCCCATTCTGGGGGATGGAGTCAAATGTTCTGTCAGTGATGTGATGTGTACAGTCGGTGGATCACTTAAAACTCTCCCAGTGTCTCACTGTGAGAATGTTCTGTTGATCTCTGGTGAGTCATACTTGTCAGTGGAGGAACAGGTTGCTTACCTGTAACTGTGGTTCTTCGAGTGATCATCTGTGCCATCATACACTAGGAGCTTTAGCGCCTGCGCGGTAGCGTTCGGAAACTTCTAGAGCTTGTTCGCTTGGCGGGAACCCCTCCCCCACGCCGGTACTGCGCATGCTCCTCCCGCCGAGCAACGGTCTCTCCTCAGTTCTGTCATCCGCCGTAGAACCTACAGGGACCTGAGAAAGAGGGGAGGAAGGGCGGGTGTGTATGATGGCACAGATGACCACTCGAAGAACCACAGTTACAGGTAAGCAACCTGTTCTTCTTCTTCATGGTCTCTGTGCCTTCATACACTAGGAGACTGTGTAGCTTACCGGTCGGATGGCGGGTCATGTCCTACAGCACGGAAGCCAGCACCTCACGTCCAAACCGGGCATCTCTGCGCGACCGGCAGTCGAGCCTGTAGTGGCGCACGAAGGTCGATGGTTGGGACCAGGTCGCCACACGGCAGATTTCATGCAGGTCAACTCCTCGCAGGAGGGCCGCAGAAGTAGCCACAGCTCTGGTGGAGTGGGCTCGAAGCAGGACTGGCGGAGGCTTCCTCGCAAGCTCATACGCCAGTTCAATAGTCCGCACCACCCACTTGGAGAAGCGCTGGGTGGACACTTTGAGGCCCTTCCGACGTCGCCCATAGCAAACAAAGAGATGTGGCGTCTGTCGGAAGGAAGCAGTCCTATCCTTGTAGAAGGTCAAGGCCCGACGCACATCCAGGGAGTGGAGGGACTGCTCCAACGGTGTCGTCGGGTTCGGGAAGAAGGCAGGCAGGATGATGTCCTGGTTGAGATGGAAACTGGACACCACCTTTGGCAGGAACGAGATGTCAGGTCTCAGGACCACCTTGTCCCTGTGGAAGACCATGAAGGGCTCATTGGACCGAAGAGCTGTGATCTCACCCGCTCGCCTCGCTGAGGTCACCGCTACGAGGAAGGCAGTTTTCATGGTCAGGAGCCTGTCATCCGAGGTCGCCATCGACTCGAAGGGCGGCTTTGTCAGCTGCGACAGCACCAGCGAGAGGGACCACGGCGGTAGCGGCGGCGATACCGGCGGGTAGAGATGATGAAGTCCTTTCAGGAACCACTTAACGGTATCGTTCCTGAAGAAGGCCGATGCCGCAGATCGTGGCGGTTGGTATGCTACGATCGCGGAGAGGTAAACTTTTAGGGATGGAAACGCCAGGCCCTGTTGCCGGAGGTGAAGGAGGAAATGCAGGACGGTAGAGAGTCCCGCAGGCGATACTGGCTCACTCCTCTCATTAGCGAAGGTCAGGAAGCGTCGCCACTTGTATTGGTAGTTGCGACGGGTGGATTCCTTCCTGGCCGCGACGAGGACGGTACCGAGCACGGTATCGTCTAGCGCAATATCCTCCAGGCATGGAGGGCCAGGCGTGGCAGATCCGGATGGAGGACTCGGCCACTGGAGTAGGAGAGCAGGCCCGGTGTTGATGGCAGCCGGAGCAGGTCGCCTCGTGCAGCTCGTAGCAGGGGTGTAAACCAGTGCTGCCTTGGCCAGTACGGGGCTACCAGGATCGCGTCGGCTCGGTCAGCGAGGATCTTCGATATCATCCGGCCGAGCAACGGGAACGGCGGGAACGCGTAGAGGAGTTCCCCGGTCCACGGAAACTGGAAGGCGTCCCCGATGGAAGCGCGATCGTGGCCCGCTCTGGAACAGAATCGGCGACACTTCGCGTTTTCCCTGGTCGCGAAGAGGTCGATCGATGGTTCGCCCCAGCGGTCCGAATCAGTCTGAACGCCTCTCTGGAGAGAGACCATTCGTGATGGGATGAGGTGTCTCTGCTGAGGGCGTCTGCCGTGGTGTTCTCCTGCCCGGCCAGGTGAACCGCCACGGGATGCGTGTGCAGGCGAATGCACCATTCCCACAGGTCGAGCGCGATGTTGAGCAGGGTCGTGGAATGAGTCCCTCCTTGTCTGTTGATGTAACAGACGGCGGTGGTATTATCCGTCAGGACCAGGACCGTACGCCCCGCTACGACGTGGCGGAACGCCCATAGTGCTTTCGAGACGGCGAGCAGCTCTAGCGCGTTGATATGGAGAGCAGTCTTGTCGTCGGTCCATCTGTCGCGGACTCTAAGATCGCCGCAGTGGGCACCCCATCCGTACAGGGAGGCGTCGGTCGTTACCGTCACCTTCGGTGTCGGCTGTTGGAAAGGCATCCCTGACATGAGATTGCATCGCGACTGCCACCATCGGAGGGATGAGCAGACGTCCTCCGGCAGTTGCAGTCGGATCGTCTGTTCGTTTCGCAGGGGGTCGAATATGCAGACGAACCAGTGTTGAAGAGGTCTTGCCCTTAGTCTGGCGAGATAGGTCACAGCGGTTGTCGCAGCCATGTAGCCGAGGAGCTGCTGGACGCTTCTCGCAGATAACGTCGGGGCCGTGCGGGCATGAGCGGCGGCCCGGATCAGGGTTTGAGCTCGAGTCTCTGGCAGGTACGCCCTGGCGGAGGTTGAGTCGAGCGTTGCCCCGATGAAGTCCAAGATCCTCGCCGGCTCGAGGTGGGACTTCTTTGGATTTACTTGTAGGTCAAGGCGAGTCAGGAGTGACAACGTCATGTGGACGTCGTGGTAAAGTCTCTGTTTGCAGGACGCCACCAACAGCCAATCGTCGAGGTAAGGGTAGACAGAACACCCTTCGTCCGCAGGAAGGATACCACCGGGGCCATGCACTTGGTGAAGACCCTTGGGGCAGTCGAGAGTCCGAACGGCAGCACCTTGTACTGGTAACAGGTGTCGTCGACTGCGAAGCGGAGGTACCGTCTGTGCTGCGGGCGAATGGCGATGTGAAAGTATGCGTCTCGGCGATCGATGGAGGCGAACCAGTCCCCTCGATGGAGGAAGGGCAGGATCGACGGTATCGTGACCATCTTGAACCTCTTGGGGCGGATGTAGTAGTTCACCCCTCTGAGGTCGAGGATCGGCCGGAGGGTACCGTCGGCCTTCGGTACCGTGAAGTACTGGGAGAAGAAGCCGGTGGTCTTGGCTTCCTGCGGGAGCTGCTCGATCGCTCCTTTCTGATGGAGGGACTGGATCTCTTCCAGGAGGACCGGACTCGACGGGGTGGAGTAGTAGACGCCTCGAGGTGGAATATCGTGAAACTCGATGGTGTAGCCAAGACGGACGATTGAAAGCACCCAAGAGTCCGTAGTGACATGTTGCCACTCCGAGAGGTGTCGAGCCAGAGTCGGGAGGTCTCCGAGCGCAGATGGTAGGCTGAAGAGTGGATATTGGGAGGTCCTGCCAGACACGTCAAAACCGAGACGTCGCGTCCAAGGAGGACTTCTTAGATGAAGCCGGGCGACATCTAAAAGTGCGTCTGGCCGACGAGCCAGAGGACGGTCTTGACTGGCCGGACTGGGCCGAGCGCTGGAACGACGAGGTGGAAGATCGTCGCCAGGATGGGCGGAAGGTGGAGGTCCTGCGGGCTTGCGTGGCCGGCTGGAGCCCGATCTTTTTGGCAGTCAACCTCGCGTTCACCAGATTTTCCAGCGCCTGGTCGGTCGAAGAATTGAAGAGGCCCTCACCGTCGAAGGGGAGATCCTTGATCCTCCTTCGGGTGTCTTCTTGGATGTCGGCCGGTCGCAGCCTGGCATGGCGGCACAAGCCGATGGATCCCGCCATGACCCGAGAGGCGATCTCCACGGCGTGCCAGGAGGAGGCCATCTGGTGCCGAGCGATGGATATGGCCTCGTTGAAGATCACCGAGGCGGCTTGACGGATGTCCTCCGGTACCGCCTCCATCGCTGGTTGAAGGCAGTCGAGCTCTTTCTTCAGGTATGCCGCGAGGCAAGCCTGAGTGTTGGACAGCCTGATCTGCAAGGAGGTGGCGGAATAAAACCTCCTTGCGTAGGCGTCCAACTTCCTGCCTTCTTTATCCGGCGGGGTGGTGTGCTGCCTGCCGGTGCCTTTTGTCTGTGCCGACTCGACCACCACAGAGTTCGGTGCAGGGTGGTTGAAGAGATAACTCGCGTTATCCTTCTGCACCCTGTAGAGGTGCTCCAAACGCTGCGGTATCGGCTGTGCCGAGGCCGGTCTATCCCAAGCGGCCTTAACCACTTTGGAGATCCGGGGCAGGAGAGGCAGCGGGGCCGCGACAGGTTGCTTCCCCTCGAAGATGGAGAAGACGGGATCGTCATCCTCCGGCTCCGCGTCCACGATCTTAAGGCCAAGGGTAGAGGCCATGCGAAGCAGCATCGCAGAGAACTGGTGGATGTCCTCTGGAGCTGAATCTGGGATCGGCTCCCTGAATCCCAGCGGAGGAGACTCCTGGGAGGCCGCCTCAGACACCTCCGATTCCGCGCTCGAGTCATACGACTCCGAGCTCGGTGAGTCCTCTCACCGCTCGCTTTCCGGCTCCTTCACTGCCGTCGCGGGTGCAGCCTTCTTGGGCTTCTCCGCAGCCAGAACGGTGGGAGTGGCAGCATCACGCTTGGGCTGGCTGACCACAGACTTCACCTTTCTGGTGGTGACCGGCGTAGTCTGACAGGCTGTGGTGGTCCTAGCCTGCTCAGTCACCACCGACTCCGTAGGGCGCGTCGCCGTAGCCGTAACCCTAGGAGGTGGTGATACCGCTCGGTATCGAGGTGAAGGCTCCCTCGCCCTATGGTATCGAGGCGAGGGAGAGCAGCTGAAGGAGCGGCGGTCCGACGGCGAATGGCTTCGGTGCCGATGGTACCGAGCGTCTTCCCCTCGAGACGAGCGTGATTCGCGCTGTCTCCGAGGTGACCGGGACCTCCGGAAGGTCTCTCAGCATCTCGGGTCACGATGGTACCGATCCCGGTACGATGGAGAATGTGACCGGTAAGAGGCCGGGCGCTCTCTCCACTCAGATTCCCTCGCGTACCTGGCCACGTAGGACGCCGAGGTGTATCTGGAGGCAGATGAGCGAGGTTGTTCCTCTCTAGTCTCCCTAGGAGGCGGCGATGCCACCGGACGCTCCGAAGAGCGGGACCGGGACCTGAACGAGGTCGAACGCCGCTCCGGAGAAGCAGAGGGCTCTCTCTGCTGCAGGTCGGTCGACCTGCGACGGCTGGAAAGGCGGTGGTGCTCCTCCACCAGGGTTGGAGGGTCTACCACAGGCGAGCCCGGGCGCTCTTGGGGAACGTCCTCGATCTCATCGTCCGAGAGATTGACGGACTCGCCTCGCCCTTTGGAAGGCTGCAGAGTCGGAGGAGGAGTGGGAGGTTGAACGTCCCCAGCCGGGGAGCGCTTCTTCTCCTTCTTCTTCTTCTTCTTCTCCTTCTCCTTGCCCCTGTCTCCGTCCGGAGCAGGGCGCTTTTTAACAGGCGTCTCCTTCACGGGAGCCTCAGCCTTCCTCGTCGTCGAGGATCCTTTCGCTGACTTGGCAGCCGCCGACAGCTTCGGGATCCTCGGTAACGCCGAGATCGGCATTCTCGCCGGTACCGAGCCCGATACTGACGAGGTGGACGGAATGGCAGCCGCCGATACCGTCGATGGCGTGGTCGTCTTCTTTTCGGCCATCTTGGAAACGGAGGTCTCGTCGATTGCCCTCAAAGACTGCTCCCAACAATACGATTTAAGTCTCACGGACCTGTTGCGGAGAGTCTGGGGAGTAAAATCCTGGCAAATTGGGCAAGTCCGAGTGTTGTGGGACTCACCCAAACAGAAGAGACACTCCTTATGGCCGTCGTTGAGGGCAACTTTGCGCCCGCAGGACACGCACTTTTTGAAGAGCGCGGACATAAGACGAAACGCCAAGAGAAAAAAGTCCAAAAATCACCAAAACCAAACGGGAAGTCCGAAGGAGAGGTCAGAAACAATCCAAAAGTCCGAAAAACCGTGAAAACAGCAAGCCAAGCACAAAAGCAGAGGAACAAACCGAAGAACCTTCCGTACGCGACGGCGGACGAGAAAGAACTGAGGAGAGACCATTGCTCGGCGGGAGGAGCATGCACAGTACCGGCGTGGGGGAGGGGTTCCCGCCAAGTGAACAAGCTCTAGAAGTTCCGAACGCTACTGCGCAGGCGCTAAAGCTCCTAGTGTATGAAAGCACAGAGACCACGAAGAAGAAAGAACAGTAATGAGCTATCACTGTGTGAACTGGGATTTTAGCAGAAGTGTTAAATATTCAAGATCTTAGCTGGAAGGCTAGGTAGAGGATTTGAGGAATTCTCTGGGGTATCTGGAGCAAAACTTTGATAACTGGGCAGTGAGGCTTTTAGTTTGTATGCATATATTTCTTAAACCAAGTCTTTGGACCTCTAGGCTTGCGAGGAAAGCTTGAAAAGGTGGAGTCAAGCTCTGTAGAAAAGTTTGAATGTCTGGAAAGGCTGGGGTGTGATGGCGCCCTGCATGGGTTTGCTAATTTCTGTGTGTAGTCTTGATTTGTAGTATGTGTGGTTAGCTCCTCGTCTCCCCTGTTCTAACATGTGCAAGTATAGTATCAGTCATCCTTTCTTGCTGTAACCACTAGTTTCAGTGGGGCTGCTTAAATGACCCTTCTGGCTTGTTTACCAAACTTGTAGGGCGGGAGGAGGTAGCGATATTTGTCTTGCAAGCCACATTAATTCCCCTACCAGGCACATCCTCTTTTTCTGAACTTTCTCATCCTGAGGGTGTCTATTTTTCTAACTCTGAGTGAGCAAAGCTGCTTCATTCTATGAAAGCCTCAAAGTTTTGTCTCCTGTTTTCTTCAGTACTACTTCAAACTAATTAGGGATATATGTATGAAGAGCTACCCAGGGCATTTATAATTTTAAAACATCTTGGCATGAAAAATCAGAGCTCCCACCCACCCACCCTCTGATATGTTCCTTGGCTGAGGAACCAGGAAGACTATTGCCCCTCACTGTTCTGCTACGTAGCTCCCAGCCCCAGCGCCCCTGTGCCCCTGTGCCACCCCCCAGGGAGCCCAGAGGGGAGGATTGCTACTTGTGGTGCTGTTGAACCCTTTCAGGATTTCCCGATCTCTTTGTTTCCAGATGAGAAAGTTTTCCCCAGAAGTATTAAAACTCAGGGACTGAAAATTCACCAGCGCTTTCATTTTGCCAGTGCCCTGAAAAGAATGTCGGTCTTGGCTTCCTATGAGAAGGTCGGCTCCACTGATCTGTGTTACATTGCAACGGTGAAGGGGGCCCCGGAGATGCTGCACGGAATGGTGAGCAAAGTTGGTGGGGTGGGTTTTCTGTCCACTGGTTGACTCTGTCTGTCATTTTCATCCTGGCATGGAATTAGCCAGTGCTTAAGTGGTTGGGGGAAGCTGGGTGTAACAAAAATGTTGCCATAGTAGTTAGGACTCTTGAAGTCCTTTCCACATTGTGACTTGCCTTGGTCACAAGGCTGACCTAGTCATAATTTGGCGCCTCATCCTCCAGTTTGAGGATATGATAAACATGCTGAAGATAGGAAGAAGGAATTGCATGTTTCCCATACAATACAAATTTCACACACACATGAGTAACTCAACTATATTCAGATGACATAGAGACCACCTTGAATGATAGTGTTTTGAAATTCTTGGTAAAATCCACTCTGTTTTCGAAACAGGATTTGGCCATTTCACAACACTACAGTGAAAGAGGATTAAACAGGGTCTTTGTCAAATGTCTGAGCAGGGCTGGGATGAGCATTGTCCAGCATCTTAGCCTACAGTGGGCAGTGAAACGCCCTGGGAAATAAAACAAAAGTGTCAAGTCATTGTGAATTGTCTTCAAGATGGCGAAGGGAAACTGTAAATCTGTATTTGAACAATTTAACTGTCACTGTATGGGAAACATAGGTTCATTGCTTCATGTTTTGATCTGTTTGTGTAATGTTGAGTTCTTTAGCAGCTGTATTACATAGTTGTGTTATGCAACAGATTGGCCTAGTCATAGGAGCACCTTATTCCTTGATGAAGCCTCTAACTCTGGTGCGAAGGTGTAGAGCATTCAAAGATATTCTGGCTGCTCAAGAAAGAAAGCAGCCAAGTTGTTTGCCATCCATCTTTTGTGATTTAAAACAAAACAAAAAACTCCCCTGTCCTTTGGCCTTGTATGAAGATGAGATGGAGAGCCTTTTTCCTCTGAAGAATAATTTCTTCTGGGGCACCAGTTGTATTCTTCGTATAGCTGGTAGAAGGCAGGAATTTGTAAGCATTAGAGAAGGAAGAAGAAATAAGCTGGACAAGAGTTTAAGACATTGGAGAAACGGTCTAAAATCTTATTAACTAAAGATATTTGAGGCAGTTATTTAAAAATTTGGTGTTTTGGCTGCAGTCTTGTAATATGTCAGTAGCACAGTCATCATAACAGAAGTTTCAGGATGATGAGCCAAGCTATCATTATATTTTTGCATTTTGTCTTATGCCAATGGTGACACAATGGAGGTATCCAAACCCAGGTATACAGTAGTTGGAAAGCCAGTTTTTCAAAATGAAAGTTGTCCATGAGATTCTTTCCATAATTTACAAAGAATGCATTTTATATTATGAGGTATGTGTGAACATTTCCTACAAATATCCATACATACAATGTAGTGCAAGTGGCAAAACCTTTGAGTCCCAAATCGGAGAAATACACACTGAAGGGATTCAGCAAATGCAGTCTGTATAAATGTCCATATACATCCAGTTAATTCACTCTTTGTCTGTGAAATGAGCTGCTCGGAGAAGAGAGATTAGCTGTCTATTACTTAGGACAGGCTTGTTTTCTAGATTAGTTGGAATATGCTTCCCATTGTCCGGCAGCCAGCATTCTCATTTGCTTTTCTGAAATGCTAGGCCAACCTCCACTACTTAAGGGTGCAGTCTCCTTCACAGAATTTGATGTGATACAGTCAGTATGCCTTTATGTTGCTTGGACTGAATTATGCATGCAGTAGTTAGTTGGCTATTCTGGTCTGTTGTTCTTCACAGTGAGACGTGCTTCATTTTGTCGTTATCGGCAAAGCTTATTTTCCAGGTTCTGTGTTGACTGTCTCTTTTGCCCTCTCTGTTCTTGTGCAGTTTTCTCAGTGCCCAAGTAGCTACAACAGTATCCACACTGAGATCTCCCGTGAAGGAGCCAGGGTCCTGGCGCTTGGCTACAAGGAACTGGGACACCTCACTCATCAGCAGGTAGGTTTTGGTGCCCTCCTTTTGAACCAGACAAGTTGGTTTACTCCAGCAGAAGCCTGTTGCTGTGGGAGATGTGTCTGTATGTGTCAGCACGTGGTCTCCATGACTCAGTTGTCCTGTCTTCAAAGCAAGGCAAAAAGAATACTGTCTTAGGTGCTGGGAATTCCCTTATATTGATGTGTGTTGGCCTAAGAGGTGGGGGATTTTGAGGTCCACCCCAGTGCCAGCATCTCCTTAGAATTTGGGAGAATTACAGCTCAAAGGAAGCCTGCAAGAGGGTAGCAGCAGGATTTTTTCACCTGTATATACCAGTACTAACTGTAGAGAGGACTCCAGTTAAAAGTTAAATTTTATTGGGAATTAACATGCATACAGGATATCAGATGCTCTCAAGAACCGTAAAAGAGTATTGGAAAGTGAAGCAAGAAAGGCTGGATAGAGAAAGATTGGGTAAAAAGGGTGATAGTTACCAGAAACAGAAGGTTTGATGGCACAGACAGTGCCTCTGAAGATAGGAGGAAAGAACAGAGGTCTGGGCACAGCATATTACATCCAAGTACTGCAGTTTTCTGGTGCTGAAGCTGGGGTATTTCCTGCCCTGAAGGAAGGGATGTGGACAAAGTGGTAATGGCTTTCTTATGAGGTTGTCTGGAATGGGCTGATTGTCTTAACTCTTGGTGCCAAAACATTGATGGAAGTCCTGACAGTCTCTTAATGACTGGTCAGGCAGAAGATAAATAGGGAAGGTTTCTGTAGGATGTGCTCATAGATAGGTTTCCTGATTGCTTCACCTATACACTTTTGGTAGTGCTTGTAGCATGCAGTTTATGAAAGGGCTATCATAAGCCCATTAGTGTCGGGCTTTCCTGCCTAATCCTCTCTGAATTTATGACCTGATTATGTCTGAGGTCATCCTGAGCTGTCAACCTGCTTATAGCCAGTGCACTTTCAAACATGCGTTTCAGCCATAAATATGTTCAGTTATTAAATAGCGCATCTCACAGAGTGGGGATGTATGGTGTGGCAATATGCGTAATAGATTAGGTGCTTATCCTTGAACAAGGGGAAAGGAGAATAGAAAACTCAACCTCTTACCTAATTCTACCAAATACACATGGGGCAGGATCCAGGACATCATTTCTCTCCACTGCTTGGCTGAATGGAGAGCCAGATTATGGCTCCAGGCCATGCTGCCTTTTTGCTCCAAGCATGATTTGGAAAATTCTTTTCTTTTGCAGGCAAGCAAAGAGCCTTCAGAGTTCAAAATAAGTAGATCAAATCATGATAAGGGCGATATGTAGGTTTGCTTAGAAGGCTTCTCCTTTAGACTGCTCTTATGCAGGCTTGTTGAAATATGGTTCATTCAAAGGCTGTCTTGGACGCAGAAGTGATAATAGTTCATGTTTAGAGGGTTTACAGCAGGGGTGGGAATCATGTGATCCTCCAGAAGTTGTTGGACTGCAGTTCCCAGAATTCTTCACCATTGGCTCACTAGAGCTAATGGAATTTCACAGTTTCTGGAGACCCGCATGATTCCCTCCTTAGCTTTACAATCTAGAAGAGGTGTACAAAGCATTATAGAGGACATGATTACAAGCTGACAAGCAATAACAAGGTATCAGTCAAAATGCAAACAAGTTGACAGTGTTTAGCAAAGGCCTTGGATATTCAACTGCAGTATGCAAAGGAAGGATCCTGATAACTTTAGAGCAGGGGTAGGCAAATACAGGAAGAATTAAGTACTACGGCAGAAAGCAGAGAGGTAGGATTGAAGAGGAAATATAGGACTCTGTTAGCAAATGAGTTCTTACGTGAGAAAGACAAAAAGAAGATATAGTTGAGCTAGAAAGCTCAAAACGCAAAGCTGCAAACTTTGTGCAGAATGGGAAAGGTTTGAGAGGAATGATGACAGCCAACAGGTTTGCAAGGCCATTAAAATAGGCTCCCATTGAAAATAGCCAGGACTTTTCATGATAGTTGTCTGGGCAAGACCCAGTGACGTCTAAGAAGAGAACTCGGGATGTGCTGAAATAAAAGTACTAAATCAGATTAGGGCCCAGGCAATACTTGTTGAATTCCTTCCTCTCTGAGCCAAGAGAAGAGTCTTTGCTGTGTCAGATCAACAGTACGTTTTTCCTGCTGTTACCCTCTTGGAAACACTGAATGAAAATACTGCCTTTCTCTGCCTCGTTCTCCAAGTTGAAAAACTCCAACCACGTGCTTGGGCCAGAAGCCCAATGGTAGCAGGAGTTACAGCCACTCACATACATACCTGGATACATAGTGCAGCCCACCAAAGGCTGAGGAGCAGGGCCCCCACCACAAAATTGTTCCCCATGCCTGTAGTAAATTCTCTGTGGCCTGCGCATTCTCAGAATAGATTTATATGAAATATAGATTCTCTCTTCAAGTATGTGTGATTTGCAAGTGAGTTCCTGGAGTTTGTTCTCAGTTGGCTTGGAGTTTGGCCTGCGGTCGTGATGTTTACTTTCATAGAGATGTCTTTAGACTAAATTTTATTGGACACGTTCTCTCTGGTTCCCTCCTCCCCTGCCTTTTTTCTCACCTTTTTATCTAAAGGCACGAGAGATTAAGCGGGAGGCCCTTGAATGTGATCTGCGGTTTGTGGGCTTCATTGTGGTCTCTTGCCCCCTCAAAGTGGACTCCAAGCCAGTTATCCGTGAGATCCTGAATGCCTCTCATCATGTGAGTGAAACCGAAAGATGTTGTGCAAGCCTCAGGCGGGGAAGTTCTGGGCAAACTGAAGAGTGAGCCTGGCTCACATTTACCTGTTTTCCAAACTCTCCATCCCCTCTTCCCACTTTTTCACTGTCCTTTTTCCTGTAGTTCTATGTAAAAATGTTGCCTTGCTTCCAAGTGGCTAGTATTTCTTTGTAAATTAAGCCAAATCGTAGCTTTAATAGTATAATGGATGTGGTATGGAGTTTCCCTTTCACTGTGATCTGATTGCAGGCACGGAAATCTCAGTGGTGAGATTTCCTTGCCCACAAGTGGAGGAATGTGCCTGTGTGTGCAGCACTAATATTTCAAAGGAAATTACCTTGGACAGCGGAGAAGAAAGATGAGTCTAAAGAGGCCTGCTGGGAGAGATCAGTAGTCTAACCCATCCAGATGCTTTCTGGAAGCTCACAGGCATGGCATAAAGGCATCAGTCATCTCCGAGGGTTGCCCCCAGCCCCTGTATTTACCATTCTTTTACGTAAACAAACCTTCCTGAGTCTAAAGCGGGAATACCAGGTCCCATATCCAGGCTGACCCTGCAGTTTCAGTCCTTAGGCTGCTGTCACTCCCCTTGTTTTTGTTTTTTTGTTCTTATTTTTTTGTGACCCACAAGCCCTCCAGGTTCTCTAGACTACCTTTTTTTCTGGCCAAAAATTGTGGGAGGGCAGCACAAACTGTTTCTCCTGAAATCCTCACAGAGCCCCTGAACATTTTAAAATCTTTCGTTTTTCAGAATCAGAAGTCAACTTCTGGCACTTAGGCTGTTTTAATCTTGGACACTCTGTGAGATCTCCGGAGGGGCCAGGGCAGAAAATAGGCCCCTAATTGGAGGGTTCTGTCATGGTTTAATTGTATTCAGTTAAAGCAGGGAACAAGGAATTGGAACAGGAATAATAAAAGAGAGTACACTAGGTTTGGACAAATGATTAAGCAAAGAGATAGAATGGAAGAAAATGAAATATTGAAGGGTACCACAAATGAAATACATAAAATATTGTTGATATATGAAGATGACTACTTTAGAAAAATATGAGAGGAAGAACTAGCACAAAAAATAATATTCAAGAATAGGGAAAGATTTGGAATCAGTGTCATTTAAAAAATTTATCTGTAAGGATAAAACAGAATTATTATAATTGGTCTGGAGATGGTACCTAACACCTGTAAGGTTAAACCATATAGATAAGAAACACTCAAGGTTATGTTGGAGGGGTTGCCAAGAGATTGGCACATACATTCATATGTGGTGGAATTGTGAAGGTGTGCAGAAATTTTGGCAAATTGTGTTTGAAGAGATAAAAGAGATAACAGGAATTGACTTACAAATATGTCCGAGTATAGCATTATTATCTATATTTGATAAGGTTAATTGTACCCAGGCAATGAAGGATTTAATTACAAATTTATTAACTGCAGCAAGGTTAATTATATCAAGAAAATGGAAAATGCAAGAAGATTTTCAAATAAAGGATTGGTATAAAGAAGTGTGGAAAATAGTGATTAATGATAACATGTTGAATTAAAGTCAAAAAAGGAATAATGAAAGGGAAGGATTTTGAAGAAACATGGAAGATGTTTGTGGGAAAAGTCCTGATAAAAGAGGGAAGTGTCACACCTGCACAGGAAGAATTACAATTTTGGAATGTAGAGTAAACTGAAAGATAATTGCCTCGCGGAATGGGCTAACACTTAGTGTTAGGGCTTACGATTAAGATTACATTTAAAGTTATATTTAAGGTTAGGATTAGTATTAATATGTTTAGAAATAGGATCATATTCAGTAACAGCAATAGGTTAAATATAGTTGAAAAGGATAGAGTTAAGAATGTAACAAAAATACATAAGCAATATGATATGTAACATGGAATAAATATATGATACAGGATCTGGAAGCAAATAATAATGTAAGCTATTTTGTTGTAATGTTTTCTTTTTCACTTTTATGGTAATCATGTGGTGTTATGTTTTGTTCTTTTATTTCATAATTAATAAAAATTTAAAAAATGGAAAAAAAAATAGGCCCCTCCGACCCACTGACATTGCCCAGCCCTGACCTAAAGTAACAAGACTTCTCTGTCTTTCAAAGAACAGCTCTCCTTTTGGGAAGCAGAGTACAGAAGTGACAGGCTTTCCTTCCTATCATTATGGATATTCTCCAACTAAATCCATTGTGTGTGATGGGATATGGCTATTTAAATCAGAGTTTATCCTTTGCGGGGGGTGGGGGGTAGGGGGGAATGAGGGCATAGTTGCTGAACCCACAGCTTCACTGGTGACAGTGGAGACTCACAAAAAGAGTGAGTGTTTTTGAAACCATCCCCCAAAAAGGAAATATATCTTTATACTTCTTTGTAAGAACAAGCCAAACAAAAATATTCTCAGGAGGGCATATTTCTAAAACAGATTTCCAGTACCCCTTAGTTCAGTTCATGCATGCATTATGTGCATTGCACTTCAGGAGCCTGTGATACAAGAACATCCCATGAGTCTGCTTTCCCTCCTCCTCAGGTAGTGATGATAACGGGCGACAACCCACTGACGGCTTGCCACGTGGCCCAGGAGCTGCATTTCACCCAAAAGGAGCAGACACTCATTCTGCAGCCGCCCAGTAGCAAAGGTACAAGGGCTCCAGGAGGTGGGCAAGTAGCAGCAGTTGCATTTCTGGGGTGCTTTTGGCACGGTTCACTCTAGAACTTGATACAGGATTTGCCATCACACAGTGTGGGCAGGGGGATGGTGGGAGTTGTCATTCAAAAAGTAACTTTTCATGCTTTGGGACAGAGGCCTAGGCTGGTTGGATCAACTGGGACAGGAAGGGATCCTGGCTTCACTGCATGAGAACAGAGGCCAGAGTAGCTCTCACCTCTGGGCTAGCTCTGCAAAGCAGGCAGCCCTTCTTCATGTTTTCCCACCCAGCTCTAACTAAGCCTCTCTCTTCCAGGTTCTAGCTGGCAGTGGCAGTCTATCAGTGGCACTATCATGCTCCCCATCATCCCACCATCTCTGCAGGATCTGACCCGACACCACAACCTGTGCATCACAGGGGATGGCCTCTCTCACCTGCAGGCCATGGACTCCCAGTTCTTGCTGAGGCTCATTCCACACGTGCAAGTCTTTGCACGCGTTGCACCCAAGCAGAAGGCAAGAGATCTTCTCCTGTCGCAGCATCCTTTCAGTCCTTGACATCTCTGTGTTCCAGCTGCCCCACAGCTGATCAGGGCCAAGGTCATGGGGCTTTAATCAAAAAAAGAATCTGTCTCACTCACTCACTCACTCACTCGCGCCCAGAGGGTAAATGCTAAAAGAGCAATGGATCTTGGGATTTGCCCTGTGAGAGGTGGAGAACCCTCTGGTTCTCCAGATGTTGTTGGCTGTCAGCTTTCTGTCAGTCTCAGCTTATAATGCCTGATGATCAGGAATGGTAGGAATTGCTGTCTAACAGCATCTGGAGGGCCACAGGTTCTTTTCTGCCCTTCTCATTCCTTCTGCTCTTTGTCATAATGAAGGATTGGAAAACTGGTGCTTTAGAAGTTTTTGGACTGCAGATCCCATAATTCCTCACCTCTGACTAGGGCTGTTAGAGGCCATAGTCTGAAAATATCTGGGGGGCTGAATCTGCCCACCCTGTCTTAGCGGAATAAATTTGGCAGCTTTCAACCTGGAATGGTGTGGGTCCTTTGAGAGAAATAATGAAGCATGCTGGAGAGCAAAGAGCAAAATTTTTATCTCTAGTCAGTCATGGAGCTCACAGAATGGCCCCTGAACCAGTCACTGTGCCTCAGTCAAACCTCATTCAGAGGTAAATTACTGTGGGGGTAAATCCCTAAATGCAACCTCCTAGGGTCCTTTTAAAAATACTGCTGTAGTAATCATAAGCAAAACAAAAATAATATTGCTCTCTCAGCTTCTGGCAATGTCACAGTGTGAAAGCTTTTGTTTGTGCTTTTGAAGAGATTTAGTATAGCCCAGGTGCCTGTGCCCTTTTATACAAACTGATCTGGTATGAAACGTATCTGTACAGATTTTTGTAACCTTTGCCACTTGCTGTGATGTTGCCAGAGATGAAAATGTGAAGCAAAGATACAGCCTTGGTTTAGGCAGGAGAATTGTTTCACCCTTGAGATCAATTGTTTTCTCCATGATTTGGTGAGATCAAGGTAAGGTCGCTTTCTGCTCCCAACACCCTGGCCCAGGACACTACAAGGGCCTGTCTCTCTGTAGAAAGAGGTAGAGAGATCACTTTTCTCCCTGCTTGAAGAAAGTGACGGGCCCTCTAAAAGCTGCAGAGAAACCACCTTTTTATTGCACTGGAAACCCCCCTCCCACTCACACTTATTTTCATCCTGCCATTGGAGTTTAGAACAAAATTCTTCCCTGGGCATTAGAGAAAGGCCACCCTCTACCACGCTGGGAGGAGTATGGGAGGGAACCTCCATGTTCCACAGAGATAATCTGCACAGTCCAGAGAGGATTTCAGGGCATTGAAAACTGCAGCCACGGGCAAATCTGTGCAAAAGTTGTTCGACAGCACAGAAATGCATTCAGTGACCTTCCATATCTTATCCATTATATCTCCCGTCAATCCAAGCCACGCAGCCCTTTTTCTATTGCACTTTTTCTGTTAATTGAAAGATTGTTGCCATGTTCCCTCAGTGTTGCAGTACTAAACTGACAGAATGGGAACATAGCACGCAGAGACATACAGCGTTTGGCGCACTTGTTGGGAGGGCCCTCCACTTTCCACTAAATCCATCTGGTATTTCTGATGCCTGTACTTGCACAATTCAGTCTCCTGTTTTCCCCCAGCTGTAATCCTCAAAATTAGAGAAATCATGAAGTTAACAAACCAGTGGTTGCTGCTCATTTTTCTCTGATTGCTTATGTGGAATAGAGGTTATGGCAGATGCTGTGTGGTTGGAATCTCAGAGTGCAACAAGAACATGGATTTCCATGGAACATTACAACACCGCCCCCCCCCCATGACTCTGAATTTCCTATTTGCAGGAGTTTGTGATCACAACACTGAAGGGGCTTGGCTATGTGACTCTGATGTGTGGTGATGGGACCAATGATGTTGGAGCTCTGAAACATGCTGATGTGGGTGAGTAGTTAGCTAAAAGGATGCCTTAATTAATCACAGTGTGGATTTTAACAAATTAATAAATTGCTGTTTAGAAGAAAAAAAAAAGGATAGCAAACACCAGAACTTGGAGGCATTCACCCATCTCTCAGTCAGAAATACCGCTTCTGAGGAGTTGTGCCTGCTTCTTAGAATAGGAAGATCTTTTTTTAGGATGGATACCAAATGTAAGAAACTCGCGCTGTTCTTTATTAATTTTACGGTTTTTAACATGATTTCAAATTACAGTCAGGCCTCCACATTTGCTAGAATTAGGGATGCAGAATCCCTGCAAAAGTGGAAAAATTGCAACTATCAAAATGTATGTATGTGTGTCTGTGGGAAGGGGGTGGAGGCATGGTGGAGAGAATGGGCACCCAAATCAGGTCAGGGAAAGGGGAATGTGTTGGCATGATGGCTGTGTACTTCCCCTCTCTCACTCATCTCCTTCCTTGGATGTGTATGGGGGCATCAGGGGACGGTTAATATGGCTGTGGAATCAGTTCGAGAACCATCTTTAGCTGGCCAGCTGGCTTTAGCTGGCTAGTAGAGGACTAGAAGTGAATTTTTAAAGGTCTGGTTGGCCTAATCAAAGCCATCAAGAGGGAAAGTTCTTCCAAAAGAAAAACCCCTGAGGTTGGGGCAGGGGCACGGGTTGGAAAAACGTGCAAATAATCAGACCCATGGAAGTCAAACCGACAAATCTGGAGGACTGACTGCACATGAAGCTGGTCTTTTAAAAAACACATTCTGGCTTTTCAGTGATACTTAGGTGTTATTTGCAAATGTTTTAGAGGCATTTTACCTCACACACAGGAAGGAGAGCCTTGTTTAAGATGTAGCTTACTTTCTGCAACTTTAAAATCTGTATCTGCTGCCTAACCAAAACTACCCATTTAATTGGTACTGTATTTAGAAACTTTGATCTTTTCCTTCCCACCTATTTATTATATACACGTTTCTGCAGAATTAACAAATTGGTTGGTAAAGATCAAGTCAATTTTAACTTAACCAAGTCTCTATTCACTTCCATTTTGTTGTAGCAAAGATAACCAGGCCAAGCAAATCTATTATCAAATCCTTCCAATTCCAGTAATTTATTATTATTTAGTTGTATCCATTCTTTGATGCATTGTAAACAGCAGGCCTGGTAATACAATATTAAATAAGGAAGCCCAAATCCTCCTTTTTCACTATTGGTCCGGATAAACGTAATAAAGATGGCTGTACTACCAAAACTGATGTTTTTGTTTCAAAACCTCCCGATAACAGTCAGTGAAAAACCTTTTATGAATTGGAATAAAGATCAAGATTCATCTGGCCAGCTAGAAAACCGAGAATAAAATTTAAAATACAGGAAAGAACAGGTTGCTTACCTGTAACTGTAGTTCTTCGAGTGGTCATCTGTGCCCTCACACATTAGGAGCTTTCACGCGTGCGCGGTAGCATTCGGAACGGCATGGGGGAGGGGTTCCCACCAAGCTGCCAAGCTCTGGAATCTTCCGAACATTACCGTGCATGCGCGAAAGCTCCTAATGTGTGAGGCACAGAGACCACAAAGAAGAACCTGCCACTGATAATAGGTCACATGACAGTTCCTAATGTCTTCTGTGCTTTAGTGACCTGATCCATTTTTGCAGGAGTGGCCCTGCTAGCTAATGCACCTGAACGAATTCCTGAGCGCAAGAAGAGACTGCGTGATCCCGCTGCTGATGGGAAACCAGCTTTACCCCCATCTGTCATTGGGAGCAACATGAGGCCCACCTCCCGGGCTGCCAAGCACAGGGTCATGTCACACAGAGAGGAGCAGCTCGCCATGCAGCGGGTGAGTTGCTAGATGTGCCTCCCTTTCCCTGTCCTTGGCATCACTCAGAGCCATTCCACTACTGAGCTCACATGTGCTTCAGGACATCCTTTTCCTTTGTGAAATTCAAAGTGGTCAGGACCAGGTATGGGGACAAGAGAGTCTTCCATTGAGTCCCAATACCAGTGAAGGATGTGCTGGAGATGATGGTATGGTGGGTTGAATGGAAGCAGCAGGTACTCTATTCCAAACCACCAGGAGGGTGGCTGAAATTTCCACTGTCCTTGAACTTTGGGGTGGGGGCATTCAGCTTTCCAGATGTTGAAGAACTACTGCTCCCATCATGTTTCAGCATTGTCCTGGCCAGGGCTAATGGGTTCTCCAGCTCCTAGCTAAGGAGTACTCAGTCAGCTTCCTGCTGTCTCTCATTTTCAGTGTAGCTGACTGTGTTACATGACTGTTCATTCAGGATGTATTTCTGTGGAGGGTATGATCTGGAGCCTTGCTGTGTCTTAAACTAGGATGTTCTCTTACCTCCTCTCCCTTACCTTCTTCTTAACAGGAGAGGATCAGCCAGGTGCTAAAAGATTTGGAAGAGGAACAAGTGCCCATTGTGAAACTGGGTGATGCCAGCATTGCGGCTCCTTTCACCTCCAAGCTGTCCTCTATACAGTGCAGTAAGTAGGGAAGGGAGCCTGTGGCCTGGGTCTCGTGCTGTACTGGTGTCATATCCATTTGAGCCAGCCCAGAGTGACTTGGAGGTTGCCATTGTTAATTTTTACACATCACAGCAAAAGCATGCATTGAACCTTTTCCAGGGGCACCGCTGGTGTGATGGTGTTCATTTGGAACTGCTGTATCAAATGCACCTACCAAACTCACCAGTGTGTGTTTCATGTTCACACTGTCACAGCTAGAGAGGAATGGCACGCTGACCTGATAGAGGAAGACACAAGGAAAGCATGTCCCATTGTGACTGTTTATATCCCATGGCTGACTCTTGCCTTATAAGATTCACATTTGTATAGTAATGGAATTTCCAGCCTGTGGTTTCTAGGGTAGCATGTTTATTTCTATAGCATGTTTATTTCTATAGCGCTTATCAGCTAAGTGCTCTCTAAGCAGTTTACAATGTATTTAGCTAATTGCCCCCAAGAAGCTGGATACTTACTTTACCAACCTGCCGAAGGATGGAAGGCTGAGTCAGCCTGGAGCCCGGCGGGATCGAAGTCACAACCTTGTGGCTGCAGTACCTGCATTTAACCACTGCACCACTAGAGCAGTCCAGGTTTCACCCACTTAGAAAGAGTTTCAGTAATTACGTGGACAGAGCAGTGCTAGAACAGACTTCATGCCAGCCCTTCTAGGTCCATCTGCGTAGAGGTAAAGATGGAAGAGCACTGGAGTACAGCACACAACGCATATCAAAGCGGAAGCACCCTCTCTTTTTCTCTGCAGTCTGTCATGTGATCAAGCAGGGCCGTTGCACCCTGGTCACCACACTCCAGATGTTCAAGATCTTGGCCTTGAATGCGCTCATCCTGGCCTACAGTCAGAGCGTCCTTTACTTGGAAGGGGTAAAGTTCAGTGATTTCCAGGCTACATTACAGGGGCTGCTGCTGGCTGGCTGCTTCCTTTTCATCTCACGGTCCAAGGTAAGAAGAAACAGCACTGCCAAAAGACTTTGGGGAAGAAGTATACTAAAGCTGATATCCTGTTAGTGGCTTACAGTGGTGTAAGTTCCAACTCATATGGCCATAAGTTGTTTGTTTTTGGTTTGGTTTTGTTATGCAGAAGGCAGACTTCTCTTCCTCCCACCACTGGCTGAAGTTCCCCCTCCCCCCCCTGCAACTTAGCTTACAGCCTCTACAGCACTTCTACACAGCCATTCCATGCCTTGTGGGGAGCAGGCTATATCAGAGACATGTCTGGCTGTGTCCCCACAGTCAGATGTGAAATGATTATAGCAGCACTGAAATTTGCAGAGAATCCTCGCAGATCTGTGTACTGCTGTAATTATTTTGTCTCTGACCACAAGAACATAGCCAGGTACTTCTCTGATTCTGCCCCGACTCGCCATGAGGCATGGAACGGCTGTGGGGCGGAGCACTTCGGAAGCTATGTAGTAAGCCCAGCAGGGGTATATGGTTCAGACTAGTGTAGGTCTGTATGCAGAACTTCCATGTTATGCAAAACTCTGCTGAACTGCAACCTCTGTGTCTCTCAGGTTATGTTGTCTTATTTGTTCATGTCACCAGTGTGCCTTTTCATTTGTTTCCTAATGTTTGGCTCATATTCTACCTGGAAACCAGCAACAGAGAATTGTAGTAGGGTTTTTTTTAAAAACAAGTCCAAATCTTTGCATGAACAGAGATAGATAAAGAAGTGTTGGCTGTGACATTTTAGAATCAAAGGGTGTTGGCAAGTTAAGATTTCCAGTAGTTGGAGCTCAGCAGAACATACTGTCCCTTCTCCCTGACTGGTGAAGTCTCATGCAAAAGAATTGTGCATTGACCATACAATCCAGCATATGTGTCTTTTGAGTACGTACACCAGGCTGTCTATTCCTTTGCCTTGCAGAGGTTCTGGGGTTGTTTTTGTTGTTGTTTTTTATCATATGCATTCTCTGCTATACCCGTACCAGCTGGCGTCCTGTTTGACAGTTATAAGATTTCAAACTGGACCTAACAATCTTGTAACTATTGGTGATTGATGTTTTTATGGTCATGAGTTACTAGACTTGGCCCCCATAACCTACCTTTTGCAGCCTGGCAGTGCTCTGACCAAAGAATTTCCAACATGCTGGAGAGCAGGCACTACTGAATGACATCTTTAATATTCTCCTGGTTGCAGGGTACTGTGGGACAAGCAATTGTGGCAGGGCCCTGAAAAGTGTCTCCAGATGGCTATTCTCAATGCGCTCTGTGAGAGCACTGCAAGTGTTAAACTTCACAGTGCCTCCATCTCCAATGTTTGGATTTGAGTGCAGCCAGTCTGCAAAGATAGGTTTTGGGGTGTGACATCATCAGATACAAGTACACTGATGTCATGCTGTTGTCATAGTTAACATTGAGAATGCTGGACCTTGGCAACTATGTTTTAAAAGAACTTTCAAAATAAACCCATACCAGTGTAAGACAACCTTCGTCTTCTCTCTGTTTTTGTTATTCTAACAACATTTTTCATCATTTGGGGCCACTGTCAGAATACTTGGCCTGTAATAGCCTCAAGCTACTCTGCTATCCCCAGTACTAGCCAGAGTCTGGACCCAGGGTCGTGTATGGCATTCTAACCTTGATTTTATTCCTTTTTTCCAGCCTCTGAAAACCCTCTCCCGGGAGCGGCCACTCCCTAATATCTTCAATCTGTACACAGTTCTAACTGTGATGTTGCAATTCATGGTGCACTTTGTCAGCCTGGTGTATCTATATCGAGGTGCACAAGCTCGCAGTGACCCCAAGTGAGTGCTGCTTTGATTTAAGCATGAAATAATACAGTCAGGAAGAGTGATTAGCAGGAAACTGAAATGTGGGCAAAATGGACATAAACCAGAAGAAAACATGGAAATTAAAAACTTTGAACTGAAAGCCACTACAGAGTACTGACGAGCATAAATGTAATATCTTGTATTTCATTTTGAATATCTTGCATTTTTTCTGAAGGACCTTTCTCTTGTTTGCTTTAAGGAAAGATGGCTTTGTGGACCTCTATAAGGAGTTTGAACCCAGTCTAGTGAATAGCACTGTTTATATCATGTCCATGGCAATGCAGATGGCCACCTTTGCCATCAATTATAAAGTAAGTGCTTAACTTCAGCAATTGTTATGGTGTACCTTAATTCTTTTCATGATTCACTTGATACCAGTGAAGCCTGCTGCTGTTTTTGAGCCCTTGCTTCAAGAGATGTAAGCCAAGAACCAGAGGTGTTCTTGGGTATCCAGTACCTAGAGAATTAGGACTTTTCTCAGCCTCCTCACCAATTTGCCAGTCCTCTGTAGTATCAAGACTATGCCCTAGCAGGTTTCCCTGTTCTTTGGAGCAGGTTTTTAGCATCTGCAGGGGTGATGGTAGCAGAAATAGCAGGATCCAGCTAAGTGCTAGCAAGGAAGGAATATGCTGAAGGCCAGGACACTCAAATGCATGCTCCTATTAAAGATCTGGAGGGTGATGGGTCTGAAAGTAAATCAAGCCAGAATTGCCTTGCCCCTGCTGGCCACTGATGGGCCATCAGCTGGAATTTGGGGAGGGGAGTTCTTGCTCAGTGAGATACTGTGCATTTCTTCTACAAAAATACACATGCTGGTATAATGAGTTTATCTTAGCATATATCACCAATTGGATCCTAGAGCTTAATGTTATGTGCTTTCACTCAACTCTGACTTATTGCAAGCCTGTCACAGGGTTTTCTTGTAAGATTCATTCAGAGAGGGCTTACCATTGCCTACCGTTGAGATGCAGAGAGTGTGACTTGCCCACAGTTCCCAGTGGGTTTTCCATGGCTGAGTGGGAATTTGAACCCGATTCCCAAGTCGTAGTGCAACATTCCAACATTACACTATGCTGGCTTTCTGTTCCAGACCTTATCTCTACCTTATTGTTAAGGAAATAAGCAGTCTAGCAATATTAAAATTTTCAGATTCCTCACTGCTAATTGACTCAAAGTGCAAATAGTTTGTATTTAAACTCAATTAAATTTTCCACTCAGGTTGTCTGTGTGCTAACAGTAAAGACTACAGCAGCTTTCAGAGACCATCAACTACAAAAACATGAAAAACTCACCTGAGAGAAGAAGAGAAGTCATAGAGAAGTCTTGAGCAGTGAAATTTCTGTGTACACACAGTGATGATAATGCAGTGTAGGAGACTGATCTTAAAGCACCTGCTGGGTGGGAGAAGCAAATTTTAGCACTTGGGCTTTGTGATACCTGCATTTGGAACTATATCTGAAACTGCTTTTGGTTTTTGCTGCCCTTCCGATCAACCTATTTGTTGTTCCAGGGCCATCCCTTCATGGAAAGCTTGCGGGAAAACAAACCTCTGCTGTGGAGCATCATTTTGTCAGGTCTGGCAATTGTAGCCCTCCTAACTGGCTCATCTCCAGAGTTCAATGAACAGTTTGGATTGGTAGACATCCCAACAGAGGTGAGCAGGCAGTTGCTTGGCTGAATCTTTCTTTTGAAACCACCCCGCGCAAAAAAAAATCAGGAATAAACCTGTAATTTTCGTGTTGAAGGTTAGGATGGTCTTTCTTTGGGAACTTTAAATATTTTGTTTGAATGTTTTCAGTGGGCACTTTACCCCCAGCAGACAAAGAGTCTAGGGCAAATGCAGCCCAAAACTTGTCTCTGAATCAATTTGTATAGCTGCAGTGTAGGATGTCCCCTTGGCAGACTAGATACACTTTACATCCTTAGAGAATATGAAAGCCACAGTCTTGTTGCCAGGTTGGGAGCAAGTATTTGAATAGTGGTGACCATTTGTATGTGAAGGAGACATCAAATCATATTCTACTAATTGTTAAACTAAGCAAAAAAAAGGTTTAAGAAACCTAGATAGTTTGCTCTTATTAATGGACTTGGCTTTTGGTGTAATCCCATATCATTCTAGAGAAATGGTATATAGTTCCTTCCCCCATGAAGCCAAGTTAGTGAAGCATCTGCCCAGTCTGTTCATAGAGCAGCGTGGGTTGTTTTGTAGGAAAAAAAAGATGTGACAATTTTAATCTATTGCCTTATGTAATTCTCTTATCAAAGTAATAGCTATTCATAGGCTATAACTACTATGACAAATTGCTTCATGACAGAAATGACTTTTATATTACATCAGTGTATTATATGCTGTTCATGTAGCTATTGCCATTTTAGAACTGTATTTTAGAGATGAGGGATAGTAAATTTAGGGAATTTCTGCTTAGTGTACACCATATGACGAGAAGGACACTGAAAGTGACATATGCAGGCTAAGTTGTCCTACACATGCAGCACCATGTTTGGACAATACACAACTGTTGTTCAGGTGACAGTGATGTAAATGGATGTGGGACTGTTGCATAGTTGTTGTACACAGACTAGCATGTGAATATGCATTGCTTTTATGGATTGCCATTGCATGTTTCACATATTATGGATTGTTAACCTTGTTCACTGACCATTGATCTAAATGCCTTGCACTGCATTGGTATTTGGTATAGGAGTAGCACAGTGTAACTCCACCCATGGTTATTTACGCTATACTGTAGCAAAGTAAGATCTTACCCAAAGTAAAACTTAAGTATCAGACTTATTCAGCAGAGTACTGTTTCTTGGTAGAATGGAAATTAAAATGGTGTGAAAAAAGATCAGTAAATACCAGAAAGCTGTTATTATGAAATCAACTCTGTAGGGTCTTCTTTCTGCTTCTGAAAAACAGCCACAAAAAGGATATTGGTCTGAATTGGGTAGTGTATTTTGACAGACTGACGTAACACCACCTGTAACGTCAGTATATGATGATTACCACTAGTCACTTGGCCATCAAAGTGTGGGGAATATTCTGTTTACAGATTCTTCTTCGTGGTCTCTGTGCCTCACACACTAGGAGCTTTCGCACGTGTGCGGTAGCGTTCAGAAGATTCTAGAGCTTAGTAGCTTAGCGGAAACCCCTCTCCCATGCCGGTACTGCGCATGCTCCTCCCGCCAAGCAATGGTTACTCCTCAGTTCTTTCTCGTCCGCAATTGTGAACGGAAGGTTCTTGGTTAGTTGCTTTGTTTTTCCCTACTTTTGGCTTGGAATTCTGATTTCATCTTTGGATTTGCAGACTGAACTGATCTTTGGATCTTCCTCTCCTTTCCGTTGTTTTCATCTTTTTTCAGAACTCTCCTCGACCTTTTCTCCTCTTCATTCTATGTCTGCACTCTTTAAAAAGTGTGTGTCGTGCGGGCGGAAAATCGCTCTTTCCGATAAACACTCGGAGTGTCTCTTTAGCTTGGGCGCGACCCACAACACCAGGTCTTGCCCAATTTGCCGCGAGTTCACTTCCCAAACCCTCAGAAATCATTCTTCATGACTGAAGTCGTATTGTTGGGAGCAGTCGTTGAGGGCAAGGGAGGAGCTTCCACATGCTACCATGTCCGAGACTCCAAGAGCGGCTTCACCATCGACGGCATCGGCGGCTGCCATGCCATCCACCTCGTCGGTACCAGGCTGGGTGCCGGCATCAAGAACGCCCATCTCCTCGCTTCCGAGGATCCCCAAGTTGTTGGCGGCGGCCAAGACATGAAAAGGGATCCCCACGGCTGTGAAGGCCTCTGAGTCAGCCAGGCCACTGACTGTGGCACAGAAGAAGCGCCCTGCTTCTGATAGCAGGAAGAAGAAGGAGAAGGAAAAGAAGAAGAGGAGAAAGGAGAAATGGCACTCCCCACCTCAGAAGACTCGTTCTCCAACACCACCGGCGACCCAGTTTCTGGAAGACGTAGGGGAGCTGTTGGAACCTGATGAGGTTCTTGAGCTATCTGACGAGGAGCAAGCCCGTGGAGGTTCTGCCCTCAGAAGAGCCGCCCGTCTTGACAGCGGTGGAGCCCCTGCCAAGTCACTGTAGATCGTTGGACCGCCGGGAGGACGTGATGGCACACCACCGGCCCTCGCCCAGGCAATGCTCGGCCTTCGGCAGAAGCGAATCTCGCTCCCCGGAGCAGAGAGTCAGGCCGCCATCACCGCGGTGCCGAGAGGTGTGTGATGACCCACCACACTCCCACCGCTCTTCCGACTCGCACTATACCTCAGCCTCACATATTTCCAGGTACACGCGAGAGTCCGAGTGGAGAGAATATCCGGCGCCTTACCGCTCCCATTCACCATCATATCGGGACCGGTACCACCCTGACGCCAGGCACTGGGTGCCCTATAGGCAATCCCACTCGCCGACCAGAGAGGACCATCGGTATGAGCGATCCCGCAGCCGCTCGCCTCCTCCTTGCTACCAGAGATCTCGGGAGTCTTCGCCATGTTATCGGGCCGTGTCACCTCCCCCGAGAGTCACATCTACCGCTACGTGCCCTGTCGAAACCACCTCGACACGGGCGACGCAGCCGGCTACAACTGTGACTGAGGTGACCAAGAGAGTGCGGTCCACTGTCATCCCAGTGACCTCCTCTGTGGCACCCCGGATGTCGACGACGATGGCAGCCACGTCTACAGTGGTGGTGACTCCAGCGGTGCCAGTACATCGGTCTCCCTGGCGTACATCCAGGGATAGGTCTGCTGAAAGATCTGCTGAAAGGTCTCCAACGCCGTCTCCCCAGACCTATGACTCGGAGACGAAGTTGGAGGACTCGACCCCAGCGTCCCATGAATCGCCTCCTCTGGGATTCGGTGACCCGGTACCGGAGTATGCGCCAGAGGATGTCCAGCAGTTCTCCGCCATCCTCCTCTGGCGACCCTCAGGCTGAAGGTTGCGGAACCAGAGCCGGAAGAGGAAGATCCAGTCTTCCAGTATGTGGAAGCTCAGCAGCCGTCCACCGCTCCGCTTCCCGTACTGCCGAAACTCATGAAGGCCCTTAAACAGCCCTAGGCCAAACTAGCCCAGCCTATACCTCACTGGCTGGAACATCTGTACCGGATGCAGAAGGAGAAGGCAGACTTCCTCTTCAGTCATCCGGTACCGAATTCTATCGTGGTCGAGTCCGCCCAGACCAAGGGAGGCAACAGGGCGCACACCACACCGCCGGACCGGGAGGGTCGCGAGTTGGACACCTTCGGCAGGAGGTTTTACACTGCCGCTTCGCTCATCACTAGGGTGTCCAACACGCACGTTTGCCTCGCGGCTTACCTGCGGAACATCTTAGACCGTCTCGCCCCTCTCCTGACTGGCCTCCTGGAGGAGAATCGCCCAACCGCCAGTCAGCTCTACAATGAGGCTGTGGCGATAGCCAACCAGCAAATCATCTCCTCAAAGCACACCGTGGAGGTCGCTTTGAGGGTGATGGTGGGCTCTGTTGCACTACGCCGATATGCCTGGCTGCGGTCGTTGGGACTACAGGAAGACAGTCGAAGGCGGATCGAAGACCTCCCCTTCGACGGTCATGGGCTCTTCAACTCCGCGACCGATGAGACCATGGACTCCATCGTCAAGGCGCATCTGACTGCCAAGAAGATGGGGATAAATCAACCACTCCAGGTCTGTCGGTCCTCTGGCTTGCGCCACGCATGGCGCAGATCCTCTGTCTCCTCCTTCCAACAGCAGTCCACACAATCCAGCCAGTCCTGACTGTTGGCTGCCTCCTTGGCATGGAGATTGTTCAGGCGACGCCCGGCCTCGTCGTCAAAGAAATCTTCGTCCGAGGCGAAGTCCAGGTTTTGACCGCCTACGCAGGTCGCCGCAGCACCCAACCTTCAGCCTGCCAGCAGCCTTTCAAGATCAAGCCTGGCCAGACACCTTGCCGAGTGGCATCGAGTCACTATGGTTTCTTGGGTGCTTTCCATCATCTGTCTTGGCTACACCATAGAATTTCAAGATATTCCACCGCGAGGCATCTACTATTCCACCCTGGCCAGCTCACTCCTGCTGGAAGAGATCCAGTCCTTGCTTCAGGAAGGGGCGATTGAGCGACTTCCATCTTCAGCCAAAAACACCGGCTTCTTCTCCCTGTACTTCACAGTACTGAAGACAGATGGAACCCTGCGGCCCATCCTAGACCTCAGAGGGGTGAACGACTACATCCGCCCCAAAAGGTTCAAGATGATTACGCTATTCTCGATCCTGCCTTTCCTTTGTCGAGGGGACTGGTTCGCCTCCATCTTCGGGATGCTTATTTCCCCATCACCATTCGCCTGCAGCACAGACGGTACCTCCGGTTCGCGGTCGACGGCACTTGTTACCAGTACAGGGTGCTATCCTTCGGACTTTCGACCGCACCAAGGGTCTTTACCAAATGCATGGCCCCAGTGGTATCATACCTGCGGACTAAGGGCGTCTCCATCTATCCCTACCTGGACGATTGGCTGTTGGTGGCGTCCTGCAGACAGAAACTCTACGATGACATCCACCAGACTTTGACACTTCTGATCCGTCTGGGTCTCCAGGTCAACCCAAAGAAGTCCCACCTCGAGCCGGTGAGGGTGCTGGACTTCATCGGCGCCACACTGGACTCGATATCGGCCAGGGCCTACCTGCCGATGGACCAGGCACGGACACTACATTGAGCCGCATTAGCAGCTTACAACGCCCCAACGATGTCAGCCAGGAGAATCCAGCAGCTCCTCGGCTGCATGGCTTCCACCACCGCCGTGACCTACCTCCCCAGGCTCCGTGCAAGGCCTCTCCAGCACTGGTTTGTCTGAGCCTTCAACCCGCTGCAGGACGACCAGAGGCTGCAACTCCAACTGCCTCTACAGGTTCGTCCCTCCCTGCTATGGTGGCAGTCTTACGACCACCTCCTGTCGGGGATGCCCTTCCGGGAGGCAGCCCCACAGGTTACGGTGACGACGGATGCTTCCCTCTACGGTTGGGGAGCTCACCGCGACGAGCTCAGAGTCCGAGGCAGGTGGATCGACGACGAGGCCGTCCTCCACATCAATGCTCTTGAGCTGCTTGCCATCTGGAAAGCTCTGAGGGCGTTTCGCCATCTCGTGACGGGCCGCACAGTTCTGGTCCTGATGGACAATACAACGGTGGTCTGCTATGTAAACTGGCAAGGAGGAACGCACTCGACCACCCTCCTCAACATAGCCCTCAATCTCTGGAATTGGTGTGTGTTCCGCTACAGATCCATCCAGTGGCTGTTCACCTGGCCGAGCAGGAAAACACCACAGCTCAGCAGGGACACCTCTTGCCACCACAAGTGGTCTCTCTCTGACAGGGCATTCCAGATGATCCTTGACCGCTGGGGCGGGCTAACAATCGACCTCTTTGCCACCAGCAAGAACGCGAAGTGCCGTCGGTTCTGTTCCAGGGCCGGTCACGATCGGGGTTCCATCGGCGACGCCTTCCAGTTCCAGTGGAACGAGGGTCTCCTATATGCGTTTCCTCCATTCCCCCCTCCTCGGCCGAGTGATATCGAAGATCCTTGCCAACTGAGCAGACGTCGTCCTCGTAGCCCCATACTGGCCAAGGCAGCACTGGTTTGCGCCCCTGCTCCAGGCCGCGCGCGACCGACTTCTCAGGCTCCCGTCGACATCGGACCTGCTGTCCCACTCCGACGGCCTCGTACTCCACCCAGACCTGCCGCTCTTGGCCCTCCATGCCTGGAGGATATTGCCATAGCTGACCCCATCATCAGCAATGTCTTGATAGCGGCCAGGAAAGAGTCGACACACCACAATTACCACTACGAGTGGCGCCGCTTCGTGACCTTTGCTGAAGAAAGAAGGGAGCCAGTATCGCCTGTCAGCCTACCTACTGTGCTCCACTTCTTATTATACCTTCGACAGCAGGGCTTGACCTTCCCATCCTTCAAGGTGTATCTCGCCGCTATCGTAGCATACCAACCTCCATGAACCCCGTCGGCAGCTCTCTTTTGAGACAGTACCATCAAGCAGTTCTTGAAGGGCCTACAGCACCTATACCCGCCAGTATCACCGCCGCTACCGCCGTGGTCATTATCCCTGGTGCTATCGCAGCTAACGAGCTGCCCTTCGAACCCATGGCGATTGCTGACGACAGACTGCTTACGATAAAGACTGCCTTCCTGGTGGCTGTCACCTCGACCAGGCGAGCAGGGGAGCTGACAGCTTTACGATCAGACGAGCCCTACCTCGTCTTTCACAGAGACAAGGTGGTCCTTTGGCCGGACGTTTCCTTTCTACCGAAGGTGGTGTCCAACTTCCATCACAGCCAGGACATCATCCTGCCGACCTTCTTTCCAGTCCCGACGACACTGCTGGGGCAGTCCCTACATTCCTTGGATGTATGTCGGTCTTTGGCTTTTTACAAGGACAAGACTGCCTCCTTCAGACAGACTCCGCACCTTTTTGTGTGCTATGGCAGGCGTCAAAGGGGCCACAAGGTGTCCACCCAGCGCTTCTCTAAATGGGTGGTACAGACTATACAACTGGCGTATGAGCTCGCCAAGAAGCCTCCGCCAGCCTTCCTTCGGGCTCATTCCACCAGAGCCGTGGCGACATCAGCAGCCCTCCTGCGAGGAGTTGACTTGCATGAACTCTGCCGTGTGGCGACCTGGTCTCAACCATCGACCTTCATGTGCCACTACAGGCTCGACTGCCGGTCCCGCAGAGATGCTCGGTTTGGACATGAGGTCTTGGCTTCCGTTCTCTAGGACCTGACCCACCATCCAACCGGCAAGCTACACACTCCTAGTGTATGAAGCACAGAGACCACGAAGAAGAAGAACAGTTTGCTTACCTGTAACTCTAGTTCTTCGAGTGGTCATCTGTGCCCTCACACACACACACCCTGCCTTCGCTTCTTTCTCAGGTCCCTGTGTTTCTACGGCGGACTACAGAACTGAGGAGTGACCATTGCTCGGCAGGGGGAGCATGCACAGTACCAGCATGGGGGAGGGGTTCCCTCCAAGCTACTAAGCTCTAGAATCTTCCGAACACTACCGCGCATGCACGAAAGCTCCTAGTGTGTGAGGGCACAGATGACAACTCGAAGAACTACAATTATAGGTAAGCAACCTGTTCTTTTCAGACTAATCCAACTTAGGAAGTTAGTATGTTAAACATATTCTAGGTACTAGGTACCATCTCATTCCCATTGTATGGGATGCAACAGGCCTTAGAACTGTTAGAAAACATGACAGCATTTGTTACTTACTGGAGCAGTCTCTTACCTCAGTTCTCACATCTTTTGTTCTGGTACAGTTTAAACTAGTGATTACTCAAGTTCTGCTGGCCAATTTCTTCACTGCCCTACTCATCGACAGAGTCTTGCAGTTCTTTCTGGGCAGCACAAAGCTCAAAGTGCCTTCTTGAGATGGATGCCCACCTCCTCCCCTGGCTGAAGCAAAGGACAACACAAGGGAACAGCCACCACATACAGCATTGCGAAAGGAATATTTATTCTTGGACTCTAGTTTGGTACTGGCAGGCAATTTCCCACTGTGTTACTTTGGAACCCACAGCAATGGTCGTGCAGGGGGCTACACTGACTTTCAGATGTTTACTGAACATGACAGAAATTGTTGACTTTTGTACCGCCCCGTGCGCCTGGAAAGTGGTTGTGGGATTTGGTAATTAAATGGCAATCAATGCATTTTAAAATATGGCTGATGTCTTCTCTTTGTACCAGAATTCCCATTCATCTCTGCTGAAGTGGTAAATGTATCTCTTTCAAGAAGAGACTTACCTAGGACTGGAACTAGTCTTGTCTTCCCTTTTATGATCTGTTGAAATTGTTTCCATATTTTTTTAAATGTCACTTTCCCATCTGTACCTTGGCAGTGTATAGTCAAAACACATGAAAAGTTTAAAAACACCACAAAGAAGCACAAAAGAAGCTTGGCACACAAGTTTATTTTTAAAAAAAGTAGTGTTCTACATAAAAAAAAACAGAGATACTGAGAGAAGTAATAATGAAAAGTTTGGCTTGTACCAGTAATGAAATATAGTGCAGAGAGCCCTGTTAACTTCCAGCAGGCAAGAATGTTAATTTACAAGCTTCAGCCACTAAAGCCCCGGCCCCGAGAGCTCATTCCTTTTAAAAGAGCACTTCTGTGCCCTTAGCTAGCTGGATGTCTATTCATATAAGTGCTTCCGATGCAGAAATGCACATTCTTCTGCAAGAAATTGCTGATGCTATGAGATGCTGGGTGGAAGTCTGGCAGCTGCAGTTCTTTCGACTACAAACCCATAGTCATACTGGGGAGGAAAAACAAAACAAGTAGCACCATTTTTATTCACAAAAGAAGAGGTAGAACCTATACTTTACATGCATGATACTTCATCTCCACTGAGTGGGGGGAAAAAAACCTATGCCTGGGAGCCACAGCCAGTCAAGATTGGCTCAGATTGAGTAAGTGGATCAGTCTGGCTTAGTATGAGGGGGTTTAATATACACTTTGTTTAGTTTTTAATTCAACTTACCTCTTTCTCAATGTCAGCAAGAGACTTGATATGGAAGTTTTTAAAGAGAGAAAAAGCCTAGGGAGAGAAGGGGGGAAAAAGGGTAAGTTGCACAAATTCTTCAGAGCACCAGTTATAACAATAGTTCAGCAAAGTAGCTCTCCAATGTTTCCACCCCTTGTGAAACATAACTTTTGATTACCAACAGTTTCACCTATTTGGATTAGGTATATAAAACAGGTCATTAAGAACTCCCTCGAAGGAGACCTGATAGTGCTAGTTCAATCCAATACCCCATCTCTTGACATATTTCAGAGTTTTTGCTTAAAGTATTATGCAACACATCTTCTTTCCACAGAGGGAACAGCTCTAATGAATGGAGACGTAAGTAGTTCTGGCTTTTATATTTATAATACTTACATTAGTGCCCCCAGTGACACTGCTCTCAAACTTGGGGTGCAAGGTGAATGGAACACCATCCATGGCTAAAAAGGAGAGAGAACATACAATTTATCCGATAACCGTGTAAAAGCTTATGTGGCGGAGAGGGGCAAAAATGCAAAAGTTATAATCTTACACTTTCTCTGTGCTTGATTATTTAAAGCAAAACATGAAACAATCTGTGCAAGGTCTCAAGAATGAAAGTTTGTGCTAGGAACAGGCCAACTGAATCCTAATCCCTGTGCCAAAATAGGCAAACTGAATCTTTCAAATCCACCAACTAATTGTTGGAGACCAGGACGCCTGAAAACCTGGGAGTCCATACATACAAGGGAAGATAGTAAGTAGGAAAGGTTTTCCCTTGGAGTAATAATGGTCTTTGCTAACAATTTCAGAAATTACATCTTGGCTTGTATTCTAAGATATTTAAATTGAACATTTCATATTTAAGTTCAGTACTTGACTAGAAGCTACAGGCTTGAGATTTCAAGGACAGCTGAAACATTCCTTTGCATAGCTACCCTGCAAACCTCTTTCAGACACAATTCTGGGATTTGTAGTTTTACAAAGTGTCACAGCCTTCTCTGCCAAAGTGTGCTGGTGCATCATCAGACTACAAACCCCAGGATGCCAGAAGGAGCTATGCAAAGAAAAGACAGTTTTGACCTGGATTATCTCTCTACTGTAGTGGCCCTGTTTACACAGGCAGGAAAATGTGGGATTAATCCACATTTTCCTGCCTGTGTAGAAAGGGCCTTCACGTCATTTTCAATCTGGGGAGAACCTGAGGCAAAACTATGACAATTGTCTTGGCTACATTTCTTCAGAAGGAGGTTTGCCTTTGCCCAGGCTTTTGCTAAGGCTGAAAGAGTGTATCTTGCCCAAGACTATCCTTCTTTCCCTTGCTTTTTAAACTCTCTTTTAAAAAAAAGATTCGTGAGATTCATGGATTCCCAGAACCTTCCGGGGATTCGGAAAATTCTGGATTCATTCCGTCCCTATTTTGTGCCCTTTGGGGCATCGCCCTTTCTCTCTACCCAAAGATGGTCTCTCATTTTCGTAAGAAAACAAAGACATTCAGAGAGCTTACAAAACAGTTAAAAGAATATGGAAGTGCTCAGGGCTATTTTGGGCAGTATTTTGCCTCAGAAAAGGACGGTATTTTGGCTCAGAAATATTCTACCTACTAAAGGTATTGAGCACGACAACAAAAGAATAATGTATAGTCAATAAGCAAGCAGAGCAAAGTTTTATTTGCCTCAGACATGAGTATTTAAGATTACATACCTGAGATGCCATAGACGTTTGAACTTTCATATATTGACTCGTGCCGCTTAAAGGTAGCTTGCCTTTTGGGGCCTGTGGGCTTTTCTGATGGAAGATCTACACTGAAAGGATTAAGCAAGAACTTGTTCAAGCAATCTTATATGGTCTCTGGGTGAATTAGGAATTGTACTTACAATGAGTGTCACACAGAGATCTGGCAGATTAGATTCATCAGACTCTCTCCTAGCTTTCCTCTTCATAGCAGTTTTCTGACTTGCACATTTAAACATAAAAAGACAAAAACATCCTGCACTTTTTTAGGAAAGGTTGATTCTCACACTCTTTCCCCGAGGTTGGAGAAGGGCATCTGCCAGTCCTCACTGAGTTGCTCAAAGGCTCGCCATGCCAGGATGTTTTCCTCTCTAGGAAAGTGACTGGGGCTTGTACTAGTCATGCTGAGCCCTGGAGATAATGCAAAACTTCTCCAGAGAGCAGAATGCCATCATCTGGACACTGAAAAACCAGCACCAAGTCTGCCTGCCTTTAAGTGTATAAGGTAGGCCCAATGTTTGAGAATATGTAATTTATTTTAAAAAGTAGGATGCAAATCATCCACCTCTTGCTTGCCTAAAGTTCACTTCACTATCACTGCATTTTAATACTGGCAACATTTTGTCACATTTAGATAACAAAACAACTATTAAGGAAATGATGCCTATAAGTGCAAAATGAAATAACTGGTTTTCATGGCACAGAACTTGGCTTTTGATGATACAAACTAAACGTCAGCACCTATTAGTCAGTTTACTAAACTGGGCTGAAAAGTAAATGACGGAGTACAATCTATTTCTACCATTGTCCCTCTAAAAGTTTCTCAATTTGGGAATGGTTTAAAAGAGAATATTGAACTGTGTGGCCAGTAAATCAGATGAACAATGTACTCCTGTCACAGAAGACTCTCCAACACAGACTCAAGAGCCATGATGCTAAGGCAGGCAGACAAGTTTCAAAGCACAGTTTTAACATAATGCATGAAACTTCCTTCTTTCAACAACTAGCTTACTGAATATTAAATTAAATTGTAGAGGCAGTAGAGGTTTAATGGAAAATAACACCATAAGGCTTGAAAGAACTCCAGACTATTCTGTAACTGAGCTTGGGAACAGTCAAGTAGAAAGGGAATGGTCATAATTATGGGCACAGCAGAATTTATTTCAGATGGGTGCTTTGCTTACACTTGCTAATAAACAAACAGCACTCCAAGTAACTGGGTGAGTGAGATTCTGGGATAAACCACTAGAAGTAATGGATAGGAGAGTATTCATCTTTTGGGTTAGTATCTACATCGTGTACTGGGCAGGTCACTTGTAACCAGAGATGGAAAACAGTGGTGGATCACACGCCACTGGACTGAATCACTTGTGACAACAGTTGAGCAGAACCCACAATAAATTTTTTAAAATGTCCCAAACTTACTTTTCTGATTCTAGTGAAAGCTGTTTCATTTCTAAACTGATGTTCCGTGGCTTAGGGAGGGGTTTGGGTTTGACAACAGGCTCCTTTCTACACCAGATTGCAAATCCACTCATGTCCCTAGAATGAGAAATACATTTTTTTAAAAAAAAATCAAATCACTGCTCTTGTAGAGCAGCAACAAACAAAGGTCATTGCAAGCAACACCTCACCCGATACGCAAGTAGTTTGGAACAACTTTGCTTTTGCTGCTCAGCAGAATGTCAAAGACAGCTGTTTCTACTGTACCCAACGGCATTAGCTTGACACATAGCCTCTTCTTCTTGGAGATGGATGTCTCTGCAGGAAGAAGCAGAAACCAGGGACACTGATCTTTTAAGGAGCCTCGCACAGTGGGGAAAAAATTAGCCCTCCTAACACAAGATTTAGCACTGCTGGGAAGCAAGGTATTTTTGAGAAGAAAAAGGAATGGTCCTCTAGCCCTCTGCACTACAATCAACACACAAAGAAAAAAGAGAGAAAGCACAAATTTTTACCATATTCCCCCCCCCACAAAAAAAAAAAAAGGGGTGTGGTGAGACAGAAAAAGAAAGAGTTCATGACCACAGTGCAGTCAAAATGGGGATCAGATCAAAGGGAAGTATGCGCATTCACTTATACTTCCACATTGATGTCCGTTATTCATTTTGGAAATGCAGCATTCTAACATTATAGCAAAAGCACTGGGTACAGAAACAAGACACTGGCAGCATCTTCCAAACTTGTAATTATCTGCAGAGAAATCCTGTACATTCTACACTGTGTTCATGTTTGTTTGATCCAAATTGTGGCTTTCCATTCCTGCAACATACTCTAGGGTTACAACTGTACAACACAGGGCCAAACTACACTACTCTAAAAATGTAGTATAGAGTTGCATGTGACTCTTTCCTTGGTAGCAAAAGTGCGTATGATTCCTATGCAGAGCAGGACAAGCTCACAAATCAGTGGGAGAGAAGCTTAAACCTCCCCATCTGCTTTTTAATGTAATGTTTGGCAGGATAGGGGGTATCAAAACTCTACTGGTGCCTCAGGGGATATTTTTAAGAAAGCTGTACTGGGACAATTTAAAATACAAAACAGATGAGGGAAGTTAAACTTGTTTCCAATCTAGATCAGGGCCACATGTGCTTACTCAAGAGCAGTGCCACTCAAAATAGTGACCTGTAGACCATCAGCAGTTCATGAGCCCTCAGCCGCTAGTCCTTTGTGAGTTTCCAGTTGTAGCCAACTGGCATTAAATATGGTGCCAGTCTCTGGCACACTAGAAGACAAATTGCCAGTCCACAGTGCCTCAGATCCACTGCTCCAACATATATAAGTCCCACATAGCTAAATGATACATGTTTAATGTATCATGCAGTTTGATCCACAAACCTCTGTAATACAGATTATCTGATACAATTCCATGTTTCTCTGTTCTATAAACAACAGATATAAGATTACACAGCTCAATGGAAAGGATAATAATGCTTGCTAAGGTAGAAGAGAGTAGAAAAATAAGGAGAATGCACTCCAGGTCGAAGCCACGTCCCTGAATCTGCAAGACCTGAGCGCAGCAGTTGATTGCTGGGACTCTTAGAAGTCTCTCATTCACGGGGTAACTATGAGTTGAAATTGACTTCATAGGAAATAACAACAACAACAAATACTGACAGATGCTATTAGGTTTGTTAAAGTTATAAGGAGATTTTTTTAATACAGGCAGACTCACTTGGATCCAAAAATTCTTTAACGTAGGTGTATCCATGAGGTAGTGGTGACTTCTCACTCAAGATTATGACATCATACAGTACATCTCCTGTGGGATTCTAAAAAGAAGCAGATTCCATTAAGTCTGCAAGCCACTTTAGAATCACATCTGTGTGTAGCCTGTCCCAGCAACCCTGATGCTGTTCCTACCACATTGTTTATCTCTGACATATAAGAGAGGTAGTAACCAGACTTCTGTGCAAATCCTTTTCCAAAGTTGGCAGGTGTTCCTTCCACAGTAGATGTGATCTAAGGGCAGTAAAAAAAAAGAAAGGACATTTAGGGAGCAACAGGAAAAAGTACAGCCATGTCCAGTTCACAGTGGACTGTGAAGACCACTGACCTATGTAGCTCAGTATGGTGCTTATTAGCTAGTGGTAGCTTTCAGACAACACTCTGAACACAGTAACAGGTCTCACAAAGGAGCAGTTAGCTTCCCAAAGGACAGGGACAGCTGAATCTCCAGGGAAGTTACTTTTCTGTTGTTAATGGAGGTGAAATTTTATTACCTGTCTTTTATTGTCCTTTGTCCCTGGTGTTTCCGTGGCCAGGAAGGGGAGTGGCCTCTGCCTGCACTGAGATCCCTCAATAACACCTTAACTGATAACAGACTAACATGCAAGACTGAAGGTAGGCCTGTGACTTTTAACATCTTCACTTTTTTTCTTCTGTATGGTTTTTAGCATTTTTGCCTGATGAAGACGCCAGTAAAGCTTTGGAAGTTTACATGATTCATTTTCTGCATTTTGGCTGGTCAATCACTCTTTTGTGAATTTTGGATTTTGTTCTAAGCAGCAGGCCTTGTGGACCCCATGCCTGGGTTATTTCAGCAAATGAAGACAATGCAGCATAAAGAGACTGTGTGCACGTCTATTCTCCGAGACATGGACTCAAAGCCAAGGAGTGTCATATAGTGAATTCCCCCTTAGCAAACTTTCTTTTGACAAATGTCAAAGGAGAAAAGCAAATTTACAAGACTTGCAAAGCTTTGGAATGCCACTGAACACTTTACAGAAAATATGTTTCATGAGCTATCCCAATGATAAGGTGCTATTCATTTAAAGAGCACAATGACACAGACTGAAGGTGAAGCACAAAAATAGCAGGTGAGGCAGGCAGGAAGCAAAGCAGTCATTATCTCGTAGCCAGGTGAAAACATCAGGAAAGGGTGAAGCAAAAAAGGAATGAATAGGCCAGACCAACACTAGCCAAACCAGTTTAGTGTAAGTGAGGTGTAACCTTTGTACTACAGCTGTGGTGAGTGACTGAATAGGCCAGTGACTGTTTCCTCAACAAATTATCACTAGTGACCTGTAATTATTGTCATCTTAACTTCTGCAATAAGCTATGCTCAATTTACTTCACAGTCAAGGAAAACTAATGAGCAGGCAGATTTCATTCACTATAAGTTTATTCTTTCTTCTCTTTCTAGTGCCATTTTCTTGCCAAGCAGACATATTGCAGGTCATTAATCTGCACTAATTCCTGTTGTCCTCAGCGTCTTTTCTCTATTTTTAATTCTCTTCTCAAGCCTCCTTCTTTGCCCCTTCCTTCATTATTTTTAGCTGATGACTTTACTACTTTCTTCAATAACAAAATCGAAACTATTCGCTCCTCCCTTTCTGTTCTTGGCTCTTCCTTACTTCCAACTTATCAATTGTCCACTCATCTTACACTCTCTTCTGTTCCCGTCTCGCTAGATGAATTGTCTAAAGTTCTGAAGTCTTCTAATCCTTCTACCTGTCCCTTGGATCCTATTCCTTCTCAATTCTTAACAACTATTTCTCCTGCTATTCTTCCTTTCTTGTGTCATGTTGTTAATTTGTCTCTTTCTTGCTTGCTTTTAAACATGCCACTGTTCCCCCAATTCTTAAGAAGCCTATGCTTGATCCTTCTTCTCTTACCAACTATTGCCCTATTTCTCTCCTGTCTGTCCTCTCTAAAGTGCTGGAACATGTTGTTCATACATGTTGTCTTTCCTTTTTGTCTCAGGCTGCTATACTTGATCCTTTTCAGTCTGCATATTGTCCTTTACACTCCATGGAGACAGCTCTTACTAAAATAACCAATGATCTTCTCATAGCCAAGTCCCAGAGTCTATATTCTATCCTTATTCTTCTCGATCTTTCGGCTGCCTCTGATATGATTATGTTCTCTTGTTAGACTCGCTTCATGTCTTAAGAGTTCACGGGTCTGTTCTTAGTTGGTTTTCATCCTATCTTTCTGGCCGCTCATTTAACGTGGTAGTTCGTAATCATAAATGCTCTTCCTTTCCTCTCTCAGTGGGGGTCCCTCAAGGTTCTGTTTTCGGCCTTCTCTTATTTTCTCTTTACACTCTCTCCCTAGGTAATCTTATTAGTTCTTTGGGGTTTCAACATTATCTCTATGCTGATGATATTCAACTATACTTTTCCTTCTCTGAATTTTCAAAGGATACTGAAGATTGTATTACAGAGTGTCTTTCTGGTATTTCTTCATGGATGCTTCACCACCGTCTTAAACTTAATATGGCGAAAACAGAATTACTCATTTTCCCCCCAAAACCTTTACCTTCCATTTTTTCTATCACTGTCAATAACACACTTATCCATTCAGTGAAAGAAGCTCGCTGTCTTGGATTCATTTTTGACTCCTCTTTGTCTTTTACTTCCTATATTGAGACTGTTGCTAGGTCATGTCGCTTCTTTCTTTATAACATCTCTAAAATTCAACCCTCTCTATCCCCCTCTTCTGCTAAGACTTTAATCCATGCTCTTGTTATTTCTCATCTCAATTACTGTAACCTTTTACTTACTGGTCCTCCTCGACCTTATCTTTCCTTTCTGGCCTCTGTTTTTCACTCTGCTGCTAAAATTATTTTCTTAGCCTGCCATTTCGATCACATTACCCCTCTCCTGATCTCTCTTCATTGGTTACCTATTCCTTGTAGGATCCTTTATAAACTTCTTGTTTTGACTTTTAAGGTCTTACATAATTTAGCTCCTCTTTATCTTGCTACTCTTTTCTCTCCTTACCAGCCCACTGGAAACCTACATTCCACAAACACTTGTCTTCTTACCCAGCCTAGAGTCTCTTCCTCTTTAGCTTAGTTACGCTCTTTTTCTCTCGTTGCCCCTTATGCGTGGAATCGCCTTCCGGTGACCTTGCGAACTGCTCCTTCTCTCAATGTTTTTAAATCTAAATTGAAAACTTTCTCATTTTCCGAAATTTTTGGAATGTTCGATTAGTTTTTATTGTTAATTAGATATTGTAGTTTATTGGCATTATAGTAACGTTATGTTGCACTGGTTGTAACTGCATATACCCTTGACTTTTTTCATTTTCTATATCTTCATTTTATTATGTATTTATCTAAGTCAACTGTTGCATTTTAATTTTGTTAAGCACCATGTATATGGATGGTGCTATATAAATAAAAGATAACAGTCAAAGACTTTTGACAGCTAGCAGTGCTGTAGAAAAAGAGAGACAGTAGTGTACATAAAAGAAACTGAGATCCAGAAGAGAGATGATTTTTAGCACTCAAAATCTCATAATTCCTATTCAGACTAAAGTATCAGTTAACTTTGCATTTTATTGACTTAACACAATACACTAAAATTAACAATACTGTCATGTAGACTAGAGCTGCTGTGTCATGTTACACTGGATGGCTACCCATTCAAAAGCTGGCTCAGTTCCAGAAAGTTCCCCCGTCTTTCCAGCCAAAATTCTGTTCAGCCATAATTTCACCAGGACACCCCTGGTAAAACAATAAGATCTATAATTTGTGTAACATGTCCTGCAGGTTCAAAGAACTTTGCATATATTATGGTAGTAAAATAAGCTGAATTCTCTTGTGAGAATGGCATTGCCCTATTATGCAATGTGAATGCATAAGAGTGTGAGGGTAACTGCTTACCTAAAATCATGAATTCACACCTATAGTGGGAACTTCCCAGGTCACACATATAGCCACTAGGCTACAAGCACATGAAACCAAGCCACAGTTTTCCTATCTCTGAAAACAGAGCTTCCAAGCAGCCTCCCTCATAAGAGTACAACCAGGTAAATACTTAGTTCTTTTAAAAGGAATATTGCTATATGGATACAGATGCATGTGTATTTCAGAACTAGGTTGGTCCACCTAGCCCAGTATGGCCAAAACAAATGGGCAACAACTGTCCAGGGTATGAAGTGAACAGTTATTGCCCAAGCCAATGTGAAAATGCCAGCAACTGAACCCACTTTTGCATCAACACAGTTGCTCTCCTAAGCCCTTCTCAATAGCTTTGTATAACACGCACAAAACCATTTTTCTCCTCTCCATCCATGATCACGTTATGGGCAATTGGGATGTTTTTAAAAAGAAATTAGACAAATACATGGAGGAGAAGGCTGTGCACATCTACTAATCATGATAACATCTAGCGGGCCAAAGGCAGCAAGCCTCTGCACATCAGCTACTGGGGGACATAAGGTAATTCATGCCCTGTACATTTCTCAGAGGCAATGATGGACCATTGTAGGAAACTGGATACTGGACCAGAAAGATCTATGGTTTGACCCAGGGGGGTTCTCTTTATATAAAGGAAGAATGGGCAGACATTTTATTTAACCATTTCTTGTGTTTTATTCACATCCTACACTGTTAAAGGAGTCTAGAACAGGCTTGTTGCTATGTGCCTTTGATCCAACTTATTGGCAACATAGGGTTTCTTGGTAAGATTTACTCAGAGGAGGTTGTTATTGCCTTTCTCTACAACTTAATATGCTGTAGGCTATGTTTCAGAGAAAGACAATGGCAACTCTCCTGTGAGTATTCCTTGCCTAAGAAAACCCTAAGGAATTCATAGGGTTGCATAAGCCAACAGGTAACTTGAACATACATACATATACACACACACGAGTGAGTGTGACTTGCTCAGGTTCACACACTGGATTTCCAGGGCTGTACAGGGACTGGAACTCTGGTTTCACAAAGTCCTAACACAAAACATTATAGCCATGTTTAAATATTTGAAAAGATGTCATACCAAAGAGAGAGCGGGCTTCTTTCCCGCTGCTCCAGAGACTAGGACAAGGAGCAATGGATTCAAACCGCAAGAAAAGAGATTACACCTGAACCTCAGAACTTCCTGACAATCAGAGCTATTCAGCAGTGGAATATGCTGCCTCGGAGTGTGGTGGTCTCCTGCTTTGGAAGTTTTTAAACAGAGGCTAGATAGTCATCTGTTGGAAGTACTTTGATGTGTGTTCCTGTATAGCAGGGGGTTGGACTGGATGGCCCCTGGGGTCTCTTCTAACTCTATGATTCTGTGATTCTAAAACTCATCATGCTGGTTCTTCTCAGAAAAATATTGGCAAGAATTTTGACATTTTATTAGCATAAGGGTCACTGCATCAAACTGAGCCAGTGTGGTGTAGTAGTTTGAGTGTTCAGCTAGAATACTGGCAGTCCAGGGTTCAAATTCCTGCTGGAAACCTATTGGGTGATCCTAGGCAAGTCACACTTTTTCAGTCTCAGAGGAAGACAGTGGCAAATCTACTCTCAAATTCTGCCAAGAAAACCCTATAACTCGGTCTCTGTAAGTCAGAAATGATCTGAAGACACACAACAACTACATCAAACTCTTTCCAAACTATTCGCTAACCTGGAACATGTAGTGTGGTTTAAAAGATAGTTTACAAGTAATCAATCCACACCCATTAATTCTGGATATCTTCTTTATTCAAACTGGCTCTCCATTTCCAAGAATAGGTTAAGATGATAGTTAAATCAATGCTAATTGAGTCTGATGAGCACAGCTCACCACCCTAAGCCCTTTGGAGATGAAAAGCTGTAAATAAAATCAATAGGTTGCCACAATCGCGAACCTCTGTTCTTCCAAACTGAAGCACAATGTTGTTGAAGAAATGCCAGAACAGGAGTAGTCAAAGCCACAGGAACAGCAGAGTAGATTACAAAGCAAAGAAAGCTGCTGGGGCTCCCAAGCATTTAACTGCCACACCCCGTGCCCTAGCAACTCAAAATGCTTGAGAGATTATTTGTACTTCTCTTCCACCACTAAGGAAAGTTACTCTATACACATTCAGAGGTGCTCATCCTCACACTCAAGTGGTACTTTAAAAACGTGTTTCTAGTTTTAGACAACACTTCATGCACTTGATAAAGTGGCTCCAGTCCACAAACACTCATTTCATATAAATTTGTTAGGTCTTTTAAGTGTCAGAGTTTTTCCAATCACAAATTAAAGCTCTGAATAGTAATGAAAAGGCAGAGAGTAGAAGCCTATGTTCTATTCTCACTCTCTCCTTTCTGTGTATTTTTTTTTTTGTTGGGGGGGGCATACATTCTATTTTTTAAATTCATTTTTCTTGCTTTCACATACATCCTCTCCTCTCCCAATAATAGGACCCAAGGCAGCTCACATGATTTAAAACAAACAAACAAACAAAAAACAAATACACAGTAAGCCACGAAATGGAAAAGCAAACAGATTTCATCTTAAACTACCCAATGAATCATTTCAAAAGCACCTGTCAGAGGAAAAGGAAGTACCGCTAACTTTCTCCCCTCCCCACCTTAAATTTCAGAGGGAAAGAATGCAGAAACCACTTGAAATTTCAAAGAGGAAGAAGGATCAAGGGCTGGGGTAAGAAACAGAACTGGAATGAGGTGTAAGGCTGGCAGGTGTCCCTTATATAAGGGATGTTCCCTTACATAAGAGTTGGAAAGCTTTCCCTTTTTATATTGACTGGACAAGATGGCCAAAAAAAAACCCACAAAGAAATCATCTTATTTTGGGGGTGTGGAGCCTTCATAGAGACAGGACTATGCACACCATGTAATGTAGGAATCAGGACAGTACGTTAATTTTACTGACGAATACATGGCCAAACGAACTGAAATCAAGGCTTTTTTTTTTCCCGTTTGGTATTTAGACCACAAACCTCTTAACAGCTGGTTCCTGAGTGCCAACCCTGAACCCCATGGATTTTGACCGTCCTTTATCGCTACTTTGAAAACCTGGCACAACTACCGCGGGTAGGGACCAGAAAGGGGATGGCAGGAGGGGAAGAGAAAGGGGGCCATTTCCGCACTAGGCTGTTATAGCGCTATTATCCCACTTTCAACATCCTATGGAATCCTGGCCAGGCCCTTCCCTAAACTGCAAACCCCAGGATTCCATAGGATGCGGAAAGTGGAATGATAGCGCTATAACAGCCCAGTGCGGAAACAGCCTAGCAGAAAAGTCCTTTGGGGATGATGTGTTGACGTGCCACCCCCCCATATCAGTGGGTGGGCGGTGGCAGGCTAGAGGACCTCCAGGAGCCCCACCTGTTACTCGAGAGCAGGAGACCCCCCAAGACCCTCCCCCCACAAATGGGGTCCGCTTCTCCCCCGGTACTTCCCAGCAGAATAAAAATTCTGAACAACTGGAAAGCGACCCTTCCCTTCCGCCCTGCCCTGCCCTGCCCTTGCTGAGGGGACGCGTTCCTCTCACCACAGTCCAGCCAGCGGCTGCCACGTTGGACGAGGTCCACGCGAGCCCGGTCAGCGGAGCGGTCATGGCGGCCCCGGGACGGCTCTCGCCCCTCTTCGGACCTGCGGAACCTTCCTAAATGAACGAAATAGACCAAATTAATGGCATTAAAACGAGAGGCGGCCAAGAGACCTCCTCCGCCTCCTCCTCAGACCGACGGACAGGACTGCGGGAGGGGGAGCTGCCCGGACTCTCCCTCCCTCCCTCCCTCGGCCCCGCCCACCGGAGAAGACGTTAGGCTCCCCGTCTGCTCGCTCACAATGGGCCTCTCCCGATTGGACGCGCTCATAGCCCCAGCGGCCAATGACGAGTTTCGTATCTCCGCGCCTCCTCCTGGGAAAGCCGGAAAAAGTTGGTGCCGTTGGTGCCGTTGGTTGGTGCGCGCGCCCTGTGACGTGTCACGGTAAAGAGCGGGGAATTTTGTCCCTTTGGTTATTAATTCTTTGTCTAAGGCCATTTCCGCACTGGACTGTTATAGCGCTTTGATTCCACATTCAACATCCTATGGAATCCTGGGGTTTGCAGTTCTGGGAGGGGCCGGCCGGCCGGCCCCTCCCAGAACTGCAAACCCCAGGATTCCATAGGATGTCGAATGTGGAATCAAAGCGCTATAACAGTGTAGTGCGGAAACGGCCTAAGTATCCTTAAGGCAGCAGCTCCTGCCTGATCCTGGAAGCTGAGCAGGGTCCGCCCTTGGACTGGAGATCACCCAGGAGTACCGGCAGGCTGTATTCAGAGGAAGGAACTGCCAAACCGCCTCTGAGTATCCATTGCCTAAGGAAACCCAAGGAAATTCATGGGGGTCACCATAAGGCAACAAGCAGCTTAAAGGCGCGCACACATAGACATACTTGTGCTATTTACGTTTTTTTAGTGGCTTAGGAGCCGCAGTGGCAGCTCAATTTCCCCCCTCCTACCCTTTAAAGCAGCAGCTTACTTAAGAATTCTCCTCCCTGAAAGCTCACCTGGTAAAAATTACTTTCTTCTCTGTGTATCTAATATATAAAAGTCAAATTTTGTTTGTTTGTCTTAGGCCAAGACCTCAAATCATTGGCTACCTGAGAAGATTCTATGGAAATCCTGGGTTTTGCAGTTTAGGGAGGGGCTTTTAGAAATCTCACCCAGAGAGTTCTTGGGTCTGGGCAGGTGCTATGTAGATGAGGCCTAGCAGCCAGGAGGAGGGCAGTGTACTCCCTCAGAAACCCAACCTCTGTATGTTAATAATTCTCAATACAGATTGGATTGGGACATATGGGGAAAAGTTACAGAAACTGGACAAGACAGTTTGGGGAATTAGAGACACAGGATCTCAAATCTTTCTAACAAGTATTAACATGAGAAAATAAAATCTTGGGCAAGGCTGGATATATACACTAGTATATATAGATATATATAAAAGTAACCACCAGCATACCCTATTTGCAGCTACATATGTAGCTGCACTTCGCTGCTGCTTTTTTCATAGAATGAAAGTTTGTACTAGGGATGGGTCAACCAAATCCTCAAATCCTCACCAAGGATTTGAGAATTCGCAAATCCGAATCCCCGTGCCAAAATGGTGAAAAGAATATTTCAAATCCACCAACCAAGCTTGTTTTTAATTTTTTAAAATTGGCACCTCCAGGGCCCGCAAAAAGCCTGATTGGCCAGTGGGCTGCTGGGCACATGAAAGTTGTGGCATAAGGCCACACGCACGCACCGGAGGCTGCCTGTGCTCAGTCAGGCTGCCTCCCTCTGCAAAGTAGTATAGTTAATTATTCTCTATTCTTTTGATTTGAGACTAGAAGGTAGGGATTGGGACTTACTGAGACTGGACTAGAGACTGGACTTGAAAGTCCCTTGCAGGACTTCAGACTGGACTTGAGGGCAGAGAATAGAGGCAGGTGTTTTATTTTAAGTGCCTTGTTGCAGGACTTGAGACTTGACTGGAGACTGCAGGGTGCAGAACTGACTGGACTTGAGGCTTGACTTGAAATAGCTTGCAGGACTTGAGACCTGACTCCAAGGACAGCTGAAAGATTCTTTTGCATGGCTCCCTTGCAAAGCTCTTTCATACATAATTCTGGGGTTTGTAGTTTTACAAGGTGTCACAGCCTTCTCTGCCAAAGTGTGCTGATGCATCACCAAACTACAAGCCTCAGGCTGCCATAAGGAGCTATGCAAAGAGAATCCAGTTTTGACCTGGATTATTTCTGTACTGTAGTATATGGTCCTGTTTACACAGGCAGGAAAATGTGAGATTAATCCACATTTTCCTACCTGTGTACAAAGAGCTTTCGACTCATTTTCAATCTGGGGAGATCCTGAGGCAAAACTATGAGAATTGTCCTGGCCAGATTTCTTCAAAGGGAGAATTGCCTTTGCCTAGGCTTTTGCTAAGGCTAAGAGAGTATCTTGCTCAAGATTATCCTTGCCTTTTTTTCTTTTTGAATTGTCAACCCAGGAGATGGCATCATCTCAGGCATCCTCCAACATCTGGAACTACTTCCAAATTACATGTAATGAGAATTATGCCTGTTGCACTCTGTATTCTGCAAATATATCCAGAGGGAAAGGCTCACATACTATTTCAGCCATGTGGAAACATATCAGAACCCAACATTCAACCCAATTTCAAGAATTGAAAGGTAGAAGCATACCAGCCACAGGGACTCCAGCTTCACCCTTAAGCCCTGCTGTGACTGTCAAAGCTGAGTCCCAACATGAAGACAGTACTGACACAGATGATACAGCTGTTATTGGGACGCTGGCACAAGTTCCTTCAAGTGCTAGTCCAAATTTAGCAGCTTTCTCCTTTGGAGAACCAAGCCCTTTTGGAATCACCCCCAGTGAAACGCAAGACATCTTTTTTCCAACCAACTCTGAAAGCATTCATGTACACCACCCAGTTTCAAGCCTGAAGATAGAAGAGCTAAAGCCATCACAAGGTTGGTTGCCGAAATGATCTGCAGAGATAACCAGCCATTGTCCATAGTGGAAGATAAAAGGCTTCAGAAAGTTGATGAGCCACAGTACAGCATCCCAAGCAGGAAACACTTTGCCCAAAAGGTGATCCCAGAGATATATGAAGAGGAAAAAAGAAATGTGGAGAATCTTTTAGAGAACACTGACTTTGTTGCAGTGACAACTGACATGTGGACCTCAACAAGTTGTGATTACCTCAGTTTGACAGTTCACTTCATAGATGACAACTTTTGAGTACCATCACTTGTGCTTAGAATGCATTCCCTTTGCAGAGGCTTCCCACACAGCATCTGCTATAGAAGCTTTCACCACCACCACTATGAAAGAATGGAATCTCTTGCACAAAGTTGTGTGTCTCATGACAGACAATGGGCCAAATACGGTTGCAGCTTTGGAACGCAGTACCTTTGACCATTTGCCCTGTCTTGCTCACACCTTTCAGTTAGTTGTCAAAGATGGCTTACTGAACAAGACTGAAATTAAGGAGATCGTGTCCACCTGCCGGAGTATTGTGGGACATTTCAAGCATTCCTCTGAAGCCATGAAAGTGTTACGAGTTTCTCAAGCCAAGCTAGGTGTGAAACCCCATCTGTTGATACAAGATGAACTAACTAGATGGAATTCTCAACATCACATGCTCAGTCGTCTCATGGAACAAAAGCAAGCTGTTTTACTAGCTGCTTGAGTTGAATTTCCCAGTGGATCTGACTGCTCGACAATGGACCACTACAGAAGTGATATGACTCCTAGAGGTGTTTGATATAGTAACATTTGTGGCCAGTTCCATCTCAGAAATAATTCCTTTAGTGAATAGCACTTCTATTCTTCAAAACTTCAAAGCAACGTTAGGTTCCATCAAGGGTTTCTGAAATGACTTGCTGACATCTCTGAAGAGGTACTATCAGTCTGTGGAGATGGAAAAACTGTACGCTTTTGGAACTCTCCTGGACCCCACTTCAAAGCCAGTGTCTTTTTGAACAAAGAACAACTTGATCAAGTGAAATCAGCACTGGCCATGGAAATTTCTGGTCTTTGTTTGCAAGCAGATGTCACTGAGCTGCAGTCATCACAAGAAAGGCAAAGAGACACCACTCCAGCGTTGTGAAGTGAACCAGTTCATAGCATGTGGCGTCACTATGCTCAATTGATGACTCAATCTAGCAGCAGTGAGGTCAGTTGCATTTTGTCTCCTGAAGATGAAATCAGTGCCTACTTGTCAGAACCACTGCTTCCGCCATCTGCAGACATCTTCAAGTACTGGAAGGACAACCAAAAATATCCCAATTTGAAGAAACTGTCCAAAACGTTCCTAATCACACCAACATCGACAGTAATGTCAGAAAGACTCTTCAGCACATCAGGTGTCATAGCTGATAAAAAAACACAGTAGGCTAGACCCAGAACGAGTTAGAATGCTGGTGGTTTTGGACAAAAATCTGCGTTAAAGATTTCAGCTGTTTTTTTGTTTGTTGACATTGCCCTGAAACAGTTCAGGCAGGAAGTCTTACAAGTTTAAAAGTAACATGTTTTGATTGTTTTTAATTTTGTGGAAAGAATCAAGACTCAGGAGTTATGTACTTCATGTAGTAGATGAACATGTCAATTGCATTTGTATCTTCTTAATAAGAAGTATATGGGTATGTTTTCCTGAAAGTGAAAACTATTATTTAATTTGTTTTTCATTACACAAAGATGTCAAATTCTGCTTCAAAACACTTTTCAGTAGAAGTGCTTTCTTTCCCTTGCTTTTTAAACCCTTTTTTAAAAAAAAGGATTCGAAAGATTCAGATTCGTGGATTCCCAGAACCTTCCAGGGATTCAGATCCAGATTCGGAAAATTCTAGATTTGTCCCATCCCTAGTTTGTACAGTGTGGTTCTCCATTAAGTTCCTTCTCTATTCCCCTGTAATTCATCTATGTAATCTCCTGTCACATTCCACATAACTCCCAGAAGGGCTCAGAGGTCACCTATCAGGTGAGAATCATGTGGCCCTCCAGATGTTAGCAACTCCTGGTAGTCCTTGATAGCACAGCCAATGGCAAGGAATGCTGTAAGGTATAATTCAGTATCTGGAGGGTTTGACAATTCTCAACCTGAATCTACGCAGAAAGCTAGCATGTATGTTAATTGACATTTGGAACAATTCATGGCTTTGAATGGATTGCAGTTTTATGAAAAATGGTAGTGTCATACGGACCAGCATTTCACAGATGAAAACTAGGACAAGTGGTCAAACAACATCAGAATGTGGTCAAGAGGGCAAAGGCTATTAAATGCAAGAAAACAAACCAGGAGAGACTGTAGCAGTTTGTTTTTTTCCTGAGCCAGTAGGAAGGGCAAGTTTCTGTCCCCCACCCTACTTTAATTAATTGAGGGCAAATTATTTTACACTTTGAACTCAGTTTGCAGAAACTGAAGTAGCTGAGGACAAAGTGGGAGGAGGATAAAGAAGTCAGGATATTGTAAAAGCAGTTGAAAAAGTGGAATGACAGAGATTAATTAGGACTTCCTGTACCAGATTGGGACAGTTTGCAGAATATGCATTGTAAGTGGACACACCTCAGAAAAACACTCCCCACTACATTTTGGTGCAGGTTCCACTTGCATAGCCTTTTTAAAATTTTAGTTCTTTATTAAAGTTTAAAATACAATAAAAATAAGCAACAAAAGAGGATATGTGTGTTATTCCACAACTGTAAACCATACATATACTTTCCTTTGCACTTCCATAACTTATCAAGAAATTTCTCATGTTTATATATTTAATATATTAACTGTTACGAATCCCCTTTGAACTTCCTCCTACCTACTACTTGGGTATCTAAATAATTTTCAAACCTTCCACTAATGTCTTTTTGTGTGTACAAGTCTGCTACTCCACTGTCTAACAGATTTTTTTCTTCTTTGCTACAAAATCAGTTCAGAAATTGAAGACCTTCATTTATTACTTGTGTTTTATCACTCAATCCATCATGCATTATTGTCTGTTTCTTGTCTATTGACCTAATTTTTCCATCTTTCCCTTAAATATTTCAGAGATGGGTTCCATTCGTCTTCAATTTCTTTAGTCAAAGTTCCATTAATTTGATAGGTCAAAAAATCATGGTTCTTCATCTCTAGTAAATACGCTAACCATTTAGTATATCTATATCCAGGGTTATTCTATTTTTTCCAGTTCTTTGCAAATAAGATTCTTGCCATCAATTGCATAGCCTCTACAGTGAACTCCTGTGACCCAGTGCCCTGAATTCACCAGAAAAACAGGACAAACAAATAAGGGAATTGATCTGACACACTCAGAATAAGTATGCATTAAATCTAAGTAGTGTAACCAAGACATTCTCTTCCCTGGAGACCATAAATACCTCCTTCCGTATAGGACACTTTACAGAGTTGCTCCACTGCTCAAATATCAACTTCTTCCCTTGTCTGTCTTGCATGGTACAGCCTGAAGACCCTTCACCTTGATTAAGCCCAGACCATAAAATTTATAAAACAAAAGGTAAGTTTAACAAACACAGAATTCCCTGATAGAACTTGTGAGTTTATACCACTAATGGAAATTGAGAAGGTAGGAGGTAAGATGTCCAAGTAACTAAAAGTAGGGCAAACTCAAGGCTGTTATAGCAAAGGAGCATATATATTTAATAACTGTCAACCTTCCAATTAAGTCAGGGATGGGCATCTTGTAGCCATCCAGATGCCGAACCCTTATTAGCCCATGCAAAACAAGCAGTGGTCAAGGACAACCCAAGCTGGAATACACATGGTGCAGCCCAGCACAAAAAGATTTTCACAACATCTACAAATAGAAGGTTTATTTTTAAAGAGAAATCACAATACCAAAGAAGGTGCTTGAGGCAAGAGAACAACAGTTCCCCCCACAACACATTTGCAGGTTTGATCTTCACAAATTTGATTCCTTTCCCTTCCACCCAGCCAAAAGGCAAGGGAATGGGAAGGGGAGTACAAAAAAGGAAGCCATACTCATGTTCACTTGCTTAGTTGGGTGGCAGGGAAGTTATTAACAGCTTTTCAACTTTTGCAATGGTTCTGCACCCTGAATCCTCATGAAAGTAGAGGGGCTACTGTTCACACATGAAATACCTGCATATGAATATAGGGTTTCTATTATTTCAGATAACAGTGCAAAAGTATTCACAAAACGTAGGTGCCATCTCAGTGACAGAGAGCTCAATAGAGAGAAAGGGAAGATCCTTCCCTGGTGCCTTCTTTTCCTTGCTTCCTGTCATCTTAATTAGCCTAATGGGCAGGCCCAAATGGTTGGGTCACTAGTAGCTTATGCCCTCTGCTTGTAGGAGAAAAGTTGAATAAAAAGGGGAAGTATTCAATGACTGTATTCAGTTTTTCATTCTTGGAGAACTTTGATATAGAAGTTCCAAGTGCTCATAGCAGGGCTTTTATTGTTCTTTTTAAAATGTAAAAGAAAAATCCGAAGAGTCCAATACTATGCTGTCTTCCTGTGAAATCAGAATTTTGAGTAAAGGAAATGTTTTCTCTGCTATCTTCTACACAGTCCAAGTGCATTGTGTTTGCCACATAGGGTGAGATCAGAAGGAAACATTCTCTCCTTACCTGGTGGCAAAAATGGGAGTACTGTCAGCTAAAGATCTGACAAATAAAGAATTTTTCTAAACTATCCTCCTGTCCAGCTCTGGGGCAAGAATGCCATTGCCCTTAAGAGATACAGCTCACATCAAGCAGAAGAAAAAAGACCACAGCAGGAAAAGATGTTGAGAACCAGATGGCAGTGATGTTGTATCCAAACCCTGCAACTGGGAAAACAACCCCACTGCCTCTACCCATCTGGAGGTGGAAGTGCAGCTCGTTTCGCCTGGAGCAGTGTGAGCAGTTTCCGAGCTGGTGATTTTTCTAATCTGTTGAAAGTCCTCGATGCTGAAATTGAAACAACAAACTTTACTTGTCTCCAGATACTTGTCTGATTAAGCAAACACTATTTCTTACTGTAGCACACCCATGCCAAATGTTTTGACCTGCAAGCCTTGACATTTGCAGAACAAAAAGAAATCATCTTCATGGCTTGAGCCAAAATCCTTTCCACTTCAAGCCCTTGGTCACCTGTCCTCTAGAAGACTGGCACAAAATGTTGTCATGCTTTTTCCAAATTTCCCTTGCAGATTTATCAGCCAGTAGATTTCAACCTAATTCTTTAGAGCTTCTTCAAAGAAGCTGTTAATGTAAATATATGTATCGTGTGGAGAATAAAGCAAGGTGATTAATCTCCTGCTTCCACGTATCTTTGATGCCTCAGTTACTACAACCACTGCACCACTTTAACACTATCACATGGTGGACTGTGTGCTATTCATACTCCCAACTCAAGTATACTCATCGAACGAAGTGTTGGGTGGTGAGTCAACACTTAGATAAATCTCACTGAAGTAATGTGTCTGTTCCAGTTGTGACCTGAACACTGTAATGGGCTTGGGAATGACTATGATTTGGATCCAGACTTGCCCTCCACCAAATAAAAGGGCTCCATCTGTCCATAGAAAGTACTAAAATCCTATGAAGGAGATAAGGAGGCAACTCTTTTCAATTCCCTCTGCATCATCTCATGCTGCTCTGGATGATCCCCCAGCCCTCCTGAATAGCTATTCAGAGAACACATGGTGCTGTCAGAGGCGGAGGGAGAGTAGAGTAAACTAGCAAAAGTTGCTTCCCCAATTGTATTCTCCTCAGCACAAGGCTGGGGACACCCCCATATCTTCTCACTTGCTGTGGGAAGGATTGTTTCCAGACAATCAGGAAAGGAAACATTCACAAATTGGAAGAGAACTGGCTGAGCTAGGTATGATTACAAGAATGTGGTCAAGTGTGTGTCTAATAAAGATTTTGGACTTACCTGCATGATAACCTCTGAATCATTAATTGGAAATACATTTTGACAGATGCTACTAAATACATCATGAAATTTAAATAGGTGTAATTTGGAAAAAAAATAAGTGCCTAAACTTTTGTATTTTGTAATTCAATTATGAAGTTCACAGATGGATAGTATAGTAGAAAGTCAACAAACAGATGTTCCAAGGGGGATAAAACAAATTCATTAAAAAGTCCAATAGCAATCAGCCTTCAGAACCAAAGAATACATCTACATGATACAAACTTTTCAAACTGCTATTGGGGGTTTAGTTTGACAGGACAGCTTGCAGTTACAAATCTAGATTTTCACACTAAGGAAGCATTAACTAGTTTAGACAATTGGGCAAGGATTCTAAAATAATTAGACAAATTACCAGTCATGGGTTGAAAAATAAAGTAAAAGTGATTCACTTTCAGTGTTCTGCTTATCAATACTGAAAGAAAAATCACATGTGATACATTTGGGAGTACACTCCACTCCAAACAGGCATATGCAGAAGGAAGTTGACTGAGATTTTGTTGTATTGTTCAATATTATATTCAGGTCTCCCTAGTCAAAAGAAGAAACTGTTCCATGGCTTACCAAGTTGTGCTGATAGCTGCTGAAGGTACCGTGTAACGTCTTCCATATAAATGTGACAAACCTTGACCATTTGATGGATTTCATCCAACTGAGGACACAAACATTTTAAAGTGAGAAACCAACAGAGAGCTGTTCTACCCTGATGCCTGGACATGATCAATGACTTCTCCAGTTCTTGTGACTGCTGCCATCTAAACTAGATACTGTTCTAGTATCTCTTCTAATAACTTCTAGACCTGTTCAGGAATTCAGCAACAGTTCCAAAGTCCCAGCTGCTAGCCATTATCCTTATGCAATCGGAACCTTAATTCGAGCACTGTCTAAGTCCCAGCCACTGAATATCATTCAAGAATCCATACATCCTGATTGAACTTTGCAGCTATACATTATTTGCAGTTACTCTGACCTATTCTCTCAAGTCAGTCAGAACCACAAGAAAAAAGAAGAGTCATGAGACACATTTTGTGCCACAGGGTGCAGAGACATGAAAACCACTGATTCCTTCCATCCCTTCTCAAACAGCACTCCCAGTGTAGGGATGTGATCATTTGTGTGAATGCCTTCCAGTGTTTTCTGTGCTGTACAAATAACTCGGGAGATTTTCATGCTATTCTGGGATCATCCAGCCATTTTCCTGTCCATCTCATTTTTTTGTTTTAACTTCCTTTTCTAACAAGTCTGGGAATAAACTGGAGCAAAAAGGCAGAAGTACAGAAAACCAGGAAAGGGCAAAAGTGGACTCTGGATTGTTAGATATTGTCCATCCTTGACCTATAGTCACTTCATGTGCTGGACGATGGCCTCTCTTTTCACATCTTTAAAACTCCTAAAAGTCAAAGTTCTCTGAGCCACATGCTGCTAAAAAGAGGGAGGAAAAAGCACAGGAAAAGCATAAAGCAATGACAACAAAATGACAACAGAATAGCAGGAAGAAACCAGTACAAAGACTTAAAAGCAATTAAGTTCCTAAAAAGCCTGACATTTAGTCAACTCTTTGTTCCTTTAGTATTATCTTCTTATATTCCCCCAAAGCTGCACTATTATGAAGCAGTCCAAAGTTTTCACGGTCCCACATAATTTGCCACATGCCACTAAATCAACTGCTTGTTTGGTATGAGTTTTAAAAGTAATAGCTATCAGATTTTTCTTTCTGTTCTCATTCAGAATCCTAGATGGCCTCACTCGCTGCAGCTAGTAGGCCTTTGCATCTTGTATGCAAACATTAAGAATCTTCCAGGTGTACAGTCCCTCTTCATTCATCTTGCTGTGGCTTTTCAGGACTCAGCAGAAATTCTCTTACACATTCCACCTTTCTCGTTTTAAAGCTTATCTTACCCATTTATTACTGGAGAGGCAGCTGCTTTCAGAGTTCTAGAAGTCATGTGCCTCATTAGAAGACACTCTTTGACAACTGGAGCTGCAAGCAACTGTGAACAAACTCCCTGGTCCTCCCTGACAATCAAAATTCAAGATTCGCTACTCACTCCTCTCTCTAGGTCATAAAACACCTCTCCTTGACGATCCAATATTTTCTGGTAGTCTGGTTTGGCTTGAAGTACATGAGCCTGGGATGCCCCAAGGTAGCGGGAAGGCTCTTGTGGTCCTTGCTTCAGTTCATACTGCTGCAGTTGCCTTGAAGACAAAAACATACAAAAGACTGAGTCTGTTACAAAGACAGTGTGATAACTAATCAGGAATGGGGCATTATATCTACCTCTATGGGAAACACAATGTCTTAGGAATTACTCTTTTTACAATACTAAACAGTGTGGAATTTCTATAAAAAATGCAAGCAAAGAAAATATGCAAGCATAGCTGGTGGATGTACTATTATATAATTATTAACATAAACATCCTCTATATACTAGACACTGTACATGAACAGATTTCTGTGAATGAGCTTGCAGACTAAAACTCTTTGGTCAAGCCAAGGAACAGAGGAATAGCTGAGATCAAACTATGCAACAAAAGTTAGGAATCACAGAAGTAGAAGAAGGAGATTAGAATACAAGCTGGCTATACAGCCAAACCACAATACAACATGTTCCCCCATTACAATCCAGCTATAGTGAGTTCTTGCCCAAGGAGATATTTGAAACATGTCTTTCTTGGCCTTCCTTGGTATACACTTTCTTTAACTCACTCTGAACAGACCAGATCCAGATATCTGTGCTCTTTATACACAAAACAGGCATCTGATAGTTATCAGGGAAGATTTCAATATGTATTGGTCATCATTCATCATATTAAGCCACATTTTAGTACTATGTGCATGGGTGAGTAAATTTCAGATGAGTGTGCTCAGCCTTCTTCCTCTCCTCCCATTTGTCTGGGAAGTTAAACTTTGAAGTTTTTGCTTCAGCAGTTAAGTTTTTCATACCACTAGACAGGCAAACTATGATTAACATTAACTGTGGCTAAAATTAAACGAGCCAAATACAATCAATCATTTTATTTATATCATCTTTTTCACTAAATGTGGGACTCAGGGCGGTTATTCACATTCAAACTATGATTTATGATTTCTCACGTGTTTGTTTTGCCCTAGTTAATATTAACCACAGAGCTGGATGATGCATTGAGTTGTGATTGACTAAAAGCTGAAGCAAAAGCTTCCAAACTCCCCCTTCCAGACCCATAGGAGGAAGAAAGGGGAACAAAGGAACCCACAGCTTGCTTGAGCTCCTCTCAGCTCATAGTCACTTTGATTCTTTTCTCTGTGGTGTGTGTGTGTGTTTAAGGATAAAAAGCTTTTACTCAGAAGAAACAAACACCAATCATAGGAAACAGATTTTAGCACGAAGAAAACGTACACCAGTGAACAAACACACTTTCAAAAGGTGCATTAACAAAAGAATATTATTTTTCTCTAAGTATGTACTGTACAAATCACACATTCCCACAATTATTACTACTATTACAAAAAAGAGCAGATTCTATATATGTTATTAAACAAGCTTCCAGCACTCAGATTTGCATTGATCTGCCATGCCATTTTCACCATGCTGAGTATGTAATTGCCTCCTACCAACCTAAAGGGTCCCAGTCTGGCTGGGAATCCTCTCTGCCCCTTTCCTAGCTCCACAGTCCAGAGGAAGGCCTAGGACTCTTTGGCCAGTGTTGCCAAGGTACTCCAACTACCCCTTCAGGTATTTTTTCCTGCTTCTGATTTGGAACAGGAACATGAACAGAAAAGCATTCTTGACCTCACTTGGATGCCCAAGATCAGAAACTAGTGGCAGTCAGACTACTGACCCCTGTCCATATTTAGTCCTTTCTGTGCCTCCTCCCACTTCAGCTTCTGAAATTTGGAGTGGCTCCTCTACTTTCACAAAGATTCAGGTGCAGAACTTGCAAAAGTGGGGAAAAAAACACAAATAACTCCCGCCACTCCTCCTCCCATTCCCTTCCAGGGCTTCCCCCTTCCCATTCTCATGCAAAATATGAGTAGAGGGTGGAGGAAGGCTCATGCGAGCCTTCCTTTCCCACTCTTCCGGAGCAATCCCTTTCCCCTTCCCATGCAAAACAGAAGGGGATGAGGGTGGAGGAAAGCTTGCACAAGCCTGCCTTCCCCTTCTGGAGCTCCCTCTACCATTCCTATGCATTTTGCCCCTGGGCAGAGAACTCACACAAGCCTCTGCCCTCCCAATTCCTTTCTGTTTTGACTCAGTGCAAGTTCTCCACACCACGGCAAAATGCATAGGAATGGCGGGGGAGCTCTGAAGGAGGAAAGAAAGGCTTAGGCAAGCCTTCCTGCACCCCAATCCCTTCTGTTTTGCATGCAAACAGGAAGGGGGAGCTGCAGAGGGAGAACGGAAGGCTCACATGAACCTTGTCCTACCCTCCTCCATTCCTTTCTCTTTTGCTTCAGCGTGAGTTCTCTGTGCCAGGGCAAAATGTATGGGAATGGGAGGCAAAGAATGGCAGGTGGAGGCACACACACTTGTGAATGATCAAATTTTCAAGGAGGACTGCATAGCAATTTACAGCTTCTTATTTAATTAAAGTCCAGTTTCTATAACCTACTTAGCTGACATGTCTAAGATAGGGTAATATAGCTAATATTCTAACCTGGCTATTTCTTCGGCATTTTTCTGGTAAGTTTGAAGCAGTTCATCCCAAGCTTGACTTTCTTCAGAAAACCTATGGGGAAGAGAGAGACCAAAGTTTGGTTCCACATTAGAGCATTTTAGTGATCCCAAGGCACTACTTTTGTGTGATCATCTTGAGAAATAATGGAAACTGAGCTTCCACCCAAGCTCTTTTAAAGAATTCCATGATCTAGCAATGCCCTTCCTAGACAAGTTCTGAAGCTTGTTTGTTTCCAGTACTACTACTCTGTATGAAATATATGGAGAGGCTTTTTGTTGGAATTAAAAGATTTGGTTTTAGGCACTACTGTTTACTAACTTAATTACTACAGCTTCCTACTAATGAATATCATGCTACTGATACTTTAAGACTGGAAGCAGGCCATGGCACTCATACTTCCATCCCGATCCAAGTCAGTCAGTCTCTCTCTCACACACTCATATAAAGAGCTTATAGGTTTTAATCATGGTTCAGGTATTATCAGTAATCATGGTTAGTGCTAACTGGAATGAACCATAGTTTAACCAAGGGAAGTCAGAAAAAGAAGTGCTAGTCAGAAAAAGGAATATGTAAGACTTGTAGTATGCTCCCTGCTGAGACTGCATCTCCACTAGTCCTACAACACTGTTTGCACTAGCATTCCCTTCAGAATAGACAATGTTAAAGCAGTGCTTCATGAACAAATACAAATAAAGAAAAAGAAAAAAGAAAACATTAACTCAGGGCTTTCCAAATGGTGTGCCACGACACATTAGTGTCTAAGATTGTAGCGGGCCTACAATCTTAGAAATGTATATTTTTTATAAATCATATATTTTTAAAAATATATGAAAGGTTTTCATGAGATATGTTGTTTCCCCATACATTTTGCTATCACAATTTATGCATGTGTCTCTATCTCATATAAGGGGTTAGTTTAATCTCTCATTTGCTAGTAAAACTGAATTACTTTGTAGCAAAATGATGCATGTCTAAAGAAGTGTGTCACCAAGATGAAAAATTTGGAAAGCTCTGCATTAACTGAACGCAAACACTTCTAATACAGTAGAACTAAACATTAATACTTCCATTGGACAAGAATCCACTGGATGTCATGGATAAAACTTTCATAATATTATTTAAGAAGCCAGGCCGTGACTCCATTTGTATCTTACCTGACTATGTTCTCTTTTAAGGCAGATATCGATGCATTCAATGCAGGATCTGACAACCCCCTTAAAAAAAAAGAAGGCTGAAATGATTATAAAACTATGCTGAAGAATTTACTCATGTTATGTCTTAACGTGCTTTATCTCATTTCATCTGTTAGCAAAGAAACTTGCACAAATCACATACTGAGAAGGTGAACAGAACACACTTGCTCCCTTTAATAATGCTGCAACCCCAAATGCTGCTTGCTGACCCTTGGCTAAAGCCAAGTTGAAAGTTCACTAGCACAAGTGACAGCTTCCTCTTAAGAAGAGAAATTGAGGAACAGAATCAACCCTGATTCAATGCTAGCTGGGCACAGAGTGTGCTCAACTGTAGGAAAAATTTGTTTTGGTCACTCACCACTCTAAGAATAAAGCAACAAAGGGAAACAGTCATTACCTTCTGGGATCCTCAAAGCACTTTTGAAGAGTTCCATCTAGTATCAGTTTCTTTGTGTGGAGCCTCAACTCTTCTGAAAGCATGTTGACTGAAGAGATAAGGAGAAATAGAATGAATAGTACAAAATGCATATTCAAACCAGCTTATATAGGTTCATACATTTCTGTGTTCCAAGGAACTGTGAAGTTTGGAGGCTTACTGAGAAACAGTAATAAGATCAGTAGTAGAGGATAAACAACTCTAAAGTTCATTTTGCCAGATTTCCAGAAAGGTAGCCACAAGGTCAGGTTTCAGCTGAAACATAAAGAGACCTAAGACAGCTTAAAGTCTAACCAATGAATTGTAGCATTAGCTTTAGGAGCCACTGCCCACTTCATCAAGTTTTGCTCTTTAAGATGCCACAGGACTCTCTATTGTTTGAACTTTACTTCCAATGGGGCTCAATCCATACCTCAGTAGTGAAGCACACAGAGAAAAACCTAGACTCCAAAATCCCAGTATTGCTGGGAAAGACCTCTAAATGAGAACTTGAAGACCCATGAGCAATTAGAGGAAACCATACAGGGCAAATGGATCAACAGAAAGTATGAGATAGAAAATAAAAGGAATCATCATATACCCTGGCTGAAATGGATATGCCCATTTTAGTACATGCTACAGTTTGCTGTAATTCACAAGGGCTCTTTGCAACAGAGGCTTGTTAGTAAACATGTCAACGTGAGAAGCGTTCACCAAGGACAGAAAACAAGAACCACTGCTTTCAAAGTTTGACATGAGAGTATTGCATGGAACTGCTCTCAAGGAAAATCTTGATCCCTGCTACTCTGGGTGACACTTGTGTAAATTCTCTAGAGCAGGGCCATGCCAGTGTCGTTGTTGTTCTTGCTGTGTGCCTGCAAAGTTGTTTCCAGCTTATGGCGAGCCATAAGTGGGTTTTCTTGGCAAGATTTGTCCAGAGTGGGTTTGCCTTTGCCTCCCCCTGAGCCTGAGAGAGAGTGACTTGCCCAAGGTCACCCAGTGGGTTTCCAAGGCTGAGCAGGGATTCAAACCCTGTCTCCGGAGTCATAGTCCAACACTTAAACCACCACACATGCTGGCTCTCACTGTGTGTCTTAGCCTTCTCCAATTATTTTGCCAGGAGAGAAGTGGTTTAGTTTACTTTGTTTATTTTAAAAAAGTATAGCTATAGCAAAAGAAAAGAAAATCAGTATTAATGGTGACATAATCCACTGGCATCACTCAGTCTGGCAGCTCTGATGGAAGTTCTTATAAAACCTGATGTAGCCAAAGGCTTTAAGGATGTGGCTTCCCGACCAAACTGATCTCCCATGTACCTTTCAATGCCACAGCAATTTGCTGCTTGATAAGACTTACCATTATGATCAAAAGTTTCAGAATTGAAGCCTTCAGTCTGCCTTAAGGAGCATTCAAGTTTCTGGGCAGAGTACTATGAAAGAAAAATATTCACATTTGCAAGTAGCTTTAAAAAAAATGATCTTCAAGACCAAACAGTGGATAACTTTTCACAGAAACTAATGGAAAGAAATTGAAAGACATGAAATAACACAAGAAATGAGAAGCTGGAGAGAGTGGGAAATGCAGCTGTTCAGCACAGTGGTAGATGCCAAGATTCTAGGAAAAACAAAGAATTTGATTTCACAAGCCTAATATCTGGCCATTCCTCACCTACAGCACACAACCTGGGACACAACTGCAGATTGCTTTATAATGGTCAAAGCACCTTCAAGAAAGAGGCTGGTTACAAAGCTATTTCATGGCTTTACTCTGAAAAGTTATTTATCAGTGGAAGACTGTATTCTGTGATGGTTCCTCCAACAGGTGAGATTTATGTAAATTAGCTGTAGTAACTTTGGTCCTAAGTATTGGAGAAATAACTCCCTCTTCCCTTTTTTGTCCTGCTTCTGTGTGAAAGAACTGAGAGAATGTTGTCTTCTCCAGACTATTCACTATCCTTTGTTTGAACAGAAGAGTGAAACCTGTGTCACTGGTGCTTCTCCCACCTGCAACTCTACGGTTCCCAAAAAGTGATGAAACATCAAGCCAGAACATCAGCGTTCCAGCCACTACCCGCTTGAAATTGCTCTTCCCCTCTTTCTATCTGTGGGAACCTAGGGATCCCTAATCGTACTCTGTGGAGAACAGTCTCATGTACAATCTAGATGTATTCCTTTTGAGACTTCAGTTTCAAAGGGGGCGGTCCTATAATGTGGAGCAAGACAGGAAGCTGAGTGAGGAAGAAATTAACAGTAATGGCTATAGTAGCTCTTGCTACCGCTTTATGCCTGAGCCTCCTCATCTTTGCTAGAGATTTTTTTCACCTACTGGGTAAAAATCTAGATGCACAAAGCACCTCCAACTTATAGTCAACAAAGGCACCTCCAAAGATTGGGGTCGTTAACTTCAGACCTGTCCAACACTGCCCTGAAACCAACAGCACTATTAGAACATCACACAATCATGTCAGAAACAGACATGGTATCAATAGTTGTGGAGCCATCCAAGTGGTTCCCCTCAGAGCAAACAATGCCAGCTAGGATGCAACAACCTCCTTGTTAGATATAGGTGGAGATGAGCTCATTAAAAGTGGCTTAAAATAAAGTTACAAAGACACACTAATGAAGAAGTCCTTTCAGAATCATGATGGAAGCAGTCTGGTATCATTCATAAAGCACCAGAAACACACATGGCATCTACAGCATTAGGAAAAAAGAAAAAGAAAGAAAAATAAGATAGGTAGTTGTTTGCTGGAAGATACTTACAATCTAAAGGGTGTGAGAGAAGAAAGAAAGACAGAGCAGAAGAGGCAAGAGGAATGAAGAATGAATGAGTAATTTTTTAAAATTTATTCCTCTTTGTATTACTCTTCTATCAAGTATTTGGGGGAGGGATCACAAAACAAGAATCATACAAAGCAATTTAAAAGGGAATGGGGGGAAATATAACAAAGAGGAGTTATAAAGACTCTGGGTTGATTTAAACTGAGGAAATAGCATAAAACAGTGGCTCTTAACCTGGGGCCAGGCACACCTCACAGGGGGTCCACCAACAGTGGCAGCAGCTACAGCGACATGGCAGCAGGCGAGTGGGTGGGTACTGCAACTTGTCCCTCATTACAAACAAGGGAGCAGTTTGGGTACTCCTGCTGCCACATCACTCATGAAAGGGACATGGTGACAGGCGTGTGCCCGCTCAACCTATTAACTCTAGAGAACAGGGTTTGAATCCCCACTCAGCTTGGAAACCTACTGAGTGACATCAGGCAAGTCACATTCTCTCAGCCTCAGGCAAAGGCAATAAATCTTGCCAAGGAAATGTCCATGATAGGTTCATCTTAGGGACACCATAAATCAGTTTTCAAAGGGGAGAGACATGATGGCTAGAAAGAACCTCCCCCTCTCAGCAGCACTTTGTTGTTGTGTGCCTTCAAGTCACTTATCACTTATAGTAACTAAAGTAAACCTATTACAGGGATTTTTTTTTTTTTACCAAGATCTGTTCGGGGGGGGTGCCTTTGCCCTTCCTCTGAGGCTGAGAGAAAATGACTTGATCGAAATCCCCCAGTGTCTGAATGGGGATTTGAATCCTAGTCTCCAGAAGCCTTTAATAAATAAATAAATATTTGAATATTTAAATAAATATTTGAATATTTAAATCTGAATTAACTCAAGATCTAAAATCTTGGGGGACCCTGGAAACAAATTATATTTGCAGGGGGTCCCCAGTGAAGAAAAGGTTAAGAACCACTGGCATAAAACATGTTGCAGAACACAACCAATAAGGAGCAGAAAAGGGCTGGAACAGAGAGCCCCTTAGAGGTCATCGTTCTTACCCGGAAACTGGAAAGGAGCAGTGCTGCCATTCTCTCAGTCTCTGGCAAGTCCAAGCTGATTGTTTTACACAGTTCTGAAAGTTAAGCACAATGTCACTTAAAGCCCAGTGATACTAACTGCGCATGTTCATCAAGGCATTTTTCAACATCTTTTCAGTATTCAACTTCCTACATGCAATACCTTTATAAGTTAACTCTATGGTCACAAACATGTGCAAGTTTCATGACCTCTTGATCAAACAAGAAGTTACAGAAGGCAGGTTGGTGGTGTTTGAAGGAGAAAGGTTTGCACATATGAAGTTGTGATGTTAGCATTGTTAGTCTTAGAATACACTGGAAGAAGAGAATTTATAGACATTAAGACTGAGTTCTACATCAGATAATGTGGTTAGCTACAGCATGTCTGAATGCTGAGCTCAGAAGTAACTAGAATTACATATAAAATAATTCCTTTTAACATGTTACAGTCATATAATACAGTTATACTTCAAAAACAAAGCACCAAGTGAGAATGACTTTTTGAGGTGAAGTGTAGCAAATAACATGTTTTAGTTATTGTAACAGGTGTTTTCAGAGGCATTTAAAGCTTGGTTTTTTTTTTTTTGTTTTATGCCATTTCTACCAATGCAAAGGTTTCAATTTTGCTTATTCTTTTTTCCCCTTATCTGAGGTCATTTCTCACACTTTGGTTAGGTTTTTTTCTCTTTTTCTTCAAATTTCTTTTGAGTATTTTTTCAGTTCTTAGTATTTTTCCTCCAATGCCTTATTCAAAAAATGTAAGTTTTTCTTAGAGAATGTTCTGAATGTTAGCTATGTCGAGAAGAAGGGCACCCTGTTGACTCTCTTCTTCCAACCTTCACATAGAAAGGAGGAAGGGGAAGAAATCTGTACCATTTATTATCTGGGATTTTTAAGAACTATAATATCCTTCTAGGAAGTAAAGAATCATCCACAAAGGCACATGTGTCCCTTTGAGTCACTTACAATGGGGCATGCCCTGCAGCGAATAAAAAGCCATTTGTTGCCACCTACGCTTTTCAGCTGGAAGCATTCTAGCGCAGCACCAAGCAATGTGCATGACCTTCTCTTCTCTCAAGGTCTGCAAGAACAACCTCATAGCTAAAGAACTGGTAAGGAGGACCCACAGTCTCACATTTTTTAGCAATGCTATCTTCTTGGGACCCTTTCAGTTATAGCATTAGGATGCCACTTTAAACTATCACAGCAACCTCTTATGGAATCCTTGCATTTGTAGTTTGGAGAAGGGCCTTTAGAAGTCTCAGCCAAAAAAGTCCACTAGTGCCTCTGAATAAACGACAAATCCTGGGATACTATAGGGAGCACCCATGGCTGAACGTGGAATCACAGCACTGTAACTCTGTAGTGTGTAAGGGTCCCTGGTATGCAAAAAACAGGAGCCAGACTGGACAGTGTGAGATCCTATTCTTTGAAAGACATTAAGTGAGATCAATGCCTGGAATCCTGTTGGTTGAAACTAGTTAGAGTAGACCCATGGAATCAACAACTAAAGGGTGAGTCAACATATAGATAAATCTAACTGATTTCATGGGTTTAATCAATTCAGGACTAACAACAAGTGTGTTGCATGAGTGTCAACAAACCGCAGATCTCTATATGATCCATATCAAATCAAAAGTCTGAAAGGGTTAAGGATCCCATCTGTACAATGCTTTGCAATATGTACACGTAACATGAAACCATGGGCAAACTTATGAGGAAAGAGGGGAAACTGTTGAATAGGGGGTGGAAAAGGCATACTCTCAGAGTGGCTCCCAATTCATAAATCATAATTGGGAGAGAGGCAGTATTATTTCTGCACTGAGCCTTTGAGAAATCAAGCAACAAGTTTCTTTTTTTTTTTCAAGAGAAAGTTGTCTCTTTCAATGGAGGTCTCAAGCCCAGTTGTAAGACCACAACCGTTTATGGGCAATTTCTCCATCTTCTGCAGCTAGTGAGTTCTTTTTGCCTAGTTTCTAGCCAAAGCCAACTTGTTGATGAAGCCATGTTGGAGACATATACCTGAGACATCCAAATGAAGAGGAGGAAGAGACTTCCGTCGATTCGGGCCCAGCTTCAGACTGTAACGACTCAAGGAACGTCGTGCAACTTGTGGACTAGGCAGCTGTTCAAATGATACATTAAATGAAGTGGAAGAATGTCCTGTTTCAGGGCCAAGACTCTCTGGAGATGCTTTCTTTGGGCCAGGGCAATGGGCATCCTTCAGAGAGGGGCTAAGATGCCTTTCTTCACTGCCAGTATCTGCTAACAGTTCAGAGTGGCTGGCTCTTACGTCAACCTGGCGACCACAGCTGGAACTAACACTGTCATCAGGTTTGGAGGAACATTCAGCCTCCATTTTCTGCTGGTTATGCCCATTTCCTACAATAAAGAAGGAAGAAAGGAAAAGAAATACTACACATCAAAACTGACAAATTGCAAAGAGTGAATCAATGGATAAATAATGACAATGCAAATAAGTGCCACACAGATGAGCGCTGGATTTAACATGTGTGCATGTGCACATGCATAAGTGGATACACATGGCTAGTTCCTAATCAGTGTCAGCTTGGGCATAAAGCTGTGCTAGAGACATATACTTCTGTATAGCTTGAAATATATGTCTTCCCCTTCAATAATGAAGGGATAGAAATTTGTGAAGGAATGAACTGTGGCCCCAGTCAGATAAATTCTATCTATTTCAGCACTTTAGTTGTAGTACTAAACATTGTATTACATGGCGAAGGGGGAGAATTGTCCCCCCTCAATATCTGAATTGCAACAGCATCAGCCCTAAGTAGCATAGCCAATGGTGAGGCATGCTATGAGTTACAGTGAAGCATAGGGGGTCACGGCTCCTGCGCAAAAGAATCTGCCCTTGAGGGTCCTGTGGCAGCTGAAGAAGTAATACAATGCAGCCGTCACCACCAATATGGTACCCCACAAATGTACTATACTACAACTCCCATCACTGCCAGCAGGTCATTGGTCATGTTGGGTGGGAGTAAAAGAGTTTATAGCCTGTAATGCAGAGACCAGCCAACCAGAACCACACAAGTTGTGTTCAAATCACAACTTAAAAAAAAATTATAAAACCAGAAGCAGCACACAATTGACCCAGAGTTCTTAGAATCAGGCAAAACAAAAATAATTTTAAAGTATCTGAGAGGAGCTGGCATGGGAGCTAAAAATATCACTAACTGGAGTCTCCGCAAGGGCTGCCGTTCTGACTGCCAGTTAGTTGCCTTTAACTGCCATTTCTAGAGGAATGTGGAAGGTGAGTTGTGTCTGAGAAGACATCCTTGACTGGTTGTTTTTTACAGGATTTTGGGGCTGTGTGTGTTTCTTTGTTTGTTTGTTTGCTCTGGCTGTGTGCTCTCCCTGAGCACACGGTCTAACTGACTAGCTAGAGGGAGGAGCTTTATATTTGCAAGAGTTCATTGCTTCTTGGCTTGAAGCCCTCCTAAGTCAGGCTGCCCGTCCGCAACGTACAGGTGAGTTTGCCGCCTTGACAGAATAACTATAAGCACTATAGTTATTGCACCCTCTGTCTTGATAGTTTGGCAATAAGAACTTCACAAACGGGGTTGTTGACATAGGTTTTACCAGGGGACTTTGAAGGCGAAGCCCAGTATTACTTTTTCTAATTCAACTCTCCAGATTATCAAGTCTGGAGGGTGAGGGAGCTACTGTGGTCACCTGCCACAGCTGTGGCATGTTTCTTTTCCTGCCGCAAGACTTTGTTGGGTACACCTGGAGCAAATGCAAGCTGGTGACCCTCTTGGAGGAGAAGCTGGAGGCCCGAGTTTTGAATCTTGGCATTATCAGGAAGGGTGAGGGGTTCTTGGGTAGGGCTGAGAGGATCTTTTTGAACACAGAGTACAGAGGAGCTGGCAGAGGAGGATTTCGGTTCACGATACCGGGAGACGGATGCTTGGAGGAATGTGACATGCAGGAATAGAAAGGCAAGGTGCCAAACAGAGACTCTCAAGCTATAGAATCGCTTCCAAGTTCTTGACCTTATTGATGACGATGTGGAACAGCAGGAAAAGATAATACAATGTCACCAAGAGGAAATACAACATCAGCAATGGCTACCCCAACACCAGCAGAACAAAATCCAACAACAGCACCACCAACAGTCTCAGCATGAACAGAAGGTTCAGGCAGCCATGACAGAATCTACTCATCGAGTAACCCCAGATGAACCTTAGAGGAGACAAGTTCTGGTGGTTGGGGACTCCTTGCTGAGGAATGGAACTGACCATTTGCAATCCGGACAGGATCGATCGTGAGGTGTGCTGTCCCCCTGGGCCCAAAATCAATGACATAACAGAGAGGTTAATGAGACTGGTCAAGCTCACTGACCGTAACCCCCTCCTTTCCATTCACGTTGGAACCAATGACACTACTAGGCGCAGCTTTCACTGCATCACGAAGGATTACCAGCTTATGAGTAAGAAGCTGAAGTACCTTGGTGTGCAGGTTGTCATTTTGTCTCTCTTCCCTGTGAAAGGACATGGCTCATAAAGGGAGAGAAGAATATTGGAGGTCAACAACTTGCTCCGAAGATGGTGCTGCAGGGAGCGATTTGGGTTTTTGGATCATGAAGATGGTCTTCTGTCAAGGAACGACCTGCACCTCACAACCATCAGCAGAAACATTTTTGCTAACAGTCTCGCAAAATGGATCAGGAGGTCTTTAAACTGAGTTTGACTGGGGAGGGAAAGAGTATTATTCTGGGCAAGGATTCAGTGAGTGCTGGGAAAAATTGCCTAAATGATATCGATAGAGCAGGCCAAGTAGTACTAAAGACTAACAGGGGGAAGAAAAGAAACTTTAGTACAGGACTTCTGGGAAGGGCACATGGTCTCAAGTGTCTCTACATTAATGCACAGAGCATGGGAAATAAGCAAGATGAACTCGAACTCTTAATACAACAAAATAAATATGATTTGATAGGCATCACTGAAACCTGGTGAGATGAATCTCATGACTAGAACGTAGGAATAGTGGGGTATAACCTATTTCACAGAAATAGACCAAACAAGAAAGGAGGAGGAGTAGCCTTATACGTCAAGGATGTTTTCACCTGTGAAGAGATCCATGACTTAAATCCAAGAAGCCCAGTCAAGAGCATCTGGGTAAGAAGAAACAATAGGGATGTGATTGTGGGGGTTTGCTACAGGCCTCCAGGCCAGCCTGAGGACTTGAATGTGTGGTCATCTGCTCCTTCCTGGAGCAGATGACCACACATTCAAAAAGGAGAGCTGCAGTAGTAATGGGAGATTTCAACTATCCTGATATTTGATGGCAGACAAACTCTGCCAAGACCGCAAAGTCCAACAGGTTCCTCGGTTGCCTTGCAGATAATTTCATGGTCCAGAAGGTGGAAGAGATGACAAGGGGATCAACTATTTCAGATCTGATCCTGAACAACAGGGATGACCTTGTTGATGAAGTGGAAGCGCTGGGATCCTTAGGAGGGAGTGACCATGCTCTTTTAGAATTTGTCATTTAGTGGGAAAGAGAAGCCATGTGTAGCCAGACACTCATCCTAGATGTTAAAAAAGCTGATTTTTGTAAACTTAGGGAGTTACATACTGAACGGTCAAGAATACTGAAAGAGAAAGGAGTTCATGACAGATAAGAGTTTCTTAAAAGCGAGATACTGAAGGCACAACTGAAAACTGTGCCAATAAGGAGGAAAAATGGCAAGTATCTAAAGAAACCGGAATGGCTGATGAAGGAACTCTCAGCTGAGCTAAATGTTAAAAGAAACATGTACAGGAAATGGAAGAATGGTGAAGAATGGTGAAGGAATTCAAGCAAATAGCCAGGATATGTAGGGAGAAGGTCAGAAAAGCTAAAACACAGAATGAACTCAGGCTTACCAGAGTCATTAAAAACAATAAAAAGGGCTTTTTTAGGTATGTCTGCAGCAAAAGGAAAAACAAGGAAATGATAGGGTCACTGCGTGCAGAAGATGGCCAATTACTAACGGGTGGAAAAGAGAAGGCAGAACTACTCAACACCTTCTTTGCCTCAGTTTTCTCCCAAAAGATAGAAGTACTCAACCTGGGGCGGTGGGGAGCAGGTGAGGAAGTGAGGGAAAAGCAGCACAGAATAGGTAGAGTAGTAGTACAGGAATATCTGGCTAAACTAAATGAATTCATGTCTCCAGGGCCAGATGAATTACATCCAAGGATATTAAAAGAACTGGTAGAAGTCATTTCTGAACCACTCGCAATAATCTTTGGGAACTCTTGTTCCCTTGGAGGAGGGCAAATGTCGTCCCCATCTTCAAGAAGGGGAAAAAAAGAGGACCCAAATAATTATCCCCGGTCAGCCTGACATCAATACCAGAAAAGATCCTAGAGGGGATCATTAAACAGTCAGATTGTAATTACTTAGAAAGCAATGCCATAATCACTAAAAGTCAACGTGGATTTCTCAGAAATAAGTTGTGCCAGATTAATCTTATCTCTTTTTACAACCGGGTTACAAGCTTGATAGATGAATGGAATGCCATGGACGTAGCATATCTAGATTTCAGTAAGGCCTTTGACAAAGTTCCTCATGACATTCTTGAAAAGAAGCTAGTAAAATGTGGGCTGGACAAGGCTACTGTTAGGTGGATTTGTAATCGGTTGACCGACCAAACCCAAAGGGTGCGCACCAATGGCTACTTGCCATCCTGGAAGAAGTGACTAGTGGGGTGCCACAGGGTTCTGTCCTGGGCCCAGTGCTATGCAACATCTTCGTCAATGACTTGGATGAAGGAGTAGAGGGCATGTTCATCAAATCTGCAGAGAATACCAAATTGGGAGGGGTTGCTAATATCTCAGAGGACAGGATCAAATTTCAAAATGACTGTCATGCCCTGCCTTGGAGACTATGGCAGTGAAGAGGAGGATTCTGACTCTGAGGCAGAGGCTTCCCCAGAGGCAGAAGTATCCCCAGAATGTGGTCCAGAGGGAGATAATACACAACAACAAGGGCCTGAGCCAGGGGAACAGAGGAAGACATAGCTGACACACCTATCTTGCAGCAGAGACACCGTGCAAGGGAGAGCTTGTGTCGCTCAGCCCGTTTAAGTAGTAAGCAAGCCCTAATAAGGGAACACCTGTGGCACCAGCAACCATAGATAAAAGAGGGCTCCAGCTGGCCTTTCCTCCCAGGGTCAGCAACGGGTCTCTTTGGCCCTGAAATCTTGTGCTGTGCTCTTGGATCTGGTTGTCTTGGAACTCTGTCTGTTTGGACTACAGTTTGGATTTGCCTACTCTAGGCTGCCCTTCTGTTTGGACATTCGTTGACTCTCACTTCATAAGTAGAAGCTGTGCCGCTTGTGATTTACTGCCTGCTTTGCCTCGAACACAACAATGACACATTGGAGAGCTTGGCCAAAGCTAACAAAATGAATTTCAACAGACAGAAATGTAAGGTCCTACACTTAGTCAGAAAAAATGGAATGCACAAATATAGGATGGGGGACGCATGGCTGGATAGCAGTACATATGAAAGTGATCTAGGAGTCTTGGTAGATTACAAGCTGATCATGAGCCAGCAGTGTGATGCAACAGCCAAGAAAGCCAACACAATTCTTTGTTGCAACAATAGGAGTATGGTGTCTAGATCAAGGGAGGTAATGGTACCATTCTATTCTGCATTGCTTAGGCCTCATTTGGAATACTGTGTCCAGTTCTGGGCACCTCAATTCAAGAAAGATGTCGACAAGCTGGAATGTGTCCAGAAGAGGGCGACCAAAATGGTGAAGGGTCTGGAAGCCATGCCCTATGAAGAATTCCTTAGGAAGCTGGGTATGTTTAGTCTGCAGAAGAGAAGGTTAAGAGGGGACATGATAGCCATGTTTAAATATTTGAAGGGATGTCATGTCAAGGAGGGAGTGGGCTTGTTTTCCGCTGCTCCAAAGTCTAGGAGAAGGAGCAATGGATTCAAGCTGCAGGAAAGGAAATTCCACCAGAACCTCAGGAAGAACTTCCTGACAGTCAGAGCTGTCCAGTAGTGGAATATGCTGCCTGGGAGTGTGTTCGAGTCTCTTTTCTCTGGAGATTTTTAAGCAGAGGCTGGATGGCCATCTTTTGGGAATGCTTTGATGCGTGTTCCTGCATAGCAGGGGGTTGGACTGGATGGCCCCTGTGGTCTCTTCCAACTCTATGATACTATGAACTCCACAACATCGAGGAATACAAGCCAAAAACCTCTGCAATAAAGACTCTTCAACTAAGAAATGACAGAAAGCAACGGTTGTGAGCCAAAGCTGCACAAAACTAAGGCTAACAATGAAGTGCAAGTGTGAGTAAACAAGACTTGTGTTTTCTCAATCAGAAATTTAACTGCAGTTCAAGGGCAGAGACATTATAAGTAGCTCTGCTATACATATAGATGATTCAGCTGGGGACCATTAACTAGCTGGAAAGCTCTTTGCTTCTTCCTTGATTAGCAGAAGAAGAATTATGCAAAGCACACTTACATGTAAATTGGGTAAATTTGCATATTTTAGAGACAGTTCAACACATTAGCTTTTCTTTTGACAGAATTCTGTTTTAAAAAACCTGGAAATATGAACACATAGTCCCTCCTAGTGAGGGCAGCAGAGTATCAATGAATGCACCACTCATAAAAAAAAAAGTCTTCAGTGCCTTCTCAATTCCTTTACCTAGTGCTATAACAATGCTTTTTCCATCTTCAAAGCCAGGCTGCTTTCTTGGAGAGGCGTTCTAAAACAGAAAATGAGTATTTCTTGTTAAATGTTATAGATACCATCCAATCTTTTTCCTCCTCATGGGGTGATAAATCTGACAATAAAAAGGAATGATCTCAGTGCTTCTGCCTTGAGAGAGCCACAAGGTGACTTTCTTTACCTGCCCAAGAACATTCTGCCCACTCACAGAACTCAGCAGGTCTGGCAATTAAGTACTCTCACACATTTCTTTCTTTCTCCTACTTAGCACCATACTCAAACCTGAAGGCCCCAGGAAACTACTTGCCAGATCAGTTACAGCCTGCTTTCATATACAGTTTACAGGAAATGCAGTCCTACTGAGTTCAGTGAGGTCCATAAAGAATTACAGTCTGAGATTGCTAAGGAAATAGAATTTTAAAATGGGCAAATAATAGAGATGATAAAAAAAATGAGATATACAGTAACCAATTCCTGAGTAGCTGGCCAGCCATTATGACAACAAGCGTTGTTTCTATCTCAGGATATTAATTTTAAAAATGCCACACTTTTCCATGAAACTACACTCCTAATGTGGTTAGAATGACACGCATAAAACAGAAAGAATTTTAAAGTAGTCCAAAACAGGATCTCCCATTATTCTTTTTTAAAAGTACTACCCAAGGAGAAAAGGAAAGAAATGCCATCCCGCAGTATCCAGAAAATGGTGCAATGAACAAAAAGGTCACAAGCTCCAACATTAATTAGGATTACGGATTCCATTCCACAAAATGCACATGTGCATTTAACAGTCCTGGTCAATCTTCCAGCCTTTCAATTTAAGTTTACACAGTCACACCTATCATTTGTGCTAAACCAGCATGTATCTCTCACCCACAGCAGGAGAGGGGTAAGTGCAATGTATACAGGGATCAGCTCTTTGCCCCTGGCACCATCTTGAAGCCACAGAGAATGTCCAAAATGCTCTCCCAAAGAGGTTGCCAAAAGGCTACTTCTGGTTTAGAAAAGTGGAACTTTTTAGAATGTTAAACAGCTGAGGCAGGCTGAAACCTTTTGAAAAGATTAAAAAGATACTTTCAGGACAAGGAATTGACCCTATTTATGGCCACAAAAGGGGTGATCTGGGGAGCTGGAGAAATTGAAGGCTGGGAGTCACATCTTGCCACCTCTGCCCTAGAGCAAAGCCCTTTTCTGCTACCATGAGATAAGCAGGTCATTTTCATATCTATATGTGCAGACTCAGTTCTCCTACCTATCATTACACTCCTGCAATACAAATAAGACTGCCATCTTTTTTTCCCTCAAAAACATTGTTAAGCCACACTTTTTTTACCTGCTGGTGCATGTTCTTTAGAAGGATGTCTTCTGCTCTGAAAAGTACAATAAAGCTGTTAAAGGTACTGGTCAAAACAGGATGGCTACTATATGAACTTAGAACTGCCCACTGCAGAGAGAAGATGAGAAATGGGGGCAATTTACCTAAAGCCCCACCATGCCATGTCCCCTTCCTCAATTGTGTAGCATTGGATCTCTCTTCCAATCCTACCTTGCAGCTCATTAAAGCCCTCCACTTTCATGGGTCTTTTTAGGGTCAGCGCCTGGAACTCGAGCAACAGATATTGCATCTTATCTACCCCAACCACCATAAATTGTCTAGGAAAACCTGTATGAATTAACCTGCTAAACTGGCTTAAGGCCATTGTCAAGTGCTTGGAGAGGAGACCAAACAAGGAATGCCAGAGAATTCCCAGGTAGGGTTTGGCAGGTGTCTTGCCTGAAATGATGCAGAACTACTGTTGCCAGCTTAAATTGTCAGTGCTAAACTAGATGGACCAATGGTTTGACTCTGAAGAAGCTATCTGCAAGCTTTCAGCAATATCTGGTCATGGACACATCACACTTTGGAGCAACATGGAAGATCCAGCTCAAGATTTCACCATGTCAAGATATCAACAGGCCCACCTGGATAGCCAGGATAACATGTTGGTGGCACCATACCTATCACATTGCCAGCCATCTCACCACTGAATAATGACTATAGGGCATAGCTTTACCTCACCTCTACAGCTTATCTTCCCCACCTCTGCTTGATAAGTGCAACACATGCTTTGAAGATGGTTGGGAAACAGATAAGGGTGAGCAGGTGGGAGGACTACTCATAAAGCTAGAAGATATAAAGCAATACAACTCTGCTGATAACACACACAGGACAGTCCTACATGACCTGGGCTCGCTATGAATGGATATCATAGCACATCATGTGCACCAGTGGTCCTGCTTCTCCATATCCAGCCATGAGTACAGAACAGCAAAAATATGTCAGCTCATGCCCCCGGACGAGAGGCTCTGTCAGGTTCAGGTTTCTTTTAAGGTAGTCCTTCTGTCTTTACCTGAGCAGTGACGTAGGCACTGCTCAAATCTCCTATCAACTAACACTATTTATGACTAATCTTCATGCCAACCAAAGCATTGGCATACAGAAATAATTATTATAACTATTACTACTACTACTATTATTGTTATTATTAAACAAGAGACTTTTTAGGCCATATATCCTTTACTGTATGATAGCATATAATGTGTAGCACATACTATAACTGGTAACCTACAAACTCAATATAGAAAACAAAGATACACACAAAATATAATGTCTCCGGAACAGAGCACAGTATAATAATCAGCTACTTTTACCTGCCTATCAAATTTCCCTTAGCGTAAGTGATTCTGATAAATTTTCCAGCCAGGGAACAGACTGTATCTGAGATCTTTTACTGTCTCAGGACCTAAAGAACACAACTGTCAAACTCTTCGCTCTCATTCAAAGACAAATCTCATATTTATTAGTTAGAAATGATAGCTAACAGACTCTTAATTGAAGGTTCTGTAAGAAGACAAGTTTCATGTCTTCATAATTGATGCTTTTACTAGCTTTTATATTCTGAAGGTTAAACCTCTCATTGTTCCCTCCTGACAAGGCTTGTCATATTTTGTTTAATTAGCAAACTGGGATGATATACAGTGAATTTTGATGCCCAGTCCCTGTGACATGCTCTAAGACTGGCATAATAACATTTTTCTAAATATAAATATAGGTAGGAAGATTAACAGACCTTAGCCTGCAGGCCTCATATCTAATCTTACATGCCCAAGTGGACAATTAATAAGTAGGAAAACTGATTAATAAACTGCTTCTTGCCTAACAGAATTTCTTAAGATGTTTCCAAAATAATTTTGCTGGATTCTTTGTTTTGCAGGGAAACAGTAGCAAAAGATACCAAATTATTTGTGACAATGTGGACACAAAGCATTATGCTTCATGAGTGTACAGAAGAGAGGGGAGCCCATGCATCTTTCAAACACTAAAAAAACAAAACAGGAATCTGGGAACTACAGTCACGAAATCCCAGCTGCCATGTGCAAAGGACAAGGACATCCCAGCAGCAACCGTCACAACAGAAAAGGCAACACAGGGGTCAGAATGCAATAAGAAAGGATACAACCAAGAATCTCTCAGAGTACTAAGATCTGCAGAAAGGGGGGGGGATCAAAGACCATGCTACCTGCCTCCTCAAAGTGGTGCCCACCATAGGACTGAGACTTGGTTTCCACCAATTACTACTACCATGGCCAGTGGAAAGGGCATAGTGAGGCTAAAACTATCAATCTGAGTGGACCAAATGGGAATAACCCACAGGCCTCTGTTGCCAGAGTTAACCAAATGAAACAAGTGAATGCAAAGGGCTGGTTCCTACTGAAAGGCTGAATCTGAGTGCCATCTCACACTGCACTGTTATAATGCTATTATTCCACTTTCAACATCCTATGGAATCCTGGGGTTTGCAGTTCAGGGAGGGACCTTTAGAATTCCCAACCAGAGAGCTCTTGGGCCTCAGTGAACTACAGACTCCAGAATTCCACAAGATGGTGAAAAGTGGAATAATAGCGCTATAACAGGGTAGGGGAGAAATGGCCTGACTTTCACAGAAGGGTCCTTTGGCTCTGGGGACTACGATAGACCACGTTACCCAGGACCCCAGACTCTCTCTGAGGGAAACGACCACCTTCTCTGGCGCTGGATGAAAGCGAAGAGGAGTCTCTGCTGCCCTTCCCCATACTTTGCCAGTGGTCCCCGTCACCTGTGCCCTCGTCCCTCTTTCTGTCGGCTCTGAGGGCCAGCCTGTGTGGTCGCCTGGCCCCCCCTCCATGCTAACTTCCACCAGGATCGCTGCCCCTTCCCCCGGGACGCCCCTCGTCCAGCCTGAGGTGAGGGAGAAAATGGAGACCCTTCTGCCTCTTTCCTTCTCCACGGGCCTCCGGTCTCCCCCTTGCCTGGGAGCTGCAGCCGTGGCTCCCTCAGTCCCGGGCCCCCCTCCTTCTTCCACGCCGCCCTCACTGCGCCTCCGAGGAGAGAGGCCGAGACATATCCCCGCTCAACGCTCCCCCTTCAGTAACTCCTTAAAGAGCGAGGAAAGAGACCCCCCCCAGGGACGAAAGGACGACCGCCTCGCTTACCTCTCACATCCCGCCTTCTCCATCTGTTACCAGAAAGGGAATAAAAAAAAAAAAACAAACTTGCCCGCCAATGCGCATGCGTATTGACAACCCGCCCGCCCTTAGACCGATAGCCTTCTGGGAATCTTTTTTTCCCCCAAGTCTTTGTTTACAGCTGTCGCGCATGCGCGGCCGTCCCCTCACTCTCATCAGACCATAGAGGTACAGACATTTTGTTACCGTTCTGATTCAGGGTTCGACACACCCACATTCCAAAGGGGGGAGGGCTGTCACCTACAGCCGCCATTTCCGGATTTCGTTTGCAAGACGTCGTAATGCGGGGAGGGGGGGAATGTAGGAACGTGAGGGGCAGCGTCTGCGCTCTCTGCCTCAAAGTCTGCAGGCTCCCTGTTCCGTTTATTAATAAAAGGCAGCACCTCTATCTGAAGAAGGGCCGTTACTCCTTCTGTAGGAAAAGAGTACTTCGTGGAGGCTAAAATAGGGTGCCTACAAAAGGTGCCAGCCGGTAAGGTATCACAAGATTTGGTTTTGCCGTTTCGGTGGTTTGCTGAGGCCGCCCTCGAGTCAAAGCAGCTCCAAACAAAGGGTTAGGAAAAGGCGTCCCATCGGAACGAACTTACAGGCTCGGTTGCTTGGCCCCCTTGAAACTTGAGAAACTTTTCTACAGCAGAGGTAGCAGATTCTCCGCACAGAACAATCAAGAGCTCCCGGTTTTAGCGTAATCGAATCGCACGTTTTCCCTCCTCCGCCTCTGAAGCAGAAGGCAGTAGGCTGCCCGTCTTTTTTCTATCAGAAGTCTTGTGTCACTAGGAAATATATTTCTTTTAAACCATCAGCAAAAAGAAATCCTTGCCCAGACAGTCTGCAATATCTGCCTTTCCTGTTTAAGGGACTGTTGGCAAGAGGGAAATCCTACAACAGCCTCGTAGTGTCGTCCGGTGCCGATACTGCACGATAGAAATGGGTGCTGTGCATTTGTATTTGTAGCTGAGCAGCCTCATAGGCCCTTTCCGCACTAGACTGTTATAGCGCGATGATTCCACTTTCAACCTCCTGTGGAATCCTGGGGTTTGCAGTTTAGGGAGGGGCCGGCCAGAAATGGCCATAAAAAACACCGTTAGTGCAGGAAGAGGACCCAGGCTGATCTACTTACTACCTTTCCCACCCCAACACCCCTTCCTCTCAGCCCAAATCCGGCACTCAATAGGATGCACGAGTCTTGTGCACCATAAATAACTGGATTTCATGCAAGATTAAATTTTTAAATTATCCTTAACCCCCCCCCCAAAAGCACCCAGATTTTCCACACATAGGATCTAAGTTACAGCCTTGGGCTGGTTTTTAAACCCTTTTCTTTTCCTGCTTCCCAGCTGCCTTCTAGTTTGCTGGTAAAAACACTGCGGCCCCTTTCACAACAAGACAAATATCATGGCTTCTTCCTGATTTCTAGGGGGAGATCTCATTTTCACCCCAAGGAAGAAAAAGAGATGCTCAGAAACTGCAAACTGCCCCCACTTTATTTGGTCTAATCCCAAAGCATTTAAGGGACATAGAGCTGTCACACCAATCCTTTGTATCTCTACAGTGAAACCTATGCATATTGCATTAGTTGTTGCTAGTTCAAAAAAAAACAAAACAATTTTAGATTGAAAATATCAAAGCCCTATGCTCACTTCATTTGACATATAGTTTTTTGTCCAATTTCTATGTTTTTATCAGGGTCATTCTCATTCTTGACTCCAGTTCTTAAAAATCAAACTAATAAACATCACATCTTCTACCATAGCCTGAAAGACTCTTGAGGCATATAATTCCCAAGCACCTGAAAATTAAAAAAAATCTAGTTGTTCCAGGTTTGTCACCTTTTCCCAGAAGAGTGGCTGCATCTGAACAAAGGAAAATCACAAAGACTGATAATAAAGTCATTGCATGAAGCTGAGAACTTTGGTCTCAGGATTCTTCTTTGAAATGAAGGTGCATATGCTGATGTTTGATTTAAAGTAATTTCACTACCACAGTATGAAGTATCTGGAATTATTAATATTTCTTATGAACCTTTATTTCACCCTGTTTTAGACAGAGGGTTTTCAACCTGTGTGTAATTCCAACAACAAAACAAGGAGAGAAAAGAGAGTGCTTCGAAGTTTAACTCATAATTACATATAGTCAGGTTTGGAAAACAACTGAAATGAATAGCTCCTTTTCTACCCAATTTCTATTCTGCAGAGAAACCATTTATGCAGACAGTTGTATGCAGATATCTGTTTGGTATATCCTCATGCCTCAGAAGCAGTGCCTAGTTGGGGATACTGCAATTTCAGTGTAGCTGAATCGACTGTACAGAACAAAGAAGCCTTTACTGCAAACATTCCTGACATACATGTCTGTGTAAATCCAAGGATATACCCATGATCATCCATAAATAAAGCACCACAAAGCAGAAGTGATCAAGCTGCAAAGCAGGTGCCTGTAAGAGAAATGCTTTTTAAAAACCTAATACATGTATACAGTTTTGTCATTCCTGTTTTTCAAGATAAATCTGATCTAAGAGAAGACCGAGATTCTGAGCATAAAATTGAAACAGAAAAAGGCCTGTCTGAAAGACACTGCAAAAGATGTGCAGTTGTCCCTCCACATTCACAGGTTTCATTTATACGGATTACCAGTATTCATGGGGTGGGCTTCCCTTCCCCATCACCCCCTCCTATTCCCTGGCCTTTTGCCCAGGGGCAGAGAGAGGGAAAGATCACCGCCCCTTCTCTGGATGCCCTCCGCCACGGTTGCTGCGGACGCTCCAGAAGCGGCCTGCAGGGACGTGCAGAGTGGGAGATCGCCCGTTCTCTGCATGGCTACCATGCAAGCACACTGCCAGCAGCTGGCAAGGGCGTGCAAAGTGGGCAATTGCCAGTTCTCTGCATGCCCACTGCCACCGCCCATGCAGGTGTGCTGGCAGCAGCTGGATTGCCCACTCTGCACGCCCACCACCGCTGCCCATGCAAGCATACCGGCAGCAGCTGGCAGGGGTGTGCAGAGTGGGCGATCACCAGTTCTCTGCACGCCCACTACCACTACCCATGCAGGCACGCTGGCAGCAGCTGGATCGCCCACTCTGCACACACCCCGCCCCCGCCGCCACCTGGATGTGCCAAGTGGGCAATTGCCTGTTTTCTGAACATCATCAGCTGCTTCTGGTGCAATCCTGCTCGCCATCTGCCTACCCGCAGCTCCAGCACGATCGCCCCAGTAGCGGCAGGGTGGAGGGCGAAAGGGAGGAAAGATGTTTTTCTGCCCCTCCCATCTCCTGCCCACTGCTGGCGATGGCTGTCATGGGCATGTGTGCAGGGAAGGAGGAGTGCTGGCGGGGAGTTATTTGCAGTTATTTCACCTTTGCAGGGGTTCTCTGCACGTATCCCCTGCCAATATGAAGGGCCTACTATACCAGTACAGGCAGCTTTTATCTCCTCCAGTACTGTGTCTCTTAGAGAAACCACAATGCAATCCTTTTTTTACATTAAAATTGGTGCGAATCATACAGCCCTCCAGATAGTGGAATGTCCTAGTAGTACTGTGAATGATGAGAAATGTTGGGAAAATGCCCTCCAACAACATGAGGGCCTCATAATTCCCACACTTGCACTAAAATTTGTCACAGCCAGTATGTGAACAAAAACATAGAAATTATCAGACCGATGAAAAACAGTGGCAATACATGAAGGAAGACTAATTCAAACTTACCTGTCTAAAATTATGGGCTGCTTTTAATACTGGATGAATAATTCCAACATTAAAAGAAAGCAGATGTCATGTATAAATATGAACCTCAGAAGAGGTAATTTCCAAATTGTATGAGCTACAGTTCCTCCCAGCTTCCAAAGATGAATGGCAATTATATAATAGCAAATTTAGCTGTCTCCTTGCTCCATTTCAAGTAGAATTTTCATTCAAGTCATTGCCTAGAAATGTTTATCAATGCATCCATTCATTCACCATCTTATTAATAAAATCATCTCTTAAGGATTTTTTAAAATAGAACTTTTTCCTGGAAATCTAGGGGAGGCTTCGTGATAATGTCATGGGTTCTAGCTAATCAAAGCACATTTCTGAGCAAACCTGAAGAACCATTTTCCCTAACATTCAACTCGAAAGAGAAGGATGCATTTAGACTATGAATAGCAACTCAGTATTTGGTGCTTTCCTATAGGCTCCCTCCACTGTTCTAGAAGTGCCACATCTATTTTCAACCATCTATCACTAACAAATGAAAAAGGATGCATCCATATGTGCAAGTATTGACACTGTGACAAGGAACATTATTAGTTTATAGCGGGAGTAGGGTAAATGCTGCTTGCCAGATGTCATTCAAATGAAACATCTACCATTCCTCATCATTAGCTCTTCTGGCTAGAACTAACTAGAGTTGCAGTCCACAGTTGACCACCTCTGGATTCACAGAATTAGGCAGAAAACCAATACGTACTTACCTAGGTGAAGCATTCCTGTCTATACATTTTGCTACTGACAAGACAGCAATGCTGTCTAATTTTCATGTGGGAAGACTTAGAAAAAGGCAAAAAAGGGAAAAAAGACTTTGGAACTTTATTCTTTGATAAAATTTAAACTGAAACTGGTGGACTTTGCTATTAACATTTTCCTAAATGCACAAAAGTCTATTCACAGCGAAGTCTGTGTTATTCTCTAAGACATTAAATTAGAGCTACATGAGTGACAGAGAAGATGAAGTTTCTATTCAAGAGCAAAGTCCAACAATCATTTTGGTAAAGCAATAGCATTTTCTTGTTAATGAGTTTAAAGAAAAGGTCTTCCTATACAAAATTACAGTACAGAGAACGCATACAATTACAATACAAGAGGGGCTATTTGTTAATAACTAGCATCTAACAGAATTTTTATAATAAAAACACATAGAAATTAAAATCAGTTTCATTCTTTTTAACTGGGAAAATTGAGACAAATTCCAAAGTTCATTGGAGAAACACTTTCAGACTCTTACGCATAAAAGTGGCATTTCTTTTCTTTCTTTCTTTTTTAAAAGGGAATTTGGTTTGGTAAATGAAGCCAGTTCCTTTACAACCCAAAGGGCAGGAGCCAGAAGAACTCAAGCACATCATGCCGAGAGGTAGAGAGGTGTCCATATATAATCACAATCTTCTATTGGTTTTCTTTTTTTTATTTTTCTCTGAGGTAATTAGCTGTGTGTGTCAAGTTGTAGAATCAAAAGTATTGGCAAAAAAAAAAAAAAGCAACATTGACAAGTTACACTAACGACCTCTTTCCTCTCCTCAACAGGTCCTAAAAATTTAATTAGATGCATCTGAATTAATGCTTCCGGGATCTCCGGCAGGTGAAGTGATTGATGAAGGGGTTGTGGCGTCCTGCCAGCTGCCATTAGCCTGAAGAGGGAATAAATGCATTTTGTTTGTTAAGTCCACAAGGTGTTACTTGCATCCTAAACCATTCTGATTACGATCTCCCATATCACAACAGGAGAGCATTATGCCATAGGCAAGACATATACTTTGTTCCAGAAGACTTAGCTTCAGAGCAAAAGTCTTGACACTGCAGGTCACTTTCTAGGACAAGGAAGGCAAAGTACAGTGTGAATGCTGCTTCCGCTGTATTTATTTCACAGCTTCTCTTTTCCTAAACAGGACTCCTTTCCTCCTGCCCAGATTCTCCAGCTAATTTGTCTAAATTGATAATGCTTTATTGTCTGTGACCTTGGATTATCAAACAGAATTCAGATCACAAGGTGGAATAATATGTACAGCGACAACCAATCCCACATACTTTTCAGTTCCCAAATGCAGATTTGGGGATAGGAATCAATCCATAGCCAGTCTGTGGATTTCGGCGTAGGCTACTTGTGTGGGTGCTTGCTCTCTCATTTCCTCTCTCTTTCTCAATCTCATATTCCTGTTGTCTCCTCCTCCAACTGGCAGTTCTCTCCTCCAATGGGAGGGGACTGGAAGATGCTCTTTCCTTCTAATCCACTCAGCCAATCTGGGCAGTTTGGTAAGTCAGCTTTTCTTTTTGACCATTCCTAACCACTAATGGTTCTGTACTGTTTCCACAGTACTGTGAATGATATAGTAGAGCAGTTTTCTTACAGTCTAAAATAAAGGGGCGGAAGGGTAAGTCCCTTGAATGAAAAGACTGGGAGCAAGCTGCCTATTTCACACTCTTTGGAACAGCAACACCACAGTTAATGCTGCAGTAGAGAGTAATTTTAATTGCATCTGCAGAAGTGGTTACATCAACCTCCATTGCCATTTCAGATTTCTGCAACTCAAGACATTCCCTTTCAAATCAGAAGCTCCTTACATCAATGCGCTGTGTCGAATATAGAGGGTTCCCCACAATGCTGTCATATCTTCCTGCCTGGTGTATGACATGGTGTAAGGAATCCATCTGCAACAATACAACCAATTTGGCAAAAGGAAAAAGGAAAAAAACTCAGTTACACAGCTACTTCAGTCACTGATCCTAATTCACTATCCCTGCTCCCTTTTTCTGGCCTCCAGTGGTACTGTGAAACATTATTGTGCTGAGCTGGGACAACAGCTGCAAGGTAAATCTTCATTTGTTATCTCTCTTTGTATCCATATTCTGCAGCAGACTGCATCTCTCTAGCACTGTGACACAAGTATGTGTCATGCAGAAAGAGCAAAGACTGCCATCAGATTAGAAAGCATTGCAAAAAAAGATGATGATGCATGAACCTCTCAGCCTAACTGTCTGAAGAAAGGAAACATAAATGGCCCCAATCCCTCTGCTTTGGAATGTGTAGCACAGTACAGCTGCATTGCATGAAAGCTCCCTCAGCATGAAGTCTGGGACATTTGGATTTAAATCAGCATGAGCAATAAACATTTACTCCGTAACCTTTATTGTGTATAACAGTAACATCACCATGCACACTAGTAGTGAAGCATGATAATATAGGTGTCGCTCAGCTCATAATACAGTGTCATCTCTGCTCCAATATAGTAATTCAAGAAAAGAAATATGTTACCTTCAAGTCTTGTCTGACTTGAGGTTAATGTCAGATCTTCCTAAGCTTAGTGTGGAAGTGCTCACACACATAAATGTGTGTTGGAACAGAGCTATCCTCTTGTGCATGACATCAGCAGTATGTAATATCACCACAGATCCTATGGGTCAGGCCAATAATCAAACTCCTCAGAACACTTTTCTGCATTTACAATAAAGAAGTTAGCAGGAAAGATGAGAAGTGCTGCAAACTCCAACCTAAAACAGAATGAATAGGCCTTTCCTGGCTTGAACCAGCACTGGATAAAATGCCCAGGAAGCCAAACCTTATTTACAGAGTGTTGATCACTGTGCTGTAACCTTTCAAAGAGATTTTGAATTCTAATTGTCTATAGGCTTCAGGGGATTTGTCACACAGTTTTCTCTGCACACCCACCTGTGACTGCACATTGGCTCCCACTGGCGAGTTCTGGTAGGAGGTGAGTGATTGCAGGTTTATAAAGGAATCTCCAGAATTTGTCATTTTAAATGACCCAGAGGAACCTGAAGAGGAAAAGAAGTTACCTAAGGGGATGTCTGCACCCGCTCATTTTTGTGTAATATGTCACAGACAATAGCACAAATTGTTGTTCTTCACCTGAACTAGCACTAATTGTCTTCATGGAGCACTCTGTTTCTGGGGATTTAGTGCACTGTTTCTCATCTCATACAGCCCTGGATATTTCATGATTCACAGTTGCATCCCCAGTTTTGCTTTTTAACAGTGGTTCCAAAGTGTGTCCCTAGTAATCCTAGAGCTTCTTGCAAGTCTATCAGAAATTCTTCAGTGGAAAAAAAATCTGCAATGGCAGAAAATTGCCTACCATTACTGATCTTCTCCTACAGTGTACATAGGAGGCACAGCATGTGTTCTAGAGCAGTGCTTCTCAAGAGCGATGGTCCATGAATCATTGTTGGTCCACAAGTCATTGGCTGATGGTCCCTGGAAAGTTTCCAGGAAAGAAAGAAACAACCAGATCCAATGGGCACAAAAATGGTAGCAATGCCTGCACACTGGGGAAATAATCTGCTGGTCTATCATATCAAATAGCCTGAGAAACACTGTTCTAGAATACTGTCTCTATTTACAAGGAAAAATGGTGCAGACCAACTGCTCTAGACAGAGCCTCACATGATCACCACATGCACAAAAATTCTCTAAGACAACCAGGAGTTACAGAAGAGACATGCAGAACATATCTGAAAGATAAGTCAATCTGAGAATGATTCCATTAAAGCAAGGGTGAGCAAAGTACAGCTCCTCAGAGGCTGCTGGATTGAAAATCTGCATTCTACACCTTTAGTTATGTTGGCTATGGCTCATGGAAACTGCAGTCTCACAAAATTTGGAGGACCACAATTTGCCCATCCCTGCATTAAAGTGTGAACACCATTCATCAAACTAACCTGGAAATATTACTATTGCTGCTACCCCTTGAGCCCACAGTCATGAATTAAGGAATTCTGTATATGCTGAGGGTGTAACACTATCCCCTGTAGCCTTTGTGAAAACAGTGGCTTCTAATGTGTGGCAGGACAATCTCTACAGTCCTCCCTCCATATTTGCAGGTTTGACCTTCATGAACTGGATTATTCATGAGGTGAGTGTGTACCCCATTCTCCTCCTCCTCCCATTCTCTTGCATTTTGCTGGGCAGTAAAGCAGAAGGAAGGCAAGCAAGCCCAGACAAAAGGCAAGGGAATGGGAGGGCGGCACATGTGCACCTTTCTTTTCCCCTCCAGAGCTCCCCCTCCCATTCCCATGCATTTTGCCCCAGTGTGGAGAACAAAGAGGCAAAATGCAAGCGAATGGGGGAAGACACACATGCGCCTTTCTTCTCCCCTCTGGAGTACCCCACTTCCGTTCCCATGCATTTCGCCCTAGCATGGAGAACGTGAACTGAAGCCAAAGACTAGGGAACTGGGGGGGAGCCCCAGAAGGGAATGAGAGGGGGTGTGTGAAGAGGGAAAGCTATTCACATTTTTTCACTTTTGTGAAGGTCACCCCAAACCCTCATGAAAGTGGAGGGACCACTGTATTAAAAAACAAAAACAAAACAGAGGCCTTTTTTTAATAGAATGGTTCTGTTGTGCAACTGGTGATCTCCCCTAAGCAGCAACTGTACTCTTAACTCTGTTCACCCGATCTGTATAACTATTCATTTAAGATGTCTGGCTGACAGCAGACTCTTCATGATCAGCTCTATTGCTTACAAGATCCACTCAAAAAGAACCCCACCCTGTTAGCTATTATGTGAGTACAGGATGGTGTGTCTGGAAGGAGGATAACACAAATATAAAATTATCTTGAAAGGTGGTTTTCGCTGTGCTATGCTTAGTATCATAGTAGTTAATAGTCTGGTTTTCAGAGAAAACACACCTTTCTCTCTAAACACACACAAACATAGACAAAGAGGCAGATAACCCTACCTCACCTGAACAACAGCCTTCTTCATTCTGGGAAGAGAAAACCCCCAAAATATATGCACCGCAGTGTGAGGCTTTTCCAGGTTGCTGGGGAGAAAAATCCACCTGACAACAAGTACCATTCCTGAGTTCCTGGCAACCATTTAAGGAGGAGGTGTTCCTCAGGAAGGCCATCTAGTTGGAAGCCAGGAAGGCTACAACAGCCTTCCGAGAGAAAACAAGGCACGGTATTCCTCCAAAAACTGCTTGCAGCTGCATACAATATAGATATTAAATTATATAGTGATGATATCTGGGACTTGGTGAATTGGCAAAAAGTTGCATAAGTCTGCGTTGGTTGTAAAAAAAAAAATCACTGATTGTTCATTTCTTAGATACCTCAAGTAAAAAAACATCTGCACCACCAAGCAAGGAAGGCTGATTATAGCCTTGGTTTATGAATGGGAAAGTTAATACGGTGAAAATGAGGGGCAAAATGAAGTGAAATGAAGCATGAAATGAAGTGATGTGCAGATAGTAGCAACTAAGTCCACTGATGCAATTCCAGTTTCCAAGGCATGTCAAACAAGCTGCTGTTCTTCAGAACAAACAGAAATCTCTACAAAAATAATTCAATACAGGTGTTTCTTAGTCTAGTGAAGTTTGTCAAAGGAGACACAGGCACGTCTAATGATCTTTATTAATAATTTACCCTGAAGAAGAGCAACTGATTTCAAAGATACTGGGAACTTGAATTGTTTATTGCTACTCATAATGTTGCTACACTTTTACACAGTGCAACCAGTAAGACTCTCGAAACAGAGAAAATGGATAACAAACACTGGAGGGAAGAGCCACAAGGCACTGTTGTTCTGAGCCATTTTCTAACAGGATCCCATCACATCTATTCATGTTGTTTTATCCTTTTAGATTTCAGAACAGTGTGGAAAAAGAGTCTCCCCAATGAACAAATGTTTCCTCACCAGAGGTCAAGGCATACACTGTTTTAAATTCAACTTTTATGAACTCACCAGAATTTGGAGTAGGTGGAGAGCTTGTTTGGTTGCCCTGGGCTACTACATTGGTAGCATCCACTGCTGTTTTGGCTGCATAAATGTTCGCCTCCTCCTGGAACTTCCCCATATTTTTCTTGTACCGGATTCTCTTGTTACCAAACCAGTTAGAGACCTGCAGCAATAATTCAGCACACAGTCAACTGATACCATCAACAGAGTATCGAAGGCAGAGACTATTCTCAGTGTGGGCAAAATAAAACCACACATCTGGATAACTTCCAAGAACTGATTTTAACCAAATACAGTTTAATTGCTGTGGCAACACTCAAGCTTGGAAAAATATTGAACCTGGAACCTAAAGGGTGTCATGCAGAGATACAAGCTGCATGCTCCTACTGGGATTTACTAAATAAAAAAGAGAACCAATCAGACCAGCTCCCCACTCCAACCACAAAAAATCCTGATGTTAACACCTAAACTGGTCATGTGATAAGAACCAGCTCTTTTAAAAAGTTTCCAGGTTAGATTTGCTATCAGGCTGAGGTAGCATAATATAACAAAAAAACAAGAATGTAACAAGAATAAAATCTAACAGTACTTAACCATATTTAATCCCTGCAAGAATAAGGATTCAGTTTTCTGCTGCCCATTCTTCTGTCCAGGGTGGAATGTTTTTAAATCAACAATTAAATCATGATACCAAGAGAAAAGCTTCCAATATTTAGTTCAGATAATCCTTTAAACTATAACAACAGACTTTTAATGCACATATGATGCACTGATTTACTGATTACCTTTAAACTACAATTTAACTACCTATAATATTTCAGACTGCACTTCTATGGTCCTTAGGAGGGAACTGTTTGGATGCCACTGCTCTATGACCATTATGGTTCCAAGTCTGTCAGGGTGTGCCAGGAAAGCCCTGAATCTATTGAGTCCAGAGCTCACTCATTCCTTCAATACAACTCCTACTAAAAAGGAAGACCTGGATTACTTCTAGAGCTGTTCAATTATTCTCAATTTAATTAGATTCCCAATTTTATTCTTCTTCTCAATTTAATAAGGTTGGCTGAAGTGGATAAAAAGGAAAATGCAAGAATACTGTCAGGCTACACCCTCAGTGTCCTGTTTGGCATGAACTCAACTGGGCTTACGATCTGAGTGTTTTGCAATGTATTCTTCTTCCATTTCCCCAACTGCTCTGCCCAAATATTTAATTTTTTTTTCTTGTACTGTATTGTAAGAACTATGAAAAAGCACTTTTCAGAAGAAAAAACCCTAAAACTTACTACTGCATTTTAAACCGGCTTTTTAAAAAACAAAGGTCAATACCACACTAGGCTGGTACAGTGCTATTATTTTACTTTCAATATCCTTGAGGCACCTCCCTAAACTGCAAACCCCAGGATTCCACAGGATGTTGAAAGTGGAATAAAAGCACTGTAACAGTCTAGTGCAGAAACAGCCAAAATCAGCATTATTCATGTTGCTTCTGACTTTTACATTCTATACATTTTTTCCCTATAGTAGGGGTTGGAATTATCCATCTCTCCAAAAGTTATTAGACTAAAACTTTTAGCATTCCTTACCACTGCCTGTGCTGGCTGGGGCTAACAGAATTTACAGTCCAACAATATCTGGAAGGCCATACAATTCCCAAGCCTACCTCAAGGAAATATCTGAAAATAAATAGCCATGTTTGGTGGAAGTAGTCTCTATCATGATATGCCGCCTACCTGTGAGACCGTGATGCCACCTTTCTTTGCTAACTCTTCTTTGGCTTCTTCACTGGGGTAAGGATTGCTCAGATGTGAATAAAAATACTCATTCAGGACTTCTGTTGCCTGTTTACTGAAGTTACGTCGTTTACGCCTGGGAATACATTGCAATTTATTCAGACTGCTGATGTCAAAGCATAATATGTACCTGCCCAAAGGCTGGAAGGCAAGCCAGGAAGGGTTACAGTAGAGCTCATAACAGATGGGGGGAAAGCAGCATGTAAATAAACCGCTGCAGTAAACCACATTCAAGCTATAGCTCTACTTTGTTTTTTAAAATGGAAATTACCATTGTATTGACAAGCATTAAGTTTTTTATGACATGATCTATACTAAAGCCAAAACAAATAATATGAAAAATCACAGTATGGATGCAGTTAATAGAACTACAAGGACTTCTGCCAAATGGAAAGACAGAAGGGTAGCAAACAAACAAACAAAAAACAGGGTTGAAAGTACAACTTGAATAAGGCTAATAATACTTCTAGGAGTATTGCCAAAGGCAAACCCTTTACCCAGATTTCAATTCAAAACATTCTTTTTCCAGGCTGAAAATATTTTGATAAAAAAATCTAGATTGCAAATACATGAAGAGTCAGAAACAGCTTGGGGAATGGCACAAGGTTTACATACAAAAGACCGAAGGTTCAATCTCCACCATCTCCAGTTTGTTTTGTTTTTGATAATCTCTATACCACACTCCAGCAAACTAGCCAAGATAGTGCTAAAAGAGTCAGATAACATTGAACATTGAAACCTGTTGTCAGAATAGGCCATGTGACAGAAGACAGACCAGTGTTCTGAGTCAGTATAAGGCAAGTATCTGTGTTTATACAGGAACATAGTCTCTCAAAATCAAGTGAAATGAAACCTAGTTTTCATAGGCTCAACTTAAAAAGAAAGGAGCAGAAAAACACACACATACAAATAAAAATTCAATTTGGCTGATGTAGCACCATAAAGGAATAATATTTGCTGCACATGTAGCACTATCAAGGAATAATATTTGCTGCATTATGAGATTACACCCAAAATTTAGGATAACCCTAGATGGCAATGACTAAGGTATGCATTTATCCATCTACTTCGTACAGAAGCTGACAGTGGCCTGCACAGTGTAAGATTCTGTACACGTCCTGTCCTGCCAACATCCTGGAAGTACTGAGTAATCCTTGTGTATTACCTTGCATCAAGAAACCGTGAGCGCAAGATCATCACTGCCTCACACGTGCTCTGTTTCAGCTGCATCTGGATGGTGCTGAACTTCCCATGAATTATATTCACCATACGCTCAATTTCTTTGGGTGAAATTGGCCTTGTTCTACTCTGTTCCCGGAGCAAGTTCATAACATGTGTGGTAAACTCACTGCAAGCCTAGAAATAAGAATACCAATAGGCATATTTAATATATGGAAAGACAGAAGATTTCTCAAATCAGGCCTTGTTCATCATCACATTTAACCCACAAGTGAATAGCGGGAGTTATAATTACTACACAAGGAGAAAAATCTGGCATTACCTGCAGTGTCAAGATTAATATATGATTTATTACAATATTTATTATGATATTTCCCTAAAAGATACACTTTATTGGGATTTGTGGCAACAACTGGATAATGCTTTGTAGTTTACGTTAGAAAGGTCTGACTAGTGTTATTACCTTCCATAATTAATAGGCAGGTCTTAAAACAATTCTACATTGTCAAATCTTTTTCTTCTCTACATTTAGGCTTGTATCATCTGACTATACATACACACAAATGGCCCAGTCCCTGGAAATCAGACTGTGTCCTGCTGAAAGACACAGAAATTATATTAAAAGAATTTTAAAAGAGGTCCATAGAAACTTCACCAGTGAAACTCAGAAGCTGGTTTTGGCTTCTGGAAAATGATTAATATCATCAACACAAACTATTGGTCTGGTAAAATGGGGTAGTTCTGAAGAGAGAAATCATATGAAACTGTTGCCTCAGCTGCCTTTAATGCAATGCAACTGAAGACCAAGAAAGGGTGCAGCCCTAAAGAAAGAAATCTCCCACCCCCAAATGACACAAAAACTGCAGCCTAAAATTACACACCCTGCCATTTTTATTTTCACATCATAAATAGCTGGATAGATTATTATATTATAAAAACAGTATACTCCCTGCTCTGTGACCACAAAGGAAAAACTATTAATTGTTGTTAACTGAGATGATAAAAACTCTTCCATGCAGAAAGATCACCTGTTCATATTTCTCTAGCTCAGAGTGGTATATCTGTCGGATCTGTGACAGCTTGGCCCTGTAGTCAGAGTGTTCAATGCTATTGTCATTTGGACAGCCACCTGATGTTGCTGCTATGGCCGCTGGTCCTCCTCTTCCCCGCTTCTCGGGCCCGGAGACACCCTCAGCCAGCAACATGTTATCTAGTCTCATTAGCTGAGCATCAGGGGGGTCTTCTTCCTGAATACCACGTATACTTAACACTGCATAAATATAAATAGGGAGCAGAAGTTTATTTCAATGGCAGAAAAAGAAGTTAGGAGCTCATTTTTCCCCCTGTTATCTTTACACAGATAGTAAGAACAATGATCTTAGAGGCACAGATCCATTACAAATGCACGGGATGTGAATGAAAGGACAAGAAGATGGAATTTCTCCTTTTCACTGTATAGACTGTTCAACTGCTGATCTCACAGATGAGACATATTAAGAGGAAAATGGTACAGGGTCATGTTGAAAAGTTATGGGCATCAGAAGCAACAGCATCTAAAAATAATAGTGCATTCCCTTCATAAGATATGTCCAAGCCAAGGAGAACATAAGCTTCCTGCGAACTTCAGGCAACTATCATTATAGTCATTTTGCATACAAGAAGTTCATGATAGTATATGACCAAGCCTATTTGGGGAGAGAGAATTAATTGCACATACTGGCTGAGATCCTATGTCACACTGGCAGAGCATAAAGCTACACTAGACAAAGCTACTACATCCATTCATGTGTTGGAGAGGACTAGGCACAGGCAAGAAGGCAGCAGGCAGCTGCCTTCCTGCCTGGCTGTCCCTCATCCTCTGCTAGCTGCTGAATGATGGGGGAGAGGACACATGCAGCCTGACAATAGGTAGGTGGCTCAGGGAAAGGGTCATGGTGGTGTTGATGGAGGTGCTGAATTCCATTTTTATCTATGCCTGCTTAAATCACTAACAGGATGCTAGTCAATGTGAAACAATACTCCAGAGATGGACAAAAGCTGCACCCTTGACCACTACTCAGTCTTCTTTTTTCATAGGGACTCTCTTTCTGCAACCAAGCACCTAGAGATCCCATTCTTCTTTTAAAAAAGGCAATTCTGCAGAGAAGTTTGTGCCACCTCCTCAACTGTAGGAAACCTTATGTAGACTTTGATAACTAAGCAAGGGCACACAGTGTTGGGATGGCTTCTGTTCATCTACAGAGGAAGTAAACTTTGCAGTGAGGATCTTCAAGTTTTCGACCTCTTTCTTTGGCCCTAAAAACCAGATGCCCAACAGGCACTGGAGCTCTTTAAAAAATGGGCCTGGCAAACAGACTTCTGAAATAAGTTAATGTATTTGGTTGTCTGCTGTGTTACCCATTCTCTCTCCTCCAACGTGCTTCAAGTGACTTCTGTATTTCCCCCCCTCTATCTCCAGTATAGAGATTTGAAAAGGGATGATCTCATTTTATCTACATTACAGGTTGCTCTTCTCTCAGTCTGTGCTGCTGTTAGAAGGGCCTCACTGCCACCTTATTTTGTTCCTCAAAGCCCTACACATCTCCCTCAGTCACATTGTACTTTCAGGGCTACTTAGCTTATTGTGCTCGCCACACTCTCAGGAGGAGATGTAAGTGAGCTAATGACACATGTCTCTCCTCTCTTCATTGCTCCTAGCCCAGGTGGATTCCAGCACTGAAACCTGCTAGAAATCCCAAGTGCTTAGAAGTAACAAAACCAACTAACTTGGACTACTTGAGATTCAGCAGTGGCTTGGTTCAGATAAGCATCCGTGAGTGACAGAAGTCAGTTCTAGAAGATGCATCAGAAGGAGTAATAAGAAGCAGAATGGCTGTAAGCATGTGAAGAGTTCATTTCCCTCAGCACCAAGTAATTTTAACCAGAGGCAAGGTATTGGAGGAAGCATTCCAAAACTGTTGTTTCCACCAAAAGTTTTTGCCACGGTAGCAAAGCCCCAGCAGTTGCAGTATAAGTCTGAAACTCTGCATATCAAGATCCTGAATGCTCCTCTTGACTGTTTGGATCATCAGACCTCCCAATGACCTGTTTCTTAATACTCCAGAACCTCTCATTACTCACAAATAATCCTTATTAAGGCCAAAAGCATTAACTGATTAGCACTGAATAATTAGTTACAGTTTATAGTGTGGGTTTTTAATTACACATTAACCAAAGTTCCCGTGTAAAAAAGCACTTCTTCATTAAGGCAACACATTTAAAATCATTTTCCAAACAAAGAGTGGATTTGTCTCTGCTAATTAGCTGAGAGAAACTGTTATCTTCATTAAATGGCCTCAAAATATCAATTGAACCAAATTACCTTAATATTTATAAGAATCAGTTAATTAATCAATTAAATGAGTAATAGTACGACAATAAAGTGACTAAAAGAATGCTTTCAATTGGTTGGCAGCTCTAATTTTTATGGATGTTTTTAATGGACAATTCTCAGCACCATAAACCCCTGAGAACCTGTGCAGTCACATACACTCATAGGCCATGGTTCGTTCTGATCCCTAATCATAACACTCTCTACATATTCATCAAAATGGAAAATAATTAGACTGAGCCAAGTGAAATTCCCATCATTTCTAATTAGCCCTTAATTAAAACACATCACAACCAAGGTACTGAGGCCTCACTCAATATGCAAATGCAATCATTGCAATATATTTACATATCATTAATTAACACACTGCGGTGCTGTAATGAACTGTACAAGAGCACTGGTGCCAAAACAAGAATGATATGCAATTTGTTTAAGCTTGTTTTCCAATCCAGATTGTTCTCTTCCATGTGGCAAAAGAGCAGCGGGGCTCATACTCCTATCTTATGACTAAACATTTCTGATAAGTGAGGAAAAACGTATCTATTGATTAAATAAAATATGGAAGAGGCAGCCAAGGATTTGTTGTGCAGATTCAGGCAACACAAGTTAGAACTTTGGTTTCAAATGCTCAGTTCTTTTTAGGAAGAGAACTGGGGGTAAGGAACTCTTAAGAAGAAAACAGAATTTGAGTGGGCCCAGGCTCTGAGATCATCAGGAGAGGCGCTTCTCTTAGTCAAACATCACAAGCATGGTTGGTGGGGATGCGAGAGAGGGCCTTCTCAGTGACTGCCCCAGACTATGAAACTCCTTTGCCAAGGAGGCCAGAATGTCCCCCTCCTCCTTGTCCTTCTGGCAGCAGCAAAGACCTTTTTATTCAGGCAGCCATTTTAATACAGAAAGTTTTTAAAGAATGGGCTGGGAATGTTGTACTGTTTTAATTTTAATTGCTTCTTTTAATCTCTTTTTAACTGTTTTAATTCTTTTATAGTTTAATTTTGTTTTAGCATGTATTATTTATATGTTTCTAAACTATGTTGCTTTAAGATTTATGCCACTCTGAGGCCCAATACTGGGGGGAAAAACAGGACACAAAGATGATGAGGATGATGGTGATAATGATGCCACTGAACCATACTCTTCTCATGCATTCTATTTCCCACTAAATCTATTGTTCCAGCCACTTTTCTCTGTTCCAAGCTAATTTCTGTTATCAACAGAATGAGGGAAACTAAAACACAGGAGAGGAGAAGAATCAGTTCCCATCTCTTATTCATTCATTATATGGTTAAGAAAACTCAAAACCTCCCACTTCCAAACCTCTCATACAAATAGCCAACAGCCACATCAATGGCTGCTTCATGTCTGGATTGGTTCTCAGCTAGCAATCTTCACCCTAGTGACAATAATGGCAAAGACAAGATAGGAAAAACAGTTTATCAAGAAGGCTATCCTAACTTCTATCAATGCCATTTTAAAAACTCATTATTCTAATCTTAGGATAAATTCAGTCACACTTTTCTGTAGCAGCTGAAAGCAAAGTTCCACTCCTTTGCCCTGTTTTGTACAAGTGCACATTTTATATAAAGAAAAATCACAGAATTACCGTAGTAATGAAGTCAGAGAAACTTAACCTCAGAAATTCAATTCAATGATGAGGTAAGAAAAATAATTACTCCAAACTCCAGAACCATTTTGTCTCAAAACCATTAGTTTTCAGTGAGATGCTTGAATTATGGTGTCACTTCATTCATGAGTTAAAAATTACATACACATGGACAAAATACAGATATCTACCTACAATGATAAAAGCATTTCCAGAGGTAGTGTCATAACAATACCTTCCCCCATCTCCTTTTGACTCCTTTCTCTAGTACAGCTCTGGATAACCTGGGGCATTTCAGATGTTTTAGACTATCCTCTCATGAGTCCCAGTGTGCATGGCCAATGATCATTTATTATGACAGGTGAAGAGGATATCAGATAAACTACCTGATACTCATGATACTCATTCAACTTTATCTCCCATTATAACTGTTCTGCACCCATTTTATATCAGAGATGGTCAACATCTGTACAACACAAGGCCCTGTGTTCTCAGGCAGCATTTCAGGACCCAGGAGTATATTTTGCAAAGCACCCTGATCCCCTTACAAATGTCTCCTAGCGCCAGTTCCCATTTCTGTCTCAACACCATCTTCTAGAATTGTTCCTGCACACTCCTTTCTTAATATTTCTTACAAAAGGTGGGGATTGTCCCTGAATACAAAAGAGGATATAAATAGCCTTTGCATTTAAGGAATACTCATCACACTCCCTCATGATAATTTGACTATGAACTGTCTTAACACCAAAGTTTGAACCCAAATTCCAAAGAGATGACTCTGAATACATACACAGACATGAACAAATGCGTCCAGTTACAAGAAAATACACATTCTAGCCACTTTCTCATTGTTTATCAAGGGGCTACTGAAAGCATGCTGGCACCTCAACAAAAGGATGGGGCAGGGTGGGTTACAGAGAAGAGCATGAACAGAAGACTAAATACTTTAAAATGATTCAGAGTTAAGAACAAGCTTGTATCCTAAATCATTAGAACTGAGCCTCCACCCTACTGCTACAGTATGTCCAGGTCTTTGTTTGCTTGAAGCTGTAACATCTGCTCCCCATAATTTAAATAAGAAACAGACAGGTCATCAGACATTCAAAAACCTATGAGACCTAAACAAATCCTATGTAACTATGGGGCTGCAATCCCTTGGTGCAAATAGGTTCAAGTAAAAATGAATTTCAACTTGCACATTTTTAAAAAGGCAAACTATACATGCTGAGAGACAAATCCTATCAGGAAACACATTTCATTAAGTAGAGCTTTTGAAGCTATGTCTCTTCAGCTGCAGAAAAAAGAGAAAGAACCCAATAAAAGATCAGCAGACAACATTCTCCTCCTAGTTCTGCATTAGTATTCTGCCATAAAGAACAACTGCTGTCATAAGAAAATAGACTATGCTGCCCATAAAGCTCTCATTAAATTAAAGCATGTTCAGGTTGCCTGGGAAAGCTCAGGGAAATCAGTGTATCCAGTGCTGGCCTTCTAACTCAGAAAGGTGTAAGATTCCATGTGCCTTTCCAGGAATGAGCAAAATGCAACCTGAAAGCTGCACACAGCCCACTCAAGGCTATTTTGCAGGTCACAGATACCTCCGTAAGCCCCATGTGTCCTTATTCTCTCCCCAAAAAGTCCCCCAAAGAAATGAGGGGAGGGAACAGTTTTTCTGCTCCTGGATGCTTCCAGGAGCTCTGAATGTCCCTCTTGGGGAAAAAAATTGGAAAAACAGGAGTGGCTAGGCCTCCAGTTCTGGTTTGAGCTCCCCTCATACACACAGACTTTTGGGCCTTATGGAAACTCTGTGGATTATCTTGGGTCTACAGAGGATCCCAGAAGTCAAAAATTGTCCCCTGTACCTTCTGAAGTTGCCTGTAAAATGGTCTTATTCCACAGAGAGACTTCCAAAAAAAAAAAAAAAAGCCACAAAAGGAGTTGTGTTTTTTTTGCAGAAACCCCTCTTACTAGTCAATTATGTAGAGCAAGCATAATTACCTGTATAAATTCTGAATCAAAGAAAGCAGAATCTGCAAGTCTCTGAACATCTGGACACTACAATCTTACATGAACCACTGATTCCTCAGTATTAGTGATACGTTCCTGATCTGAATCGTATATTTTGAACTAACAGAGGATTGTGCCCAAGGTCAGAGACAAACATTATATTTTTATACAACAGAAAGCAGTATGGTGCAGCCAGTTTCTTTTTTTTTTAACAGCCTATAGATTAATTTTTTTTTCCTTGTCTGGTCATGGCCAAACAGATTTGGAAGAACTAAAACCCGCAAAACCTGCAAACTAGACAGCAGAAAGAATGAATGTGTATGCCATTAGAATAATGCCATTGTCCTCAATTCTCTGAAAAAGACTTGCTCACTACCAGCTGAAGAAAATGAAGTGTCAGCTGACAACTTGTTTGCTCAAATCTCACCTCAGCTACGAGTTAACGCCCTCAGGCAAACTACTCTCTTCAAGCCTTTGTTACAGAGCTTATAATAATACTGGCCAACACTGTTGTAAGTAAATATTAATGAAATAATGTATATAATGCACTTTGAACTGCTAGTAATTATATAGAACTGTCTCTCATGACTATTATATTTTTTTCACTAACAGCACAACATGCCATCTGATGTTACTCTGCTAAAACTATCAGGCACGGAGCTTGTCCTCCCAACAATTAGAAAAAAAAAGTGTGGAAAAAAATTGTAAATGGGGGTTTTCAGCTATGCCAGCCAGAGCTTGACTATGCCTCACAATTCCTATTATATTTCCTATACAATCCTCCTCTAAGTTACAAACCAAAATCAAAAGGCCAACACGTTCTGCTTTCAACACTCCTATGGCATCCCAAAACTCCTTATGTACTTCATGTGGAAAGGAATATCTCAGACATAAAAGATGTTTATTTATAGCTACAGTAGAGAAGAAATGATATCAGACATAATAATGTCAAATCTCAAATTATACTTTCATTGGTGGGGCCCTATCATGAAACATAGTAAAGCACTGAATTAATAGTAGCAGAGATATCTGACCCATGAAACATAATCTACCTCACCAGTATCCCATGCAAATTCCACTGAAATAACAGGAACTGGGCAAAGACACAGCAGTGCTCATGGGCAGCTCCTGTTCACATCAGTAGAGTTTATGCAGAGGGTTTCCCACAGGAAAAGCACTAAAACACCAGAAAGACATGGTAGATGTATATTCAAATCAGAGTACCACATACCCATTCTAAGCCAGCTTTCTGCAACCTGATACCTTAGGTAATGCTAGACTACAATTCCTGCTACCCCAGCCAGCAGGGCCAGTAGCTGTGCCTTCAAAGTGCACCTTTTCTCATGCCTCCATGACAGGTTACTCTTGCAGACACCTTCTCTTGTACATAACTGTTTCATACACAATAGCCTTGACTTCCTGGACATCTGCTTTACACTATTCAGATGTTAGTCCCACTGGCTGGAAGGCAATGCAGCCATCTGCCACAGCCCTAAAAGTAGCCACTTGCTTGGGATAAGCTATAATTTCCTCTAGGTGAGCACCTGGCCAGGCCTACCACCAAAGCCATGCTTTGGCATACAGGGACAGATTGAAAACCCTTTGCACTCATCTGCTATGATGCATGGATTATTCACTGAAAAGGCAAAGAACAGTGTGAGAGAGTGCAGTTCACATGAATGTCAGAAGACTACCCTCCAGTCCAAAATGATTGCCAATATTATCTGCTGTTCACAGATCTTTATGACATGCACCTGAGATTGCTGAATGGTGGCATGTCACACACAGCACAGAACATAACACCTGCCATTACCATGTAGATTGTGTTAATATGAACGTTATGCAAATTACATTTCATTATGCACAAATTAAATCATACAAATTAGCCACAGTTCTCTAGAGCAAGACATTTCCACTGTGGCCTTCAGTGTCAACAAGTTGCTTATCCCATGAAAAAAAGAGGTTTATGTACTATTAGATTAGTTTCACATATAACAACCTGCTCATATAGAATTCAAATTCAGTCAACTGAAAATGATACAAAAAAGAGTATAAACAAGACAGGGGAAAAAAACACTAAAAAGTGCTTGAACAGTGTTTGCCTCTGAACGGGGTAACAAGGAGTAACCAAGCAAAAACCATTCTTCTCTGAGGGAAAAATATGAATGGAGCAAGTGTAAATCCAATTTCCTATCAGCCTTCAGTTTCTTGGCTTATCAGAAAAGCACTTAGTGCATGAGCCATTGTAGCAAATGTTTTAAAAGATCACTCCACCCAACAGCTTTCTTGGTTTCTCACTTCAGTATTTATGCCATTTGAAGAAAAAATATAAATATTCTGCAAAGGAGCCTGGAACTGTTCAATTTCCTAACCAATTCAGATGAGATCCTTGAGATCCTGCACTGAGCAAGGAGCTGGACTCAATGGCCCATGAGGCTCCTTCCACTTCTGATTCTATGACAATTCCATACAGACACCATGTTTATATTTCACAACAAGCCATGGTGTGGTCTGTGGAAACTGTTGTAATGTGTGAACCCACCTCTGATAACAAGGCATGGTGTGTTAAACAAGCACAAACCACAGTCTGATAATACAGTTTGCTGGCTGACTTGCAAACTCTAGCTTATTTAAACCATGGTTTATTTGTCATTTCCGAGCTGCAACTGTTTTTTTCCCCGGCTTCTTTCTCTAGCTGCCTATCCTATAATGGCTGACAAAAAGAACAGAACAGAAACAAAGCAGAAATATGGGCACATGTCACAATTTCTTTGCTTAAATATCATGCATATCATGGCTTAAACAATAAACCATGTTTGACACAAAACACACCTTACCATGACATATGAACACATCCAGTGCTTTAAACTGCTAACATTCTATTGAAGACAAGAGGATTTCAACAGTCATTCATTGTTGCCATGCAGGCGAGGTCTCATGATGTTAGCCTAAGTGATTGGAGAACTGCAAATGTCTTTTAACTGCCAAGTTAATATAGTACCTAAAGAGCAGTCTCAGCTGCCCTGGAGTCAGTTTTCAGAAATAAATTTTGGATCAAAATGCCAACATACCTGTTTTTTCTTTAATATCACAAAGAACGCTGAAGAGAGCAGGTTTCATTCGGTGGCAATTCAAGGCATGTTTCCTAAAAGGGAGGGGGGAAACAGGATAAATTACTAAGAAAGAGAAAAAATATAATGGGGGAGGAGTTACAAAGAAGTTGGCAATATATTTCATTCAAATTTGACAGTCCACATTGCACCACAAAATTGCTCTGCAAGTTTCATTTACAACCTGAAATACACTATTGTCTATACTAAGCCAAGCACCAAGGAAGTTAAACTTGTATAATTATACAGATGCTTGTGTATTTTAAGAGCATATGGGCAGCCTCAAGGCTGCATTCTGCATTAGCATTCTTACACTTCCTTTAACAAGGCAGTCTGCTTCAGCACGAGGGACACCATGAGAAACCACAAAAGGAATATTTAAGCACCCTGCTGCTTAACTCTGTACCAGCAGCACCACAGAACTGTCAGAATTCCAATATATTATTCACTCTCGAAACTGAGTACAAGATAGCTCCACCACTCTTAAAATCATACATTAACTACAACTGATATTTACAGCTGCCTGATATCTTCACTGTTTCACCAATTCCAGGGTGGAAAACTGAATCACCGGAGAGCCAAATTTCTTATTCAAGGAATGCCCAGGTGTTTTGCCATTAGTTTTCCATTAATAAATGTCACTTCCAATTGAACTGAAAACCAGCAAATCCACTTTACTTCCATTTCACAGTTAAACTGCTAAAATGAGAAGTTGCTTCTCTGGAAACTTACCTTTTCTAAAACACTGATGGTACAAATCTTATAGCTTATATGTGTTAAGCACATATATGCTATGTCCCAGGGATTCCAGGAGCATATGAGCAAATGAATCTGCCTTAAATAGGGTCAGACCACTGGGCCATCTTGTCCAGAACTGTCTACTCCCAACAACATTCTCACCTGAGAATGTTGGTAAAAAGGGATGTAAGCAAATACCACCACACCAGACTCGGGGAAGATGGTATCAAGTAGGAAAAAAAGAGGGGTAGGGCATACAGTAACAGTTATTGACAAATCTACTCATTCACTTATGTAAGCAGTACACCCTTGATCCTAGGGAATGTGGTAGATGTACTACACCAGGAACTCATAAAGGAACTGACAAGGCCCTTAAGCCTCAAGTCTGATACCCTGTCTCTAACAAACAAATTAAAAAGGCATCTATCAATCTTTATGCCCCTAACAAAACAACTGGCTACATTCATAAAACTGCAGTAAGATCTCACCTAGATTTATTTATATTAATAAAATATGCATTACTTTTTGAAGATCTATAAAGGAGCTTACAATATTATAACATTTTATACAGTAAAACAATAAAGCCACAGCCATTAATTATATGATGATTAAGCAGCAGACAAAAACGAGTAAAACTGTAGTCAATAACACACATTAATCCAGTAAAAGGCACTAGAAGTTCAATTAAAACCCTTTTCAAATAATGAAATGTTATAGACACCTCTCAAATATCTCTAGAAAGGCTCTTTCGAAGGTGAGTACCATGTCTGACACAAAACTGAAATGGTCTTCTAAGTTAGTATTCATCTGACCACTGAAGCTCAGTGTTTCAGATCTCAGAAACAGTTCTTAAAGGTCAGGGAAATTCATCCAATAAAATGTAATCCTTGACTTTCCTGGTCCCAGGCCATTTTGGCCTTTAAAAGGTTGCAAGCAAATTCTGAAATGTGCCTGGAAAAAATTCTAGAATATCACAGAACTTTTAACAATATTCAAACTATCACATTCCAATTAATAATTTAGCTGCAATGTTCTGAACCAATTCAGGTTTCTGGTCAGTCTTCTGATGTGGCCCACAAACAATGTACTACAGTAATTTAACCTGGATGTTACCCTAGCATGAACACATGTATCCATCTCTTTCTGTTTAGGAAGTTTCATAACTGAAACACTAGTCTAAGCTGGTGGAAAATGCAATACACAACAGATTGTACTGAAAACACCCATTTAATAAAGGGCCAAGTTAAATTACAGTAAAGGATGAGATCTAATAGCAGCTGAAGCTGCAAATCTCTTCTGCTAGGGAAGAAAGTATCCCACCATTTAAATTCTTCTCTAATAACGTTCTGTGCTATAACACATGTGAACAATTTTCTAGAGAGAGAATTTCCCCACAGCAACACGCACAATGATCCAGATAAAGAAATACAGCTTTGCCTATGAACAATCTCCCATAAAATACTCCCCATACACATTACTGTTATGGCTGCATTCATTGTTTCCAACAGTTACAAGTGGGTACCATTCAGAAAAGTTTGGTCCCCTTGGGTTAATTTATGAGCCAAGAAAAAGCCTAGAATTTTTTTTAAAGAATTGAGAGGCATTGAAGACATGTCCTGGGGCACCAACGGCTGGAAAAAAAGGAGTCTAGAGGCTCACAGACTGCATTTTCCCTACCCTCACCTTACAATCATTCAAGTCAGATAAAGAGCTTTGATGGGGTTTTTTTTTTGGGGGGGGGTTCTTTTGTGTGTGTGTGTGTGTGTGTGTGTGGTTGTTGCCTGAAGCATGCAGTTAATTTTTTTTCCTTCATTGACAAAGTCAGAAATCAAAATACAATGTGCCAATGATTTTTAGCATCACTGTAGCCAGGCTTCTGGCTATCTAATAACACCCCTTTATCTATGGTAGTATTTTGAGCATTAGCATAACAGGAAGCAATGCCAGTACAACAGCCTACCACATCAACAGTGACTTTGCAGCCAAACAGGCAAGTAGCAATCAAGATTATTAAGAAAAAGAACAGGGGCTGCCCTAGCTACCTGATTTCATTCGCCAACCTTTTTACCAAATGAAAATTTCATTTGCCAAAAGACTTGAGGAGCATATTTTATTTACTCTGACCATTCAAAACCTGTGTATGGATAAATCAAAAGAACTCTGAGGGTGGAGAACACTTCTTCTGCAAACACACATACCTCAGTTTTGCAAGACAGAAAAGCACCCACACAAATTAGAAAACAGTACTTCAAGAAGATAGTCATGTGTGCCACTGCCAAATCATATGATCAGTTATCAAAAGTGAAAACCAACACAAGTTGTGAAATATGTGAATTCCAGCAACACCCTGAAACACTGCTTTCTTGGAAGTCAACACTAACAGGTAAATGAAAACAATCAAAAGATACTCAAAATGTGACCAAAAGTACAGAGTATACATCTTGACAATATGCTACACAAAAAGTCACGTTATGATCTTTTCCACAAAGATCCATCTCTGCCTCTACAACAGCCGCCTAAGGACAGATGCCACTAAGGATACTGGTAAGGAACAGGTGTCCAGCTTCAATTTTAAAATTCAAATACCATTTTTTTCCTGCAAAATGATTCACAAAGGACTTCTGTCCACCTGGTACCTGTCAACTTCTACATCAGCTTGACACAGCATGCTTTTCAGGTCCACAGTTTGCACAGGCAACAATTACAAACATCTTTATTCCCTTGGTGCATGCCTATGCTTCATATGATTCTTGAATCATGTTCTATGTCGGCATGATAGAATCGAACAATAGCTTACTGCAGTGTTATTCAAGCTTTCTAGTTTCAGGAAACCTTTTCTACAGTAATTTGACTTTCCAGCACACACACTATTCATGGGCTCATTGTTGTTTTGAATGAACTTTAAGTGCTCCATTTAATAAGAATAAAAATAAGAATAAGAATATCATCATCATCATCATCATCATCATCACCACCACCACCACCACCGCTGCCATCATGTTTATTTATACTCCCCTTTCCTCCCAAACTGATTCCAATTCCACCTATCCAAGGACGAAACTTCATAATAGGAAAACTTTCTCCTTTTGCTCACCACTAAGTGTGCTATTACAAATATTACAAATATTTAAAATATTTTTAAACAGGGATAAGATCAAGTTATAGACAGACAGATAGATAGATACTACAGATAGATAGATAGATAGATAGATAGATAGATAGATAGATAGATAGATAGATAGATATCTGAATGCATCATATACTTTTGGCCTGATAGCATGTCTGTTAGCAGGGTGATATATGCTCTAATTCTTATATGAGAAGGAGAATTGTACTTCTGCAAATTTAGACGTGATGCTCCTACTTCTTGCAAAAAGATGTAATCTGGTATCTGTCCCATAATCAGTTTCATTTAGGGCACAGTATAGCAGGCACACACAACACCAGAATATTTGGAGGCTAGACCTGCACCGCCCTTCAAACTAAAGGTAGCCAAATGCCCTCTTCTGTTTTCATTTTATACTTTTTCAGCTGGAGAGGAAATTGGTCTGATCCTAAAAAAGACAAAAATATCCATTACGGGAGCCTTCAGAGCAGAAACCCTAATTTTATTGCCCATTACTGCAGTATAGACAACAGGGAATGCTGGATGGGTCCATGGGCCAAAAAAAATGGCCAGGGAGGCTACCTGCTGCACAGCTGCTAAATGTAGTTCCCCTCTCCCATATAGTCTGCCATGTCTCGTGAGAAGCAATCCCAAGTTAACATGCTCACACATATACTGAGCATTATTAAAGCAATAAACTAGTACATCAGTCGCAAGATGTTAGCATAACAAGAATCCCTTCTCCTTTATATACTAATTTAAAATGTGCAAGGAGCTGTTTTACACAGGTTATCATTTAAAAATATTACTGCCCAACACATATACAATTTGATATGCTCCAAGTCCAGTGCTACTGCTAGATTTAAAAATTTAGCAGAATCATCTGCCAAACATTTTCTGGTCTGTACTACTTCAGGCTGCAGTTGCCTTTTAAATAGGGATGGGCCAACTGAATCCTTGAATCCTCAAATCCAGGGTAAGGATTCGAGATTCGTGAATCTGAATCCCTGTGCCAAAATAGGCAAACTGAACCTTTCGAATCCGCCAACCAAATAGATTGTTGGAGACCGGGACACCTGAAAACCTGGGAGACCAGACATACAAGGAAAGATTGTAAGTAGGGTAGCCTTTGCTAACAATTTCAGAAATTACACGTGGGGTTGTATTCTAAGATATTCAAATTGAACATTTAATATTTCAGTTCGGCACTTGATTGGAAGGTACAGGCTTGAGATTTCAAGGACAGCTGAAACATTCCTTTGCATAGCCCCCATGCAAACCTCTTTCAGACACAATTCTGGGGTTTGGAGTTTTACAAGGTGTCACAGTCTTCTCTGCCAAAGTGTGCTGGTGCATCATCAGACTACAAACCCCAGAATGCCAGAAGGAGCTATGCAAAGAATCACAGAAATCTAGAGTTGGAAGAGACCACAGGGGCCATCCAGTCCAACCCCCTGCCATGCAGGAACACCCTCAAAGCACTCCCGACAGATGGCCATCCAGTCTCTGCTTAAAAACCTCCAAGGAAGGAGCGTAGTAGACAGTTTTGACCTGGATTATCTCTCTACTGTAGTGGCCCTGTTTACACAGACAGGAAAATGTGGGATTAATCCACATTTTCCTGCCTATGTAGAAAGGGCCTTCATGTCATTTTCAATCTGGGGAGATCCTGAGGCAAAACTATGACAATTGTCCTGGCCAGATTTCTTCAGAGGGAGGTTTACCTTTGCCCAGGCTTTTTGCTAAGGCTGAGAGACTGTGCCTTGAACCTCAGGAAGAACTTCCTGACAGTCAGGGCTGTCCGGCAGTGGAATGTGCTGCCTCAGAGTGTAGTGGAGTCTCCTTCCTTGGAGGTTTTTAAGCAGAGGCTAGATGGCCATCTGTCAGGAGTGCTTTGAGGGTGTTCCTGCATGGCAGGGGGTTGGACTGGATGGCCCGTGTGGTCTCTTCCAACTCTACACTTCTGTGATTCTGTGAAGATTATCCTTCTTTCCCTTGCTTTTTAAACCCTTTTTTAAAAAACAATTTGAAAGATTCAAGATTCATGAGATTTGTGGATTCCCAGAACCTTCCAGGGATTCGGATCCAGAAAATTCTGGATTCGTCCCATCCCTGCTTTTAAAGTTCTCCTCTTCCTACAAATTCAAAGTATGTAAGAGAGATGAATTCAGCCTAGCCTTCATCAACATGCTATATTTTAATGTAAAGATAGGTTTTGTGGTAATCCTTCCATTTGAAAACTGAATGTTTTACACACACACACACACACACACACCAAGGAATGTTTGTCTTTTGAACAAAAGTGAGGATCCCATGGCCCTCAAAATGTGGTAAGACAGCAACTTCTATCTCTTTTGCTCATTTTGGACAGGATGTGAGAGTTAATCCCAACAAATACCTGAAGGCTACAAGCTCCCCACCTCTGATTAAACTTTTCACAGTTTGGCACTGGAATACTTGAAAAATAATCAGTTTTCACATGAACTCCCCCTTGCACTGAGATCTTTGCAAGTCTTTTTCCAGTGCCATCTGAGGCACAGCAGATGTTATCTAGGAAAGGGCTTTTTTATAGTGGTGTCCTGTCTGTAGAACAAGATCTTCAGCGAATCTTGTCTGGCACTTGCCAGAATGTCATTTTGGCACCAGAAACAGACACTTCCAAATGTTTTCTCAGGTTTTTCAGAGATGATATTATATTCCCAATGGGTGGTTTTATGCTCTTTTTACCTGCTGCTTCTAGTTTTTATTGCTTTGACTATCATTGTATTTTTCTGCCTTTTTCTATAAACTTTCTTGGAAAAGTTTTCTGGATGGATGAGATAGGAAAGTTTCTTAATCATAAGATTATAAACATCATAAATGTTGTATAGTACTGTTAAGACACCTTACAAACATACCCAGGAAGGAGACGGAGAAGAAATAGCCACCTCAGCTACGAACTCACCCTCTGTAAGGTTTTCCTGATAAAGTTTTTACACATAACTATGAGTTGAATTGTAACTACTAGGTAACTTAGGCATCTTCTGTTCTGCAAGACACTTTCTGTTTAAATGAAATAGCCTTGCACTGTGGTAAATTCATACAACCACACTCAACAGCTCAAAGCAGTCATGCAGCACAGCCTAGCATAACAATCTTAAGAAAAAATGGCATAACTTGCCTCTTCTATGGACACTCCACTTCTTGAAAGTGGCACCCTGCTGAGCTTGAAATACAGCAGCTTTAGTTCACAAAAAGGCAAAAGCAAGGCTCTAACTACACCAAAACTGTACTTACTGGCTTCACTTCCACAAGCACATCATTTTGAATACAGAAGTGGAGACCTCTGTTGTATACAAGGCAGTGACCCAGACCCACACTGACAATGCACAAAGACGATCTTATTAAAGAAACAATAAGGCTGCCAAGGAGCTAGGTACAGGTGGCCCATTCCTAGGTAAGTACAATATAAACAGTTTAAATTTCCAAGAAGAGTAAGAAGCAGTAAGAACAAGTTCTTGTTTAGTGTTAGTATGAAATCTGTTGCTGATAGAAATACAAGCTACAGAGAGAACAAGTGAAATTTATAGCACTGAAATCAGACCACTATGTTCATACTATTTGGATTAGGTTCCACTTGTACTCACACTTGTGCCCAGAGTTGTAAACTTTTGGCTTGTGCATAACTATGTCCTGACAAGCCAAACAGCATTTTTCCTTGCATAACTAAGAATTAATGTCTTGGCATTACACTAATTCTTTTTGACTTGGCAACCCTTTCAAACACAAGCAGAGATATTTCCCCAAATATAATTCATGTAGCATCCAACGTTCTTGCACTTCTTCAAGTGGTGTTTCGCTGCCCAAGTACAACACTATGACTTATGACACTTCTCTTTGTAGCCAACCTTTTCTGCATTTTGCCTTGAATAGCAAACCAAAGGGAACAATACATAAATGAACTGAGGAAAAAAAGGAAGGAAAGCAGCAAGGGAGGAACTAAAGATTCAAAAAGTACACTAAATTATACCACAGGATTTAAATTTGGAAATCTGTTTGTAAAAGAGCCGAAATGCATCAAGTGTTTCTTTGTTTTAGAAAGCCAGCATGGAGTAGTGGTTTGAGTACCAGGCTAGGACTCCAGGAGACCGGCGTTGAAATCCCTACTTAGCCATGAAAGCCCATTGGGTGACCGTGGGCAAGTCACACTCTTTCAGGCTTAGAGAAGAGGCATGGAAAACCCCTCTGAATAAATCTTGGAAAGAAAACCCTGTGATAGAATTACCATGTCGGAGTCAATCTGAAAGCACATAACAAGTTGTCTTGTTTTAAAGTACCATGGATGGAGTTGGTAATGTTATGCTGATTAAATTATAATTTGGTGTATCTTGAGGGCTCTTTTTTTATTCTTGCATTAATCAACTAAGGCACAGAGGACTTAAGATAAGTTTTTATGTGAAATGCTGCAGGTATGCTACTGTTAATCCAGTGTTTTGAAGCAAATGCACCACATCTGCAATGCTAACAACACTTACTAGAGAGTAAATCTTATTAAACTTAGTTGGGCTTACTTCTGAGTCAACCTAGCATAGCTTTGTACTGACATGATAGGTAACATACATTGATGTACTTGTATACATACATACAGAGACACCCATATGTACAGAAACCGTAATCAAACCTTTAGCCCCAAATGAACACCCTAACACTTGCATATTTATGCATGACATTAATCCTCCACATATTGTTTAACTGCAAATTTAATTATACTAGCCACCATATCCAATGGTTAGTATCCCTCACATCTGGAGGACCACATGGCAACTGCAGTCCAACATCTGCAAGACTACATGTTTTCCATTTCTGATGTCTGGGTTGCCACTCATGCTCAATATTTTTGTTTATTTATGGGTTTCTTTGACTGTGGATGATTCAATAAAGAGAATAAAATGAGATTCTTTTGTGGGCTTTATCAACTTTATAACTATCACCAAATTTCACTTGTGCATATGCATCATCTGCATATTTTGTAGAGAAAATATGTTGCTCAGTGTACACAGCTATTTCCTGTGACATACACAAACTAGAATTTTGGTATCTGCATTTCAATCAATCAATACATTCTATGGGGGTAATTAGTTAAAACAAGTTGTAAACTGCTTAGGGAGTGCTTTGTACTGATAAGCGGTATAAAAATGTAACTGCTGACTGCTCTAATATAAAACATCTACCACCAAATCATATACAGCACCAAGGCAAAGACAGTAGAGGAACAATGCAAATTTGTATTGCTATGCTGTCCTATATCAGTCTAGTTAAATCCCATAATTAATTTCAGTCCCATGAGAAACACAAGAGAGGTTGCTACGCTCCTAAAAGAAGACACATTTCTCAAACCAGCATCTCATTAAACAGAAGCACCTTGGTCCCCATGCACTTTCTAACAATGGCAAGGGTTAAGCAGGCAGGCTCCAGAATAGCTTTTCACACTGGATTCTGCCAGACAGCCCTGAAATAAAATGCACTAGTATTCTGGTCATGCTCTTTGTTTCCTTTCTCTGTGCAGCTATCTAAATTATGCAAGCACTGAATATTGTCTCTGGGAAAAAAACTATATTATGATTAAAATATTTGGGGTTTCTGCAGTTGGAACAAAACATTACTTCATAGACTTTTGATAAACTGATGTTCATAGAAATCAATAATGTTACTATCTTTTTGTTCCTCCTGACATTTTCAATCTCCAGAACATCACTAAGATGTATTTAGAATAAAGTATACCCTGACTGGGACTTAATGATCCTAAGCAGACTCCAAAACAGGAACATGCACTTTGTTGGGATGCCTAATGACAACTTAATATGAGAGCCAGTATGGAGTAGTGGTTAGACTACTGCACCAGAACTTCAGGAGACCAAAGTCTGAATCCTTGCTCAGCCATGGAAACCCACTAGGGGACCCTGGTCAAATCATCCACTCAGCCTCAAGCAGAAAGCAATGTGGCACCTCCTCTCAATAAATCTTGACAAAGAAAAAAAAAAACTGCAAGAGAGTCAGAGTCGATTTGAGGGCACATAAGAAGTCGCTTTATTTTACAGTACCATTATGCCATAATTTCATGTACCTTGGGAGGATCTCTTTTCTTATTCCTACATGAATCAACTAAAACATATAGCAGTTTATTGATTTCAGTAGACTTAAGTGCATATGATTTTGTGTTGGACTGTAGTTAGTGATTTTAAAAGTCATGTTATTATAGCCATGCAAGTTTAGAAATTTCTGTAGGAATTATTAGAAAGTGAGTGCTTTACTACTATCCTATTTCTTGTTTATGAACTGTTTATGTGCATTCCATTGTGTATGCCCCACTTTATTCTCCTTAAAGAGCAACTTCAATATCATCATGTTAGGATATCCTAGTTCTACTATGCAGGCAAGAAGAATATATATAGTCTGTGGTAAGATAACAAACCCACCAAAAGAATTAGCTCAAAATATCGTTTTCTTAGCCAGTCCACAAATGCTTTTTGTCATTTGTAGCATAAAAACAGTTTACAAGAAAAAGATCAACTGTTTTATTACTTATAAATATTTCTTTCCCAGTTGTCCAGAAGATGAACCTTACTCACTGGACTACCAGGCAAGAGAGTATGCACAAGTCAATTCTGTGGTAAACAGTTTTGCCTAGAAAAGTAGGAAGTGGAGTAGAGTTGGACAACTCTGCAATTAGGAGATCATAATCTCCATTCATTTTAACCAGTCTGTCAGCAAAAAACAAAACATAAAACAGGTTGATTAATGTGTTTATTCACATAACCCTATAAAACTAAAACTGCCCAACAGATATCTGGCACATGAAGAAATTCTGAATTACCAGTTCAAGAGAAAAATGTAGACGTAAGTTGGCAATGTGATTACTTCAGCCTACCCTGTAAAAGAACCAGAGGAAACTGCACTGTGAGTATCTATAGAGACCAAATTGACATTTCCCTTATCTTTTAAACTATAGGAGAACTGAAAGAGGGCAAGGGGAGTTACCTGACCTTTTATATATCACTGGAAAGAGGACCAATTATCTCAGACTGCCAAAGGCTATCCATACTGAAGCAAGTTAAGTCATTGACTTTACACATTACCAGGCCATCACTCAGTCCACTTTAGGTAACACTGTACCCATGTTTCCAGCTAGAAAAGTGCTAAAGCAGCATTTACCCAGGTTGCTTTCACAATACCAATTATAGCTCTTTGATACTACTTTGCCTTGACTCCATCCTACAGAATCCAGGTTTTGCACTTTCATGAAACATTGAGAATTCACTGCCAAAAACATTCTAGTGCCTCATGAAATATAAATCCCAGAATTACACAGCATGCTGCCATGGCAGCTAAAATAGTATGAAAAGGTGTACTGTGTAATTGTGTACTGTGAAAGAGACCCTAGTCAGCATTTGCCACTTTAAAGCACTCAAAAAAGCCACTTGCCTTGGCACTTACAAGTCAACAGGGAGGAAAGTTGTTCCTCCTGCGCCTGCTCGTCCTCCTCCTCCATCACAAATGATTCACACAGGAAATTTTGTTTGTGAAGATATTTGAGGGCTCCTAGCATTTATAGACTTATTTGCAAAGTCAATCTGTCCATACACTCAGTTACGTGAAATGGCCTTTACAGGAAGATAGTTTATGGGTTGCAGCAAATCTTCTTTGCTTCTGTGTACAATGCTGCACTACACCAACAAGCTGGCAGAATATTATGTACAGAAGTCCAGAAAGATACTCCAAGAAGGTACAAATGCTTCTTCCTTGCCTCTCCTACCCAATCTGTTAGCAGCCTTGATGTCTGAAAAAGAACTCCAAATTATGACCTGATGTAGCTCTTAACAGAAGACTTAGGCTAAATAATGTTAAATTAAATGTATGTCAACTCAAATTAAACACATGTAAATTAGACCAAGATAAGGAGGCTCTCTAAATTTGATTTTTTTAAAAAACTTTCACTGTATTGCAGAAGTAAACTAGTAATCTTGGTGGTATTCCCAGAACCACAGCAAGACAGACCTCTACTAACTTCATTTTCTTAGGATGACTAGTGAGTGACTATCTCTCCCCATAATTTCTGGCCATTAATTCTAAAACACTGCATAACAACAAATAATCCACCATTCTATTCCCAAATATTGGACAAGAGAAAACGCAATGAACACTACAATCAATTCACTGTACTAAATCCAGAAATGTCATTAGCAGATACCTCAAACAAGAGACACAATTTGACTACCTTGATATTAAGTCATTTAATCTGTTTTCATCCCAGATCTAGAGTCCAGTTTTCAGGTATACTTGCACTTACACTCCATTCAGAATTCTTATAGAACCTATCCTTGTTCACTTACAGTAGTCCTCTGTCAATACTCAGTGGGAATGCCTAACAATGAACTCTGCCCACCAAAGGTACTGCCCATGGTACTATTCAAACAGAAGCATCCTTCCATAATAGCCTTTGCCCCCACATAATGTTATTCTAGCACTGGTTTGCACAAATGAACAAACAATCAATCTCATGGGTTGGCTTTTGACTTCTCCCTAGAACAGGCTACAGTCAAATAATTGTATTCCTTCTCTTTCTTTTAACATAATCCTGAATGGCTTATACCTCTGCGAAGAAAACAATTTGTGGTTTTGGACGATGACCAGTTGGTTAACACCCCAGTAGCCCTCAAGTCACATGCTGATCACTATAATATGGAAGGTCATTATACATGACAGGATCCTTTGTCAAATTCAAACACCAATGCCCTCTGTCAAAAGGTCAGAAAAGCCCCTATTCCCAAAACCAACATCAATGGCAAAATCCTAACTGTGAGGGCCACTTATCTTTCTTAGTGTTTACCTAGAAATGTAAAGCATGAATGTGACAAGCATGCATTTGCAAACACATGTAACATACAGGTATATTTGCCAGGAAGTCAAGATCAGCTGATCTGGTGACAGAGCCAAGCCAACCTGGAGTAATGTACAAAAGGGCTCGAATATATATGAAGAGCACACTTCATTGCTGGCTTAACCCAGCTCCCAAAACCTTTTGTCTATGAATACACCACTAGATCTCCAAGGCAGACGCCCTCACACTAATCCAAAGTTTCTAATGCATATAGTTACTGCACAGCTAGGCCTTCCCCCCCCCCACACACACACACACACACAGCCTCTAACCTCCCCTGGTCTTAATTCTCTACATTCTAATACCTACATCGCCAGCCCCAAACCCTGATACTTAGGAGTTCCAACACCTCTACAGTTGAAAGCAACCCCCTTTCCCCCGGCCCTGAGCTTTCAGGTGCTTGTTCCTCAACGGTCGCAGGCCAAAATCAGCCTACCTGTCGAACTGGGAGGCGCGAAGGCCCTCCCAAATATATCCACCGCCCTCCCAAACAGCTCCCCCGACCCGAGCCTCAGCCCCGCGCCCAGGTGGGATCCTCTCCCACGTATCGCTTACCTGGCCTGGGCTTCGTCCAGGCTCTGGTCGGTGATGGCCATGATCTGCTGCAAGATGTCACCCGTGTCCTGGAGTCCGGGGGCTGCCTGGGGCTGGAGCGGGCCCGGCGGCGCTTGGAGCCGGTGGGGCGCGGGATCTCCGCCGGCTCCGGGAGGAGGCTGGAGCCCTGCGAGTAGCCGGGATGCCTCCTCCATGGCGGAGAGGCTGAGGGAGGAATGGAGGAGAGGAGAGGGGAGGGAGGGGAGGGGAGGAGCGGGGGGAGGGGGCCGCCTCAAGCGGCGCGGGAGGGGGAAGTCCGGGAGCGGCTCGCGCCCCTCTCCCTGTCCACGCACGCAGAGCCACTCGCACGGCCGGCACCGAGCAGGGCCCGCGCGCCTCCCTCGCGCCCGCCCCGCCCCTTGCCCCCGTCGCGCGACGGGGCCCCGCCCCCCTCAGCCGTCGCCTTGGCGCAGAGGCCCTTCTCCTAGAGTTGCCCGCCCCCTTCTGGGACAAAGCCAGTCTCTCGGCGGCTTCATCGCAGTCGCCGCCTCCGGGCAGAGCAGAAACGGGCGGAGCTAGCCGTAACAGTCACTGGCCGGCCCCTTGCTTTTTTTCCCATCCCGGCTTCCAGTCCCCCAGGCTGGACCCCGTGTCCCCCCCGCGGCCCCTCTTCGCTTTTCGACCTTTTCCCTCTTGACTTGTCCCGCCTAAGGCCAACCGCCGCCACTTTGTCGTTCCCCAAGGCAGTTGTTCAGCTGGAAAGGGGTCTATTTCACACGACTCGATAGCCCTTGATGCATCCCAGTCACTAAACTAAGCATCCCAGTCACTAAGGGCCGAAAGTTGGGTCGTCTTCCAGGACCTGCTACTCCTATTCCCGAAGTTGACTTCGGTGGTTCAATACTGTTCCCCCAACTCCGCCACTATTGCTGTTGACCTCGGGCTGTCACCTCAGCAACTGAAGAGTTCAACGGCTTTAACAGCCTCAGAACTTCCGTCCCACCCAACGTTCCTTCCAACGGCTTCTTCGCGAGACTGACGGACGCCTGTCATTCTGAACACGGCTTCAGCTCACCGAGGAAGGTGTCGCCTCGCGCCGCGGCACAGCAAACCCCCTTCCCGCCATAAACTGTCCCCTCACCCAGCTGCCCCCGACTCTGCCCTTCTCCCGCCTTTCTTGCCCCAACAAAATTGCCTCCTCGCCACTGCTGCACTTCAGCCGTTCATTAAAAGGCTGGGTTGGCCCAAGAAGTCAACACTGGGTTGAAAAATAATGACGGCACTAATTAGTGTTGTTGCTTTAAAAGAGAGAGAGAGAGATGAAGGGCTGAAGAAAAGGAAGTGGGGAGAGGCGAGGACCACACAAACGGAATTACCAAAAATATTGAAAATATTAGAAGAAAAATTCATACCTTTTAGAACAGAAATCTGTAGATGGAAAGGCTGAACAACAGAAATTGTAAACCATGGAAAGGAACATGTCCAACCCAAGTTATGTTGTCCCCTTTGACACTTGGGAGGGGGAAAAATATACTGCATTTTTATAAAATCTACTGTTGAAAAGCTTATACTTTGCTCCTTGCTAACTGGAACTTTACAGCTTTGAGGAAACGAGATGTTGGCAACAGAGCAGATCTCTGGTCCTTTGCCTCAGCTGAATTCTGTTACTGATAGTTGATGCAGCAGCTCTTGTCTTGAATCAAGCCAATGAACATAAATAAAGTACTAATAACTGGCTGAAGTAAAAAAAAAAGAAAAAAAAGTGGCATGTGCCAATGGAGGAGTACTATCTGGCACCATCTTTCCTGGTTATCACCATCCATGTATCCAGAAATGAGACAAACTTGTTCAGATTTTCTTCTTCTTTAAGTTTGGAATTTTGTTTGTATGCCTTTGTTGATCTCCCTTTTCCCTTCTCTCTGCCCCAAGTTTCAAATAATTTCACTCAAGGCCATTTCTGCACTAACCTGTTATAGTGCTATTATTCCAGTTTCAACATCCTGGGGAATTCTGGGGTTTGTAGTTCACTGAGGCCCAAGAGCTCTCTGGCTGAGAATTCTAAAGGCCCCTCCCTAAACTGCAAATCCCAGGATTCTATAGGATGTTGAACCTGGAATAACAGCACTATAGCAATGTAGCCCAGAAATGGCCCAGGTTAAAACTCACTGCTTCGTCACCCCTGTTTATTTTTCTTTATTTTGTTGTTTTCTCAGTACTCCCCACCAACACCACTATCTTTTTAAGCTGTAAGTTCACTCTGTTCTGTCTCAGTCTATTTGGCTTTGTCGGTTTGAAGGAGAAAGGACAGAGTCCTTGTCCCTGGAGATTGGAAGGGTTGAAGATGCCCCTTTTGTTAGCTCTAGTTTTTAAAAGAAGAAAAGGAAAAGAGAGAGACATGGAAACAATTCTCCATTTGAAGCAGGGCCAACTCAAGCCATTTTGCTACCTGAGACAAAAGTCAGGATGATGACTTTTCCCCTATTCCACTTTCAGAAGCTGTTTGGACAGCCAGTTGAATACTGACAATGAATCTGTGCCCTCCACAACACCCAGTGTGATTCAAGAGCAAAGATGCACCAGTGGTGGACATATCTGCGTTCTCAAAAACATCATCGTCCAGGAGGCACAGCTACAGAAATAAAAATATGACAGAAAAAGGCTGGGAAGTAGGGAATTGAGAACTTAACTCCACATATATCCCTTACTCTCTAAAAGAACACAAAGTCATCAACAATTATTAGTTATTGTAGTTAAAATCAGGACACCCAGTATATTGTACCTCTATTTATTAGATACTCAGATAATGATGAGAGATGGGTCTCACCAGCAAGATCTGCCTGTGAATTTTCCTATAAACCAGATTAGATCTTAAAACTACTGAATGTGTCATTAGCTTTAGCTGACTTGTTGGTAAATCATACAGCTTAGGACAACTGGGTCACAAGAACACAAGTCTGAGCTGCAACAACGCAGAGTGTTTCTGATAATTTTTCCAGGCAGCCACTGTTGCAGACTCCAGCAGGGGCATCTAAATGTGAATATGTGCATGTGTCAGGACGTCTGGAGTGCTGAAGACTCTTGTGTTTGGCTTGCTCAGTTGCAGTCCTCTATTTTGTCTCTGTTTCCCCAAACAGTGCTCTCTTCATGTGTTGCATAAATCCTTTATGGGAAGTATTTAGCTGAATTCCTTAAGCGTAAATTCTGAGCACAAGTATTTCCATTGAAAATAATGATATGTCACCATCTTCTGCAACTTGTTTGGTAGAGGGATTTGCAATTAGGCCTCCCCAATTCACACTTTTAGTATTTCTAATATAGGAAATGTATTATCTTGACTAATTTGGAGATCAACCATCACAAAAACTCATTCAATAAACAAGCTAAGTAAAAAACACAGAGCACAATGCCAGCTGATCTCAACTGGGACATCTATTGAGGCATGTTTAGCTGGGAAATAAGACTACACAAGAAGAAAACTCTCTTGATAATTCCATTAAGCTTCCCTTATGTTTCTCGCAATTCTGGATATACTTGCTGTTTCCTGTACGAGGCAGCGGATTACTGATCATGTCCCCAGCTGCAGAGGTTTAGAATTTTAACAGTGTGACTAGCATGAGAATCAAAATATGGTGTGCAGCACAGTAGAATTCAACTGCAGGAGAATGATGAAAACTGTCTGTGCTTTGTGCATATTGGCAAAAGGAGAAGGGGAGAGAGAGAGAGAGAGAGAGAGAGGAGTGAGTCAAAGTGTGGGATCCCAGAATGTTGTCTGACATAAAACTAATCTATTTATTTGTTTGTTTATTCATTTAATTTACTGGACATTTCTTTTAATCTCATCATTACAATCACAATCTGATGGCAGCAGCAGTAGTTGAGGAAAGCGCTGTAATTTTGTAAGACACGTGAAACTATAGTGATGGCATTATACTGCAGAGCAATTTGTCATTGGATGAGGATAGCAGAGTAATAACAAATAGACAAGGAGCATCAAATCATCCAGAATGTGACACATACCTATCAAGCATCTTATATTATGAGGTGCATTTCACATTTCTTTTCATTTTTTTAAAAATATATCCTGTCTTCCCACATGTTTGTGCAAAATCCTGTCATTTAATTTTTGCCTGAACTGCCTCAGCCAAGGCATATGTGTAAGACAGAGATAACTTTGCAAAATCCAGTGTTCCTATGACTGATGGCCATGGTTCATAATCCTATACCCAATGAATTGCAATGCCTCAAACATCTGGCCTTTTCTAACACTTAGTCTTTAAATACATGGATTCAATCATTAATACTTTAATGGATTTAAAATATCACAATCAAAAACAATGGTTTTTAAGTTCTGACTTATGACATCAGTTTAATTAAAAGACTACTTATCACTATCAGTTTCCTCAAACTTTGTTTGCAGTCTGAAGACCTCAAAACTGCAATATGTAATGCATTTTAAATAATTTCCCCCTATATATTAGTAGATTATGCACCTCTACTCCATCAGAAGGAGTTAATAGCAAATCACTTAAGCTGAAGCAGGGATATCCAAACCTGATAAACATTTCTATGATGCTCATTAGTCTGTATAAAAAGTATTTCTTTAATTCCCTGCAAATTAGTACAGCAGCTTCTGCATTTCTGAATAAAGTACATGTAAAGTTCTGTATTTTATGATTCAAAGGATCTGCATTTGGAGCAGTGTGCTGATTTATTTATTAGATTTGGGGGTACTGCACATTGTTGTTTTTTTTAAAGTCTGGTTCCAGGGTTCCAATAGAAGTCTATCATTTGAAGCATGCAATGTTAATATTACATTTGTATTTCAATTCATGGTGCCTTTGCAAAATCTGGACTAATTGCAGGAGGCTTGCCCTCCACTGCCTAGCTATTTTATTGTTTATCTTCACTGTCTTTTAAGTGTTTTATTGTTGACCTTTAACAACTTTTAAGTGACCCATACACTGGGTAAGACATGAACTATTACTATAGCCCTGAAGATATTGTTGGACTACGACTACAATCAGCCCTTGCCATCTCAGCTTTTATTTGGTATCAGTTAGCTAGTCTGATTTAGCAAGAACCTAGAAACTCTGTGAGACATGTCTGAAATGAATTACCTTTCATTTTGGCAAGCTGATACTTGTACCTGAACAGCTGCCTGTATGCTGAACTAGAGAACAGTTTTTTAAATACAAGATTGAGAGAAGGTAAATTCCAACTCATATGTCAGAAAATTCATTGCCTGTAATTGTTTGCAGGCATAACAATTGTCAAAGAATAAATTGGGAAATATGTTTCTTTACTCAGACAATTAGAATTGCTGATGTTGCTAGACTGCCATCTGATCAACAGGAGGGCAAGAAAAGTGATTGGATGGTTTTATTTTTATTTTTTTAAAGTTCTGTTTCCTAGAAATAAGCCCTATTGAAAACAGGAGGATTATGTTTTGTAGATATTTAGGAATGTGGTGTAAAAAGCACCCTGCAGTGTGTTTGTTTTGTTGTTGTTTTTATCAATTTTAATATTTAACATTCTGCTATCTGAAACACTGTCATTTGAAAATAAGATACCAGCGCTGCAAGCCTATACTGATTTACTCAAAACCAAGCCCTGTTACATTCAATAAGATTTACTCCTAGTAAGCATGCATATGATTGCAGCCTAATGCTCTCATTCAGACAAGGTGATGTGTAAAAAATAAGAAGCACATTGTCCTCTGAAAATGGACGACAAAATGTTCCTCACACATACAGAGTTGTGTTTATTCTACTATCTTGAGCAGTTCAACAACAGTGTGATTTTATTTTTCCCCCAATTTATAAATATACAGAAAAGGAGCACATTTGTTCTGTACGCATTCATACTAATTCAGACCCCAGTTACTATACTGAAAACAGAGAAACCTAACTACTACATACATGAAGGGTTGATTGATTGAGAACATTACTTGTGGTTATTGTTTTCCCTGTAGATTTGAAGCTTGAGTCAGTTCAATCAATAAATGCACCAATATTAATAGGAAGGCAAAGCACTCTGCCTGGAAACCCAACGTTATCGTCTGCAAGGAAGCCTGGGGAGTGCTGGGAACTCACTCAGCAACTGTATCTGCTGATTCCTTGAAATTTTCTACAAATGAATATTCACAGACCTTTAGCTCAAGATGCTAAAGGCCACAGCTGCAGTCCTGTGCATAGCTAGGCTGCTCCAACCTCACAGAAGTCAATGGAACTTAAACACATGCTGGTGCAGGATAACAGCCCACACATTCTTCATATCAGACCAGAAACACTACAGTAATTCAGCAAAGTCTATACAAAAATATATGAGTATTTTACCAGAAGAAAAAATAGCCATAGTTTCTTTCTTGTGTGTCTTCATGTTGTTTCCAACTTATGGTGATCCTAAGGCCAGTTGCGTAGGGCAGGGGGGGGGTTTGCCCCAGGTGGCAATGTTTTTGGGGTGTCCTGACCTGTACCCATGCCCCCGTGTGCCTGGCCATGGCCCCACACACAGTGGCCACGCCCCTCATGCCATAGCCCCGCCCTCTCCTGCCCCCCAAATACACACTCCAAGCTCCGCCACTGCTTAATGCAAACCTATCATAGGGTTTTATTCACAATATTTGTTCAGGGGGGAATTGCCAGTACGTTCCTCTGAGGATGAGAGAATGTGACTTGCCTAAAGTCATCCAGTGGATTTGCATGCCCAAGAAGTGATTTGAACTCCAGAGTCACAGTCCAACACATAAACTACCATACTGTGCTAGCTTTTAACTATCGTGTAGAGGAGGCAATTTCAGCAGATGCTGTGTGTCACATGAGCAATATCTGCTTAAATTTCCTCTTCTACACATAAACTAAATTAATATATTAAGTTGTTGAACTTGCTTAATTTTAAGCAAATAACCTATCACTTCTATGGGCAGCAAGAGACAGGGACTAAAGAGTTAGCACATAATTATTAACTGTGGGATTAGGGTAATCGGGGACTAGATTTTCTGACAGCACCAAAAGTTAGAAAACTTCTTAAAATACATGTTTCAGTGTCCTGTAGTAAAATATATTTGACAACATGCTAGAAAGTAGATACAGTGTGAAATTATGAAAAGGCATCTGTCTCTAAGGTTTTTGGTGGCACAATTTGCATGTCACAGGTACCAGAGAGTATAATATTCTGTGTACAAGTGAAAATGTGAGCTTGTCTCAATACTTTTGGACTGCTGAGGTTGTTTAATACATACCAATGACCAGTTCATGTTTGAAAGCCAGGAAGACACATTACACTTAGTATAAACTGTGACCTGTCCTCTCCCTGAATGTGTGTATAGCAGAAGAGGAAAAAGAAGGGGAAAGGGAGAAGGCTTACATTTTTGGAGGCCTTTGGCAAGAAACAGACACGGGCCACAGTTGCTTCACTTCAATGTTGGTAGGTTATACCTACTGCCTGTCCCTTGCCTCATTCAATTTCTCTATGTGTAAACAAATAGATATTCTACCATCCTGACAAGAAAACTAATCCAGTAAAAAGAAAAAAACCCAACCTGCCATGTCCGAAATCTCTTCAAGCCATTGGAAGTGGAAAATGGGGAGCATGAAACAAGATAGTTTAGGACTCAGTCACTGGAAAGACCCCATAATTTGCTTTTGTGTGGGAGCTTGCTTATCCTCTGAGCACCCCTTATTCTCCCATTGACCTCTAATCCTATGAACTCTTTAGAAACCACAGAAATTGATGGCGCTTGCATAACCAAAAAAGCAGGGAGAAAGAAGAATCAATCCACTAATCTTTGCCTGATTCCACTTCTAACAGACCAAACTGTTGGGTGAAAAAGACAATAGTCTAGCCTGATCAACTAAAATGTATCAACCTAGGTTTCTCTGTCTCTCACTTCACTTTATGGGAGCTACTCTCCTATGGCCATGCAGTTATGAACAGTGTTGACATTTGTCTCTAGATGCAGAAGGAAGTTCAGAAGGTATGTGGGCATGTACACATGCTGAACAGTGTTTAAGAACAGTCATATTTCTGTCCCTGAATAGTTAAAAACAAACAAAAACCAAAGTAAATACTGGGATGCAATAAAATCTAATTAAATTATCAATATTATAGCTGGATAGCAGTACGTGGGAAAGGGATCTAGGAGTCCTCATAGACCACAAGCTGAACATGAGTCAGCAGTGTGATGCGGCAGCCAAGAAAGCCAATGCAATTCTCGACTGCATCAATAGGAGTATGGTGTCTAGATCGAGGGAGGTACTGGTACCACTCTACTCTGCTTTGGTTAGACCTCATCTTGAATGCTGTGTCCAGTTCTGGGCACCCCAATTCAAGAAGGACATGGTCAAGCTGGAGCAAGTCCAGAGGAGGGTGACCCAAATGGTGAGGGGCCTGGAAGCCATGCCCTACGAGGATAGACTTAGAGAGCTGGGTATGTTTAGTCTGCAGAAGAGAAGGTTAAGAGGGGACATGATAGCCATGTTTAAATATTTGAAAGGATGCCATGTAGAGGAAGGAGAGGGCTTGTTTTCTGCTGCTCCAGAGACCAGGACAAGGAGCAATGGATTCAAGCTGCAGGAAAGGAGATTCTACCTGGACCTCCGGAAGAACTTCCTGACGGTCAGGGCTGTCTGGCAGTGGCATATGCTGCCTCGGAGTGTAGTGGAGTCTCCTTCCTTGGAGGTTTTTAAGCAGAGGCTGGATGGCCATCTGTCGGGAGTGCTTTGAGGTTGTTCCTGCATGGCAGGGGGTTGGACTGGATGGCCCCTGGGGTCTCTTCCAACTCTACATTTCTATGATTCTATGATTCTATGATTATAAATGCATCCAAAACAACCAAGGATCCAGATTCCCCCACTGAAGAGTCCAAATTCTTCCGGTGTTACTGTAATTAGGGGCATAACCACAAGTTAGTATTAGTCTGCACAAGTAGAAGAATATTGTATTAAAGAGTAAACAATAAAACAATAAAAACAAAGTGTCCTGTGGCAGTTTAATGGCTTGCAAATGTATTACTTGCTAGTCTTCAGAATACAACAAGATTGTGTTAATTTTGCTGTAATATGGCTATCATTTGACTAATGTCTTTGGAAACTGAAGTGGAAAGGTCTATGTTGAGCCTAAACCAATGGGGAAAATGTTTTGTTTTTTAAATGTTCCTGTCCACATACATCCTCCCTGCAAACAGAAGTCTAGCATAGGAGGAAAAAATCATCTTGATCTGGAACTTTTCTCCCTTCTTTTCATTTTTACTTCCACAACATAACATATTACTTCTATATTTTCAGCAAAATGAGGTAAACCAGACAAAGTGCTAATTGTCTGGCAGCTAGTAAGGAGATAAATTTTGAATGCTGATAATAGATAGACAGTAGATAGAGTCATTAACTCATCATTCAAAAACTGGGACTTCTTCCATTTTTCAGGCTGAAATGGAAATAGTTCAACAGAACAAGCCTTCATTTTCAGGCTTGGCTGGAACTATATGGTTGGACCTACCTTTCACTTTGATTTACATCAAATCTGCTCTGACTTCTCTGGAAATGGTAACAAAGTTACAACATATCTAAATTAATATGATTTAAAGAAAAACTAACTAGATATAACAAAGAAAGGCAATGTTTCTGCATGAAATACTTAAGATAGAACAAAAATGTAGCAAGGGGCAAAATAATGTCTCATTGCGTAGATCTTGTTTCTTTTATATTGAGTTCTTTGGAACTGTAGATGATAGATAAAAGAGGGGATGTGAATTTTTATGTATGGAGCTGCACTCACATTTTTCAAAGAAGGGCAACCCTTAAAAAATAAAGGATTTTAAAACCTAGTACATTTAGCAATTCTTACATGATTAGTGAGCCAGTGTGGTATAGGAGTTTGAGCACTGAACTATGGCCATTTCCTACGACAATGCTCTTCTGTGTTGTCACACTGCAGTTCTGGATCTGGAAGGGAGCGCATCAGTAACACTCTCCTCCGCACCTGCTCACTCCCTGCAGAAGGGAGTGCAATGACCCCACCTCTTCCTCAGCACAGAGCAGCACAGTGCAGCTGGGCACTTGCCATTGCTGCGCTGGGACAGGAAGCATAGCAGTCGTACTTCCGCATTTTCCACACAACGGTATGGAAGCGCCATGCAATTGGAGGTGCAAAACAGATTTTTTCCGTTTTGTAGATACTGTGCAACTGCGATGCTTCATGACAGGATGGCAGGGAACCAGCAACAACATCGTGCAGAGGCATGATCTGCCGATTGCTGCCATGCTGTTCCAGAAGTGGCACAGTGACGTCATGCAAAAAGGACCTATGACTCTAGAAACCAGAGATCAAATCCCTGCTCAGCCACGGAAACTCACAGGGTGACCCTAGGGAAGTCACATCCTCTCAGCCCTAAAGAAAAGCAATGGCAACCCCTCCCTGAAGAAATATTGCCAAGAAAACCCCAAGACAGGTTCCCTTTATGGTCACCATAAGTCAGAAATGACTTGAAGGAACACAACAAGAATAAAATGGCTACCAAACAATTTCCATCAAGGGTAAATTTCACACAATTCCCATTTCGATTTCATTATATCGAGTAATGAGAAGCTCCCCCACAACTAATTGGTTTTAATGGGATGTGCTACAAGAAACTACGTGCATGTTTACTTAGAATTAAAGCCTCTTGAGGCCAAGGAAAGATTTCCCAAAAGAATGTACACTATTACAGTTAGTGGCAACAAGATTCTAGCAGATTTATGTTGAATTCTGGCTAAAATCTTTCAAGCCCTGCACAGCTTGTGTCCACATTATCTAAAAGACCATATCTCCCTCTGTGAGCCTGTCTGAATTTTAAGATGTGGAGGCAAGGGCTTTCTCTCCATCCCACCACTACCACACGTGGTAAGAACATGGTAGAGTGCTTTCTTAGTGGCTGTTCTCAAATTGTGGAACTCCTCTCCACAGGAAATCCAGTTGGCTCCCTCCCTTCTGTCCTTCCACCAGCAGACAAAGACCTTTGTATTTACATAGGCATTTGGCTTTTTTAATATGTTGAAGCAGGTGCAGCTTTAATGGGGCACTACTGTGTTTATATCTTACAATATTATGCTTTAAATGTTCTTAATAGAACTCTGGTTTATTCTCTTTTAACTTTTGCATTACTGGTTTTTTAATGATACTTTGTTTTAAATGGTTGAGAGCCTTCTTAAATTCTGTGCTGGCAGGATATAAAAGAAATAAAATAAAAAACTAAACTTGACTAGATCTAGACTTTAGTATATGATTTGTGTAAATTTGGAGGCATCTAATACTGGATTAGGAAAGAAATGGTATAGTGGCACAGAGGAATTCCAACCCCAGCTGAAACTCAATGCCACTGCTATTTCAGAACTTCTCTACTTTTCCAGGGTTGAGAAAAGAGCCATGAAGATAGGCTGCTGTTGTGCTGGTTGCATCACTGCTACATTTCATGATAATCAGCTTGTTCTGTGCCAGTTTGAAGCACCCTGGCCTGAAGGACAGGTAAGGGGCAGTAATTTAATAGAGTACCTATTAACAATAACTGACTGAGCATGTTGCCATATTCACAACCAAGCAAACTATGGCTATTCTCTAATTACTATCATGTAGGTAAAATGGAGTTCTCCCAGCACTTGAAACACTACTTTTTAAAATTTTGTCATGTAATTCATTTCAAAAACCCATCAAAAGTAATTAGCTTCTGTTAAATTGCACACACAAAAAATAAGTTGTGTGCATTAATAATTATTGTCCTGCTGTTTTTCATATGAGACTGGTCCAATGTCTGAAAGATTATATTTAAAAAATTCCCTATAAAATACTCTTAAAAGCAATATTTAAACGGGGCTAAAAATGTTACTTGTTACACCAAAGAAAACTTCACGTAGCATTGTTCCTTCTTTTGCATTGCTCTTGACTTGTAACTTCATTATAGTCTTACTTCTGTTGCCCTCATGGTAAGCTACCGGTAACTGTGTCACTTCCTATTAATTACAAGGTTTGGGTTCTACTCCTTCGCCCTTTCTACACCCTACTTTTTCCCAAAGTTGTCTGGTGGGGATTCTGGCAGCGGCTCTGCTGGGAGGGGAGAGCGATGTGAGCGTTCCCCTCTACGCTGGCTGGCTCCCTGCGGAAGGGAGCGCGATGGCCATGGCTCTTCCTTCCACAGCACAGCCAGGTACTTTCGCAGGCTGCTGTAAGGCAGGAAAAGCAGCCATCATGCTTCTGCAGCTTCCATAGGACAGATAAGTCCTGGTGGTGCAATTGTGTGTCATTGATGGGAAAACCCATCAGTGATTTAATCTGCGATCATGCCACCTGGGGACAGGAGAAGGATGGGACCGCAACAGCATCCTGCAGAAGCGTTGTCATGGTCCCATCCTTCTCCCATCCCCAGTGTGGGATGGGAGGGTGCTGTGGAAAGGGCCCATGTTTGTGAGCACAAAACCAAAGAGTGGAAATGATTCCAAAGTTGTTACTACTGAATATAAGGAAATGAACTTGTGTTGCTGACAGCGAAAAGCTTTTGTCCCTAGCTGTGCTCTAGTCAGCTTGATATGCACTACCTGCAGTTCTTATGTGGCTAAAAAGCCCTCCATTTTCTGTAGACTTCTCTTTCGAACTTGCAGTAGGCTGGGACGGAAGCAAGGCGGCAGTGCTAGGGAGTGGGCTGGAAGTACAAGAGGGACAAGAGGGATATCTGGACAAGAGGGATACATAGATCTCCAAGATGCCCAAGTACCCAGTACACGTAACACTGGCTTTTATAATTTAATACAACACTGCATTGTAATTAGAAAAAATACTGGATACCCTTTTCATACACTGAAAAAAAATGATATACATAAACCATCTTTTCCCTGCTCACAGATAATCATGTCTCTGCTGGATAATGAAATGAAAAGGAATTAAATAGTAGGGCAATAGTTCACACTGATACTGCTGAGGGAGCAGAGAGAACCATCTTGTAGGCCTGTGATGAATCACCTGTGCTTATAGGAAATGGACAGGGGTATAATTAACAAGTGAATTCTTGCATGTCAGCACAACAGAAGAAAGTTCTCTCTCAGGCTGAAGCCAGACTCAGGCAGCTGACCAAAGTACACAGACCTATACTTCTATACAACCTTTCCTTGTGAGTTACAGCTTTCCTCCAAGAATCCCTCTAATCTGAATTCAAATTGCTATAGTCGAATGAGATTTTAGAAGCAGAAAACAAATAGAATTTGGCTAATGAAGCAGTCTGTAATCTTGGATGATGTCTTGGTAGTAAACATACTTTAAAAAAAAAAGTACAGGAATAACTACAACCATTCTAGTTAGTTCCTTTTGCAAAATTTGCTCCATTCAATCTTTGGCCCTTTCCACTCGACGCAGCCAACCTGCCATTGGGACAGGAGAAGGACAAGATCAGAACAATGCTTATGCACGACATCGTCCTGGTCCAGTTCTTCTCCTGTCCCCAGGTGGTGCAATCGTGCTGCAAATCATTGATGAGTTTTCCCCGTCCATGACCAGTGATCACACTGCCTGCCCACCATGTGCCCGCACTTACTTTGCTCACTGAGCTCCTGAAAGTGCAATGGCTGTGCTTGCTGCCCCAGCGCCACCTGGGACAGTACCTGGGTGCGCTGCGGCAGGAAAAGGCATGGTCATCGTGCTTCCTGGAACACAGAGGCAGCTGGTGCAGAGGGGAGTGCTCCATCATGCTTCCCTCCCAGGAGCTGCAGCCATCATCACCGGATGCCATCAGGACAAAGATAGGCTTCGGAAAGGGCTTTTCTTAGCACCACTGCACTGGCTAGTGAGAACTATTGCATCATCAAAGAGGAAAAAGTACAGTGACTAGAATCCTACCAGTGGCATATGTTCATGTAATCTGGAGTAACATATGTGCATGTCCTTTTTCTGGATGTTGCAAAGAAGATATTCAACACTTCCTTGTGAACAGCTATCTCCCCCTTACTTCCAAGCATTAGAGCAAGCTGTCACTGCCCTTTCCTATGGAGGCAGGTTGGAGCTCCTGCCTGCAGTTGCATAGTCAGGGAAACAGAAGCTGATGTTGCCCTCTTGGATCTTCAGTGAGCCGAGCATCTCTCATCTTCCCTTTCCTCCTGTTGGTAAATGGCCATGGTAGTGCACTCCAGTGCTTCGAAGCTGCTTTCCAGGATTACTGAAAGATTTCAGATGGATTTAAAGATATATGGAATTGAAATAAAGGAGAAGGTTGGAGTGATAAAACGACTCTTTGAAAACCCTCCTCATTTACTAGCCCAGATCACTCAGGAAATATTGCACCAGGAGAAGTATGAAGAAACTGTTAAAGCAGTAATGATCTCGTGGGCACAGAATATTGGTCATACAATTCAACTGGACTCTTGGGAGCAGAGTTGGAAAAAGACAAACAAATTTACGGTTGCCCAGAATCTAAAAGAGAACTATTATAAAATGTTTTATAGATGGTATTTGACACCAGATAAATTACAAAAGATTTACAATTCAAGTACTGGGCTTTGTTGGAAATGTTTAAAAGAGGTGGGTACGATATATCATATGTGGTGGACATGCCCAAAGGTCAAGAAATATTGGACTGAGATACATAACAGGATTTGTGAAACAATGAAGCTACAATTTCCTATGACTCCTGAATTGTATTTGTTAAATATGACAGATTTAGTAGACACTATGAATATAAAGAAATATTGGAGAATATTATTATATATGATAACAACTGCACGTATTGAATACGCTAAGGTATGGAAAACACAGCAAATACCTACAATAGAACAATGGTGGGGAACCTTTATTGAAAATAAAAACGCTGACATAGTCTCTCAAAGATTGAAAGGGAAATCAGATGATGAAATTCAGAAAGAATGGCAAATTGTAGGTGATTGCTGGGTGACCTTTGATAGAAGTCTATAATTCATGGTAATATGTGGAAAAATTTCATTGTGATGATTACGGTAGATATCATGAAGCAGGAATATGGTAATGGAAATGCTATGTACTAATGTGTAAAATGGCTGAAAAATGCAGTACAATGATATAACAATGTTAAGAGATTTTGGAAATGAAATCTAGATCAGTTTGGAAGATTCAAGAAATAATTCATGTAAAATAGCAATAATAAATGTTTGTTTTAATTGTGAAACTTTAATAAAATGATATTATCAAAGAAGCTGCTTTCCAGGATTGGAAGAAATACAGAACTGCAGAATTTTAAGATCTGATTATACCATGTAAGATTCTGGCCCATATCTCCTCTTGCTTTGCCCCATGTCTGTACAGTTTGGGAATGTATTTTGGACACGTCTCTCCCAAATCTAGCAAATAAATAAATAAGAAAGAAAGAGATACCTTTATGCACCTGGTATAAATTGCATATGCTCATGCTTACTTCATCCCCAAATGAAGGATATCCCCACTGTGACAGCCTAACCATACAATAAATATTTGTTAATTTGTTAATTTTGTTTGTTTGTTTGTTAATCTTTCTTCAGCATAAATGTGTGGCTTGCTCCTTTTCCATCATTAAATTGCACATTTCCTACTGAAGTGCAAATTTAGGGTTGAACATGTATGGAACCTTCTTTTATTAAGGCCAGGTTGCAATTTTCCATTCAAAGCCATTAGTTACCTGCAAGGAAGTATACTAGTGCTGGATCAAAGCCAGCAAAGATAAGGAAGGGAGAGAGATCTTCTATATGCAGACTGCTCTGCCACATGACAAATGCCTATATTCTGACATAATTCAACAATGCCCCCTTGACCATCAGGCACATTCAGTATCCTGCTGAATATCCTGAATAGAATAAGGCATAATCATGTGCTTATCTTTGAATATACATCCCAAACTTGTGATCTTTTTTTTGGGATAGACCTACTATTTTCAACCCAAAATAGATTTGAGAGGAAAATTTAGGATCATAAGGAATGTGGGTTTGGGCACTAAGTAATTTTCTGATTGGATGGCTTGACCACCACCAGAAATGAAGATTACTGCATGACTAGACAAGAAAACAATCTGCCTCTGCAAAGGTGCTAGATTTCACTGAACTCAGATTCCTGTAAATGGAAAAGTCTGGTTCCTTCTGAAAGGCGGTTATAATAACATTTAATCAGTGACCCAAATTCTCTCTTTCAGAACAGCTTTCTGTTCTCTCTGCAGCTAACTGCTCGTGCTCAAGACACCAAGACTCAAGAAGGTAACATGTAACTAAGACTTACTGGTTTTTATTTGGGATTCTGTGGCTGTGATTGTTACCTTTGTTTATCTCCCTTCCTCCTTCCCCAGCAAAACTCCTTTTTTACATGATATTTGGTTATGTTGTTTCAGGATATGGGAGAAAGAGATTTCTCACTAAACTTTCCATGTGTGAAAGTGTAAAATAAACCCTTGTGCTTTTAGGACTTTCATAAGGTTTTTGTTAAGGGTTGTATTTCTGGGAAAGGAAATCCAAAGCGTCTTTCTTTTTATCCCATCTCCCAGCCCCTGCTGGGCTGAAGGGGCGATACTTAGTAGAAGGGCTTAGAACTTCTCAGCTAAACAAACTAAGATGTCCCAGAAGGTTCAGTATGATTGTGGCAGCTTACAAGTAATTCTTGGAAATGCGGTGTGTGTGTGTGTGTGTTAAGCAGGGGTCTACCAGTAGAAAAAGTAATCTTCCCTCCCAAAACTATGTATATGTGCGTTTGTGCCTTCAAGTTGCTTCTCAACTTATCATGATCCCATTAATTACATAATGTTTGATTAGGCAAGCAATACTCAGAGGTGGTTTGTCATTGCCTTCCTCTGAAATTTAGCCAACAGCACCTGACATTCCTTCCTCCCATTCAAGTACTAACCAGGGTGGACTCTGCTTAGCTTCCAAGATCAGGTGGGATTTGGTGCATTCAAGGTATTTATCCCTGCTCCAAACTGTAATAGGTTCTTAAGGAAGAGGCTATTCTCATTGCAGCAGCATGGGCTACCATTTTTTACTCATAGCTTCAGAATCTGACATCTCCTTCTAGCACAGTGGTTCTCAACCTGTGGGTCGCGACCCCTTTGGGGGTCGAATGACCCTTTCACAGGGGTTGCCTAAGACCATCGGAAAACACGTATTTCCGATGGTCTTAGGCTCATTCCCTCCTCGGTGGTGGTGCGCAAGCGCGAGCCACTTGCTTGCATCCTCCTGCCCTCTTTGGCAGGAGCACATGCGGCCACAGCATTACCACAGCAGGAATAGTGGTGCACAAGCGCGAGCTACGCACTCGCGTCCTCCTGCCCCCTGTTCAGAAGGGACTGAAATCGCTCCCCTTCTCCTCTACCGGGAGAACCTCCCATCTGACGGGCCAGCTTGGGGGCGCGGCAGCAGCATAGGGGGCAGGCCCCCTCCTCGCCATAGCCCCTGCCCCACTCGCCATGGAGGGTGGGGTGCTGCGGAAGGGCCAGGGGGCCGCAAGGTGGTGCTTTTCCGGGGGGCGAGCTGCGCCCAGCGCAAAAGACAAAGGCGCTGGGATTCCTCCCCTCCCCCAGCCAGGGTCAACACTCTGGAAACTTTTCCCACACTGCCCCCCCAGCGGAAACAAGAGCGAAGCGGAAGCAGAGCTGGGGGGGGTCTCAGAGTTTTTTCCCAGGGGAGACACATGGCTCCTCTTTCCCTCCCTGCCTGCCTCCCCCATTCCTGGCCGATGAGGCAGCCTTTGCCGGGGGGGGGAGGCATTGTAAATAATAAATAAATAATTTTATGGTTGGGGGTCACCACAACATGAGGAACTGTATTAAAGGGTCGCGGCATTAGGAAGGTTGAGAACCACAGTTCTAGCATAACCTCTATAAAGTTTTCTACATTCATATGGCAAAATCATAGATAGAACTATCAGAACACAAAAGGAAAAGTTTATTTGCTTTGAGAAACTTACCATAAGACTCAAAAGTGTTCTGTGTTTTGGAGGCCATATGTGAGTACAAAATATTTCCAATGAATTTATCCCCTGGGTAGGATCTGAGATTCAGCCCTCAAAGTTTCTCCTTCATTATTGGATAAGCATCCAGCATTACAAGCAGAAAAAAATTGTTCCACATGCCTTTCCCAGATTATGTAAGAGGAAGGTGTCCTGCATTTTCTTTTGTTTTTTGGAGAAATAAAATGCATGCCAGTTCAGGAGTTATATTTATGACAGCTCATCTAATATATAAAAGTCAAAGTTTGTGCGTCTGTGTCAGGCAAAGACCTCATATGATTGGCTGTGTCAGGTGAAGACCTTATATGATTGGCTGTCTAAGAAGATTCTATGGAATCCTGGGGTTTGCAGTTTAGTGAAGGGCTTTTAGAATTCTCAGCCAGAGAGCTCTTGGGCCTCAGTCAACTGTGTCTATCTGGAATAGGGAGGCTGCTATGGAGATGAGGCCTAGCAGCAAGGAGGAAGACAATGTATTCCCTCAGGAACCCAACCTCTGTATATTAATAAATCTGAATACAGATTGGATTGGAGAATATGGGAAAAAGTTACAGGCACTGGACAAGACAGTTTGGGAAATTAGGATTTCAAATCTTTCTAACTAGTACTATCTATGAGAAAATAAAATCCCCCGGCAACAGCAAGTATATACGCTAGTGCTAAAATAAAAACCAGTTAGTGAATTTTTTAAATGAATAAAATTTGTGCTAGCTCAGGGTTTATATCCATGAAAGCTTATGCTAAAATAAAAAACAGTTAGTCTTAAACGTGCTGCCACATTCCTTTTCTTCCCTGCTCCCTCTCATCCTCGTTTTTATGCTGTGGGAGACTAACACAGCTACTTTTCTGAAAGCTCAAGCAGGCTCTCAGTGTGAACAAATTTTATTTTCTTTTTTTGTTGGGGAGACATGAGTGTAGTTTAGGCACTTGCATCTTCAAGACAGACATAGACAAAAGAGAGGGAGAAGGATTTCATGGCAGTAGAAAGATCAAATCCAAACTCGTAAGAAAAAGCCATAATATCCAGAACAGTACCAGTCTAAGCTACCCAGAAGAGAAACATGAACACCTGACATAACAAAAGAGTGGCTTTTAGACAGGATCTGGAGGTATAAACAGGACAAAAGAAACTGGATCTATTGAGATACTATTTATACAGGCTCTCCCTGTAGTTTACCAGCCCCCTCTACTATCTTTTCTTCCAGCTGTTTTGGCTACAACTATCCCAGTCCCTCAGTATTGACCATGCTGTTTCTGGCAGTTGAGTCCCAAATCGTTTGAATGGCTGAAGTCACACTCTCCAACATTTCATAGATAAAAACTGGGATGCATGTGACCAAGCAATGTCAGAGTGTGTTTAAGATGGCAAAAGGTATTAATGAAGAATTACACACAAGCTAGGAGAGGTCTTAGCAGTTTACTTTTGCCTGAGCCTACAGAGAAGGGCAAGATTCTGCTCCCTTCTCTCTTCTCCTCCCTCCTGAGTTAATTGGACAGAAGCTAGTTTTGCACTTTGAACTCAGTTTCCAGCAACTGAAGTAAACTGAGGACAAAATGGGAAGGTGGGAGGAAGAGAGAGTATCTGCGGCATTTTTATAGCAGCCGAAAAAGCAGGGTGACAGAGGATTAATGAAAACTGTCCCTGTCGATTTGGGATTGTTGGAGGTTATGAGAAGTTTCTCCACCCATGAACCATCAAAACCCTGTCCACTTTCTGGAGTGCTTCCAGACATAGCTTTCATCGTTCTGTTGCCCAGCCTTGTTTACAACTGGGAGAAGCAGGCATCTTCCACTTGTAAACAACCTCCTATTTTTCTCACCGCTTATCATTCTTTTTTGTTTCTTTCCACAAAAAAAAAAAAAAATCATTAAGAAGGCAAACACAAAATAATGCCATAGGAAACAACTCTTGAAGTATGTGGCATCATGCAGAACTGGGAAGAGCATTGGTAGCATTTCTATTCCATGCTAAGCCATGGCTTATGATAACTAGAGTTTATTTCTTTAGCCAAGAATTTTCCTGCAGACAACTGAACAAACCACACTTTCCCCCCTAATTTATGATCTGCTTCTAATCCCTTTTGTCAACTTTTATTTTAGGTGGGCAAATAGGGAACAAAGCAGTGACAAGCCACGGTATGGATCCTAACATAATCACAATCCATGGATTAACCAATCCAGAGTTAATAGCAACCACAAACCATGGCTTCTAATTGTGGTTTGCAACTGTCTAGCAAACCATGGTTTCTTTGCAGGAACATAACAACATACTGGATTTGGAAAACAAGAGCCCAGCTTGCCATTTATATGTTCATCTAGCCAGTGTTTTTATTCTACCATTGCTCTGTGAAGTAGAATTTAGATCACAAGCAGACTGGCCCATTAAAACAATTTTCAGTTAATGACGTGAAAAAAAAAAAAGAACTTTGTGGTGGGAAATCTGTTTACTTGTTGTTAAAACAGGATGGATAATGCAGTCAAATACTCTTTGAAAACTTATGCTAAATCCAGCTTGAGAGGGCATTATTGTTTTTTCTAATCCTGGAGAGTGTGCCATTCTCTTTGGAATGCAGACAGACATTGACATCGATAAAAGTTACATCTTGCAACTGGAACAATGGGAGTCTGTAGAAGCCGACTGAAAATAGAATTGCAGGTGTGAGAAACCATCTGTGTCTGGTCATCTTGAAACACTGTAGTTAAGAGAGTCAGCCTAAACTGGATTGTTGGGAGAAGGAAGCAGATACCCATGACTTAAAGTTACCTCTAGCTCATTATGCTTCATTATAATACCAATGTACACCCCCCCCCAAGGTGGGATCTGGTATTATAATTTGGAACCACCTATATGGACTTGCACAATGCTGGAATGCTGACATAATAATGTATTCATGACATAGTTCCTATATGTATGTATTTGTATTAGCATTTTTTGCTTCTGTAATCATGCTTAGCAGGGTATATACCTGCCTGTGTGCAACCATTTCTTTGGAGGGGTTTGTCTTGGGTGCATGAGCACAGCTATTCCCTGCTTGCACAAATGAAATAAAGAACCTTTTTTATTATGATCCAGGTGTTATTGACTAAATATTAATTGGAAGTTTGTGACTATACCGTCACAAACTTATTTCTGGCAAAAGATAGATTTTGCTTCGATAAAATAAAACAAAGAATGAACCCGCCTGGAAAACCTGCATTTAACAATTATGAACTTTGAAAACAGTTGACTATTTCCAACGAGTGGCTCTTCATTTTGGCACAACAATTATCTCCCTGTTTCTAAAGCAAGAATAGATGCTTAGGACAGAAAGACATGGCACACAAATCCTAAACATCGTTCCTAATCTATCCCCTGCATCCTGAGAGAATAGAAGCAGCTGCCTCTGGTTTATAGTTCAACAGTACTTGACTATCTTATCTACCAACAGGGCATCATTACATTCCCCATATAGTATAGAAAGATAACAGTTGCCAAAAGTAATTGCTCCCTCAACTGGTGTAACTGTAGTTGTTTACTATGCATGCTTAGATGCACTTCTAGCACAGGAAGGACCAACTGCCTGCCAGTGAACTAGATCTAATCCATGAAGTAGTTTTATACAGCCTGTGGTAGCTTTTCCCAATTATTTAAAAAAAAATTATTAACATGTATTTAATATATAAAACAACATACAGGGGATTAAAAAGACAAATAGTATAAGTGAAAAGACAAAGAAATTAAAACTAGACTACAGCTAAACTAAAAAAGGGCTAAAAATACTTATACTGACCTCTAACTCATCAGCTTTCAGTTCTAAAATACTCTATACTTCATCTAGTATGTCTATTATTATCGCACAATGGCCTAGTATTTAATAACTATCATTCTTTAAAATTAAACTTCCCCATCGGTTTTTAATAAAAAAATCAATCTATCCCAGCCATTTATAAATTTTACCAAAGACCCTTTCCCTTTAATTAAAAATTTAATTTATCAATTTCTGCCAAATCCAGCATCCTCAACAGCCAATTTTTCATGTGAAGGAATAGCCACACTTTTCCATTTCTGTGCAGAGAGTAGTCTCACTGCCGTGATCATATAGTAAAAGATTATTTCCAGCTTCTTATCAGTCTATTCATCACTCAGGCCTTTTCCACATGGGGGGATTAATTCGTTTCCTGACAGATTATTTTGTTACCGCCTCAGAGCGGACATTTTTTCCTGGGCCCACATGCGTGCAGCCTCTCTCGACTAAAATCGCACCGCTCAGTACACACGTTACCTGTCCACGTCCGCCCACTCCCATTGGCCCGCCCTCCCCGTGAGTGGCGTGTTTTTTTTCTTTTTTTTTTTATGTTCATCAGCGCGGCAGGTCACGTGTGCACGCGCCCCCGCCCCGCAAGTCCCCCTCGCGAGGATTGGCCAAAAACAAAGCGCGCCCATTGGTCGCAACCACAATTCCCCGCCAAATTTGATTTTCGTGCCACCGCTTGAGGGACAGATAGCATTTGCTTTGCAGTTGGGGATTTCCTAACTCGCTGCGGAGATGGAGCGAGGGTTGAAACTTTTGCTCGCCCAAATTGCTAGCGCCCTTCTCCCCTTTAACTCGATTCTTGGTGTGGTGGTGGCCGAACTGAGTCGCCAATGGGCGGCAGAGCGCTCGAGGGGGCCCAAAGGGGGTTGGCCTCCACGCGCAACACGGTCGCTTTTTGGGTTTCTACGCGACGATTCTTGGGTGGCCGCGGGGGCCCTTCAACGCCTTCCACACCAGAGAAGAGGGGGGGTAAGGCAGCGATCCGAAGAACCTGGTGGTCGGAGGGGGTCAGGGGGAAATGGGATAAGGACCAGGGGGCTCCCATTTCCGCATGCCCCCAAGGAGACGCTGCTGGAATTCCCAAACCACCTCCCCCCCCCCATCTAGAGAGAAGGGATACGGAGATGCGGACCGCCATATCGGTGGAGGAAAGAGTCGCCGTGACGATTTGGTCTGACAACCCCCTTGATTTATCGGAAGGTGGCGAACCCCTTTCGGTTTGGGGGGATCTCAACGGGGGACTGCCATAGTGATAGAGGTCTGCCTGGCCATCGAGCGTATACTGCTAAACCCCACAGTTTGCCCTTTGGCGTATCACCAGGTAGGTGCTCCGGGGGCGGGGGGTTCCCAAACCCCCCCACCTGGCTTCCCCCCCTCTCTCTTGAGGTGTCCTCCCTTCCTGTATCCTGCAGATGCAGATGCAGATACAGCCGCAGTGAGTTGCCAGGGGAAAAAGTGTGTGGGTGCATATCCCTTCTAGCCCCTCAGATCGCAACTCCCGGGACGTAAGGGCGGAAGTTTTTCCCATCAGCGGCACAGGGGGGAGAGTCACGAGCCACCTTTTCCCTTTCCCATTTGTTGCCGGAGCACAACTCGCAGAAGCAACCACCATGGCTGGGGGGGCATTGCCTTGTGACGGCAGTGCGAGGGCTGGAACCCACATGTCCCGGTGTATCCCCCCTAATATTTAGATGAAACCGCATTGGCATACTTTGGATGCCTCCCTTGCAGAGCAATCAATTTGCTGATTGCGCGCAAAATTTTTTTATTGCCATCTGCTAGACAGAGGTGGATTCATAGGGTTGGATGCCTGGAGGGGGGGGAACTGATGTTTTAAAAGCCCCCCTTTTAATGACCAGCCTGGCAGCTTGGATGTGCATGCACATCTGGTTTTGTCGCGGGAGGCATGCTGGCCCTCATGACATGGAGGATCATTTTCCAGCTTTGCCTCTGGGCGCGTTTTTCTTCCCGCATTTTTATCTTGCTGGAAGTGGTCCCTATTTGGCACCCCTTTAAATGGCTGTGGAAGTGGATTTAAGTGAGCGATACCACTTGAAAGTCCCTGGAATCCCATGGGCACCTATTCAGTTGCTTTTACCTTGTATGTTGGCATGCTGGAATTTTCCAAAGGGTCCTTGGTCCCTTTTTTCTTTCCCTGGGGACATTAGCAACCCCCCCAAGGGGAAAACTCCAGCAAAAATTTTTCCCCGCAAATTGTATCAAGTGCATGTGGGGATGTGGTCCGGGGTTTCCCTCAGGTTGTCCTGCTCCTCCTTTCATTTGCCACAAGCAGGTAGGTGTATTTCTACTTGGGGAACAGAAAATGCAAGTTTGGCATCGATGTGTTCTAAAGCCTGTTTTCCCTCTGTTCTTTTTATACTTAGGTGATGCTTTGGGTTTCCCCAGATGGGCTTCCCACAGTGCATTGGCGCCGTGGATGGGACTCTTTCCCAGTGAGGGCTCCCAAGGGACGAGGGGAAAAATTCATCAACAGGAAGAGCTTTTTCTCCATTCTCCTACAGGGCATGGTGGATCATGGGGGGAGGTTCCAGGACATCGTGCTCGGCTACACGGGGAGAACACATGATGCGTTGGGTTTTCAGGCACTCAGCCTTGTACCAAGCCATGGATGGGGGAGGTTTGTCCCCGGGGGAACCCCCCGTGACCATAGGGGATGTCCCCTTTTGGGCCTTTGATACTGGGGGATGCCGCCTACCCACTATGCAGGTGGCTGATGAACCCCACGGGGGGGGGGGTTGGACCCTAGGAAGATGGCCTTCAACCGCGTGTTCAATCGCTGCCGCAATGTTGTGGAGCGTGCCTTCGGGAGGCTCAAGGCACGTTGGGGCTGCCTGTCTGCCCCACTAACTGTGTCCGAGGAAAACTTTGTTCCTGTGGTTAGTGCCTGTGTCGTGCTGCACAACATCTGTGAATCGAAGGGACATATCCTCCACCCTGGCCGGGCCCCCCCCCACCACTCGCACTACGGGCCGCACCCAAGACCTCCTTGGCCGTGGCTCTGGACCTAGGATCAGGGAAGGGGAACTTGTGAGGGGGGGCATCGCCACCCTGATAGCTAGCGAAAGCGAATAGGGGTGGAGGTTGTTTACCAAGCATTGCTGGGGGGGGTCCTGACGTGGCTGCTTTTGGCCTTGTTCGGGCCCCCCGCCACCAAATGTCACTTGGGGCACTGCTTGACCTACAGTGATTCCCCTGGCAGCACAGTAAGGCGGGTTCCAGTTCTATGTCGCATGTTTTTGACTTTTCATGAGCATTGTTTTAATCTTTTAACAAAGGTTTGCATAGTTTTTTTATGTGGGGAGAACTTTGCTTGTCTGGTCTACCTTGTGGAATCCGCAGAGAATGTGTCGGTTCTTGCTAGAAAAACAAGGTACTAGACACTAGATAAAATCCCGGTTCACATGGCTTGAGGCTCCAGAGGTGGGAGCAAATCCTGTGTGCGTGGACCAAGGGGAAATTTTTGGGTTTGCCCTTCCACCAGATCACCATGGGAAGCAGACAAACAGAAGTAGGTGCGGGCCGGATAGGGTCCACGGGGTTTTTAAAGGGCGGGAGTGTTATTTCCCCGCTGTTCTGGGCATTTTGGGGGGTTTGGGACAGACCCCCCACCCCCCGCCGGAAAAATCAGCAAAGGGACAAAACAATGGTGGGGGGCAATGGATTTAAACTACAGGGAGGGAAAAGAATCCATATTATAAATAACCTCATGATGGGTAAGAGCAACTTGACAGTGGCATACACCGCTTTTAAGTGGGGTGGACTCCCCTTTGCAGGCTGAAAAACCCAAAACCCAAAGATGACCATCTGTCAGAAGTGCTTTGATGGAGTATTTATGCATGGGTGAATGGGGCCAGGCTGCATGTCCCATGTGGTCTCTTCCAGAGCTATGGTCTACTTTTTGTGCCTCGGTCAAAACTCCCCTAACGACAAAAAAAAAAACCTTTGGTTCAATGCTTTGGGTCTGGGGAAAAGGATTCTGTGGCCTTAGAGGGAGCGAGCAGCTGGGCTAATGGCAATCCCGTCAAGTCTGGGTTGCGACTCACAATGAAGCAGCAAACAGCTACTAGAAAACCACAGGGAATATCCAAGAGTGTTGATTTGTGTTTGTGTTTTTAATTGCGGATGCACTAAAACCCTATATTGGTTCGTGGCTTGAATCGAGGCCAGTGGAGGCCCTGATCTTCTACCACATCTGTAATGTCCACTCAGTGGCACCATTTTGGCTTTCGCCCCTTTCCCCCCACCACCTCGGTTTCCCTTCTCCATGTTTTCCCCCCATGGTCCAAACTCGGTCTGTGGAACAGAGACTAGTCCACCCAGGTTACGGCAGTGGCAGCTGCAGACTTCCAGGTTCGTGCTGTGATAAACCCTTTTTCCTGGTTAAAAGTCTGAACTTTATGTACATATCCAGGATGCTGCTTCTATGTTTGGGGATAAAGATGAGCGCCTTGGATTTTTCCCCCCCAAAGTTCAGATTCCAGGGATATTTGTGGCCTGGCTGTCACCACACCACCCCCCAGCTCTCGGTCTAGCACCACCAGTAATAACCTTCGCATTACCAAACATCTAAAAAAACAGTAGTTTTATAACCAGTAGTAATTTTCCCTGGAAACAGGTCAAGGTTTAAATACACAATGGTAGTTTGGCCATACCTTTATTTTAGAAAACCGGGGGAAGATTTTATAAAAGAACAATCAGGCAAGTAACTTGAGTGTACCCGGACCACTACACCACCCTGGCTCTCAGTCAAGCTTTACCAGTCACAACCTTGGCAGTTCCAAGCATTTTAAAACCAGCTGTTTTCTAAAAATGAATACATTTTTCTTTTTTTAAAAAAACAAGGATACCAGTGAGACACTGGAAGTTTGGGCATGCCTTTACTCAAACAAACAAGAAGAACTCTCAACATAAGAACTATTGGGCTAGGGGAATTCGTTCGCGATTATTAAACCCAATGTTAATGTAGATTCCAATTTTTAACACAGGCAGAGCCCTTTTCCCTAAGGTGCTGGTAGCCACCACCCGGGGCATCCTTTCGGGGGGAAAAAAAGGGTTAAAAATAAGGGACCATGTTTTCTGATCACAGAAGTAAGTGCAGGCCGGATGGGGTTCTTTGGGTTTTTACCCAAGGAGTATTATTTCCCCCAAAGAACAATGGAGCTTTGTGGAAACATTTTACTATTGCACAGCAATAAAGCATTCCGATAAAAGGGAATGAAGGTCAAAAACAGGGAACTAGACTGTCATTCCCGGGAAGCCAGTTCCGTGTTTGGCTAGGCAGGCAACGCGCTACGGGCTGTAGCGGTGTGTTGGTTTCTTGGTCCAAGGTCTCCTGCGGGGGGCGGCCTGTGAGCCCCTGGGGCCCCCCTTGTGATGCATTGCCACCGCGGCCACCTGGCGCCTCTCGGCGCCCAACACCATCCACGTTGTTTCCCAATGAGATGAATGACACTATCTCTTTCAGTGAGGTCGATATTGATGCCATCAAGCTGTTGCCCCCCCTTCACAGTGTGATCATCTTCTGTCTGTCCTCAGATGCCTCGGACCTTTCCTTTTCAAATTTTGTCGTTCTGCCCCAGGAACAAGGAACATTGGTCCCTGAAGCTGTCCATGGCCGCGGAGGGATTGTCCTTTTCTGTTCGCGTGCTGCCTGGCGGGTCCTTTGCCGCAACAAGCGCATCCTGCTTTTTGGGTGACAGACCCACCCTCTGCCCCCCGCCCCTGGCATGCGGGATTTCCCCCCTTCTTTCTGCGGATGGTGGAGAAAGATAGAGTTACACAGCGGGTCACGGCACCTTGTTGGACACTCCCACCACCCCGGGGCATGCTCGGCACCGCCGGGGGCCCCACGGCATCGACAGGTTTCGCCAGCGGAAGGAGCGTCGGGCGCGACCCACCTTGTCCATTGCTGCTTGTGCTGGTGGATCTTGAGCTGGTCATTGGTGGTCTGGCGATGCAACTTTCCGCGCTCCTGGAAATTTTGGAAGAGAAAATTTTCCCCCATGTTCAAGAAAATATGAGGGCATTCCACTCCAGCGCACTGGGGCCCCTTTAGCTGCGGCCGCACATTCCCGGCCAACGCTCTGCCCCAGGTCCGTGCTGGTCACCACCCCATGCTCGCGCGAAACCCGCGCGCTTTCCTTCCACGCGGCGCCCGTCCTACCTGGGCGTCGTGGATAATTGCTATCTGCTCTGCTTGGTTCCCCAAATGGCCCCGCATGGAGACTCCCTCTTTACTCCCTACTGAAGGGAAAAAAACAGTAGTCCTCCCGGCCCCTGGGGCCGCCCTGGGGTTTTTTCTGAAAGGGGGGGGTTCCCAGGGAAAACCCCCTGGCCCCGGGCCAAGGGGGCCCCCTCGGTGCCACTTACCATATGTTTTCCCCGTCGGAGGCCACGTTCCCGGATCCAGCAAAAAGCCCCTGGCTGAGTTGGGTGAGTATTTGCTCAGCATCTGAAAGGCAGAGGGAGAGGTATGTTGAAAGGCCCATGGGAAACCGTATGAGTGCCCAGGAGGTTCACCCAATATGACTCCGCAGCCGCCGCACTCGCACCTTCACGCGGGCCGTCCGGCCCTTCCCCCAAATCTCCCCCCTCTCCTCCGCCACGACCAAGCTCTGAACTACCCGGGGCGGGTTTGCGCTCGCGTCGCCGCCAAGGATGCACGAGAGCTCATCAAAAGAAGGGACAAGTGACCTTTTCTGCCCCCCTGACTTGTTGGCAGCCACCGCCTCCCTGTACTCCAGCCTCATTCTCTTTGTCTTTGTCCCGGGGGGGCCTCGGCTGTGTGCTTGTGTCCTCACCTGTTCAGTTCCCTGGCAATCTCCACAAAGATCTCTAGGTTCCGGTGGGGGTTTGGAGGTCCCCTTGGACCCGGGCCCCCCCGACATCGGGGAACCCAATTTCGGAAGCCCTCCAAGCAACCCGCCCCCCTTGCAGCCCTCCGCGACAAAATAAACCCCCCTCTTCCATGGAGGATTACCCTGAAAAGTTCGCCTCAAGCATGCCCCCGCTTCCCGGGGGCTCTCTCTTCCGCTTCCACCTTGTTCCATCATCAGCGCGGAAACCCAATTCCCGGGCCCCCGGGCCCCAAAGTTTTCCCCCCGGGGAAAAGGCCTCAAGGAAACACACAACAGGAAAAGGGGTTGGAACCCCCTTCCAACCGCCAATGCGTCCCCTGCCCTGCTATGTTTGGGAGGGCGGCAAGGATTCCACGCAAGGGAGCCTAGGGAAAAAATACTTTGGCGCCCACAAGTATGTGGGGCAATGAACAAAAGCAGGTGACAGAAGGGAGACGATGGGAGGAGGAGAGAGAAACTGGGGCACGTTAGCAGCAGGTGGGAAAAATAGAATGACAAAAGTCCCCTTTGCCAAAATGGAGGCACAGGAAGGGTTTGGGCCCCCCCCCTTTCAGTTAAAGAGGTGAACTGTCCTAGGAATTATTTTCCCCTCAACACTGGGGGGGGCAAGGGCCTCCCCCGTGGAGAAGACCAGCTGGTTTGGGGGCCCCAAAATTTGAAAGGGAAGGCAGTGCAACGACAGCTTTAAAAAGGTGACTTGGTGCTTAAAAGGGGGTTTCCCAAAAGAGTCAACTCTGACAAAGAAGGAAGCCTGGTGAGAGGAGAAGGGGGTGAGGAGCACAAGACCGGGCGGTGAGGTCCAATTACGGTTTTCCCTTTTTCCCCCGTCTGACCAAGGAGGATGGCAGGGCTTGGCTATGGGAGGAGGGGACATCGCCCCCCCCAAAAAAGATTTCCAGCGCACCAGCAATTTTTTCCTTCACCCCTAGGTTTGTGGCATTGCGGAGAGCGAGAGAAACCACCCACGGGTAGAAGTCATATTTGTATTTGCCATGCCATTTTCGCATTCCCCGATAACTTTGTCCCCCCCCATCTCTGCGGATTTCCAAAAAGCCAAGCTGACGTCGTAAGATACTGCAATGCTAAAAATCCAAAAAACCCCAATGGAGAGGGATTGGTTTTACCGGGGGAGCAATACTTTCAATTCCCCCCCCCTCAAACTATGCCCTGATATAAGGCCAGGTGTGCGGGGTGTGCACGTGCAGGCACTGAAAATGTGTTGCGTTCGAAAAAGAGAACGGCTGTGCCTTTTTTGAGGTGGAAACCAAAATAAGGAGAAGCCTTCCCAGAGTAAAGTTTCTTTGCGCTTTAAGAGGCAGGGCAGCCCTGGCTGGCCCCGAGAGCTTATAGCTACCACGGCACCGCTGGTGTGGCAAAAAAAAAAGCACACGCGCGCACACACACACACACACACACATCACATCACGAAGCATTGCACGGCTAACGATTAGCACCCCCGTTATGACACCCCAGAGAACAGCTATCTAAGGGGGGCCGAATCATGCTGCCTAAAGGGGGTTAGTCCCAAAGAATTTCGTTTTGGGAAATTTAAAAAAACAGACCCTTTCCCCGCACCCAATCCAAGCAGGCCGAAAAAACCCCCCCGCCCCTTGTGCGCACGGACAGTGATGGCGGCAGGACCATGGCACCCGAGAGGGGACCAGTTTCAGCCTCCAATGAGGCAAAAGTTCGGTGGGGCTGGGCGCCCCACACCCCATTGGCCCCATCGCCCCCGGAGAAAAACAACGGGCCCGGGGAATTTGGAAATGGGACGGCAAAGGCCCCGCGGCCCTCCATGGAACCGTGGACACCCACAACCCTAAACCTTTCCCTTCCCCTTTGGGCCCAACCTCCCCCCCCATTTTTCCCCCCCTTTCCCGAAGCTGGCCGCGCGGCCAGCTTGCGACCGAAAGCAAACAGGGATGTCGCGGGAAAGAGCATGGGTTCCCGCGAGCCCAGGATGTATGGGCGATGATCTCCCTAGTGGCGGGAAAAAAAAAACGGCAGCAATGTCTGGGGGAGATGGGTGCACGTGGGGGAAATTTTTTTTTTTCCGTCCAAACCCCAGGACGTGGCTTCTCCTGTTCCACCCAGCAGCAATGGCGGAAGGGGGAGAATGGGGGGGAAAAGGAGACGGAGGAAATGCTGGCGCTTGCAAGGTGGAGCGGTGGGGTGAGGGAGGGTTTCACCGCGAGCACCCTTGCCAGGCACCGCACCTCGAGACCGTGGCCTACTGCCTCTCAAGGCGCGGGCAGGAGCAGTCATGGGCAGAGGTGGCACGGCGGTTGCGTGCAGTGAGGGGTGCCTTTTTCCGCGCGTTGGCCCTGCACGGCGGCAACCCCCCTCCCGCCCGGGGAGACCACCGCACTACGAGACATTGTACGTGATGTGGATGGCCGCGGGCTCCCCCATGGGTGGTGCCGACGGGGAGAGAACCGCGTGAGTGACACGAAGTAACACCTACTCCACTGCCAGTCCTGCACCGCGGCAATGCAACAAAATGAATAAAAATTTTCCCCTTTCCCCTTTCAGGGGGGAAGAACAGGGCCAGCGCAAAGGCTGGGGGAATGGGGGGGCCCGACGCGGGGGAAAGGGGAAGGAAGGAGCGAGGTCAGCGCGCACAAGGTTGTGGAGGAGGAATTAAAAGGGGGCCCCCTTTGAAAGGGTTTCCAGGACATGGGTTGATGGCCACGTTTCTATCTAACTCTCCACACAGGCTCCAGGTTAAATTTTACCGAGGGAGAGAAGAGGGGGCCCCTTGGGCTGCGCGGCGCCACGACGACTAAGTTTCCCCCCCTTTCCCCCGTTTTCCCTGTTTCCCCGTTCGTCCCACCCCGCCCCCACATCCCTCGACGCTCTCTGCCCCCTGTTCTAAGCTGTAAATAGTTTCGAATGTATTTATTAATAAAAAATTATTATTTAACAAAAACCTGCCCCGAGGGTTTTTATTTTGCATGGTTTGTGCTGGGGCACACACCATGCGCACAACAGAGGTCGTGGAGGCGACACTGACTAGGGCACAAAAGGTTCCCCTGGCACAATGCCAGCGCCTGGTGTCGCCCTTCCCCCCCCCCTCCCCCCCCGGGCCCGGGGGGCCTGAAAAGGGCGCCCAGCTTACCTCCTGTCGGCGGATACTTCGCGGTGGTGGCAAAAGACACCTGTGGAGAGAGAGGGGTTTTAGTTCCACACACAAGCACCCCCCTTTTTGCACCCTGGCCTCCCCCCCCCCTCCCCCGACCCCCCCCCCGTGGTGGCCATTACAAGCTAAGGGCGGCAAGCAACAAGCAGGGGAATGGTGCAATCATCCTTTACGCAGTCACAGCACACAGCACACAGGCAAAAAAAACCCACAAAACAACCCACACAACCCGACCCCCTTGCTCCGCGCATGGCCACGCGCGGCTTTCCGCTACCCACACGAAGCACGCGAACCGGCCATGGTCACCCCGCTTACACCTTTCCACAGCATGTTGAAATGTTTGTCTTCTTCACCGCCCCTCCCCCCGCCACACCCCCGCACCAAAGTGAGCCGCCCCAACCCCCCTGGCAACCCCGGTCCCCCCCCCGGGCCCCAAAAAACAGGCCTGGGCAAACCGCGGTTCGCGCAACAAGCGGTTAAAACCGGGAAAGGGGCTGAACGGGCCACCCCCGGGGTCCCGGGGTTTCCCCCCAAAACCCCCACAACCCTTTCTCGGTAAAGTTAAAACACCCACCTGTAAACTTTTCCCTGGTCCTGGTGGGAGAAGAACTTCTTGCTGCAATGCCGCCCGACTCCTGAAAAAAAAGGCGCCCTCCTGCTCTCTGTTGGGGCGGGGCACCGTTGGCGCCATGGCCCGCCCACCTTTTACGTCACGCCAAAATAAGCCCCAAATTTTTTCTTCCACACATCCGGGAACGTGATAGAGCAAATTTTAAAAAAAAAAACCACCCTTTTCTCCCGGTTTTTTAAAAGATCGCGCGCTGGCCAAAACCCCCGCCGCCCGCATGCGCTTGAACGTGCGGAGCCTCAGAAATATATTCGACACAGAGCACTATAACGTGCGGATACGCTCTTCGGGGGGCGCCCCATGCCGAATTAAACTCCCGTGTGGAAAAAGGGGGTCAGACTCAATTTTAAAAAATTTAGGTTTACGCTAAATGTTTACTTTTAAGATGTCTTCACTCAGACTATGTATCATCACCTAAAACTTCTTGGCTTTCTTACAGGTCCACCACAGTTCCTGCTTTTTTTATCATATTTTCAACAAACATTTGAGGGACCTTTATACATTTTAGATGATCTTTCTGGTGTTACATACTGTATTTGCTGGCATATTAGACTCACTTTTCCCCCTGAAAAATACTGTTTGAAAATGGGGTGCATTTTATACACCAGTGTGTTTTTTTACACCAGTGTATCTTATATGCCAGCAAATATAGGGAAGGGTGTACATCATTTTGTAAAATTTTTTTCTAGCACTGGCATATGGATGGGGGGGGGGAAAAGGGGGTCCCCCCCTGGGCAGCAATTTTGGGGGGGGGGCCTCATGCACCCCCCATGTGAAGCAGCCACACCTCTGCTCCTCCGCCACCCCTCACCACAGCGGCCCCTCCCCCACTCCAACTACACGGCTGTTCTCTAGGAATAACTCAGATCTTTTACACCATCCTTTCCCATTGTTACATCTGGAAAGATGCCCCACATTTTGTGCCCATTTAATTATACAAGCTTTCACTTGTTCATCTTCTGTTTTAGTTTTCAACAATAATTTATACATTTTGGCAATTAAATGTTCCTCATCAGCACATGATCGTTCTTCAAATTCAGGTTTAGACATTTCAAAACCATATAAATTCTTATCCATTTTAAACCATTCAATCAACTGTCTGTATGAAAATCAACATACATAATAGCCTTCTTAGATGACTTCCTCATTTGAATTCATTTTAAATTGCCCAGTTTCCATCATTAAAAGGTCTTAACAAATTAACCAATCATCTTTTGAAGAAATTTTTCACTTTAAAAAGCTTTATATGAGGAGACCCATAACGGCATTCTAGAACATAATCTCTACTTATATTTATTCCATATTCTTAATAAAGCATGCCTAACATAATCAACATTTGCTTTAAGTTTATCATACCACAGAAGAACATGCCAGCCAAACCTCAAATCAAATCCTTCTAATTGTAAAAGCTCATTTTTTTAAAAGTAACCCAATCTTTTAACCAAACCAAACATGATGAGAAAAAAATACAGTTTTAGATTTGGAAGAGCAAGTTCTCCTCTATCTTTTGCATCTTGCAAAATCAGCTTTTTCCTTTGCCATATAAAGTTACCTATTTATAAAGTTACCATTGCTTGAATGGCACCTCATTGTCCAGAACTGGAATCCTCTGAAATGAAAACCTCTTTGGCAAGACATTCACATTTATAGTTGAAATCTCACCTAGTAGGGAAAGTTTCAGCTTGGAACATCTTTGTAAATCTTGTTTGATCTCATTCCAAACTCTTAATTATTCTGAAACAATTTGGAATTCTGCTTACCAAAAATCACACCTAGATATTTCACTTTTTAAACAATCTTAAATCCTGTTTTATCAATCAAAAGTCTTTGATCTTCTTTTATCATATTTTAAGTCAACACGACAATTTTCTCAATTTTTAATCAAGATCAGAAAACTTCTCTATAATTAGACTTAAGAAAAATTGTTTTCTAAAAGTTGCTAAAAGAAATAAGTTTTGTTTTAATGTTTAGTCTCTCTTTGGGCTTTGACTTTTATTTAGTTTTAAGGATTAAAGCAGCACAAACTTTATTATAGAAACTGAACACTTCAGAAGGACTCATATATGTCATCTGGCCCCAAAACCATAGTTATGAAAAGAGAACAGTCCTCAATAAAACAGAATGTTTTTTGCTCTTTACAGACCACAGCCTTAAAGAACAGCCAAATTGACACTAGCCAAACTGAAGCTATGCTAGATCTAAACTCTTTCCAATGAACAACGTTAGAAATTCTTCACACCAGGTCTGGGCAAGGTTCAGCCAACCTGGCCCAAAACCATTTTGTAACCCATGGGGTTAAAAATGCAAACAATCCCCCAGCCCCCAAAACATTTCCAAAATGTCATCAAATGTCCTGTAGGGGGACATTTTCTCCATGCTTTTGAACTCTGAGCCATTTAAGGCCCAGGAGATGCCTTTTTAAAAAAGAAGTGGACAGTTATAGACTTCCACTTACTTCCTGTTGTTTGAAAAGGCCTCTCCTAGGACTAAAATAGCCCAAAGGGGCATAAAGACAAGGTGAAAATGTTCCCTATGCCCCCTAGAGGCATTTTGGATCAGGGGGTATTTCTTTCCTTCTTTAGTTAATTAGTTATACATGCTGGGGGTATGGTGAAGGGTGCAGCCCTCTAAGGTCCCCTGTGGGGCTCATTCTGCCTCCTAGCCTCCCAGAATTGCCAACCCATGTTTTAGGACTACCTTGGCACTAGTTTAAGCCAGCATTAAATCTGCATCCCTGGACTGGAGGAGGCTTGGAGCCTGCTTATCTAAGCTCTTGTATCACCCTCTCCAATCCCTTCTCTGCCTTGAGATAGATAGATGGATGGATAGATAGATAGATAGATAGATAGATAGATAGATAGATAGATAGTGATACTGTAGGGGTAGCTCCTCTGCCAGTACATTTTAGCCAGCAAGACATTTCTGCACAATGATTGCTAGAACGCTGAGATCAACAGACAGAAGAGGATTCTACTGGCAGAAGGGGATTTCTGCTACCAGAAAAGACTCGTGCCTTTTCCTGGCTCAGTACCTTTGAATTAGAATTGTGATGTTACTGTATGTTAAGTGATTCAGATAAAATTATCTCAGCAATGCTTACAACAAGGCGGTGTGGGGAAACTCCTTGACCAGGGGCTGTGTTCAGCTGGGGAAGGGTGTCAGGAATGGGAATATTCCAGCACTGAGTGGGCGAAGTGCAACCCATGGGTGGCTCTTGGAGGCCTCAAAGTTCATCCATGTAAGCCCCCAAGAAGTCCTCCCAATCCTCATTTTGTTAAAAGAAATTGGGCAAATGTTTGTCCTCAAATCTCTTCAGAAGGGCTCAAAACCACTGCAAAATGCACCAGTTCCTCCTCCCCACTGCCGCTCTACAAAATTCAGAAGTGACACAACATCACTTCCAATTCTTTTAGGTGCATCAGAGCTGCCTGCCTGGGGAGGGGGGCATCAAGGAGCTGAATATTGGCCTGTGCCATTGCCAGCTCTGTGGTTAGGGGCATGGGGTTTGGGTCAGAGCAAAGTGGGGAAGGCCAGGTGTAAATATGATACAGGTGAAATATAGGACAGGAGTGTACATCCTGAGAATCAAGAACTGCTGGAATGCCCTCTTCTGTACACCTATTAAATGTACCAAAGCCCTGTCCTCTATTTCACCCAGCAGACCTAAATTCTGATATTATGGACATTGTTTCCCCAAGCACTAAAAATACAACCTTCTTCCTTGCATGTCTGCTTAGAATCAGGCCCCAATGCAACTGCTGTCGGGCATGTAAACCACCATTTGGTTGTCTGTAACAGCTACCAGCTGCAGAGAACACAAGGCAGGTCCATCTGATGATTCCCACACGATCTATTAGAAAGGCAGATAAGTAGGTTTGCCTAAAATGACATAATGAATGAATTTATGGCAGAAGTAAGATTTGAATCAAGGACTTCCTGGCTCACCGTTTCTGCCTAATTAGATGTCATGGGAGAGACATGACTGTCACTGATTGGGGTCTCCTTTATGCATTGCCCTGGTAAGTCTAGTAACACAACTGTATATATGGCCGCCAGAATTTCACAGGTGAAAACTAGGAAATGTGTGGTCCAACAACTTCAGAGTATTGTCAAAATGGTAAAAGTTATTAGTACAGAAAATTCCCTATAGCAGTTTGCTTTTGCCTAAGCCTACTGGGAAGGGCAAAAGTCTGCTTGCTCATCCCCTGAATCTGAGTGGAAATTACTTTTACACTTTGAACTTCTGCAACTGATGTAAGTTGAGAACAGAAGGAAAGTGGGAAGAAGAAAGAAAAACAAGAACATTTTTAGAACAAGTAAAAAGTGGGAAGGGATTTTAATTAAGACTGTCCTTCCCAAATTGGGACAGTTGGAGGGGATTTGTATGATGTGAATCCTGCCCTACATGTTGGATTCTAGAGGCATCCAGCCAGCCTCCAGGTGCAGAATTCTGGAATAGATAGGCCACTGGCCTTATCAAACACAACTGTTCTTATGCCCTTGCATCCATTGTTTCTTGACCCCTAATTCTTTGCTTGTTGTTGGTACAGGGCACAGAAACATTAAATGTATTGATGTCACATCCCACGTATCTTTCTTTAGGCATTACCGGCAGACCTCATGGAAGAGGCACAAGTCAGCGGAAGCCACGCATTCCCCGTAATGGCTAGTTAGGCCCTACGCAGGTCTAAATTTGGCCATCTTTGCTCTAACAAATGGAGATTAAGTGATATATATAGTCCTGAGCAGGGCTGGTTTTCTGTAAGCATGGTTGCTCCTCTTTCATGTTGACTTCATTGGCTGCCAGACCATTTCTAGGTTCAATTCAAAGTACTTTGTACTATTTAACTTGGGACCAGGATTTTTAAAGGAGCATCTCCACCCATATCTATCTGCCAAGAGCAAACTATTTTGGACTACAACCCCAAGAATCCCCAGCCATCTGCCATGTTCCGTGTGTGTGTGTACTCTGAGAGTTGCATGTTTTAAAAAAGGAACTTTTCCAGGCTCTGCTTTTAATGTGGAATTTTCAAAAGTGAACTTTGCATTTTACGGACCTGACAAACAGCTTGGGGAAAGGGCAAAGCCAAGAAGCATTGAAGGCATTGCAAATTGGAATGATTCCAACGCAAAGCTATACATTTTATTTCATTTGTCATTGTTCATAAAATGAGTGGGGAAAATTATCTGGATTGTTAAGCTGGGATGTTTCAATGGCCCAACACATTCTTCAGGGTGGACAGGGTCAGTGCTTTAAGGGGAATTGCTATGTAAATGAGCAGGAGGCAACAGGATAAAACAGGACTTTTTTTTTTTTCATTGTTGGAAGAGAGATTTCTGGTTGGAAAAAGCAGCTTGCAGTGATTGAAGTGCTCATGAAGGTAAGGAGTGCCAGCAAAGTATCAGAGGACAGAATTGTGAGTATGCCATGTGTAGTTGGGAAAAAACTTGTATTTCACTATCTCAGATTTTTCAGATCTCTTTTTTTTCCTTTTTATTCCATGACAACACTAGCGAAGCAAAGTTCTTCCCCATCTACAACTCTCAAATTCAATAGATGCAGCTATTTCCAGTGTTGATTGTACCACATTGGCCATTTCTGCACCACACTGTTATAGTGCTATTATTCCACTTTCAACATTCTATGGAATCCTGGGTTTGCAGTTTAGGGAGGGGCATTTGGAATTCACAGCCAGAGAGCTCTTTGGCCTCAGTAAACTACAAACCCCAGAAGTCCACAGGATGTTGAAAGTGGAATAATAGCACTATAACAGTGTGGTGCAGAAATGGCTGTTGTATCCACCTGCTAACCTGCCATGTAGCCAAGGATACTATTTAAAAGAAGGAAAAGAAAGGAAGCTTTTCAGGAAAAAAAAAAAAGGAAAAAAGGTGGCAATCTGAATTCATTACTACCATGGTCTTAAATCCAGCTGCTAACCCCAAGTAGAGCAGACCCATTCAACCCATCTACTCTAGTTGAGATTAGCAATCAGATTCAAACCACAATTGGATACACAGAGACTCAAACTGAGGGCAATTTCATGCTACAAAATTATAACACTATGATTCTGTTTTAACTGCCATGGCTGCATCCTATGGAATCTTGGGTTTGGTAGTTTAGTCAGAAAAAAACAGAGGAGTTTTTGGGCTGAAGATTCTAAAGGCCCTCCCTCGACTGCAAACCCCAGGATCCCATAGAATATTGAAAGTGGAATAATAGCACTATAACAGTGAAGTGAAGAAATGGCCTCAGTCTTCCAAATTCTTTCAAATATAAATGAATTTTTCAGTTCTGGTTTCTCCCATATTTAAAATTTTTTTAAAGCTCAGGTTCTTTTCCATGATAGTTATAAAGAAAATTGTGAATTTTGGTACCCTTAATAGCAGAGTCTTTCGGTTTCTTCGGGAACTGAACTGAAATTTTTCATCCATTCTTTGCCATGTATCCTCCTAAATTTACATGTTGCTTTCATGCTGCCTTTCCCCAGACTCAGCACTCCACCTGGTTGGCTTTGGGAGAAATATGGGGAGGGGGCCACTCCCCTTTCACCTCAGGTAGCCAAATTTCTTGGGCCATCCCTGGAGCAGTTAAATTGAGAGTCCTCTGGGCCGAGGAGGAGATACTGCAGGCATTCTTGCTTCTCGCCTGCTTGACCTGGACGTTTATTTAAAAGCACTTTATTACAAAAGGCAGTAAAAAGCCACAAGTTCTCTTTTCTCATAAGGACCGTAAAGCTGCCTCTGGAACTCAGAGAAGTAGAGAACATGAAGCAATAATTCAATGCACGCTCTCTCTCTCAGTGGAAGTATGCCCTAATATATAACCCAAATCAGCCTTCCTGCAACTTCAGCCTTAGTACCTCGTGTCCTACACTCATTGACAAGTGGGAACAATTCTTGTCTATTTGCTTTATGGCAGCCTTGGATAGCCATCATGGCCCTCTTAATCTTCTTTACCCTCTGCTAAAATGCTTGATTCTTCTGACATTTCCTTATATGCAAGGCTGTGTGGGGAAAAAAATTAGATTCAACTTTGGTGTGAGGAAATAAAATAAATTGAAATAAATGAGGCTTACTTTTGAATAAACCTGGGCAGAATCAAGATTCATGTAACTTTTATACATACAAACACCTTTAACCATCTGTGTTTGCTTCCTTGAAATTGTTTCTCTCTAATTTCCTTTAATTTCTTCTGCTAAGTCAGACATATGACCATTCTCACCAGCTGCAGAAATTTAATATGACCTATATTAATCTTCCTATATGAAGACAATGGGATTTTATGATCACAAACACTCCAGGATGCAGTTGCTTGAGACAACAGTTTAAACAGGGGGATGTACTTGTTATCAACAGACGAAAAGAATCCACATCAAAGCATTGATCCCACACAAAAAACCTTTCCTGTTATGTTTCCTATGGGTCTGAGCAATGTTATCTAGATCCTTCTTCCAGGTGAATACCATCTCTGCCATGATGTCACCCTTTTTTTCTAGTAAATAATACTGGGACAGGACAAGATACCTGAGCTCCGTAGAGTATAACATCTAGCAGACCTAGCAATTCAGGTAGGTTGTATCAGCACCATGGGTGTCGTCCTGTACACATCCCACCAGCTTATAAGGAGAGGAGGAAGGCAAGACCAGCACTAGCATACCTGAAATGGCAGATCCACCAGACTCTGCCTCTTCCCAGCCATCACCTACGAGCCATCCACCAAGCTGAGGAACCTTATAACATTAAGAAGTTGAGGGCTTTTTCCACATTTTTCTCTTCCTTCTCCACCCCATTTTCCTTTTCTGCTGTGTCTTTTAAACTCTCTGACAGCACAGGCCATCCTATTTCATTTTATTTAAGCTTCCCTAAAGGACTTTCCAGAAAGCCAGCATGGTGTAGTGGTTTTACCTTTGGACTAGAACTCTGGAGACAAGAATTCAAATCCCCAGTCAGTCAGGAAAACCTACTTGGTGACCTTAGGTGAGTCATACTCTTCAGCCTCAGGGGATGGCAAAGTCAAACCTCCTCCAAACATATCTTACCAAGAAACCCCCTGATAGGGTTGCCTTAGGATTGTCATAAGTCAGAAGCACAGCAACTATAATAAAAGGAATTTTTCAGCATTAGATAGAGAGCTGTAAATGGTATAAATGTATACATATGCTGGACATAACAGCAAATTCCAGTGGAAGCAGGAGAGACGCTATCCATACCCTCCAACTGTCCTCACGTGGCAGGGACAGTCTTGATTAAACATCTGTCATCCCATTTTTTGGTTGCCTTTAACATGTGTCAGTTTCTCTTCCCTCCTCTCACTTTCTGCCTTTGTCTTCGACTTACTTCAGTTGCTGCAGACTAACTTCAAAGTCCAAAAGTAGTCTGCACTCAATTAACTCAGCAAAGGGGAGAGGAGAGGAAATGGTGGAGTCTTGCACTTCGCAGTAATCTCAGGCAAAACTGCTGTAGCTGTTTCTAACTTATGAGTTCTTCCTCCTTAATAACTTCAGCCAGTTGACCATGCTCTGATGTTGCTTGCCCACATATATCCTAGTTTCCATCTGTGAATGTCAGCAGTTCTCCTTCCCACTCCAGCCACATCCCCTACACAGCCTCAAAAGCAGTTCTGCAGAGTTGAGAAATCTTCTGGAGTTGGGTTTTGGGTATAGCAGACAGCTCTACTGGGAAAGGAAAGGGAAGCTCCTTCACAGAGGTGCTGCAGCATTACAGAAACAGCATAGGTTCTTTACATTAGGCTGTACACATACGTTAGCAGTACATGAGTATTCCTATCAAAATGTTTGGGAAACAGTTTGTGAAAGGACTCTGTCCTTCCCCTCTGGCTATAATCACATGCCATGTAAATCAGGGAAGGATTCCCCTAGGCATCATAAATGGGACAGCCCAAGGAGAGGGAGTCCTTAGGGCAAGTGGCAGCAGGAACCCAAAGGTCCATGAACTTGCCTATGGTATCGAACAAGTAGGAACAAGTAGGACCACTGAGAGCTGGCACTGGGCCCCGTGGCACCCTTCCCAAAATCCTCCTACAAACCAAATATGACTGAGTTCTTTCTTTAAGCAAATCTTTAAGTGACTGACTCCTTTCTTTAAGCAAATAGTTAATCTTTAATGTAGGGTAGGAAAGATTGAAAATAAATGAAAAACATTTATCAGGACAGGCTAGTTATTACGTTCATAAAAAAATAACACTGCTCAGAAACTCAAGGGCATTTGTTTTTTAAAAATAGCATTTTTAGTACTACTGCATGAGTAAAGTATTTAATTAGTCATGTTAAGACATTTATACGAAAACATACTGTTTATGACAGAACATCGCCCTATGTGTCTGCAACACATTTCAGAGTATTTTGTAGACTTTTCTATTATTAAGTGCTTCAATTATGTAATCAAAGCTTATTTATTCTCCCATATAAGTTTACCCCACCTTTGAAAAGGAGTGGGGGAAGCTTCTCTTGATTCCACCACGCTCAGGAGACACATTGGTGACAATGCAAGAGATGGTCTCCTCAGCTGCTGATTCCAAGCTCTGAAACTCCCTCCTGCCAGAGGATGGGCTCCTTATTATCTGTTCCCTGGGAGACAGAGGACTTTCTGTCCGCTGGCTGCTGAGCACAGGGCTCTCAATGGATGGGTACTGTAGTTTATTCTAGGATGCTGACCTGAGCCATTAAGCTGTTATACATTTAAAAAAAAACTTGGAAAATGCATATTTGGGACATCACAAGACAGACAGACAGACGGACAGACAGATAGACAGATGTTAGTCTGATTTCTGGGGGTCCCGGGAGGGACACCTAAATGACCAAACCACAACACAACTTTGGGGAAAATTAGCTGGAGCACTCACTAAAGCTAGTGAGAGGCAGGGTAACTTAGCAGGATCTTGCAATCCAGCATCTACAGGGTCAGGTCAGTCAAGCAGCCAGACGGGTTAAAATAATAAAAATGTTTATTAAGTACAGACAAATATTAAAGACACCACAGTCACACAGATAACTAAGGAATCAGAGACTGACTTAGGGATTTTCAGAGGGAAATGGGTGATAGGACACCTGTCTCGTAGTCCTGGACCTTGAGAGCGAAGTTGGGGTGTGATGAAGAAGCTCAGCGCGATTGGCTGAGGGGGGCTCACCAAGCAAAGCGGCGGCAAGGCGGGAGAGAACTCTAGAGCGGTCCGAGCAATCCGAGGATGGTCTCGGATTCAGGGGTTTTTATATGGTGAATTATGACTGCAGACCATGCCTTACTCGGTGAGAACAATGCATTTTAGGCATGGGACAAAGCTTTGGAAAGGTCAGAATTTAGCATGATTGAATCAGAGCCGAATTAACAATAGTGTAGCCAGTATGCAAATGCGAAGCGCTTAGTACAGCTTAGTACAAGTTGCCTGCTCGGGGCAGGGAGCCTTTGTTAGTATCGTGCATATGCAATGAGGTGTTTGCCGGAGAGGCCCCTGAAGCGACGAACCGGCTGTATCTGGCCTGCCTGGGTGGAGGATGGAATGTCCAGCAATTATCGGCCGTGCCTGTTTGCGTGCTTGTCCAGTGGCCTCACAAACACATGGAGCAGAGTGGCAGAGGAAAGCCGAATTGTTTGATATCAAAGTGATATCAAGTGCTATCTCTGGGTAGGTCTACACCGCAGTAACATAGATATTCAACTTTCTTTGAAATGCGTACAAGGTATCAGATCAAGCTCACTGTTAATATTGTTTCCAGTGATGTAAATGATTTCATTTATTTATTTTTCACTTAGTACAGGACCTACGGGAGACATCCTGAGAATTCACAGTAGTTCTAAATTTTCTGCTGTTACTGTACACTAACATGGCACAACAGGATATCTGAGGAACAACTGTTTTGCATTTGTTTGTTTTTTAAATTAAAGAAACAATTTAAAAAAATTCTAGAGTGCTGAGCATTGTTGTTGTTGCTGCTGCTGTGTGCCTTCAAGACATTTCCGACTTATGGCAACCCTAAGGTGAACCTATCATACAGCCAAATGATTCAGAAAAAAGTATTCCATAAGATATAGGACCACTTTTTCCTTACCCTGAGTAACACTAGAGCATCACTGATCTTCTACCTTAGCAGAACCCTCTTTAGCTTTTTCCTCTAATAGTAAAGCCTGAGCATCTGATGACAGGCTCTCAGTGGCTGGCACACTATTGGAGGTATTGTAGGAAATAAGACTAAACCGGTTATAATTTAGTCTTCATTAGCAGAATTATGCAGAGAAAGCGATTTAAAGTCCTTTTCTGTTTAAGAACTCGTGGCTTGAAAATGCTTGATCCAATTAAATGCAAACACATGCAGGTAGCTTGAATAAAGACTTAAAACTTTACTAATGACTTCTTCATCTACATTTCCATTGAAAGTTTGCTACCTTGACTAGCTAAAGAATTAAAGGATAATCTCTGGTATTGTATCACTCACCACCCCGTCTGGATAGTTGCAGAACATGCAGACTTCATAGGGTAGGATTCATGAGAGTGCAAGGAAGGGAACAAAGAAAAAACCTAAAGATGTCTCCTCCTCTTTCTGGGGAGACTTAACTTTCTTCCTATCAGGATACAGTTCTGGGTCACATGATCTGATGACCTGGGCACTTGCACTAAAGGCATTTATTATCATGCAATAAAAGCAGAGAAAGAAAAATGAGAGATCTAGCATGCAAACAGGGGAGGAAGCCCTATGCTAACTAATCCCATTTGTTCTAACAATGAAATGGGAGGGAAAGAGAATGCTGGTAATTTTCCAACAGGTATACATGTGTATAAGCCCTGGCAATGCCAGTCTGTGGGCTTTTGGATACATTGCAAAAAGAATTTTTGCACCCTGGGTATGAGACAATGGCCAGAGGATTGTGGGTACATTTCTGTCTCCCTGGTCACTGATTTGGGGTGAGAATGCCTGTTAGCACCCAGGGATGAAGTAGCAGCCTTATGCTAGGGGCAGTGGCTGCTTCTTCATCCCACAGTATTCAGGAGAAGCTGGAACATGCTCAGAAACACACCTGCTCCCAGTTGGTGGTTGTGGAGACAGAACTGCACCCACACTGTCCAATATCTCCCAGACAAAAGCAGGAAATGTGACCAGCGTGTAGTCAATAGTCAAAAGCTATTGATGAAGAAGAACTCACAAGCTAGGAGAGGCTGCAGCAGTTTGATTTTGCCAGAGCTTCTTGGGAAGGGTGAGATTCCACCCCTCCCCTCCTCTCCTCTCCCTCCCCTCCTGAGTTAACAGAATGTACACTACTTTTCACTTTGAACTCAGTTTGCAATAACTGAAGGAAGCTGAGGACCAAGGAAAAGATGGCTGAGGAGTGGAGAGAAACTGGGACAATGTAAAAGCAGATGAATTAATCAGGATTATCTCTCCCAAATTGGGACAGGTGGTGGGAACACTGCACCGATCGGTCCTATCCAATTCTTTTTGGGTGCCCAGAGGGAGCAGTGAAGGCAAAGGAACAGTCTCTGCCCCCTTCATGAAGTCATAAGTGCCCTGGAAGAGAATTACACTCCCCTAGCGTGTTACCAGATCTCACCCAACATCTCTCCCATCACACACAATGATTTTGAACTAAAGCCCAGAGTGAATAAATTTCTTACCTTTATTTGTCCCTTACCATATTTTTCTTGCTTTTTTTTTCTCTTCTGTTCTCCAATTTCATCTCAACACAACACCAAAACATATGTAGATTGGTTACAACATTTTCCAGTCTATGAAGAAGTGACATGCACTCTCGGGTACGTGTATATGTGTCTTCAATTTGCCTGTCTACTTACAGTGAGCCCGTGAATTTCATATGGTTTTCTTAGGCAAGGAGTACTCAGGTCGTTTCATAATTTCCTTCCTCTGAAACATAGCCCACAGCACCTGGTATTCATTGGCAGTCTCCTATCTAAGTGCTAACCAAGGTTGACTGTGTTTAGCTTCCAAATTCAGACTGGTTACTTGCTTTCTCTTTATTGCCCATTGTGGTTTACTGTTCCTTAAAGGGGACTCTAGGAAATGCTTTTTGAGCAAATGTGACCTGGTGTCTGCTACTAAGGTTCTACTGGTCTTAGGTCTTTTCTGCACTACACTGTTAGAGTACAATTATTCCACTTTCATCCTCATATGGAATTCTGGGGTTTGTCGTTCACTGAGGCCAAAGAGCTCTCTGGCTGAGAATTCTAAAGGCCCTTCCCTAAATGACAAACCCCAGGATTCCACAGGATGTTGAAAGTGGAATAACAATAGCACTATAACAGTGTAGTGCAGAAATGGCCTTAGTCTCAAGTTGTATGTTGTACTTTGCCATGTCTGAATCATATTAAGAAATATAGGTGCTTCTACAAAGACTTGCTATGCTGGGATTTAGCCGCAGACATTACAACCACTCTCTGGTCTGTTGAGATTGTTATTGCTATCTGCTTTCAAGACAACTCCAACTTATGACCATCCTATCCTAGGGTTTCCTTGGCAAGATTTCTTAAAAGGAGGCTAGCCACTGCCTTTCTCAGAGGCAGAGAGTGAGTAACTTGCCCATAGTCACCCAGTGGGTTTCTGTGGCTGAGCAGGGATTTGAATCTTGGCCTCCCAGAGTCCTGGGCCAAAAGTCAAGACACTACAATCTCTGCTGAAATGCCATTTTTGCAATGGTGTCATTTCAGCTGGTTTGTGCCAATGTACCAGAACTGGTTGTTATAACTGATAAAGACACTGAGGAAGTTAAAAGGGGAGCCAAGTGATGTGGAAGAGGAACGACTGGAGGGGACATAGGGGCCTGAATAATAAGGAGGAGGGAAGGACTGGATCCTCTATAGCTGAAGATGGGACCTGATTGTTAATTATTTTGAATGACGCTGCTGCAGATTTGTTTTGCAATGCACTGTTTATTTTTTCACTGTCCAGGCATCCAGAAACTTGTCCCTTCTTGCAGTCTGAGCCCTGAAGATTTTGCCCTTTCTCTGCCTCCTCTCTCTCCTCCGCTCTGTGGGCGAGGTGTACCTCTCTGCTGCTTCTTCTCTCTCGGGAGACTAATGCTAGTTCCACCTCCCTGGCTTAGTAGACCAGAGTCAGGTTCAGCCTCTTCACATAGAAGGCAACTTCTTTACAGTAGCATACCAAAGACTGGCACTCACTGTCTCATATTTCAATATGTGAGTCACTTGAGGTGTATTTATCAAAAAAAGGTTCCCTTTGACCTTTCTCTCACTTTTATTCGTCTGTGTGAGGCCTTTCTGCACTACACTGTTAGAGTTCTATTATTCCACTTTCAACCTCCTGTGGAATTCTGTAGTTTCCTGAGGCCAAAGAGCTCTCTGGCTGAGAATTCTAAAGGACCCTCCCTCCCTAAACTGCAAAGCCCAGGATTCCATAGGATGCTGAAGTGGAATAATAGCACTATAACAGTGTAGTATGGAAACAGCCTAAGAAAAGAGAAAAGAGAGGGAGAGAGAGATGGATAGTCCAATCTTGCCTCAGCTATGAACTCTTTTTCAGCCTGGGGCCTATAAAGGGTGAGAGTTGTGTAGAGCTCATTTTCCTTCTCATTCCAGTTTGTCTTCCCTTTCCTCTACCAAGACCGATCACAGTTTAAGGGGAATGCGGTGCCTCGTGCGAGAGACACATGGAGATAGTGCAGGCATAATGGCTCTCTGCCACCTGCAAGTAGTTTGGCTGCAATATGAACTGAATATCAGTTTCTAAGGGACACAGATAGGAAGGTGCTATTACCGGGTATTCTTGTGGGCTTCTCAGAGGGTCTTGGGATCCATTGATACTACACAGTTACAGTGCTGTGATTCCACTTGAAACTGCCATAGCAACATGCTATGGAATCTTGGGATCAGAGGTAGATCTAGGGTGGGACAACTGGGGCATGTGCCCTGGGCGCCATTCCTTGGGAGCGCAAAAGCCAACCCCCTGTGCCCACTCATCACCCTTCTATGCCTCCTCACTACCCCTCCATGCCCACTCACACCCCCATGCCCCCTTACTGCCCTTCTGTACCCTCTTGCCACCCTTCCATGCTCCCTTGCCAGTCCCCATGCCCCCTCGCCGCCCCCCACATCTGCTTGCCACCCCCCATACCTGCCCACCATCCTCTGCACCTACTTGCCATCCCCCACGCCTGCTCACTATCCCCGGTGCCCGCTCACCATCCTCCATGCCTGCCCATGCCTGCTCACTATCCCCCCCACTTGCTGCCACCCCTCCTTCCTGACCTGTTTGGGGGGGTGGCAATGGCAGCAACTGAGGCACAATTTCGGTGCTTGCCCCAGGCACTGCTGAGCCTAAGAACACCACTGCTTAGGATTGGCAGTTGAGGGATGGGCATTTAGAACTCCCATCCAGAGACTTCTAGTGCTTCTGACCAAACAGAAAATCCCAGGATTCCAAAGGATATTGCCATGGATATTAAAGTGGAATCATATTGCTCTACTTATATAGCATGAAAAGGCAACTGGTTGGCCGGATACAGCAGGACTCTTCTTATGTTCATTTTCTTCACAACAGGACGTTCATCCATGCGTGCCTTTGGCTGATGGGCAGCATCTGCATCCCAATGTGTTCAGATGTGCATCTGCTTTAATTCTGGAGTAGTTCTTATCTAATGAGTGAGACATGTGTAGAAGGATGGCTGGACCTTTTTGGCTGGACCAGGTAAGATTGTATGAGGAAGGGAGTGCAAAGAGAGACAGAGAAAAAGAAAGGAATAGTCTCTTGTCTTGGTCCCCCTTTCTTCTTTAGAGGCAGGATGTACATTAAAAACAAAGAATGGTGGGAGCTAAAGAGTGTGGTGTAGTAATGCCGGGTTACATTCCTAGAGACCAGGATTTGAATCCCGACTGAAACGTGGAAACCCATCGGGCGGCCTCAGGCAAGTCACACTCTCTGAGCCTCAGAGGAAGCCAGCAACAAACCTCTTGCCAAGAAAACCCCGTGATAGGGTCACCTTAAAGTTGCCATAAATCCGAAACAACCTGAAGGCGCACAGCAGCATTTTAGTGGTGTGAGAGAGCCAGTGTGGTTGAGTGTTAGGCTAGGACTCTGAGAGACTAGGGTTCAAATTCCTGCTCTGTCACAGAAACTCACAATGACCTTGTGTGATAATGGGGCTTCCCATTATCTAGACTTAGCTAAAGGGGGACATTTCCCTCTTCAGGTAAACCAAGGGTTAATAAGGTGTTGGGGATTAGATTACATCATAGGTCATGTGGTCAGCATCACAGGTCATGTGAGTCAGCATCACAGATCATAGGGTGAGAACTGACCAATCAAAAAGGAAAGAGGTGAGCATCTTCAGGATGCTTCCAGACGCTTACAAGGAGAAGTTATAAAACTTCTTGGAGGCCATGTGGCCGAGAGATAACAAAGGGATAACAACCAAGGAGCCTCCTGGAGGGGGGTTCTGTGCCAGGAGCAGGCTGGAGGCCATCTGCCTCGCCTCCTGGCCCTTCCTTTAGAACATCTAAGCCTAGGAACAACTGTGAGTAATTAGACTAAAGTTATCTAGTCGCGTTAGGGACTTTTCTGTTATTTTGGAGGCTGGCTGATCTAAAGAATGTATCTGTGCTTTCATATCTGTTCTTTTTGTAACTACTTGTAACTAAGCGTGCCTGGGAAGAGGAAGCTTCCCATGTGTGGTAATTTGCCTTGTTTATTTACCTACCTTTAATAAATACTTTCTGTAAAAGACCCTGTTTCTCTCCTTCCCACACCAAGCTAGGTAGACTGGGGGGGAAAGGAAGATCCTTAAGCTTAGGGATGTACGTGGTTGGACAGGGTCCCGCTGTACTGTCCAAGTGTCCAGATAATTCATAATTCAGCGGGTGGTGGCAGCGAAGATGAATTAATAGCTAAAATTCATAAAAGGCTGGAAAATATGTCCCAGCAGCACATGGGGTCACTTTCCAGCCTCACACCTTGGGAAAGTCATACTCAGAAGAAAGCAGTGGAAACTCCCTCTGAACAAATCTTGCCAAGAAAACCTCTTGATAATGTCACCATAGGGTCACCATAAGTCAGAAATGACTTGAAGGCGTGCAAAACAAGAAGGAACTAAATACATAGGTGGTGGAAATTTGGTAAGACTCTTGTAATAAAGTCCCCTAATCAGAGAGAAAACATGCTGCTTTGGGCCTTCTGCTTCAATCCAAAAATATTTGTATATTCCATATAGAAAGACAATGTCATTAAAGATTCAAACTGACTTGCTTTTATAATTAAGAATGAGTGGCAGCTGTAAATCTGAGATTTCCCTCAAGATTGTTGTTTTTTCTGTTTTTCTTACCTCCATGTTTGTGTAGATAGAAACATTTCCTTGGGGAGCATAAAAAAAAATCAGAGCTGGTTATTCATTTATTAAAAATCACCATTGCATCATTACCGCTTAAGTATTAAAACTTTAGTGGAAGAGGCAACTAACATTAATTTGGCAAAGCCCAAACAAACAGAAGATGCCATGCACCAAAACTAATGTTTATAGTAGGAGTGCCCCTTGAAGATTGGTATAAATAAATATGTCACAAAGTACAGAAAGCTCACAAGATTGCTGTAAGTTTCGAAGAAGTACCCATGTTAGTCTCTTGCCACGTAAATCTTCAAGAGGAAAGAAGGGGGAGAAAAAGAAAAAAGAGAAAGAGAAATGGAATGTGGCAGCACCTTTAAGATTAACTGGTTTTTATTTTCACATGAGTTTTTCTGGATATAAGCCTACTTCTTTGGATACAGTACACTTTATTATGCTGTACTACATCAAAAGAAGTGGGTTTATATCCATGAAACTCAAGCAAAAATAAAACCAGTCAGCCACATTTTTCCACTTTTCTTTTCTTTTCAACTAAAGTTGTCACCCTTGTTTTGCTCTGATTTACCAGCATCCTGATTCATTGACATCCACATCATGGCCATCATGTGCACCTCCAATCCAGTTGCCAAAATACGAGATACTCAGTCCTTTGTTAGGAGTGGCTGATTATTTTCATGTTTAGTGGATTTCTATGTTCACTGCATTTTAGTCTGAACTTAAAGGAAAGTTGGTTGAACCTACATTCAGTATAGGTTCAGCACCTTGGCACTACTTTGCTTGGTCCTGTGAAGCAAGAGGCTATGCTGACACTAGCAGTGCCACTGGTAGGGTCTCTCACATCAAACAGGCTTTTGTTGAGGAGCCAGAGTAAAAGCTACTGGGCAGCAGCAGTACTGAGGGATGACATTGGTGGAGGATCTCTCAGAGACAATGACACTGGCACTTTGTTGTTGTGTGCCTTCAGGTCATTTCTAATTTATGGCAATTCTAAGGTGACACTACTACAGACAGGAAGAGATGGGGCTCTCGCACGAGCAGGCAGCAGCTGCATTGCTGAAGGAACCGGGATGCGAGAGCCTCTCGCTAGAGGCTGCTTGTGCGATCTCTGCACCCCAACTCCGCAAAAAGGTGCGTTGTGGAAAGGGCCTTAGTGACGTTTGTAGCACAAATTATCCAAGACGTGACTGTGGGACGTGCCCAAGGTCACCCAGTGGGTTTCCACGGCAAAGGGGGAAATTGAACTGTTACTGCGGTCCAGACCTACCCGGAGATAGCACTTGATATCGTTTTGATATCAAACCATTCGGTTTTCCTCTGCCACCCCTCTCCACGTGTTTGTGGGACCTCCGGACAAGCACGTAAACAGGCACGGCCGATAATTGCTGAACATTCCATTCTCCACCTAGGCAGGCTGGACAGAGCCGGTTCATCGCTTCAGGGACCTCTCCGGCAAACACTCTTTTGCTTATGCGCGATACTAACAAAGGCTCCCTGCCCCGAACAGGTAGCCTTACAAAGCTGTACTAGGCACTCCTCATTTGCATACTGGCTACACTATTGTTAATTCAGCTCTAAGCCAATCATGCTAAGCTCTGACCTGTCCAAAGCTTTGTCCCGCTCCTAAATCGCATTGTTCTCACCGAGTAAGGTATGGCCTGCAGCCATGATTCACCCTATAAAAGCCCCCGATTCCGAGACCTTCCTTGGATTGCTCCGGACTTCCATCCCGCCTTGCTGCTGCTTTGTCTGGCAAGCTCCCCTCAGCTAACCACGCTGAGCTTCTTCACTGCACCCCAACATTGCTCTCAAACTACAGGACTACGAGAGAGGTGTCGTATCACCCATTTCCCTCTGAAAATCCCTATTTCCAATTCTTTAGTTAGCTGTGTGACTGTGTTGTCTTTAATGTTTGTCTGTATTTAATAAAACATCATTTTTGCTACTCTAAACTGTCCGGCTGCTTGACTGACCTGACCCCGTAGATGCTGGGTTGCAAGATCCTGCTGATTTATCCTGCCTCTCGCTAGCTCCAGCTAATTTTCCCCAAGTCATTGTTGTTGTTGTTTGGTTATTTGGGCGCCCCTCCCAGGACCCCCAGAGAACAGGGTAACAGAACCCTGGTCTCCAGGGTTGTAGGCCAATGCTCAAACCACTCCAGCGGCACTCTCAGTGGCATTTTGTCAGCTCTTATTAGTACTGCACAGAAGGAGGCACTGTTAAACCACTTCTGAATATTTTCAACCATGCAGACCCTCTGATGAGACAATCCAAAATGAAACAAGAGAGAGTGCTGGAAGATGAGACTCCCAGGTTGGAAGGCACTCAATCAGCTACTGGAGAAGAGGACAAGATAAGTAGTGCAAGAAGAAAAGGTAACTACAATGGGGTTGTCCAACTTTGGACATGAAACATTACTAATTAGGGTGCCCATTATCACCATTATTATTTATAGCTGTCTTGGAAGTATTGTTGAATATAATAAATGAAAATTCACATATAGGAGGCCTGAAAATAAGGAAAAAGAAACTGAAATTAAAAGCTTTCGCAGATGATGTAATCATATTTTTAGAGGATCCACAAGAATCAATTCAGACGCTGATGGAAACTTTGCAAAGATATGGACAAGTGGCAGGATATAAGACAAATAAGGAAAAGACAATGATGACATTGAATATGATTAAAAAAGAGCAAGCTGATCTGGAGAGTAGATCTGGATGTCAATTAACTTAGAAAACAAGATACTTAGGAATTATGTTAACGAAAAGGAACCAAGAATTATTCAACAATTATTTGAAGATATGGAAAGAGATTAAAAATGATATGGGAAAATGGAAAAACTTAAATTTATCTCTTCTGGGAAGAATAAATGCTTTCAAAATGTCCTTACTACCAAAACTTATGTTCCTCTTTCAGAATTTACCAATAATAGGGAGAGAGAAAGTATTTAAAGAATGGGGAAAGGATCTTCAAAAGTTTATCTGGAAAGGGAAAAAGTCAAGGATAAGATTTAAAATGCTTCAGGATGCAAAAGAAAGAGGAGGATTTGACTTTCCATCATTGAAAATTTATTGTTACGTATGCTGCCTAGATTGGATTAATGAATAGGTTCAGTTAGAGAGAACAACCATGAAAGATTTGGAAGAAATAAATAATAGATTCAGATGGCATGGATATTTATGTTATGATAGATTAGCGATGAATAAAGAGTTCAACAATCATTGCATCTGGAAGACACTGTTAAAGGTTTCATTACAAATAAAGTGGAAATATTATACAAAACTTCCAACATGGACTTCACCACAAGAAGCATATAAAATTGCTCCAACAAAACAAGGAAATTTATTAACATGTCAAGACATATTGAAATAGGAAGGGGATAAACCAAGAATGTGTACAGTAGAAGAATTAAAGGCTGATAGATATGAGTTAAATTGGTTCCCATGGTGACAACTAAAAGAAAGATTTAAAATGGATCAAAAACTGTACGGATCTGAGAGAAAAGAGAATGAATTGGATTTATTGATGAAGGGAAATCAAAAGAAGAGAATTTCGAAACTCTATATTGTTGAAAAGAGAAATGGAACCAGAAGTAGTTAAAGATATAATGCTTAAATGGGCTCAGAATGTGAGACACCCGATCGAACTAGAAGTTTGGGAGAAAGTATGGAAAACTGATATAAAATTTACACCAAACTTAAATTTAAGAGAAATGTTTTACAAAATGTTACATAGATGGTATATGACCCCAGAAAGATTACAAAAAAAAACAAAAAACTAAAAATGGGAATGCGAAATGTTGGAAGTGTGATGAAGAGATTGGGTCCTTTTTTCATATGTGGTGGACTTGTGGAAGGGCAAGAAAGTTCTGGAAGGGGATCCATGACGAAATTCAAAGATTTTGTAAAATGAACTTTGAAATGATACCGGAATTTTATTTGTTAAATATGTTAGGACAACAAAGGAAGATTAGAAGTCACCAGAAGATATTGTTATATTGGATATATGCGCAACGTTGGAAAGAAAAGAAAGATATCAACTTAGGAGAGTGGAAACTAAAAGTTCTAGATATGGTAGAGACAGAAAAGTTAGTATTTTCGTTGAAAAATAAACCTATCCAGAACTTTGAAAGGGAATGGAAAGGAGTTTTAGATTGGATAAAAACATAAAGGTACATGAAACCGAAGAAAGAGATAATGTAATTGCTTTTCACTTCTGTAAATGGAAATATTATTATTATTATTATTATTATTATTATTATTATTATTATTATTATTATTTTTAGGTAAATGGAAACAAAGAAGACTCAACTGGAGAAAAATAATATGGAAGGGGCGGGGAGGGTGTGATATATCTGTCAACGGGGTATATCCACTCTGTTTTTTTTTGGAATGAAATTTTTAATAAAAATATTTTTTAAAGAAACATTACTAATCGGAAAAGATTATAATGCTTGGTAAAATGAACAGCTGGATAGAGGCAGTCAAGAAAACCATGGCCTGGGGTTTGTAAAACCCAAGCAGGGAATTTAATGTGTGGGACACTTGGAGATCAGAGAGTCGCTATAAGTCAAAGTTGACATGGCAGATAACAACAACTTGGACGGCTCCATTAAAATATTGACTAAATCCCAGAGTAGGTTCATCACTCCACTGGAATTGAAGCCACCCGTTGCCACTGAACCATTCTTTTGCATTCAGCAGTTGTACCCTTTTACATAATTTGATTCACACATAGGATTACCCGATAAAGGCTGCTTTATGAGTTAACTTTCAATGGTGCATCTGCTTCTCAACACGGTTTTCCCAGAGAGGTTTGCCTTTAAATAAATAAAAAAAGCATCCCTGCTTCTGTAACATTCAACAGCAGCCTGACTAACAGATTTCGGTCCAGGGGTATAGTTGTAATTTTTGATGTGCAAGTGGTCACTGTGACTGTCCTCATAGCCACTGTCACAATCAGTGTCCAACAACAATAATCCATATAGATGCTTTGAAAACCCATTTCTCAGAGGGAACAAAAAATCTGATTAGTAGAATGAATTAATAATCTCTCCTATCAAAAGGCCTCAACATATCAGTTCTTGTAAGCATTGGCTCCCAGGACTGTAAGCACTGGCTCCTTACCATAGACTGAAGCAACTGCCTCAAGCAGCAAATTTAGGATATCCCCTAGAATGCTACTTTTTAAATTTGGTCCTCCAGATATTTGGACTTCAAGCCCCAGAGATTCCACACAGATTAGCCAATGGTTAGAGATTCAGGGAAATGAAATCCAAACAACCGGAAAACCAGAGTTTGATCATTACTGATTTAGAAGCAGCAATTATTTAATGTGCTGTTGTGTTTTACTGCCAAGGATGGGAAAGGTGTTGGTGACATGTCCTGCCTCATATGCCAAAATAACTAGGCTAGTTTTGGTTACTACAATACATACCTTGATTTGGTTGAGTTGGGAAGCTGGTATTTGCTGAGCTCCCTTGGGTAATAAAATGTCTTCTGTCTTGACTACATCATTGTTGGCTCAACTTCATTGCTGCTCCTGACATGGGATGAAGGATGAGGAAAGGTTGACCTCCTAATGGGTCACTGGAGCAGAGCCAAGGAAAATGACAGCAACCTTCTTAGATCAAACTATTACAGCGTGAGTATATAGTGAGCAGAAATTTTAAGAGTGACAGTAAGTGCCTCGACATCAGCTTAAAAATATACAGTTGACCATCCACATTCATGGATTTTATGAATTTCATTATTTGCAAGTTTCTCCAACCATTCCCGTCCCCCCTCAAGCACTTCTTTTCCAGGGGAACCTTCCCTCTTGGTGGTTCCAATCAGGTCACACAGCCCTTTCAAAATTTGCCTCTGGTCCTCCTCCTCCTCTACCAGCTGCTACCTAGCCAGCTGAGGATGGGCCACAGCCAGATTTCTCAGCACCACAAACCCTCCCCAATGCCCTCCCACCCCCACACACACCCAAGGAAGAAGACGAGTGAGAGAGAGGGCACAATGTTGAATCAATCCCTTTCCCTCTCCTTTCCCTGACTTGGCCGTTTCCGCACTGGACTGTTATAGCGCTATTATTCCACTTGAAACATCCTATGGAATCCTAGGGTTTGCAGTTTTGGGAGGGGCCAGCCGGCCCCTCCCAAAACTGCAAACCCCAGGATTCCATAGGATGTTTCAAGTGGAATAATAGTGCTATAACAGTCTAGTGCGGAAATGGCCCTGGTTTGGACCCTGGTGCCTACTCTCCCCACCAGGCTTCAGTTCCCTTCCTGCAGACACACCACACACATTTTGATATTTGAAATTTTCCCACTTTTGCTGAAGTCCTGTACCCCTAACCCTAGTGAATGTGGAGGGCTGACTGTATATATAAATCCAGGGGACAAGCAATTTTGCTGATTCTGGTGGGGTTCAATATCTTCACAAACCTCTCGAATAAGCAAGAAGATGCTAATCAAATCTGAGGACACAGATGGCCAACATTTTAGAGGATAGCTTGAAACTTGGGTTGGGCAGATAGTGGTCACCAGATTCAGCAATAACAAATGTTGTGTGTTTACACATGGAATGAAGAACCAGGCAAACATATACAAGGTGGGAGAACAAGTTTTGCAGAAACTTTTCCAGCAACACTGTTGTTTGCTAGGCAGTAACAATGCTGCCTAGCAAACAACCTCTCGTTATGGATCTCAGAGATATCAAACTGAAAAACAAGTCAACAAATGATACTGTAAACAAAACCTGATAGGTTATGTTAATGGCTGTTTAACTTTACCCTCTTAGCAGTGATGAGGTCATTTCAGATTAAATATTAGGGGAAATGTATTAATGATACAAGCAGTTTGGCAACGGAGCTAGCTACTTGAAACTTTGTAGGTGGTCTCCTTTCTCAGTATTGCAAAGGCTGTTGGTTAGAAGGTAGGTTTGTAATAGATCAGCATTTCTAGTTCCCAAGAGTTTTAACAATAGCAAGTAGAAGTTCAATCTAAAATAAAATACCGGTACTTTCCTTCTTACCTTTGTTTCAGCCTCAGTGTTCCTCACTACAAGACTGTGAGCATGGGGGATGGGGGTGCTCTGATTAAGTTTTTGCCAGCCAGTTTGAAAATTGAGAGTTGGAATCCTTGATTCTCTAGAAAAGTCAGGTTCAGGCCTGTAGTACTTCCACATGCAGATGGTCATCCACGTGTAGAGCTCATGAGGCACATTAGGTAATCGGCTCTGACCCCAAACCATTAGGGAGCCATTGTGGTTTGAGCACTGGACTACAACTCTAGAGGCCAAGGCTCAATTCCCCACTTGACCATGGAAACCTGCTTGGTGACCTTGGGTGTGCCACATGCTCTCAGCCCCAGAAAACCCTGTGATAAATTCACCTTAGGGTCACTATAAGTTGGAAACAACTTGAAGGTACACAACAACAATAGCCACTGTTTCCAGCCAAAGGATGGATCCCATAAAGCAGCCATCACCAACATAATGGTTTCCTGATGCTTTAGATTTCAATGACCCCTCACCTTTATCTATGCTGGCAGAGGGTGCTGATGAGTTCCATTCCAAAACCTCTGAAGGACACCAAGCTAGAACAAGTTGCCATCAAGGTATCCAGACCCAGGAGAAGATGCTTTCCTGGGTTTGACAGAACTGTTGAGGTTCAAGCAGTGATTTGTTCTAAATTCTTGATCTCCACCTGCTAGCTCATCATGATCACACCAGCACCAGTGGTGGTGGTGAAAGAGGAGGAAGGAAGAAAATGTACCAATAATACTCATAATTCAAAATTATTCAATACTCTCATGTAGGGGGAAGGATTAAATAATCAAGTGATGGGGCTGGAAAACTGGGAGTCCTTTGTTCTAATTACTCAGGGTTGTATATACCCAGTGCTGTCATTCCACTAGCACAGGGCCTCTTCTGTCTGTTTTCACCCTTATATAAGTATCTAGTTCAGTAATTGGCCCTCCATATTTGTGGGTTTCACTTTCATGAATTTATTTGTGAGTTTCTTCAAACCCTGCCTCCCCGCCTACCTCAGGCATTTCTTTTCTGGGGTAACTTTCCCTCTTGGTTCCAATCAGGCCATGCAGCCTTTCAAAACCTGCCTGGCCAGCTAAGGATGTCTCATAGCCTGATTTCTCAGAACCACAAACCCTCTCCTGATGCCCCACCCACCCATGGAAGGAGATGGGCAAGAGAGAGGAAGTATACAGGTCCATCATGCTGACCCACCCCCTTTCTCTCTTCTTCCCTGACCCAGGCCATTTCTGCACTACACTGTCATAGTGCTATTATTCTACTTTCAATGTCCTGTGGAATTCTGGGTTTTGTAGTTTACTGAGGCCAAAGAGCTCTCTGGCTGAAAATTCTAAAGGCCCTTCCCTAAACTGCAAGCCCCAGAAATCCATAGGATGCTGAAAGTGGAATAATAGCACTATAACACTGTAGTGCAGAAATGGCCTCGGTTTCGACCCTGGGTGTCTGCTCTCCCCACCATGCCTCAGCCCCCTACACACACACACACACACACATTTTGATATTTGCATTTTTTCCACTTCTGCAAGGGTCCTGCGCCCCTAACCCTAAGAAATGTAGAGGGCCAGTTGTACCTGGATTCTGCTTCCACAAACCTTTCCCCAAGGTTGTCACATGTTGTTTATTGTACAGTTTAGCTAGATATTGTTTACACTGGTTGTGTGAATAGTTAACTAGTGTCTGCACAACCACAATGCATTTGATTGTTTCTTAATTTATTACTTATGCATTCATTGTTGTTTTGTTATTGCTATATGCCTTCAAGGCATTACTGACTTATGGTGACCTGAAGGTGACTCTGTTATGGAGTTTTCTGGGGCTGAGAGTGTGTGATGGGCCCAGCGTTATCCAGTGGCTTTCCATGGCTGAGCTGGGAATCAAACCCTGGTCTCCAGGGTCATTGTCTAATGCTCAAACCACTACACTGTGCTGGCTCTCAGCATCACATTGTAAAGGGACAAAGGAAAGATCATGAATGGAAGATGTGTAGCCACTGTTCCAATTCAGAGAATCTGTGACCTACAAAACATTACACCTGGAAGTGTCCTTTGAAACAGCAGAGGATGGACAAATGCTGAGACAGGATTTGATATGACAATGAAGCCAAGAAAAGCCATAGTACAGTGCAGGCCAAGGGTATTCTTCACTCAGCCCTCCATATCTGTGGATTCTATATCCATGAATTCAACCAACTGTGGCTTGAAAAAATTCCAAAAAAATAAAATTCCAAAAAGCACCATTTTACTACAACATTGTTCAGAATAGGACCTGCGCATCCATGAATTTTGTTAGCCAATGGAGGTGGGTCGTGGAACCAAATGCTAGCAGATACTGAGGACTCATTTTATTAACACGAAAATGGGTGAAAATATTAGGGCTGGTCCAAGACATTTTGCTGTCTGACGGGAAGAAGAAGAAGAAGATGGCATGGCACTCCATTTTTATTCCCAATATGGAGGCTGATCAGGTTGGTAGGTGAAGCTTTCCTCAGTACTGGCAATACAAAACCATTCCCCAAGGCCTGCTGGCTAGCTTAGCAGGAGGGCTGGCCTAAATATCTCTTAATAGGTTGTCCCTACTCTCCATTTCCCAGTCGTACTATGTGCCACCTGAGGCAACTACTCCATTCTGCCTAATGCTAGAGCTGGCAACAAAGGACCTCCTGTCATCAGTGTGCTTCACTGAACCAGTTAGAAACATCTGTTGGAAAGTCTGGTCTTGCTTGAGCTACAAGATGCTTCATAACCCATACGTAAATACACAATCTATATATCTCTTTTCAAAACTGGAGTGGCCTTTGAATAGCCCTTTATGACATTTAGTTTGGAGACAGAACAAAGATCAGAGTGTGTGGATTATCAGGAAATTGCTAATAATGATGCTGATACTGTTGCTGTCATTTTAGTTCCAAACCACTATCTTGGAGAAACAAAGGAAGAAAGAACATGAGGTAAACACAGGCTGCAGATTTTGAAACCTCTCAAGCTATTGGTTTGATGAGCTCTGGTTTCAGACAGCAAAAAGGACAGCTGCTCTTTATGTTTCCACTCTTCAGGTGTTTTACAAACTTCTCAGCTCAGAATACCTGGAGAAAAGTGGGCTTGTGTACAAATTGAAGGAAGCGTTAATAGCAGAGAAGAAACTGGCTGGTCAATTTGCATGTGTGAACAGAGAGATGGAGACTGGCCATAGGTTAGAATACTAGTGGTGTGTGCCTTTAAGTGTACACATATATGTGAAGATAGGGGAGAGAAAATGTGAAGAAAAATGAATGCAGTGGGAAAATACAAATACACAGATCCATACACGTACATGGGCTTATGGATATCATGCATTTTTCTGACTGACTTTGACCCACAGAGAAGGTCATGTTGTGCCCCTTTATTTCAAAAGCTGACCATGACACTCCTTTGGATAAACAGCTTGACCTTTTATGAGGCAGCTTCCTCTCCTCGTGCATTTGATGAAACAAGGCCAGTGCCTTTGGAGACTGGCGGGAACTCAACCTCTCAAGGGCTGTTTATAAGCACAAAGGGGATTGCTTAGAGAAAGTATGACTCATTTTCATGAAGAGGCCACAAAGGTAATTCAGCTAGTTAAGAATTGTCCCAGAGACTGAACACCCAAATAAATGCAAAAGGAAGTTGACTAGGGTGGTGTGGCATTAACTCAGGGATGCCCCATGTCAGCTGGCATGGGGATGAAGGCCTGGCCCGCTATTCTGGCTTGAGACCAGAAGGAGGCTCTCCCTGTGTTGCACGAATCTTCTCTGCCATCTCATCTTCTGCCTTAGTGGTGGTGGTGAACTTTAAGTCCTCTGGGCATTCTGTGTTCCAACTCTCACAGTCCCTTTATGACTGGCTGTGCTGGCTGGGACTTCTTGGAGCTGAAGCCCTGAATAATCAGGAGGCCAAAGGTTTCCCATCTCCCAATCCATGACAATCTTTCTCACCTGCCAGAGTGCTTCCAGCTCACACTCAAATTGCTCTGCCCCATTCGTGGGATTTGGTTTGGTGAGTGTGTCCAAATAAGATCTTACTTGTATATCTCTGGGTTTTCTCTCTGTGTTGCTTTCAGCCAAGCAGTTAAGAAGGAAAGACAGAATAGCTGCACAATGGTGTTTGCTGGGCAAACACTGTCCATCTGGAAGCACACCTACAGCTGCAGAATATGGAAAAACAATGTTCTTACTTATTAAAAAAAATAGAAATGGGAAGCTGGACAAGAACTGAAAGGGTATATTTGGTAGCCAACATGGATCTGCTAGCTGTAAACATTTATTCTCACCTGGCATGGCAGGAGGAGGCTTATACACACACTCCCAGTTGTCTCCCCCTTGACATGGTATATCATGTGCTGCTTTCCCCCCCTCCAGAAACATATTGTCGCCCCCCACCTGCAAAGTATGCAACAAGGTGGGAAAAATTAGTTGCAGAAGAGGAAGTTTCCAAGGAGAAAACTGTGGGATTTGGAAGGTTAAAGCAACCCACTTTCATGACTTTTCTGCAAAATTGCCCCCCTCTGCCCTTGTTTTGCTCCTGCTGCTATAGCCACCCAGGTTTTTACATCTGGCTCCAGTTTCTTCTTCACAAGAAAGTTTGTATTTGCCTTGGCACCCGGATATAGACTCCTTTGATCTTCCTGATTCCCTTAAAAGGTGTAAGGTTGCCTTGCTATTCCTTTTTTTGTTGACCATGATAACTTTCAAGATATTTTAAGCGGTAAAGCAGGCATTGTGCTTTCTTCTTACATTTGGTAGCCCTGTAGCCGTCTAGATGTAGCTGACCTATGCCCCCCAGCATTTCATACCACTGACGGTGCTAATTGGTTTTAACAATGGGAGTTGTAGTCCATCTGGATGTGGGGGGGCATAAAGCCCCCACCCTGCCTTATCTGATTTTTACAGGAAAATCAAACAGCATGAGAGAGAATAGTAAATAAAGACCATGGAAGAGGGGAACTTAATACTTTCCTCACATCTTTTCCCAATAAGACCTGCCTCTGCTCCCCAATTTGCAATGGGAAGAAAACTTCCATTGGTGGCAATGGAATCTTCCTCCCTCTGTGACCAGCAGGTACTAGGAGTGTGGCAGGGTGTAGCTATGGGTGTGCATGTGTGTAAAATGAGAGCGCTGCCCTCCCCCAAATAAAAACTCTGCCTCCCCGCAACTAAAATTTTCCTGCAGTCTACACATTTCTAGCATTATATTTAGAAATGTAATTTAGAAAAGCAAGGGAAAGGGCCAGGCAAAATTACCAGGGGATGGTAGGCACCACAAATATCAGGCTAATAGGTATGAACAGTTTTCAATGCCTTATTCTCTGCAGTGCTAGAAAATTGGAGACTGAAGGAAAACATCATGGGGGCAGATATCTTTTTTTTTCCGGGGGGAGGCAATGCCTTCTTTTTATACCCCTAAAGATGGTGGCCCCTATCTCAGACTAGTAGTGGAGGAGAGTTAGAGCCAGGTACTGCTGAGAGCGCACCCACATCCCCAACTTAAGTGTTTTTACTTGTTAATGAATTATCTCTCACACAAAGGGAAAATAAATATATGGACTTCAAGAACTGAGTGGAAGTGGTTGTTGTTCAACAACAGGGTGTCCAGCAAATTTGGATTAAATTGGTTGGGATCTTGGATCAATTCCAAAACCAGGACCCCCACCCCCATGTAGATGTGCAAGCTTCCCCATTGGAGGACTGGCTCTTTACTGTGGAAAATCAGGCTTGACAGAATTGCTGGGTGGAGAGGAGCCCCTCTCCCTGGACAGAACTCACTACTTTCAGGGTAGAAGGAAGCAGCTGCTGTGGGCATCTCCTGCCCCTGCCCCCCCATGAAAACTAATATGACGTAACACCTGAAGATTGCACTGCTGATAGATATATATGAGTAGGAGACACTCTTTTTCCTGATTAGTTGGTAACCCTATTCACCATTCCTTTGCTTCATAAACCTCTGCATGGTTTGAGACTAAAGGTCTCCTACTGCAGGGTGGAACCAGCGTCACTCACTTTACAGACATACATTATTAAGGCATTAATATCTAGGGTTAGGCTTAATACCAGGCACAGTGAGGCAGCTGTGTGAAATTATTAGTTGTGCAATGCAAGATTATTTGTGATTTGAAGTACCAGGGTGAAGAAAAATCACTTATTGGAGATGTGCATGTGTATCATACTCTCCAACATTTCACAGATGAAAACTGGGGCTTGTGTAGCCAAGTAACATCAGAGTACGATCAAGACAGTAAACATTATTAAAGAGGGGTAATAGACAAGCTAAGAGAGGATGTAGCAGCTTGGTTTTGCTTGGTCCTATTGGGAAGGGCAAGATTTTGCTCTTCTCTTCTCCCTGCTGACTTAATTGAGTGCAAACTACTTTGGCCCCTTGAACTCAGTCTGCAGGGCTGAGGGCAAATGGGGAAAGTGGGAGGAGAGAGAAACTAGGACTGTTTAAAAGCAGTTGAAAAAGTCAGTCAGGACTATCCCTGCAAAACTGGAACAGTTGGTATGTGCTACATGCACACACATGCCTCAAAAGCCAAAATAACTTTACCAGCTTTGGGTACAAGGTCCCTTGGCTCTGGGGGAGGTACTGGGATACAGCTTGCTAGTTTGCCTTAGGCAGCATGAATGTCTTGTGCTTGTCCTGTTTATACCAAAAATAAAAGGCCACATTCTTGACTGTTGAGAAGAGGCAGCAGCATTCTTCCACAGTGGCTTCAGAAATGAAATGAACATCACAGTCAAAGAGGGGGGCAGCTGAGGTCAGTACAATGTGCTAGGGGACATTTTTCCTTCCCATGCCTACCTAGTGGACTGCATCAGCATATTTTGGTGCACCTGAGGTGACACAACAGTGTTTTGGCTGCCATTTTGACTGATCTTTTTCTTTTTCTTTTGGGGGGAGGGTAATTAGGAGGTTGGAGAGGAGGTTAGAGGAAGCATTTTCAGGCATTTTGGGCAGCTTCTGGCTAGTTTTCAGGCAAAAAAAAAAGATACTTGGCCCAATTTTTAGAAACAACAATGGGGGCTGCCAGGGAGCTTCAAGGGCTGTCTCTAGGACTCCCAAGGGCCACAAGCTGCACTTTGCCCACCCTGGTGTATAGGAACTGGTGAGGGATAGGAAACTGCAGCCTTCCAGATGTTGGTGGACTGCAGCATCCATCCATTGCAGCCAGCACAGTAATTGGCAAGGGATTTGCCTATGTGGTCCAAAATATCTGGAGAGCAAAAGATTACCTTCCCCTACTTTACAACTGAACAAATACTACAAGGATGAGTCATGAGGTTGTCTGCTTCCTGAACAGAGAGGAGACTTATACCTCAGTGACACTCCAGGCTAACAACGCCGCCCCAATTTCTTTGTCGATATACTAGGAGATAATTTTATCTTTTGGTTAAAATGGCACAGTTTCCAGAGCAAATGCTTAGGAGGAGCCAGGGAACTTTTAGACTCTAGGGTGAGTGAAGTCTAGGCCCCCAGCTATTGCTGCACTGGTACTCCCGTCAACCTTGGTGGAATTGGTGAGGGATGATAGGAGCTACAGTCCAACAAAATCCAGAGGATCACAGGTTGGACATTTCTGTTTTATATAGTGAAATTTAAGCAGCTGAAGTGAAACACAGGCTCTTCCAAATTCATTTTGGTTGAGGTCCCTGCATGTTTATTGTTTGATTCAGAAGATCAAGTCTTTAACAAGGTGGTCAACTTTTGAACAGCATGTTTCCTGCATACAACAGGAAGAAAAGTCAAATAATCGAACCATCTTTGAATGTGGCATCTCCTTGCCGATTCAAAAGGTGCAGCTGCTGCATTCCTCCACCTGCCATTCAGAGGTACAATGCATAGTCACAAACCCAACCCTTCCATGTTACCGTAGGATTCCTAGGCAACATGCCACCTTAGTGTAATCCTTGTGAAACAAGAGCACTTTGTGCAAATGATGCTATACAACAGAACCATTTATCTACATAAGGGATGGAGAATGCATGGCTTTCCAGGTGTTGTTGGTCTATGACTTCCCTTAGTACCAGCTCATGGTGAGGAATCCAATAACATCCACATATCCCTCAACCCTGATCTATATGGGCACTGTGGTTCTACTTCAAGAATACAGGAGTAAATTTTTGCTGCTGCAAGGGCGCTGGGAGCTTGGCACAAGAAGACACCTGGAAAGGTAAACACTGAATGGGCTTGGATTAAACTATATTTCCACTATTGAGCACTACACAAAATAAGGGGGAAACCCTACTCTGTATGTTTAATTTTTGCCTTTGCCTGTTGCAGGGTCTGTACCCCAGCAGTATGGACGATTGACTGCAGCTAGTATCTCTTACGGTGTCAGTTTAGTTGCCAATCTGGAATCTTAATCTGGAATCTCCCTGAGCTAAATCCATGGGGTTGATACAGTTTAAGTAGAGAGGCCAACTCAAGTTGTAACAGATTCTCAGGGAGTAAATGCAGACCATGGAAAGCAGATTTGGTATCTTAGCCCTAGAATGGGTCTGCCAAATTAGGCAGTAATACTGAAAAGAGCTAGGATGACCATTTTTCACTTTGCACAGAAATATTTAGATGCATTGCTTTGGTTTGGCAGACAATGGCACCCCTCAAACTGAATCAACACATGTGTTAAAAATAGCAGTCCACAAGAACAGGGGTGATGCATGTACCTCAGTGATTTTGTTCCACCAGTTTTCAAAACTTTGTCCAAGTATTTGTGTTTTAAGAACAAGGCAAAAGAAATTTGTCCTAGGGCCCCCGCCGGGTCATTAGCAGGAAGACCAATACTGGCGTACCATCCTGTGGAAGGAGCACAAGAAGAAAAAAACAAGCCTTTAAGAAGCTGTGGTGCAAACCAATTCTGAGCTGGTTCTTATCACACAACAGATTGTTTAAGGTGCCTCTGAAGTTGTACCACAGAACAAATATGTTCATTCCTTTGCCATGTAGCCTATGAAGGGTCACTATATCCCAGAAACACAGTAATCTTCAGTAAGTCACAGTACAAAAGCCTTGATCAGGCGACCACACGCTGTCACAACATGGCACTACAGATTAAGGCTGCTGCTTTCGGTTACCGATCAAATCCACAGGTACAATAATTATCCCTTACAGACCTGGGTGGACACCACTGGTTGCAACAATACTCCTAGTCAATGCTGCAGCCACTTACAGACCACCATATCTAGCTTCAGACAGACAGATCATCAAGAATGGCTTCCGATGACCAGCCTAGAAGAGCCTGAACCTGCAAAGTTAGAGGGTGGAGTCCATCATTGGATGCCCATTCTGAGGCAATATCCTATGCTCAGTGGTGCTTGACTTGATGGAAGCTGGTGAGTACTTTGGCATCCTATAGCAGGCAAAGCAAAGGATCTTCCGAAAGGTGCTGCGCATTTCATTGTCCCGGTAGGAGTATACTATGGCGTTAATAAGTGAATTTATTTCTGCCAGCAGCAGGAAGTACTTCTCCACAGCTAGCACATTGCAGCTTTTGCAGTCAAGGCCGTCCAACAGGAGTACCACCTGTCCAGGAGTCCAGCAGATGACAAAGGCACCTAAGAGAAGAAGAGGAGGAATCCATTAGAAGATGTCTGATTAGATATGATTGGTGCCTAGTAACTGCATAGTTCTTGATATCTATAGCATGTTAATACATGAAACAATAATATTAATGTGTTAGAAGGACATCAGGTGTTACCTACAGGTGCAGAATATGACAAGGGACACCTATTACAGCAATAATTCTCTGGTTAAGGTCATGGATAGGGAATGGATAAGGAATGTGAGGTCCTTCAGGTGTCATTCTGGCTTAGCTATGCTGGCTAGGGCTTAAGGGATTTGCCCACCCTGTGCCCATGGGATCTGGTGGCTCCACTATTAGTGGAGCAGTGAGTTCATTCTAGGTTTTGGTCAAAACTTTAAAGGGCTAAGCTCTAAGTCAGTGGTTCTCAACCTGGGGGTCGGGACCCCTTTGGGGGTCGAACAACCATTTCACAGGGGTCGCCGCTCCTCAATCCTGCCCCACCTTTTAAAAGAAGGTGGCCTCACAGCCAATGGGAGCAGTGCTGCTGAGACCCCTGCGCTGGGAGGAGGAGAGAGGAGGCACGCTGGGCGTTTCCCCGTCTTTCCCTGCCTGGTGGGAAAGCACTACTGGAGGAGCCTGAGGTGGAGCCGGAGGTGTGGAGAGCAGGAGGAGAGAGCTGGAGCCTGAATGTTAAGGCAGAGATGAGGACACCGAGAGGAGAGAGCTGGAGCCGGAGTGTTAAGGCGGAAGTGAGGAGAGGAGACCTGCAAATCCCAGGATTCCATAGGATGGTGAAAGTGGAATAATAGCGCTATAACAGTCTAGTGCAGAAATAGCCAGGATGACTTTCTCCTCTCGCTTTTGTTGTGTGTGGACCCTTGGCACTTGTCACACGCACGTGTTGTGTTCTTCGCCCTGACTGTCTTGCATTCCTCGCTTTTTGTATGTTCAGCGTCCACACTCCCTTTAAGGGAGGGAGGGAGGGAGTGAAACAAAACGCGTCTGCTTATACCGCCGCCATCTTTCCTCTCTCCCTGTCCTTTCCTGCCTGCGCCTCGTGTAAAATGTGGGCTGTTTCGCCTTTGCCTTTGGGAGTGACTGGCTTTTTGAACTGTGGAAACCCAACAGAACTAGAACTACTGCCTTAATTCTGGCATTGATGGACGCTTTCTGTGCTTAAAAAAAGGGGGGGGCTGCCGGTTTTTAGGCATTGGAAGTCTATCCAGAGCAGTGATTTAGGGCAGTGTTTCCAATCTATTTGATGTTGGAAATAACTAACTAACTAATAAATAAATAAATAATAATGAAAATGATTTTATGGTTGGGGGTCACCACAACATGAGGAACTGTATTAAGGGGTTGTGGCATTAGGAAGGTTGAGAACCACTGCTCTAGGTAATGAACCTATTTTGAAGACAAGATTGTTTTCATTTAATGTACAGCACTTTGGATTGATCTTTTAAAGTTCAGGTGAAAATCTTGAGTGGGTTCACTATCCCATTGAATTGGGAACTGCCAGCTGCACTTCAAGTATTTGCATATTACAGTAAAGCGTGAACATGTGTGTACATGTGTATGCCGGGAAAGGGTGCTCTCCATTAAATGGTAACTCCCAGAATCCACTGACAAATGCTGTGGTATTGGTATGGGCTTAAAAATGGGGTTCCACTAATTCATGGTGGAGAGGTTTGTTACCAGTTATTACCACAACAGCCAAACAGAACCTCCAGTTTTAGAGGCAGATATGGAGGATAAGCAGGAAGGGAGGCTGAGGCCTTCCATGTTTTGCTCATTGGTCTCCTGAGGGAATCCAAAGAGCCATGTTCGGAAGAAATGCTATTCCAGGTGACAGCAGTGCTGATGCCTTGCTCACATGCAATCAGCTACAGCAACCGCTTTCTCAATTAATCTCTGAAAGACACAATCTCTCATCTAAGTCTGCCACAGCATTACAGTATCTCAATGTCGTTACTGTAGTATAGTGGAGGGGTTCTCAAAACTCTGGTCTTCGAGATGTCTTGGACTTAAACTCCCAGAAGCCCCAGTCAGCATGAACAAAGGTCAGGGATTCTGGGGGTTAAAGTCCAAAAACATCAAAGTCTGAGAACCAATGGTGCAGAAACTGGAACTGTAGAGACCATGAAAGTCATTGAATGATGTTGGACCAATCATGCTGCCATCCCAACTTACTTTACAGGATGAGTAAAAATGAGTAAAAATGAGAAAAAAGACCAGGTACTGCGCCCTGAACTCAATGCAGCAGGGACAGGAAATCTTTGGCCCTCCAGATATTTTTGCCAGGAGTTGCATCCCCCATGGCTAGAGCCAAACTATTATGGAAACTGTAGTCCAAAACAACTGGTGGCCAAAGGATGGAGTAAAGGTGTTTGATATAAATGTAACAAATCTACTATATCAAAGTCAAAGTTTGTGAGTTCAGGCAGGCAAAGACCTCATATGATTGGCTGTGTCAGGCAAGAAGACCTTATATGATTGGCTGCCTGTGAAGATTCTATGGAATCCTGGGGTTGGCAGTTTAGGGAGGGGCCTTTAGAACTTTCTGCCAGAGAGTTCTCAGGCCTGGCAGGTTGCTACGGAGATGAAGCCTAGTAGCAAGGAGAAAGCCAGTGTATTCCCTCAGAAACCAAACCTCTGTATGTTAACAACTCTAAATACAGATTGGATTGGAGAATATGGGGAAAAGTTACAGGTAGTGGACAAGGCAGTTTGGGGAATTAGAGACACAGGATCTTAAATCTGTGTATTTCAACAGCATCTAATTCCTAAGGTCAGGTCAGGTAATTCCTAAGGTATTTCTAACAGGTGTTACCTACAAGAAAATAAAATCCTAGGCAACGCCAGGCAAATATGCTAGTAATTCTATAAAATCTAAGAAGCCTGATATCATAATAGCATTGCACTTTCATAAGCTGCTATTTGAAACCAAGTCCACACCTAACAGTGATTCACAGATCTGAATGAGACATCATCCTGAAGGAGGAGCCTATCATGTAAAAAATGTAACTTTCATCACAGTTTTTGGGAGGCGGGTGACTGAACTACCAAGTTCTGTGCCTAAGACCTTTTAAAGAGAGAAAGATAGGCCCTTTCCACATCCGGGCAGAGAAATGGGGGAAGCCACGCTGAAATGGAGCTTACCTTAGTCCGCCGCCGCGTGGAGCAGCGCGTTTCGCTGCTCCACACTCGTCGGTGTCCCGTGGCGTCCAGCAGTGCCCAAAATGGTGGCTTACGACTGGCGGAGGCTCTCCGTCAACTGGAGAACCTTGCCAGCCAGAAATCCCACCCCCGGCAGATCTGCCAGCATGCCCTTGTGCACGCCTGCAAATCCACACCGGGCGCTGTGATGCGGCTGCACGGGGCTGCACGCCCCATTCCTTTTAAAAACCACATAAAAAGTGGTTTTTAAAAAGCACGCAGTGCCGCCACTTCTGGGCGCCCTAGTGCGGATTGGGGTGTGGAATTACTCTAAAGTAATCCACCCCAATCCACTTTACAGTGTAGATGACCTCCCATGGAGGTCACGCTACCACGTGTTATTTCCCTGTGTGGAAAGGACCATAAATAGGCAGGGAGAGAAGAAAAGAGGCAGACTTTAATAGGGAACATACCTGTGTATACAATATTTTCCAGGGCTGAAGACAGGGAAAACTGGTTCTATCCAAATGTCATAACCCTCCCCCTGTCCCTCAAAGCAGTTTTGCAACATTTTTTAAAAGCTGCCATTTTTCAGACTTAAACTTTGAACTTCTTGTCCCTATGATCTGAAGATACATGTTGCAGCAACCTTCCTAATGCTTCAAGGAAGTGAGGTTAGTTCTTTGTAAAGAGAGTATTTTGAGAGCCCTGTCTATGCCACCCTTGAGTTTTCTGATATCAGAAAATGAGACATTACAACTGTAAATTAATAAGTGATAGCTTGTCTTTTTTTGTGGTGTAACAGTAATTTTCTACTTCTTTCCTCATTTGTGATATGCAGCCTCAAAAAAATGGTGGATCAGGAATATTACATGGTTCTTTTGCTCCACTTGTCTGGAGTGGCAACCTCTGCATGCCTAATTAACTGGCTAGTTACTCTGCAAGTCTATTGTAGGCATAGAGGGGACAGCCTAGAGTAAACTTCCTGTTGTTTCATCAATGCCCACTTCCCCTTGAATGTTCTCTTCCTCTTCCCTTTGTTGGTTCTTCAGCTTCCCTGCAAGCATGTGGTCTCTGATCCTCTGGCAAGCATGCTTCCCTGTAAGCATGTGAGTGCTTAATTTTGTCTTACTTTCTTCAAGAATTGAACCTGTGTAGACTATGCATAAGATTTTGTGAGTAAACTTTTCCTATTTTTAACCAAACTGTTTGTGTTTGTTTTGAGCTAGATTAAGTGTGTCTGGGGTGGAGATGATGAAGTGGGACTGGTCATTTGTTCAGTTCTGTCTGTGCAATACAGAATACTCTGCTGACTGAGAGACTTATTACTAAAAACCTCTCAATTCCCCAACACCACTGCAGGTGTTGAGAGTGTTTATATTGCTACTGATGTGGATGTAAGGAGAGTTTTGCTAGAATCCTGTTGGTCACTTTGCTTGTGTGACTATGCTAGTGTAAGAAGATGGGGCAACGGCAGGAGGAATAAGGCCATGGCCAGCCTATTTCTTGCATGTCTGGCTTCCAGAGAGGGATCTTGGACGCAAGGTGGGTGGGAAGGCTAGCTAGGACAGTTGCCTCAGAACTGGTCTACAATCCAGGCACTGGAGGAAGAGTAGGCACACTGGAGACAACAGCCTTTTTCTCCTGAGTACAAGGTCAATGGCTTTGCTCTGTATTCTTGGGGCCTACTACATAACCTAAGTAGAAGTGCAACTGCCAGTATAATGGATTGTTATAGTAGCATAGCATAACCAACAGGATTCCAGCCTGCATTTTGTACTACAAGGAATACCTCCATTAACAAAGCCTCTGACAAAGAAAGTCCTTTCTATGAAGTAGTTTTACATCCACCCAGTTCCCCTCTCCTTTTTATGCTCGGTGTAGCTGGGAATTTTGGGGGTTTTTTTAAGCATGGGGGGATTGTAAATGAAGCCTGGAGAAACACAGACTTTTGGTATTAGGTTGTGACACGGTGCCAGCAATAAATCTTAAGCTGGGAATGAGTTGGATTCTACATCTACCCAATCTTACTATAGTTGTGTGGTCCTGCCAACAGCAGAAAAGGTAAACAGCAGCTGCCTCCAAAATCTCTTGCTAAACATGCAGGAACATCAAAACAGAGAAAAGAGGTGAGAGCAGATAACTCTACCCCACTATCTACTCCTAGCATTTTTTTTCTTAAAAAAGCATAAATCAGTATGTTTTGCAACTAAAAATGGAAATTACAAGAGGAGGCTGGTGAAAGAAAACATCATCCCCAGATTTGTTTTTACTTCCACAACTACTTGACCACTTTATGTGCATATTGTTAGTTCTCAATAAACAGTCTGCTGAAACATGTTGACCTGCCCTCTGTGTGTGTGTGTGTGTGTGTGTGTGTGTGCGTGCGCGCATTATCCATGTTATTTATGCCCTGGTACCAATTTTTCTGTTAAAGAAGTAATGTCTAGGAACATGTCCTCTTTGTTAACTGAGGTATACAGTGCATACAGATCCCTTCTAGGATTCAGAATGTTCAGTTTCTTTTATCAGTTACTTCTGAGAAAAGGAAAGAGTTACTTTTTAAAAGGGTTTCAGGAATAGAAAAGTAAAGAGTTCCCTTCTTTATAGAAAGTAACTATTACAATAGCAACTAACAGGAATATAAAAGTAGTTATTTTAAAACATAAATTTCTAAGCTCTTGTCAAAACTCACAAACATCAAGTCCCACTCTCATAAATGCCCATAAAATAAAATTTCTAAATTGTACTCCCACCTCCACATGCTGTTTGCATTCTACCCAAATCCAAGTTTATTACTTAAACTCCACCCTGTTCTCAGCTGGTTATCATAACCATGTCATTAGGCATCTTTTCCATTCAAGTCAAGATGCAACCACCCATCTTTTTTTAAGGCTTGCCCCTATTGCTTCAGTTCTCCCTCCCTGCCTCATTTTTTGAAAAATAGCTCATCTAAGGTTCTTGTATCCAAAGCAACTGTGAAGCCTGAGTAACTTATAGCTGAACTAAAGCTAAAGTAGCACAAACCATAAGAAGCTGAGCTGGGTGAAAGGTGGCCTTGAACTTTTCTGGAATTCTGCTCATGCCAGAGGCAGGAGGATACAGCTGTTGTAGAGAGAGCAGGCAGGCAAAGGTCAAGAGCCCCAGCCATCAGCAACAACACACTATATGAAGACAAGCTGTGCTACAGAACTTGCTTGGCACCAAGTTTTTTCTCCTTTGGGAGAAATGGGTGAGGTCAGCCCACACGCAGACTGTTCCTGATCAGGAATAAACCAACACCTGAATTAAGGACAACATCAAAATGTGGTCAGAAGGGTGTGACCAGGCAACAAAAGAGCAAAAATATTAGGAGGAAAGAACACACAAAACTATTATTTTAAGCAGAGAAATCTTGAATGCTGAGCTTAGGAAAGCCTCCAAAAAATGTGAACCAATAAATACAATATTCTGTGGATGTCAGTGTGTACTCATATGATTGACAATTAATATAACATAATACCTTATTATATAATAATATATAAACCCATGATAGGTTTGCCTTCGGGCCGCCATAAGTCAGAAATGACTTGAAGGCACACAACAACAGTAACAATATATATATTTATATAATAATAGTGCATTGTTATTAAATCAGAATGTGTTATGAGAACCTACTCAAAATTACAAGTGTCTCTCGGATCCACAGTCATTGTATGAACTCTTTGTTCACATTCAACACCTTCTGCCCAATGCACATTATTGTTGTTGTGTGCCTTTAAGTTGTTTCTGATTGATGGAACTCTCTGTTACAATCCTATCAGAGGGTTTTCTTTGTCAGATTTGTTCCAAGGGTCATTGTCTTCTTCTGAGATTGAGATGTGTGTTTTACCCAAAGTCTCCCAATGGCTCTTGAGGGCTGAGTGGGGATATGAACCCTGGTCTTTCAGGGCCCTAGTCCAACAGACCACTACACCTAATCTCAAACCACTACACAATGCTTGCTCTCAATGCAAACTCCTGTTTTCCTATAATATAATGCTTATGTGATCACCCTGATTTTATCATAGCCTCTCAGACTATCCTACCTCACAGGGTTGTTGTTAAGAGTGGAAAACAATGTACAATGCTTTTTTCTCCAGGGAATTAATTTAAGATATACTTGAAAAAAAAACACACCTTTCATAAAGAAATTCCTGTGATGTTTTAGAATATCTCCCTTACACTATAATTCTGTACTTACACAGGAATACATTCACTGGAATTTAGTTCTGAGAAGGTAAGAATATGAAAGTAAATAGACAGTAAAACTGTCCTGCTATTACAGTTTTTTGTCATGGCACTGTGTAAACCCCTCCCTCCCTCCCTCTCTCACACACACACAAACAAAATAAGTAAATCAAAAAGAAGTAGAATGAATAAAACCAGAAAAAATCAGTTCTTAACTATGAGGTTTACACAAATCTCAGAAACAAACAAACAGAAAGACAGAACTGAAGGGAGAAAAAACATTTGTAAATCAGGAATGCTTGTCTGCAATACTGACCCTATTTTAAGGAGAAGGATAGGACTGAAAATGCATTCAGAGGGTGGGGGAATCTATGTGTCTGCATCAGAGAGACAGCCAGATGCATAGTTCTGGGAATACTCTAATTCAAAGGGAAATCCTTCCAGGAAATCTCCTCTTAGCAGGTTTCTCATGTTCACTATTTTTGCTTCCTACATATAAAAAAAGCAAAAAAGCAATGGCTCATTTCAAAGCTCCAATGGCTGCAGGCTGTCTTCCTTTATGTCTTCACTGGATCTCCTGGGGCCAAGAGGCAACTGAGTGCAAGGTACTTAATTGTTTGCTGCAAAGCCCTCTTTGAAATCCACTTGATTTGATAGTGGCTTTGTAGTCAGCTGTTCAAAAAGAAAAAGGAGAGGGGAGGGGATCCAGAACTCCTTAAGACCTGAAAAACTAGCAAAGGACTGGGTATGGGTTTCCTGGCCAATCCATAACTGTTGGAAGTTTTGAACCTCTGGCACACAAACTGCTCCTGAGAAGCACCCAATCTGCAGTTCAAACCACCAGGCCCATCAGGTGCTGTTCTAAAACAGGCTGCACCTTTTAAATTTCAATTGGAGTAACTAAGGAGGATTTTACAGATTTTTTTTTTTAAAAAACCGATTAACCAGGACAATCCTTTTCAATTTGTCAATTATTCTTAAGATAAGTACTTGCAAAGCTGAGGGGAAGGAGCAGATGATTCTTCCCTGTGTACTCTGCTAAGTGAGGTACAATGGATGGCTACCAAACACAAGATCTGTTCAGGGGTGTCATCTAAGCTGTATGGCGAGCTTCCCAAGGAGGCCCAACCATATGGCCATTCGTCTCTGACATTATGTGAGGACCTCTGATGATACTTCCAGGTTTTTAATCTAAACACTTCTTGAAGTGCCATTTACTTTCCATTTTAATGATTTCCTGCTGGTGGCTGTATTTATGGTACTTTACATTATGGATGTTTTATTCTGTTGTGAATTTTGGGGGGCTTGTTTTAATTTTTTATGATTTTTTACAATTTCACTGTTAAGTACCCAAAGCTACTAGATCCCAACTGATACTGGAAGCTAAGAAGGGTCAGTTCTGATTAGTACTTGGATGGGAGAGTGCCAATGAATACCAGATGTTGTTGGCTACATTTCAGAGGAAGAAACTGGAAAAACCATCTCTGAGTATTCCTTGCCTGAGAGAACTGTATGAAATTTGTGGGTCGCTTTGAATCTACAGGCAACTTGAAGGCACAAAGATGCACACCCAGAAATGCTAGTTATTGAGTTGTATATAAATACTATTAGTAAATTTATTATTTATTTTATTTATTTGTTTCATTTGTATGCTGGGACAACCTCCAATGAGAGTCAATTTAAAAACTTCACAATAAAATTTAAAAACAAAATCACATAAAACAGTATAAAATTATTTTAAAAACATAAAAAGTTTCAAAAAGATAAACAGTCCATATAAGAAGCTCAACTGCATACACATTAGTAGCCTGCTTAATCAAAAAGCTTTAGCCTGGTGGTGAAAGGAAAGGAGGGAGGGAACCAGCCTAGCCTGTCGTGGAAGTGAGTTCCAGGGGCGGGAGCAGCCACCGAGAAGCCTCTCTCTCGTAGGCCATTTCCGCACTAGACTGTTAAAGTGCTATTATTCCGCTTTCAACATCCTATGGAATCCTGCAGTTTGCAGTTTAGGGAGGGGCCTCCCTAAACTGCAAACCCTAGGATTCCATAGGATGTTGAAAGTGCAATAATAGCACTGTAACAGTCTAGTGCAAAAATGACCACAGACTAATAATGCTTCCTTACAAGGGGCATCATTTTTCTTCCATTCATTCTCAGCTGCTTTGCATTTGAGACACAGTTTTATTTGGCCACAAAGTTACAGAAGGATAACAGTACAGTTGTGGGGAGAGAGACAGACAGACAGACAGAAAGACAGGGAAACAGACCACAGCCAAGGTCCTGATCAGCACAGACAGAACATAAAATTCCACTGACACACTCCAGCAAACAACCACTCTGAGGAGCCTTTAAGACAGCCTGTGGGCTCAGGGTACTGTGCTGCACGTAGGAAAATCAGGACATTAGAGATCTTTTTACAATATGTGTAAAGGTACAACCGTCGGTCTAACTAGGAGTGATATTGGAATACAACACTGAGAAGATTCTGGTGGGTGTCTCTGCATTTTTTTAAAAAATGCTTACAAAGGGGGAACCTTGCTAACTCTTCTAATATTTGATTAATCTGATTCCCTTTAGGGACATGGCAGAATGTCTGAAACTTTCATGCCATCTGGATGGAAAACACCAAAATTGCAGGCACCAGATGACTCTCCGTGGTAGCTCTCCATTAAAATAAATGGCAACATCAATATGAATTAACTGAGGTAGAATAACAAAATGACCTCTGCACTACATATAGTCCTATTCAAAACCTCACTCCACTAAGGATTTCACAAGATGACCTTGGTCAAGTCAGCCAGAATTGCTGTGAAAATTAAATGCATGTTTGTGTGCCTATACAAAGTTAGAATTAAAACAGCAGTACAGAGTAAAGAGAGAGTGAGAGGAGATGCAGCGGTAACTGATCTGGGCATAAATAGCAGCACTTGCAGAAGTACAACAGAAGTGGTTGGAGAGGAGGAAAGGGGTTTGACAGGCATCCAGTGAAAACACATAAAAATGTTTGCAGATATGCACAAAGGCCTAGAGAGGGGAAATAAGGATCACACTGGCTGGCCATATATCCATAGTCCACTTGTTCAAGACTCCTCCTACACAGGGTCTAAATATGCAAACATTAATGAGCTTGAGCTCCAAAGCTGTTAGATGTAGCCAGCAAAATGGAGGATACAAGCTGTACATACAGAGCCTACATATTCATAATCCTCTGCACAGACACCTGTCCCAAAATCAAAATTAGCCTCTCCTATCATTTGAATATGCTTTGCTTACATCCACAACTAGTCAATACAAGACAGCAAGCAAACGCCACCACCCTAAACAGCATTTGCATTCTGTTTTGGCCCAGGTAATGATCTGCCTTCTCCTTCCTTGTTTTTCATCATACTTGAGGCAGCTAGTGGCATACATGCACTGAGAAGTGAGCAGATCAAGAGTACAGGACAGTAAGCACATACTCTTTTTGTTTGTGGAAATCTACCTCGTATTATGCAATCGTTTCAATATAACAATTAATCCCAGAAGATTCTCAAACTTTCCCAAGCCTGTCCTACAAACTATTCATGCCTGGAATCCTCACAGCCTATTTCTACCTACGCTGCTGTATTCCTTATGCTGATTCCACCCCTGCTACCCACAGGTTCAGAGTGGGGCTGGTGTCAGTGCCAGGCCTGGTGCACACACACGGGCTGAGAACTCTGCGTTGGCACCAAAGCTTGAACGCAAAATAGTAAACAGTGAGAATTCTGGGAAGGGGAAGAGGCCGAACCCCAGAAGATAGCCTAGGGCCAACCCTAGACCGACCTGGAGCTGGCCTTAAGAACATTCAAATGTTGAAAGGAGACTTCGCTAAATCAAGCCCAATTTACAATAGGAGTGGGAACTCTGCAGACCTCTAGCTATTGTTTAATTGCATCTCCCAGCAGCCCTAGACACCAGAGCCAGTGATGAAGGATTATGGGAGTTGTAGTTCAACAACCTTTGGAGAGCCACACAATTCTCACTCTGATCTACAGACTCTAAATTGGCTGCCCTCAAACAGAGGGCTACCCAAAACATTTTGCCCCCTTATGTGGAGCAACGAAAGGTATCTCCTCCTCCTAGTTTCCCTAGATCAAATTATATACTACTCAGAGCAGAATACAAGAAGCAGGAAAATTGTGTACCCATCTTTTCCAACTCTTGGCACTGAAAGCACAACAAGAAAATCAAGCAACTAAAAATTTTCTGCTTTTTCATGATGCTCAAAATCTGTTGGCTAAGGTGGCCGCCTGAGCTCTACCTAAGGGCAGAACTGGCCCTGAGTCTGCCTGATTTTCCTATTGGTTTACTAACTCACATGCATGTTGTTTAAGTAAAACTCATGGGCCCATCAGCTGAGGAAGCACTGCACCATATTTGGTTTTGAGGAATGAAGTTCACTTCCCCTTCAGGTCCAGTCATACATTCCTCATATCATCATCTGGTCATACCAAGACCTCAAGAAGACCCCTGTCACACGTCCACACGCGCCTGCCCATGGCCAAAAGAGAGCTCATCAGCACAGAAAGGAAGCCTGACAGCATTCTGCTGGCTCTGTCTAAGCTCTAGGGAATAAAGTGTTGGCAGGCTTTCTGGAGCAACCCTGTTAATATATGGCTTGGTTCCACATCGTCTCAGAGTTCAGGCCCAGCACACTCTCGTGCTGCTTGCCTTGGGCAAGGAGGCAAACCATGCCCTGAAAAAACAAAAACCTACGCTTAACCAATTTGGGGTGAATCATAGCATTGTGGTCTTTCAATTTCTTCCAGCTAAGCTTTGGTCTCGAGACACAAGTGACTGAAAAGCTTCCAATACAAGACATGCTTCAAAGTAACCTCAATTGCTCTGAAGGGAGCATGAGCTCAGTGGAATAAGATGTGCTTTGCATGCACACAGACCCAGCTTCAGCCTCCAGTATTTCCAATTAAAAGAAAATCAGGTAGTCTCCAAGATATCTCTGCTAAGAGATTTTTGCTTCTTTCTTTCAATAGCCACTCTCTATCACTACACTGAAGGAGAATCTCTCAAAGGTAGGATGAAGTCAGAAGAAGTACTTTCCATTCTATTGAGGTCACCACCATTACGGTTGCCAGAGTGAAAACTGGTGAGAGCTCCTGTTCCTTTAATGGTTAAATAGACAAGGGAATTTTAGCACAGGTTGCTTTTTTTTTTTAATCTGCTTGCATGACCAACAACAACTGCTGAGATTTCCTCCTCTGTAAACCATTAATGGTACAGAAGCCCTCTCCAGTTTCGAATCTAGCAGTTCCAGCTACTACTCTACCTGTGTTCTTAAGCAGTTTCCTGTTTGGCAATCCCATGCCCCAAGCCAGCAAATAGAGCTCCCTCTGCCTCTCTTTTCCTGAGCTTGATTTGTTCTTCATTACTGGGAATGTGCTTCAAAAACTCACAAGATAAAGGCACAAGATTTCCCACAGGCTGAAAAACCTGTTGGAACTATTTTGCCCAACACTGGGATACAAGTGGAGATGAATTCTTCTTTGTTTTCTTGCATGGGTACTTACAATGCTAGTTTAGTATTGCTAGAAACATCACCTAATGATGCATAGTTTTGCCACCAGACAGTTAAGTTACTGCTAGAAGATTTTAACAATCTTTTCAGTAGTTTGCCGCTGCTTGCCTTGAGTGAGTTGAAAGAGCACATTAACTTTCTTCCAAGCAGATATATGAAGAATAACATAAGAACATTTCTGGATGTGATTGAATATTATGATAAAAACCCAGGGAAGAAGATAGCTTTTATTTTACTGGATGCAGAAAAAGCCTTTGATAACATTTCCTGGGAATTTTTGTCTTGAGTTCTAAAAGAATATGACCTGGGAGAAGTCTTTTATAAATGGATTGAAAGAATTTACCAGGATCAATCAGCAAAGATAATTATAAATGGAGATACAACGTCAAGTTTCAAATAAATAAGGGGATACAGCAAGAGTGCCCCTTATCTCTATTATTATTTATAGCTGTATTGGAAACACTGCTGATTGCAATAAATCAAGAATCTCAGATACGAGGTTTGAAAATCAAGAATAAAGAAATAAAATATAAAGCATTTGCTGATGATGTAATCATATATTTGGAGGAACCTCAAGAATCAATCCAGCCATTGATGGACATGTTACAAAAATATGGACAAATGGCAGGATATAAGATAAACAGAGAAAAGACAATGATGATGACAGTAAATATGACAAAAGAAAAAGAAAAAGAACAAGTTGACCTGGAGAGAAGATCAGGATATCAATTAACTAAGAAAGTAAAATACTTGGGTATTATGATAACAACCAAAAATCAAGAATTATCTGACAACAATTATTTGAAGATATGGAAGGAGATTAAAAGTGAAATGGAAAGATGGAAGAATTTAAATCTGTCTCTCCTGGGGAGAATAAATGCTTTTAAAATGTCCCTACTACCAAAGCTTATGTTTCTCTTTCAGAATTTACCAATAATAGGAAGAGAAAAGATTTTTAAAGAATGGGAAAAAGAATTACAAAAATGTATTTGGCAAGGGAAAAAACCAAGAATAAGATTTAAAATATTACAAGATGCAAAAGAAAGAGGAGGTTTTGGTGTACCATCACTAAAAACCTATTGTCAAGCATGTTGTTTAGATATGATTAAAGACTGGATACAAATAGAAAATACACCAAAGAATTGAAAGGAGTAAATAATAGGTTTGGATGGCATAGATATCTATGCTATGACAAAATAACAGTGAATAAAGAATTTAATAATCATTGCTTTCGGAAGACACTATTGAATGCTCGATTACAAATAAAGCATAAATTTTATAGAAGACTTCCAGTGTGGACCTCACCTCAAGAAGCATACAAAATTGTTTTAATAAAACAAGGAAACTTACTAACCTATCAAGAGTTATTGAAATGAGAACGAGATAAACCAAGAATGTGTACAGAAGAAGAACTAAAAGCTGAAGGGCATGAATTTAATTGGTTCCCATGGAGACAACTTAAAGAGAGATTTAAAATGGATCAAAAATTATATGGATTTGAGGGGAAAGAAAATAAACTAGATTTATTGATGAGGGGGGACCAGAAGAAAAGAATTTCTAAATTTTATAAATTATTGTTACAAAGAGAAATGGAATCAGAGGTTGTTAAAGATACAATGGTTAGGTGGGCACAAAACGTTGGACATTCAATTGAATTGGATACATGGGTGAGGGCATGGAAGACAGATATAAAATTTACATAAAGCTTAAATTTAAGAGAAAACTTTTATAAGATGTTACATAGATGGTATATGACACCAATAAGACTGCAAAAAATAACTGAAAATGAAAATGCAAGATGTGATGAAATATGATGAAAAGGTTGAGACATTTTATCATATGTGATGGTCTTGTAAGATAGCAAGGAAATTCTGGAAGGAAATACATGAGGACATTCAAAGAATTTATAACGTAAATTTTGAGATGAAGCCAGAATTTTATCTGTTAAATATGCCTGGGCAACAAAGAGAAATAAGATGTCATCAGAAGACACTGTTATATCTGATAACTGCTGCAAGGCTGATATATGCGCACTATTGGAAAGAAAGGAAATATGTTGATATAGAAGAATGGAAATTAAAAGTCCTGGATATGGTGGAGACAGAAAAGTTAACATATTCTTGGAGAAATAAACCTATCCAAAACTTCGAAAGGGAATGGAGAGAAGTTTTGGATTGGATAAAGACATAAAATAAGAAAAGAAATAAGAATAAAGCAAGATTTTAAGTAATGCAATGTAATAATGTAGCAAAGTAAAATAATAATGTAACAATGTAACAAGGTAGTAAGGTAACAAAGCAATTGTCTAACAATGTAAGATGTAACAAATCCCTTGAGTAAGGAACAATTATGTATGAATGGAATGGATACACGCAGATTCAACTGGAAAACAAGCTTATATTTAATAAAAATATTTCCAAAAAAAAAAAAAAAAGAGCACACTAACAGTGGTGCAGCACATAGTGTGGGACTGGGATTTAGGAGACCAAAGTTCTAAGCCCAGCTGAGCCATGAAACACACTGAGTGGCCAGTCATTTTGTCTTAGCCTGACTTACCCCACCATATTGTTGTGAGGATAACTTAGGGAGAAGGACAGCCATATACAGTGCCTTGAGCTCACTAGAGAAAGATGCAAACATTATATCTTCCTTCCTTCCTTCCTTCCTTCCTTCCTTCCTTCCTTCCTTCCTTCCTTCCTTCCTTCTTTCTTTCTTTCTTTCTTTCTTTCTTTCTTTCTTTCTTTGTGGGAATAAGTTGTTGGGTTCAATGACTTTTTCAGAGGCAGTATAACCTTTATGCTGCTATACAGTGTACTGGACCTGCATTTCTTATCAGATCAGGGATAAACTGATAAAGAGAGCAGCAGCCCACTGAAAACTTCAGGAATAACGTCAGTAGAAGAGAGGCAAAACAACCTTCCTGAAATTAACTGGAGGAGTGTCACTTGAAAAAGTCTGCGCTTGTCTACTAAGGGGAACCATGGAAGGAAAAGAGAACAAATTAACTGGACTTTAAGTGAGGATGCCAAAGACAATGTATGTAAGGTCACTGAAGCTCCCATAATAACAAAAGATAAATACAAACAATCAAAGCAGAGATAAAAAAAAGGGGGAAACTTAGGCCAGCCGTTCACAACCTGGTGCCTTCCAGATATGTTGAGGCTACAAGTCTAGCCAACATGGCCAACTAGCTGAGGATGGATGTTGGTCTCCAACACATCTGGAGAAGATTACCTTGAAAGAAAGATGGCAACCAGTGATTCCCAACCTTTGATCTGTTAGATACTTTGGACTTCAGTCCCCAAAATCCTTGCCCACTGGCCATTCTGCCTGGAGGTTTTTGGGAGATGAAGTCCAAAACACCTGGAGGACAAGAGGTTGAGAACCAGTGACCTACATTAATGGCGCAAAACAACACATCATGGATGAGCAAAGTGTGATCTCCCAGAAAGCCACTGTGGGTCATCCACACTTGCAAAGGCTGATGGGAGCAGTAGTCCAGCATCTGGAGAACTGCATTTTGCCTATTCTTGCTCAAAGCTAATTCCACGGTTGACTCTAACTTTCTACATGGGCACAGACCATTAGACAGTGACTGAATAATTAATGTCTGTAAGTCAGACTTAAAAATACCCACTCATCTGGTTAACTGTGGAAAGTAAGAATTACCTGCAGGGAGGGAAGCATTAGAAAGTGTACTTCCCCCCTGCCCCATGTAATTTAGTCCACAGATGTGTAACACAGACAAGGGTCTAACATAGTCTGGCTAGAGGAAAAGAGCAGGCTAGTATAGTTTGTGGCTTAATTTGCAGCAGTACTTCAAATCCCACAATAACCACAGTTAAAACAAGTATAAGGCCTTAGACTATAGATTTCAAAGAGACTACATGGAGAAAATGGATGGATAAACACAGATCAGAGAGAGGTCAAGGGCAGTATAGGCAAGGTCACTGCATGTTCCAAGACAGCTGTCTTGAGGCCAGAACTGCATCTGCCATTTAACCCAAATGCTATGCAATTGACTTGGCTATTTAATAAAGTTAGCATCGCCTGGCAGAAAGAGCTTTGCACTTACAGTACATATGTATCCAGGCACTCCCTGGGCCATTACATGCAAGCCTCTATGCCAGGTACAGCCATCTATGGTCCTCTGATGTTGTCGCCATGCAACTCCCAGCCTCCTTCAGCATTGGCTATTTTGGCTAGAGCTGCTAGGACTCGAAGTCGCATAATACCTGGAGGACTGCATGTTCCCCACCCTGCCCCATGGTAACCCCATGGTTAACTCTGCAATTTGTTAAAAAACCAAGTTAGCTTGTTCATAAACCAGATTTGATTCTGGATTGTTTTCATTAACCAGAGTTTAAACAAACCACACTCTCCCAAATTCATGAAATGTTGGTTTAGTCAGCCAGTGTCAATACTCGGCATGGTTAGGCAAATGCCAGGGCCAGATCCATGAAGTCTGATGCTGGACCTCCTCCTCCCCGCTCCACTTCTGCCCCCACTTCTTCCTCCTCCTCTTCTTCTCCCTGCTCCAACCGTGATCACCCACTTCTGTAAAGAAAAGCACTGGGCAAGACAGCTACAGCCACTACTAGCACAGTCTTCTTTACATCCAATGCCTCAAGGCCCTGCCATTGAATTACCTGCTGCCTTCCCCAGCATTTCTTTTTATATAACTGGTCTGAGGAAGCATCAGACAACTGTGTTTCTTGCTGCTGCCAATCTAGTTTGCTTCCCATCACTGTTTTCCCCTGTTTACTCACTAGCAAGCTTGAAGGATGGGCAGGGGAGAGGGAAGGTGGTTTATGCTGGAGCCACACAAGAAGGGACCTTTGCTTGGGAAGTTGGTGCTTAACTCCAGGAGTCACTGATCACCTAACCGATCTGTTCCTGTGACATTAATATTTTGGATAGCCAATAAAGGGCACATCTATCTGTCAAAAACTGGCAAGTACATGAATGCTTTATAGGAGGAAAGAATGAATTATCTGCCTCTGTTCCAAAAGTAACGAACTGCATGGGAACAGGAGGTCTCACGCTTGCAGGGAAACTGGATGATAGACCTACTTACTGAGGATAATGATGACTGTCTTGATTAGGTTGATCATAGTGTCCTTATAGCGGGGATGGAAGGTGGTGTGCTTGGACATCCGGGCCATTTTCCTCTTCACGTAGATGAAGATGTGAGTGTAGACAACCACCATGATGAGGAAGATGAAGAGATTGGAGAGGGCCCAGAAGGTCAAATATCTACGGCTGTAGAGTGGGGCCATCCGAGAGCAATCGCTCAGCTTGCACAGACAGTGCCAGCCGTAGGAGGGGATGAGGCCCAGCAGCAAGGCGGTGATCCAGATACAGCAGATGAGGATCATCACTCGCTGGTTGGACATCTTGCTGTGGAGTTGCATGGTGAAAACCGTCTGGTGCCGCTCCACGGCAATGGCCAGGAGATTGACAACTGAGGCTGTCAAACTGGTGTCCAAAAGGCTCTGCCTGACAAACCAGGTCTTGAGAGAGAGCTGGGCTGTCCTGGGCCCTGTGTGGAACATCAGGAACATGTACGCAATGCCGGCGAAGAGGTCAGCAGCTGCCAGGTTCCCCAGGAGGTAGTAGATGGGATAGTGGAAGCGCTTGTTGATGACAATGGCTGTGATGACCAGCAAGTTGGTGAGGAGCACAATGATGCTGACCGTCAAGCCAAGACCTACCACCAAAATATCCTTGGGCCTCCATATGTGGAACAGCTCCTTGCCACTGTTGTTGTAGAAGAACTCAACTGTCTCATTGTAGTAGCACGTGGTCATCTTTTCCAGTGGTTGATCCCTATGGCAGAGGAAGAGCAAACAAGAAAGAAATAAAAAAATCTAGGCTCAGGAGGAGAGAGAGTAAGGTGACACTAGATGGCATAACATTTTCTGATCACACTCAGCCCAAGTCACTCTCTAATCCAATGGTGGCTAATGGCTTCCATGTCAGTGGGACAGTAAATCCACTTCTAGTTTTAGCTCAGACTGTAAAGGATCTATCCAAGATACTGAATCCTACCCCCAAATGGGCTCAGCACCTTGGGCAGAATCTTTAGTATTTGTTGTAAAACCTGGAGCAAAATTAACTGCCCTGCTGACCTAGGAACCTCCAGCACCAGTCCAGTCTTGTCCTCAAGACCCAAACTAGCCCCAACTACGAACCCAGGGTTGGGGAATGTGCAGCTTTCCAGAAGCTGCTATAGTTCCCAGCATACTTCACCATTAGTGAAGACAAAATTTGCAGTAAAACAACATTTGGAGGTTCTCAAGCTGCTAATTACTACACTAACTATTCTTCCGATGCAGTTTTCTTCATATGGCACAGCCTGTTAAAGACAAAACAAGTAGGCTATAGATTGCAAGTCAGGAGACATACCTAGTGATTTGGATACATTTTGAAAAATTAATGTACAGAAAGCCATAGTTTATTCATAAAGCACATTGTTGATATATACAGACATTACTTACGCCAGGTCTGGGGAATATATACCCCCCTCAGTTGTCTTTGGACTTCAACTCCAATCAGCCCTGCCCAGGACAGCTCTAGGCAGCATAGTGTGGGATGAAGGGAGCTGCAGTCCAACAACATATATTCCCCAGCACCTACTGTGACACACTGCTTTATTCTACCTAAATCTGTGTTCTTCTCTCCTACAATGAGAAATAGAGAGACTAAACTTTTCCTTATGAGTGAGAGGAAACAAGCAGTAACATGGGCTGAAAAAAAGACAAGAGAAGAATTTGCCCATCAGAGTGAAGTTATTGCTAATCTAATAATTAGTCGATCATCTAGAGCAGATATTATCAACATGGTTTTCTGAGAGGAGTTGGGTTTTTTTAAAAGGTGTCTGCCCCCTTGTATTTACCCACATAAGGTCAAAGTACAAACAGATTCAGAAACATTACTTTAAGTTCTTAGAATCAGTCAACCACATGGCCAGTAGTTAGGTAGCTGTAATATCAAGAAGAAACTTTTGTAAGTTCTAAAGAGTACTGTACTTAATTGACTGGTACATCTCTTTGATGGAAACCACAAAGACCTGCTGTCTCTTGGTTTCTGAAAGTCATACCACACACAGGAAAGGAGATGATTATCAAAGACAACAGCATCTGCTTCTTTTTCAGACACAAGAACAATTCTAAAACTCAGCCCAGTGAATATGAAGAAGAGAGCAGTCCTTCATGCTACCCTTGTTCAGCACCTCTTCTGTATTCTGAAAACAGGTTGCAAGATAACACAATTTTTAAAAAAATTAAAAGATCAAACAGTTTAGATACTTGTATGTATTAGTTCATATAATCCACAATTTGAGACTTGACAATTACTGACATGGCATGCACAAAAGAAGCAGTCATATGCAAAATTGCATTTGATAGAATAACCCTGTATTCCAGCTTCCATTTAAAATTAGTTCCACAGAATTGGATGTGGACTGATATTCTGCTGATTTTACACTTGTCCTCTGTTGTTCTTGACTTCTTACAAAGACTTACCACTGGAAGAATCAATGGAGTAAAAACTAGGTACTGATTTCATTTTTTTAAAAAAAATAGGCCAAAGGTTTAAAGTTGTCATCTGAGAGGAAGTAAACTTATTAAGTGAAAATTTAGGTTAAAAAAACAGAGGGGATATTATGACTAGTTACTTTTATGGCTGCAATCCTATGCATGGATTGGGTATGAATCCTATTGAATTTAATAGCTGGCATGCAAAGGATTTGTTTCTACACTTCTAGTGGTGTGTTTAAAATTAGGCTCTGTCTGTGCTTTTAGGAAGGCTGTTACGTGACATACTTAATAATGGAAATTAATCTCTCACATTAATAGAATTAATTGACTTTTATGGACAAACTCCTAATAGAACATCTGATCCCCAGAGTCCACACATGCATGTCTATTACATTCCATTTAGTATTAGCTCAAGCAGTTACAAGTTTGAATGGTATTTGGATATGAGAGCACAGAATACTCGGACCTTTGCCAGAAAAATTCTCTAACTGTGTTAAGGCTAATTTGTGCAATCTGCCCAACTCACACTTAGAATTTGGACATGTTCTGAAGAATTGCAGGTGTTTGGGCAATACTGCTGCATGGTCAAGGCAAAAGACCAGAAGGGCAGGAGACATCATTGTTTTTTGCACATTGAAAGCAAGAGACAGCTACACTTCAACACTTTGTTTGGCCTTGGAGCTAGCCTGGCAAAATTCTGTGCACTATCAAACACCTACTGGCAGTTGTAAAATTTGATTTCTTCTGTCAGAGTCTCAGACAGGTCTAACCTTTCTATATTGATGCAATGTTGTTGTTTTTGTTGTTGTGTACCCTCAAGCCACTGTGTACCTTCAAGTCAAGTCAACTTGTATATCTTCACAATTGTGTACCTTCAAGTCAAGTTGTATACTTTCAAATTAGATTCAAAGTGTATCTATCCTGGGACTTTCTGGGCAAGATTTCTTCAGAATTGGTTTGCCCTTGCCTTCCTCTGAGGCCAAGAGAGTGTGACTTGTTAAAGGTCACCCATTGGGATTCCATGGGTGAATGAGAAGTCGAACTCAGTCCTGCTCCAGCATTCAAATCACTAAACCACATTAAGTCTCAATCATTCGTGTAGATAAATCTGATTTTGACAGATAGCATCATTGGTGGTGGTGGTATTACTATTATTAACTTTATTTATATTCTACTTTTTCTCTTAAACCAAGATTCAAGGTTGTTCAACAATAAAAACAAATATAGCTAAAATCATTTAAAAATTTAAATGTAATTAAACTGTTAATAATATTAGGGACAATTTAAAATACCTCCTTAAAATAATAAAAAGCAGTTGAAAAGCAATACAGTTAAAAGAAGTACAGCAGTTCTTAAAAGCCATTTATTTCTAAACTATCCTTCTCTCAAGGCTGAAGGGTAGGGGGAGCTTTTGTCTACTGATGGAAAGAGAATAAAGAGGTGGCCAGAGGGAATTAAAAAGTTTAGTATCAGCCATTTAAAAATATTTTCTCCTCACTTTACTTGGCAGGCAAATATGTACATGGAATCAATTGACAATCTGGAGATTTTTCTATATAGTTCTTTGTAGTAACCATTTATGTTCATCCTACAACTGAAAACACTCATGAACGTTGCTTCACAGGTCCCTGATTTATACACAAAATGAAATCATGCCATGATGGGCAAAAATTAGAAGTCTTAGATCTGTTGATATTGTGTGCCTTCAAGTTGTTTCTGACTTATGGTGACCTTAGGTGACCTTTCTTGCCAAAATTTGTGCAGAGTGGATTTGCCATTGTTTTCCTCTGAAACTGAAAAAGTGGGACCTGCCCAAGGTCACCCAGGGAGTTTCCATGGCTAAGCAAGGATTCAAACTCTAGTCTCCAGAGTCCAACACTCAGACTACTACAGCATCCTCACTCTCTGATCTTAGGTTTATGCATGAGGGTGGTAGATTAATTGACGCATTAGTTTAAATTAATTAAACTCTTATGTTTGCTTAATTCAAATTGATGCATCAATTCATCTACTACCCCTGCATATACCAAGAACTCAGTGTTAGAAACTTGGGAGTTTCCAAGTTTTGGCTGCAACCAGGCGAGCTGCCATCAGTAAACACTATATTTCAGTGGTCCTAAGACCACTGTGAGTGCCAACAATGACCTATTAGGCCCTATATGGCTTGGTTCCAGGTTATCTGAAGGACTATATTCTCCCATACGAGCCTGCCTATGTCTGGAGACCTTTCAAGGGAGGTCGTTCTCTTTGTCACACCACTTTCACAGATACCTCTGATGGGAACACAGGAAAGGACCTTCTCACTGGCTGTTCCCAGGCTCTGAAACTCCCTTCGTAGAGAGGCTAAACCGGCACCCTCTAGAGTATCTTTCCAGCATCAGACAAAAACTTCTTTGTTTCAACAGGCCTTTGGGAACTGACTACTCAAAGGAAAAAGACTGTAATCATATGCTATATTGTCTGTATTTGTTTTTTTATAGTGGATATGCTTTTAAATTGTTTTTAATTTTTTTTATGCTTTATGTTTAGTTTCTCTTGTTTTTTAACTTTTTAATACATAACCATACAGACTATAGAATATAAAGCTCTGAAAAGACACAAAATACACAAAACACACACTACACAGTGTACAATGCAATACAAAATAGATAAAACAAAGCACTAACTATAACTTGACTAGCCATGAAACTAAACAAACAAAACTACCTAACACTGAATTAAAAAGAGGATTGCACCCCTGCAGTAACAGCTTTTAGTAAAATCACAGTAACCCTTTTTAGAGCAATCTAATATATATTATTAGCTAATAATGTTTAATATTAAAAGTCTAATTTGCAAATTACTATAACTATACTATACACTATACAGTGTATTAACTATAATTATTAATGTTATCTACAGCATCTAAAAGAAATTAGCAAATCATACCTCTTATAACTTTGAGTCTACTAGTATAATCTAATAAATTTAAATTCTTAAAATTAAAATATAAAATAAACTGTTTTTAATTCTATTGATAGTTGGATTATGTTTTAATTTTTGTATGTTTTTAGTCATGTGAACTTTATTTGTATCTGTTTTAAGTTTTCTAAGCAGTTGTGCTTTCCAGGCCTGGGAAAATGGTGGAATATAAATAATAAACTGTAGTAGCAGAAGTGGTGGTGAGGAGGAAAAGAAGATAATGGCACTTTACATGAAAGAGCCACAGGATTTTGTGGAAAAGACCAGAGCTTGGGAAAGTTCCTTTTTGGATAACAACACCTAGAAACACATAACCAATATGGCTACTGGCCAAAGTGGGGAGAGGATTCTGGGAATTGTTGTCCAAAAAGGGTAACTTTTAGAAGCACTACAAAAGAAGCAGTCTGACCCTAGGTGTCCACAACCTGTGCACAGGATAGGAAGCACTCCTGGTGTGGGCACTGATGGTGTTTAAAAATGACTATTATGAAAGCTGAGATTCTTGGGAAAATCACAGTCTGTACTGCTTCCTTGTTTGTTAACAGGCTCTGTTATGATATGCAGTAGCCAGCTACTCCTCTTGTGATTCTGGCATACAGCAAGCATGGAAGTGGCTCCTGACATGTATTGGGGACAGGGAGGATCACACTACCTCTTTCTATTCCTTCAGAAAATAATAATAGTAATTATCATCATCATCATCATCATCATCATGAGATAATTCATCCTAGAATTATGTGGCCACACTGGCAAGTGGTCATGTTGGCTAGGAGATTCTAGAAACTGTAATCCAAAAAGAAGTACCGGTAGCTTTCCCAAACTCTGGTATAAGATCCGTAAGACCCTGTGACTCTTCTATATGTAAGTATGTATGCTGAAGGTCCAGAATATAAATGCTCCAAATAAGTTCGGCTGCAATCTCAGAATCCAGAGAGATGGCTGAACAAAATAATCAATAGTTGGGGTGGGTCTCAGCAAAATTAGGATCTGGCAAGGAAGGAAAACTATTATTAAGTAAGAAAAATGGTGGATGTGTACTTATCAATAGAGATCACAGATATAATTTTTCTCATTACAGGATCTGGATGAACCATACCTCTATGACAATATTTTTGTATATGCACCCACATGCCTAGTTTCACACAGGCATTTCTCTATGGCAGTGGTTCCCAACCTTCCTAATGCCGCGACCCTTTAATACAGTTCCTCATGCTGTGGTGACCCCCAACCATAAAATTATTTATTTATTATTTACAATGCCTCCCCCCCCAGCAAAGGCCGCCTCGCCAGCCAGGAACGGGGGGCGGGCAGGGAGGGAAAGAGGAGCTGCGCGTCTCCCCTGGGAAAAAACTCTGAGACCCCCCCCGGGCTCTGCTTCTGCTTCGCTCTCGTTTCCGCTGGGGGGGGCAGTGTGGGAAAAGTTTCCAGAGTGTCGACCCTGGCCGGGGGGGGAGGAATCCCAGTGCCTTTGTCTTTTGCGCCGGGCGCAGCTCACCTCCCCGGAAAAGCACCACCTTGCGGCCCACTGGCCCTTCTGCAGCACCCCCCTCCGTGGCGAGTGGGGCAGGGCCGTGGCGAGGAGGGGGCCTGCCCACCGTGCTGCCACCACCTCCCCCAAGCTGGCCCATCAGATGGGAGGTTCTCCCGGTAGCAGAGAAGGGAAGTGGTTTCAGTCCCTTCTGAACAGGGGGCAGGAGGACGCGAGTGCGTGGCTCGCGCTTGCGCACCACCACTCCTGCTGTGGTGACGCTGTGGCCACATGCAATCCCGCCAAAGGGGACAGGAGGATGCGAGCAAGTGGCTCGTGCTTGCGCACCACCACCGAGGAGGGAATGGATCCTAAGACCATCGGAAATGCGTGTTTTCCAATGGTCTTAGGTGACCTCTGTGAAAGGGTCGTTCGACACCCCCCCTCAAAGGGGTCGTGACCCACAGGTTGAGAACCACTGCTCTATGGGATTCTGTACACAGGGAAGAATTTGGGTGGTATGGCAGAAAGCAGCCATTTTATTGTTCCAGCTCATATATGACTGTTTCAAAATTTGGTTGAGGAGCTGCAACACAGATCCACACTCAGCCAGGAGCTGGTGTCAAGCATCCAATATGGTCAGTTTTCCTTCTCACCTCACACAATCAATCACTTTATTTATATATTTTCCCCAAGACTAAGACTCCAAGTGATTCTGAAACAGCTCTTCCATGCTTTTTCCCTTCTGTTTCTGCCTTCCTGATTTCTGTTTTGAATGAGTGAAGCCCAGAGGATAGCATAGTTGCTGGGGAAGAAGGCAGATGCACAGTGTGCCTGATTTTTAACCAGCTGTCTTGCAGGCAAATTTGCCTGTCATGGCCTACCCTCACACAGAGGAACCACTGGTATGCTTCCTAGGATTTCAAGAGCGAAGTCACTGTTGGTATATATAATTTGTACAACTGATACCAATGTGAAGTTAATCATCCAGAATCTCCCCCACCCTCAAATATGCAGATGGATAGACAGATAGACAGACAAAAAAGAAAATTCCTTCTAAAAGTCTCCAAAAGTGACAACTCTTTTTTAAAACAAGACACAGTCATCTTGCATTACTGCAGTACTACTCAAAATGTTGGTTCCTATATTAGTGCTGGTCCATGAGCCATCAGCTGCTGGTCCCTGGTGACTTTACAGGAAAGAAGGAAATAGTTGTAACCAATGGGCACAAACATGGTGCCAGTCTCGGGCACACTGAAGGAAAAAAACTTGCCAGTCTGCTCACATCTGAGAATTTGGGAAGCATTGCTCTGTGTGTGTCAGTCAGGAAGTGTTTCTGTTCCTGTACCACCAAAAAAGAACTTCAGGTTCTGAAACAACCATGAAAAACACATTTTCAGTGAGTAGTATACCTCACAGCAGGTTGCCAGGTGACAAAAATTTTCCCCAAACCTTCCTAAATTCCCTATTCTTCAAGTCAGACTGTCAGATTTATTTACTAAAATAGTTATATCCCACCTGACAACTAAGGATTTGAGGACAGCTTACAATTAAAATCAGTTTGAACCATTTCAAATCACTGGAGAGAGTCGGTAATTTAAACAAGTGAAAAATCTATTTACCTCAATGGACAAATCAGTACAAAATCATTTGAAACCAATTTACACAGTTTAAGATAATTTGAAACTAGGCACATGTGGACTGATCCATTGGCATCTTTAGGAATCTTTGGGACTCAGGTTTTGATTCAGCCATAAAACTGTCTAGGCCAGTCACTTTCTCTCAGCCTCATCTACCTCACAAGGTTGCTAGAGTGGGCAGAAAAATGCCATGTAGTCCCTCCTTATTGCAGGAAAGGTAGGATATAAATGGAAGTAATATAAATATGAAAAAATAGGGGCTGCCAGTCTCCTTCTAAGACATAAGATTATTTATTCCAGGGCAGTGGGCTACACTTCTTATCAGTCCCAGCCAGCATGACTAATACTATTAGAGAAATGGTAGTCCCAAATATCTGGAGATTAGAATCATAGAAACAGAGTTGGAAGAGACCACAATGGTCATTGAGTCCAACCCCCTGCCATGTAGGAACAGCATGCAGGAGATTATCCAGTTGCCTATTTTAAAGTTAGTATAATTTTAAAACAAGAATTACTCTGCTTTTGTCATCTGTATGGGGGAGGAGAAGCAAGTCATACAAACTAGCCAACTTCAAACTTTTTCCTACCCACTTAATCTTTATTAAGCAGAATAAACTGGGTAAGAGTTTTCTGCTTTTAGCTGAAATCTTTTGATGCAGGGGGGAGAATGGAGAGAGGAAGGGAGAATACGGATGTGGCTTGCAGAAATCAGAAGCTGATAGGAGTGAGGAATGACAGGGAGTAGAGCTGAGGCCTTCACTTCACCCCCTCAGTTTTTGCTGAAGAGGCAGAACTCCCAGGACAAGACAGAGGCCAAGCCTCGAAATGTTGCCCAGATCTGATAAAAGAAACCCTTCCTCAGGAACATTTCCGCCCCAAGTTGTGGGCTTGGGAGAAGGCAGTCCCCGGAGGTTCTCTGTTACCGCAGCTGTTCTGCTTCAGAAATTATCAAATGGTCATGTTGTGGGGTTTGTTTATCACTCATGGGCCAAACAGCCATCCAACAGCACTTCCATCTCTCTGCAGCTGCAGCTGCTGGCTTTTCTCTGTCGCTCATTAAAAGAGTCTGACTCCAGGACAGGCGCTTGTTAAAAGAGTCCCAAAGGGTGCAGAGAACACAAACAATGAACAGTTATTGCAAAGACTAAGTAGAGGATTTTGGCCAGGGGATTCCCTCTTCAAAATCCCCACACAGCTGCAGGATACAGTATGAATTTTTTTCCTGTACTTTCCACTGAAAATAATTCTTAAATACCCTATGTTTTAAAAAATATTTTTTTAAAAAAGTATTTACCAGCTTTAATGGGTGCACACTTAATTTTTATCCAGAAACTGCTTTTATTTTCCTATTATTTACAATAGGATTTCAATCACCAAATATTTTGTACAAGGGACAGTGCAACAAAACTTTTATTAAAAAATGATTTATCTTTAAAAAAGGAGAACACGTTCCTTAAGCTTTTGAAATCATGGGCATAGTTCAATGTGGGAGCACATGCTCTGGATGATAAAGGTCCCAAGGATTAATCCTGAGCATCTCCAGATAAGAGTTAAGAACAAACCATAGTGTCCATGCATGGCAACCCTATAAGATAACTCTCTCTCCCTCTCTCTCTTCCCCCCCCACACACGCGCACATGTACATGCACATGCACCCCCCCCCCACACACACACAGAAAAGGATGTTCCTTAGAATAACTGTAACACACAAACACTTCCAGTGGTGGTTAGTGGATCCCACCGCAGTGAGTGGTAAATCTTTTCCAGCTTTTTAGAATTGAATTCTAGAGTTCCTAGAAATGTTCGGTGGCAGCTGGTGGTTCTGATGTCAGTGGGCTGGTAAGTGCACTCCAGATTTAAGACCAAACTTTAGAGAAGCTATCCAGAGTGCTGAACCTATTTTAAAGGGATATGGTTTATCACTTTGGATAGTGAATTAAATTCACCATCTGAGCCAACAGCTGCCACTGAACATTTTTAGGAACTCATCAGATGCTTTTGGGTATTGTTACAATTGCCTGTGGTACAAACACAGTATGGACAAATCTATATCCTTCCTTATCACTTCTTTCGGTCATGACCCCACACATGTGTTATTGTGTTGTTGTTGTGTTGTTTGCCTTCAAGTTATCTCTGATTTCTGGCAACCCTCAGGTGAACCTGTCATGAGGTTTTCTTGGCAAGATTCATTCAGAGGGGGTTTGTGTTTGCCTTCCTCTCAGGCTGAGAGAGTGTGACTTGCCCAAGGACACCCAATGGGTTTCCACAGCTGAGGCAGGATTCGAACCCTGAACTCCTAGAGTCCAAGATTCAAACCGATGTTCCACACTGGCTCTCACACATATCTTATTCATAAGAAATAGGGTTAAAAAGGAGACATTTGAAACACTGATTAGACACAGAACTAACTCTCTGTTAGCAAGGGTATTATAGGCAAGCGGGAAAAGTATAATGGCAGCATGAATAATATGTCTATGTGCAAAGCTGAAAACAATGGCAAAACATATTATTTTTCAAGATAACAACCAAACTAGCATAAGAAACAGCCTATCCTTCTCCCATCCCTTGTTGTACAGGGTGGATAGGTCTGACTGTTCTGGGTACCACAAACTGTCCTTTCTGGCGGCAGTTTTCCAAAGCCTCATCTGGCTGCTGAGGCCTCTTCCCAGGTTTGCGCTAAGGGGAAGTGACCGGCTGACAGTCATGGCACCCCAGTGCCAGCAATAGTCAGAGTACATAGAAATGCATACGAAACCTGGGGAAATGTAACTTTGGGCTCCCAGAAGAGTGGCCTCTAGCACAGGCCACAGCATCACATCCAGCCAAGGGTTTTATTTTGGTACAAGACCCTGACACATTCACTGTTCCCTTGCTAATAACAGCCAGAGTTTGAAAAAATAGCTGGTAAAGAAGATATATATAAAATGAATAAATTAGGCACTGGGAGAGTTGACCCTAAACTAAACACATGATCACTCAGATTCAGGCATCCATGTCCTCAACACGGCACCATCTAGAATCTGTGCTTGCAGAGAGGATGGTTTTTGGATGGCTCAAATCTTATAGGAGGGTGCACACAGCCTGCTCTTTATTCATTCTCTCTTAATTTCAACCACCCTTGTTTCACTTTGCCAAACATGCCCCCCTGCCAACAACAGCCAGACACAACCCCACTGGCTGCTAATGGGCGTTAAAGGCTGATGTAAACATGGGGATGTACAATATTAGCTTTTGAGGAATTAGAAGTGTGTTTTGTTTTTCATGACACTGTGGAGTTAATAAAAGAGTCACAAATGATCTGATGAAAACCTGAAAAATGAATTCACCCACACAGAAAAGGGACCAGTTTAACTCCATGGATTAGAAGCTGGGATGTGAGCAACCCTCAGACATTTCCAGCAATAACTAGCAATGAAAATCAAGCAGAAGCTCAGAGCCTTTACTATCCTGTCTCTTAAGCTAGTCTAACCATTCTTTCTCCCACAACAGCAACAACAAAAATCTTTTGCCACTCTTTTATTTAAAGCTGGCTTATTGTTCTTTTTATGAGAAATACTCCCTGTCATTGAGCCTGATGTGCCAACAAGATAAGATGAAAATTTAGAAACAAGCTGATTCAGCCTTGCAGAAATCAAGTGGCCAAAATTCAAGTATTCTAACTAAACCCATTTATGGTCTGCAGTCATTAATTCCCCCAAGTGTTTCAGTTCAATCGTCATGCGTCACCCACAGATAAAAAAAAAAGGCCTAACCATAAACAAACAAACAGTTTATGGATCTTTTCAAAGTTTTATGTTTTATAGACATTTTCTCTATGCCCGGGCATTCACAGAAAGGCTGTGAAGATTAAAATTCAAGAGTAAAAGAGAGGAACCTAATCACTAGGCTCCAAGGGCTTAATGGGAACCTCTCAAATCTCACATACTTAATGCTGAAACTGCACGTCTGACCAATTAGCAACAGAAAACACTCCACTCTGGTATTTTTAGTCAGTAACAATTTTTGGTATTTTTAATGCATGACAATCCTCTCTAATCAGCATTCGAACATGATAATTCCATTGAGAATCAGCCAAAATGCAGAGGCAAACTAAGCAACCCTTGAATTTCAAGGGTGTCCACCTCAGCTGTGAAACACCCCAGTCAAGTGAAGCCAACGGTGAGGCACGATGGGAGTGCTGTACAACAGCAGCTGGAGGACTACCTGTTCCGCAATCCCAGTTTAAAGTTTCTGCCCCCATTTCCAAATTCTTTAGTAAAAACTTATGAGTGAACTGGCAATTCTGAGTCATCAGTCATGGCGCCCAGAAGAATAGTACTGTGGCACCTATCAACTAATACAGATCACAATTTTCACCCCACTGAATTCACATACCCAGTTAGAGACAGTATACTGTACCCTATTGAACATGGTGAGACAGACAGGAATAGGACCGAGCAATTAATGAAACGGTTATAGCATTCTGCTTCAATCTGGGAGATCCTGATTCAAGTCCCCACTGAGCCATGAAAGTCCAGAGAGTGATTGTGGGTCTCTCTCTCTCTCAGCCTACCCTATGTGACTGAGTTGTGAGGATAAAATGTGGAGGAGGAAAGTCACACATACTGCCTTGAGCTTATTACAGGAAACACAGGATATAAATGTAACTAAATAGCCTCAGAAAACTCTGTGATAAGTTCGTCTTAGGGTTTCCATAAGTCAGAAACTACCTGAAGGCACACAACCACCACCACTACCATGACAACAACAAACAGGACAACAACAATGCTTGAAGTACAAGAGTAGGATGAGGGCACAGTTTTAATTCACCAACAGGGCAGCAAAAAACAAAAAACCCCAAACCAAACCAAACCCACCTCCTTTGGCCTGGTCTCTATCTCACTTCACTCTTCCAATGTCCTCTCACAACTTTTTGTGGCGGAGAAACAGAAGCAGCGAAGAAACAGAAATCAGGATGAGCCTTTGCCAACAAAAGGAGAAAACTCATACCTCTGTGCCTAGGGCCATCAGAGGCAGTGAACAAGTTTAGCACTAAACTCAGTACTGTCCTTGAGTGCAATACCTATTGGGGGTTCTTGCGATAAAGGGAAAACATAGCTTTCCATCCCTGAAATTGGAGTGGCTGAGGCCTGTGTACAGAGCACAGCCCCAGGGTGTGGCATCATGTATAAGCTCTCTCTCCACACAATCCTGTCACACATTGGACATTCTGCTACTGCACAATTTGACTTAAGCAGCTGCACAGCATGTCAAAGCATCTGAAGGATTTTACCCTTACTTTTAGAGTCAAGAAGTTGCAAAGTACCCCATAAATAACAAAATGCCTTCTGCAGATGCTTAGAAATATCCTTACTATTTTCCACAATGGAGATCTGATATTCACAGCAGGCTCTCAGGTGAAGCCTCAGAGGAACATACAGTGTTCCTCTGAGGCTTCACCTGAGAGCCTGCTGTGAATATCAGATTCCATTGTGGAAAATGGTAAGAATATTTCTCAGAGGAACATACAATACAATGTTCCTCTGACGTTGAAAAATTGAGAAAGCCAACTCTGTCAATACATACACAAATACATGCATTGCACAAACCAAAGAAGGTTTTAAAATACTATAAAAGAGTTCCAGAATAAGAAGTATTCCAGAATATAGGGGTTATTCCTCATAAAAGTAGATGAAATAGTAGCAAGAAAACTTACAAAGGTTCTGAGTCTGACACACAAAGAGAAAACACTTGCTTCAATGAGTTCTACAGATCTTATTAGAATGATTAACTAAGGCTAACTAGATAACATCACTGTGGCTAATGACATCTCAAACCAAACAATAGTAATGGGATGAATAATTTAATCTTGGTCACTGAAGGGCCAGTTAATGACCCTCCACACTGAAGTGACCTCTTCACTATGTATCCCAAATGCAAGTAAGGGCAACATTAAGAGAGATTCTTTCAGCTGGTCAGTCAGCTATCCCACTGGGTTAGCAACTAATTTAACAGGGAGAATATATTAAACTGAAGAGGACTTGAAAGGGCTGGCAGGGTTGGCTTCATTTGCTGCAAGGATAGACAACGTATGGCTCCCCAGATGTTGTTAGACTGCAGCTTCCATCAGCCCTAACCAGCATAGGCAATGGTGAGGAATGCTAGGAACTGTGATCCAATGACATCTGAAGGGCTGCATAGTTCCCATCCCGATCTACTCACCTCCTTCTGCTGAGCAGAGACACAGGCAAATAACACAGCTGTATCTTCCAACTGAGAGAGTGAATCATGGGGTGCCACCCCTCCACACTATTCAGCATCAGCTGCCTGAGGCAACTATTTCACGTTGCCTAAAAGTAGAGCTGGTCTTACATTGCCTCCATTAGCATTTGCTATGCTGACAGAATACAAGGGGATAACAAAGTGCATGCTAAAGGGCTCTTTCTACCACCAAGAAAAAATGAAATTCATAATGAGAAATCTAACTTGCAACAGTTCCCACAGCAACACTCACCACAGAAGAGAATCCTTGAGGTACAACACATAGCAAGGGAGGCTGCTGTATCAGGCACATAACCATGTGTATCTATCTGCCAAATGCTAGGGCATTCTGTGCTGGGGTGTTGATGTCATCTGCTGTCCTTTCTGGGCTTACTTGTTTCCTCAGATCTTTCCCTCACAGTTGCTGGGGAAAAGACAGATATTCCAAGCAACAATATAGTTGTATCAGTTATTTCTGTTCTAATACAAGCCAGTTTGATCTTTGACAACTAAGATCCATTAGTTTTATAAAAGATTTTCTCCTTGTAGAGTGGAAAACTGCTAGAGTGGGTGTGTCGATCTGCGTCAACACAGCCGCCTCCATTTTTTGACCTTCTTGGGAAGGAGGTGACGTGCCTAGTCTTGCCAGGTTTTCAAAACAGCAACAAGAAGAGGTCAAAATCCATGACACATAGAGTTGACAATCAGGAAGTAGCTATAAACAAGTTTGTGGTCTACTAATACTAAATGAAAGCACTGAATTCAGCTGACGTAGCCATGTATTTCTCTGTAAAAATTGACATGTTGTCCACATTAATTATCTGGTGCACACCTGTCTATTGTTATTAAGGGCCCACACCCAAAAATACAGGATTTCTTTTGGCATCCCATTCAGTCTATATAAAAGGAAAAGCCTTCCAACCTGCAAACAGGCGCCCCTCTTGTGATAAGGGAACCTGCCAGTCCTCTAATGGATATACTGCCATACCCTCACATAAGGGACATCTGCAATCCCAGAAGAACCTAGAATTCAAAAATTCTGGGCATTTCTGGGCTAGGACAGTGGGCTTGCCCCCCACATTTTTGGGGAGAGCATAATTCCTATCAGCCCCAGCCACTGCCTGTACAACAAATAGTTAGGGATGATACTTCCACTTAATCTGGAAGGCTAAACATTCCCCAGCCCCGCAGTAGAATATAAGTGAAGAACTTGAGATACCAGAGCTCAGCCACAGTACTCAACTGACAGTGAAATTCCAGGTCCGGTGACTCAGAAGTTTGACTAGCTTCATCTGGGCTTATTCCCAAGTAAGTGTGCAGAAGATTTACTCCTTGAGTAACCTTGGCTAGTCTCTGTCTCTCAGCCTAACCTACCTCACAGGGTTACTGTGATGACAAAATAGAAAAAAAGGGGGAATGCTGGCCTAAGCAACTTGAAGTATGGGCAGGATTTTTTTTTTAAAAAAAACGTAATCAAGAAATAACATACTTTGCTAAAATCCTATATGGACAAATGGCAGGATACAAGATAAACAGAGAATAGACAATGATGAAGACATTAAATATAACAAAAAAAGAACAAGCAGACCTGGAGAGAAGATCTGAATATCAAATCACTAAGAAAGTAAAATATTTAAGTATTACAATAACAAACAAAAATCAAGAATTATTTGATAACAATTATTTGAAGATATGGAAGGAGATTAAAAGTGAAATGGAAAATTGAATGCATTTAAATTTGTCTCTCCTGGGCAGGATAAATGCTTTCAAAATGTCCTTACTACCAAAGCTCATGTTTCTCTTTCAGAATTTATCAATAATAGGAAGAGAGAAGATTTTTAAAGAATGGGAAAAAGAGCTATGAAAATTTATTTGGCAAGGGAAAACACCAAGAATAAGATTTAAAATATTACAAGTTGCAAAAGAGAGAGGAGGATTTGATGTGCCATCGTTAAAAACCTATTACCAAGCATGCTGTTTAGACCTAATCAAAGATCGGATGCAAGTAGAAAGCACAACAATTAAAGAACTGGAAGGAATAAATAATAGGTTTGGATGGCACGGATATTTATGTTATGACAAAATAACAGTGAATAAAGAGTTTAATAATGATTGTATTTGAAAGACATTATTGAAAGTTTGGTTACAAATAAAGCATAAATTTTATAGAAGACTTCCGATGTGGACTTCACCCCAAGAAGCATATAAAATTGCTCTAAGAAAACAAGGAAATCTATTAACTTATCAAGAGTTTCTGGAATGGGAAGGGGACAAGCCAAGAATGCGTACAGAAAAAGAATTAAAAGCTTTAGGATACGAATTTAATTGGTTCCCATGGAGACAACTTAAGAGAGATTCAAAATGGATCAAAAGTTATATGGATTTGAAAGAAAAGAAGATGAATTAGATGTATTGATGAAGGGGGACCAGAAGAAGAGAATCTCCAAATTCTATAAATTACTGTTGCAAAGAGAAATGGAATCAGAGGTTGTCAAAGATAATATGGTTAGATGGGCACAAAATATTGGACATTCAGTTGAGCTGGATACATGGGTGAGGGCATGGAAAACAGATATAAAATTTACACCAAGTTTAAATTTAAGAGAACATTTTTATAAAATGCTACATAGATAGTATATGACACCAGAAAGTTTGCAAAAAATAACTAAAACAGAAATGTAAGATGTTGGAAATGTGATGAAAAGGTGGGGTCATTTTTTCATATTTGGTGGACCTGTAAGATCGCAAGGAAATTTTGGAAGGAAATACATGATGAAATTCAAAGAATTTATAGTTTAAATTTTGAAATGAAGCCAGAGTTTTATCTGTTAAATATGTTAAGGCAACAAAGAGAAATAAGATGCCAACAGAAGATATTGTTATATTTGATAACTGCTGCAACACTGACACATGCGCAATATTGGAAAGAAAGGAAATATGTTAATATAAAAGAATGGAAATTAAAAGTCCTGGATATGGTAGCGATAGAAAAGTTAACATTTTCTTTGAAAAATAAGCCTATCCAGAACTTCGAAAGGGAATGGAGAGAAGTTTTGAATTGGATAAAGATATAGCATAAGAAAAGAAAAAGGAACAAAGCAAGATTGTATGTAATGTAAGGCAACAATGTAACAAGGCAATGTAGCAAAGCAGCAATGTAACCATGCAAGATTATCTTTTAAGCAGAAACTATGTATGAATGGAATGAAAATAAGCAGACTCAACTGGATAATAAGCTTGGAAGTGGGGAAGGTTTTTTTTAAAAATTTTCAATTATAAACTTTAATAAAAATATTTTTTTAAAAAAAGAAATAACATACTTTGCTTAAATCCTAATGCATTCTCTTTTCCCTTTCTCTCCTCTGTCTAGGGAGATGAAACACTGATGCTGAGCAACAGCTAACAGGAACCAGGGCCTTAGAGGGATTTGCCATCCCAAAGCTGTTGTCTGTTTGGTTGCAGATCTCTCCCTTGACACCTGGCTGTCTCTGCCCAGTTGCCTGATGAGTTCCTGATGAACTCATTAGACAGGTAAAGGGCATTATGTAACTGTGAAGTAACACAGCACAGTAAACAAAAGAGAGGGAAATCAGAAATGATGTGCCAAGCTTAGCAGCTTTCCTTTTCCTGCTTCCTCCTCCCCATGAGAGAACACAAAGGAACCATGCTAAGGCCATTTTTTACTTTAAGAAAGAAAACCATTGCTGCCTGGTCAGAAATGAAAACGACTTTTCAGAACTGCCCAGATTATTGGGAGGGCTGCAGTTTGGGAGCACTGGGCTTGGCCTTAACTGCAGCCATGATGCTGCTGGCCACTCATGAAAAAGGTTCCTGTTTGCCAACTGGAGAACTCTAGTCTGATAGTGAAAATAAAGGATATCCTGTCTCACAGGGCTCACATCTAGGTCAATCATACAAGAAATAAAAGTTGTGCTGATGTTAACCGTCAAGCTTAGGTGCCAATCTTATGATGCTTTTTTTCTGAATATCTTTTTTAGAGTGATCACTATTCATACCTTTGTTATAGGACTGTTGCCAACATTTGCATCTTTCACAGAGAAACCTGTGCAAACTTCTATTTGCACAGCCAAGTAATGCCACCTGCACTAGATTCTGCTGTGCTGCCAGAGGACATCAAAGGGCTTCTTCAATTTAAAATACATAAATGAAAAAGAAACCATGGTTTGTTTGTATTTCATGGTCACTGGGCATTCACACATATGTGAGTTCTGTACCCACACTGGGCCTGCTTTGGGAATGTAACTGAATTTTAACAGTAAAGATATGTCACTCACTTTTCTATCGGAGGAAATTTCTCTGTTAAAGTCTCTAGGTCTTGAACAGTGGGCCTTCCTATATAGTTTCATTTGAACTTAGCTATCAGCAGTGCTTCCTTCCCTCTTGCTGCGCCCCCTGTTTTAAACAGTCAGGCTGCTTCATTCAGATATCAGTTTCCATCTTCAGCTGCCACCTCATCTCAAAGTGCCACATGAGACTGATCTCTTCCAGTTGCTGCACTAGTCTTGAATCAGAGAACCTGCTCTAGTGAGTTTTCTCCACTACAAGCAAGCATTAGTGGTTTTTTATCTCTCACAAATAATAACATCCTTCTTTTCTGCTTATCTTCAGTTTAGCTGAACAGGTGTGAGGCCAGTCTAAGATACTTTGCTGCTTGAAGCAGGGCAGGAACGAATCCCTTGCCATTCCCTATAGCCAGTATCCACAGTTTCCAAGGCTAGTCAGGTTATTTTGGGCACCAGAGGCAGAAAATCCCACAAGCATCTCTCCTTGTGTGTAAAAAAGACAGTACAATAATAATTTTCTAAAAAATTACAGCTTTTTAATGACACCCCAAATCAGTTGCCCAAGATGGCTGCCTCACTCTGTCTAAATGGTAGGGCAGGCCCTATAATATCCTTATGGAGCCAAGTTTGGAGGTAGGGTAGCATTTGCTGTTGTCTTCAAGTCATTTCTGACTAATGGTATTTTTTTGGGAACATTTCTTCAGAGCGTTGTTGCCTTTGCCTTCTTCTGATGTTGAGAGAGTGCAACTTGACCACGGTCACCTAGTGGGTTTCCATGTCTGAGCAGGGATTCAAACCCTGGTCTCCAGAGTTGTAGTCCAGTGCTCAAACTACTACACCACCCAGGCTCTTGGAAGAGAAGCATACTCTCCAACATTTCACAGATGAAAACTGGGACATATATGACCAAGCAACATCAGAGTGCAGTCAAGATGGAAAAATATTATTAATGAGGAAGAACATACAGGCTAGAGAGGCTGTAGTTGTTTGCTTTTTCCTGAGCCTACTGGGAAGGGCAAGATTCCACCCTCCCCTCTCCCCACTGCTGACTTAATGGGATGCCAACTACTTTTGCACTTTGAACTCAGTTTGCAGCAACTAAAGTACGCCAAGGACAAAGGAGGGAAGTGGGATGAGGAGAGAGAAGCTGGGACATTCAAAAAGCTGCCGAAAAAGTAGCATGACAAACAATTAATCAGGACTGCCAAAGCCAAATCAGAACAGCTGGAGGGCATGGAGAAAGCAGAATGGCTTGCTTGAACCCACCTGCTAAAAAGGTTTGTGGTCAGCAGCACCAATACCAAGGGATAACGTGGTCAAATATTTCCTGCCTTTTGTGACCGGGGCCTCAAATGCTGCCACTTTCTTTAGCTCTGCAGACTTGTTCTAAAATCAGCTTGGAAGGGCATGTAATGACTTGTAATCAGAGAAAGAAGAGCATCCTCTATTAGCTGGTGGGCCTAGAGAAGTGCTTACAGCTACTGCTGTCACAATCCCAGCAAACAGGGACTGTCATACTCAGAGGAGCAGCAGATCTCTGTCTTCCTGGGCCTATTGATACTGTGCTGCTAACAGCCAGAAAACACTTAGAGGACAGAGGGTATCTTTGGCCCAAAAGATTCTTCGGAATCCCACAACCTCTTAGCCTTGCTCACCATAAGGACTGTTAATGGAATGTGCTACACTTTTATTTTCACTATTGTGTTTTAAATACTTTTTAAACTGTTTTAAATTAGTGTTTTTAACTTGATCACATACTAATTTTTTAAAAAAAATAGGGTTTCTGTGAGCAGGAGTCCAAATCATCTGTAATACCACAAGTTCCCCAACCAAGACCGACAGCCAGGTCTATTTGTGGCAAAGGTTCAGCTCACTATTTAGATACAGTCCTCACATTTCATGGCCTAAATACTCTAGAAGCACTAGATCCTACTTGCTCTTGGAAGCAAAGCAGGCTCAGCCCTGGTTAGTACCTGGATGAGGGACTGCCAATGAACACCAGGTGCTCTAGGCTATATTTCAGAGGAAAGAAATTTCAAGAGAACCAGGTTTGAACACTGGACTACAACCCTAGATTCACTTCCCTTCTGGGCCATGGAAATCCAGGATTCAATTCCCTGCTGGGCCATGGAAATCCACTGGGTGACCTTGGATGCATCACATGCTCTAACCCTGCAGAAGACCTCTTGATAGGGTCACCTTTGGGTTGCCATAAGTTAGAAATGACTTCAAGGCACACAACAAAAACTGGGTATTCCTTGAAGAAGAAAACGCTATGAAATTTATGGGGTTGACAGGCCACTAGAAAACACATACACACACCACTTGTCAGAAGACTGCTAATGGGGTGCCAGGAAGTAACAGCCACTCTCTTTAACAGCACAGAAAAAGAGGCTGTGATTGGTTCACTTCCCACTGATGTCACAGTAGCCATACTGGTTAAGGAAGTGGAACTTAGGGCAAGAGATCTGAAAGGAGGTGTGTGGAAATAAGCACTTGGAGGTAGGCAAGTGGGCGTGACAAAGTTTGTTTTTAACTTAGCTTTCTGACTACCCATGAACTGAGGATAAGCCACACACCTTATGACAGTCTACTTAATCCAAATGATATTTCATGGATACCTGTATTACCAGCTCTGAGCTGAAGGAAGGACAGCAAGCGTGAGTCAGATTTCTAAGAAATTTCTTCCCCTCCCTAGTACATTTCCATAACAGCAAGGGTGGAGAAACAGGAGACCCTTCTTGGGGAAAAAAATGAATCTCCTTTCTACCTGTCCTCAGGAGCTCTTTCAAGGCTACTGCTGATTGGACCTGGCTTTTCATTTGGTCTAGTGTTCAGTCCCTGATCTATAAAGCTGTCTCATGGGGGACACAGACAGAATACTCTTTGCCTTTAACAAGATCTTCACAGGCAGAAATTGAAAAGTAAAGTTTTTCAAAACCAGCCTGATAACCAACTGCATGCATTTCATGTCACCATTCAAGGTACAATACAGTGACTTACTAAAAACTTGGCAGCCCTATTCAGTAACAAGGTGTATGCATGGTCCTCCATTCATCTCACACTGAGAATTTCCATCCTGTTGTGAATCAGTCCCAGTGAAATGGATGTTCACAAAATAACAGGATGATTTATGAATAAGGTTGTCTGTTGTTGTGTGCCTTCAAGTCATTTCCAGCTTATGGCAACCATAAGACTAACCTACTATGGAGTTTTCTGGGGCTGAGAGTGTGTGACATGCCCAAGGTCACCCAGTGGGTTTTCATGGCCAAGTGGAGAACTGAATTCTCATCTTCAGGGTCATAGTCCAATGTTTAGACCACCACATCATGCTGGCTCTTCAGGTTGTCTACTACTAACCTACCTACCTACCGACAGACAGACAGACAGACAGACACACACACACACAGGGAAAGAGAGCACCCATATCCTTCATAATTATCTTTTCCTTCACATACTTCAGTCATCATACCACCTTTCTACCTGGGTTGGTATAATACATAACTTTTTCACAATTACTGATAAAAGGAGGTGGGATTTCAGTCTGTAACCAGATTATGATAGTTGTATGTTGTTCTCACCTTCTTTTCTGACAGAGGCTCTTGGACCTTTTAACTCCATGAAATAGAAATTCAACAGATTTAACTCTCCCCACCACCACAACTCTGTGCCAAGAAGAGATGCTTGCTTTTGGCATTTAAAAAAAAAATGGTAGAAAGTTACACACACCTGCCTGCAGTTACTTGTATGGCTGTATGGAAAAGCTAACAGGTAAGCTTTCTTCTGGTTGTTTATATTCTGCTGGGTTATGTTCTCAGCATCACTTAGCTAAGGCACCAGAACCTCTGGAATGCAGCAAACATGCCTGTTCAGAGCAAAAAGATGTAATCTTGTGTCAGCGTTCGGTCAGTCAGATGCAAAATGGCTCCACCATCTTTAATAGTTGTGTAGAAAGGGGAAATCTAGATCTTCTACACCACTTCTACTCAAAGAGAAAATCTCTGGATCAGTACTGGTCCATAAGCTATTGAAAAGAATTACTTACAGGCAACAGGTACAAACATGGTGGCAGTCCCTTACACTTTAGGAAGAAAACCCCGCCATTCCCCTACACCAAGGCAGCTTAAGAAGCACAGTTCCACACAGCATAAAAGTACATCACCCCTGTTCTCTTTTGGATCTGGCCACCTTCACATATACCTTATGTGTGCAGTCAACCCTCTACATTTGTGGGTTTAACTTTCACGGATTTGATTATTTGCAAGTTTCTCCGACCTCTGCACCACCCACATCAAGCTCTTCTTTTCCAGAGGAACATTTCCTTGTTCATAGGTCCGATCAGGCCATGCAGACTTTGAAAACCCACCTCTGGTCTTCTTCCTCTACCACCAGCCACTGCCTGGCCATCTAAGGATAGCTCATAGCTCAATGTCTCAGCACCACAAACCCTTTCCAAATGCGCCCCCACACCAAAGGAGATGGGTGACAGAAAGAAAGTATAGGACCACCAGGCTGACTTACCCTCTTTCTATCTCCATTCCCTGATTTGGTTGGGACCCTTAGTGCCTGTTCCTCCATCATGTCTCCGCCCCCTGTATATCCAAATGTTGTTGTTTGTTGTGTGCCTTTCAAGTCAACTCTAACTTAGGGCTATCCTATCTCACGGTTTTCCTGCCAAGATTTATTCAGATGCGGTTTGCTATTACTTCCTCTAAAACAGAAAGTGTATTACTTGCCCAAGGTCACCCAGTGGTTTTCATGGCTAAGTAGGGTTTTGAGCAGGGTCTTCCTAAGCAAGGAACACTCAAAGTTGGTTTTGTTAGTTCCTTCCTCTGAAATATATTTTCTTAGTAAATGACTTGCCCAAGGTCACCCAGTGGGTTTTCATTACTAAGCAGGGATTTGAATCTTGGTCTCCCAGAGTCCTAGCCCAAGACTCAACCCACTATGTCATACTGGCTCTCTTGTTCAAATATATTGTCTGTGTGTGTTTGTGTTCTATCAACTTATGGGCGGGGGGAGGTTCTCTGTTTTGATATGTGTGTATGTGCCTTCAAGTCACCTGTCTACTTAATGGCAACCATGAATTTCATAGGGTTTTCCTAGGCAAGGAATACTCAGAGGTGGTTTTGCCAGTTTCTTCCTCTGAAATAAAGCCAACAACACCTGAGTATTCATTGGTGGCCTCCCATTCAGGTACTAACCAGGGCTAACCCTCGCTAGCTTTCAAGATCAGGTGGGATCTGGTGCCTTTAGGATATTTAGGCCTAAAAATACTGGCATGGGACAATGTGAGAAGATCTACTGGGAGAGCTGTTTATTGATTACTCACTAGCAGTTCCCACAGTGATTGTATAAAATATGCAGCACACAGTTGTGTATTTTTAAACCCATGTCTGGGAAACCTGACCTTATCCAGGGGCATTTTCAGACTACACAATGGTAGCATTATAATTCTACTTCAATTCTATCGCAACATCCTATAGAATCCTGGAATCTATAGTTTATGGAGTGGCATTTAGAATTCTCAGCCAGAGAACTCTAGTGCATCACTAAACTACAAACCCCAGAATTCATAGGATGCACTTAAATTGGAAACATAGTGCTATATCTTTTTAGGCCCCTGGTTCCTCTATCTTTATGCACATTGCATGTCATTTACCGTTTAAATATATGCTGTGGGGGAAATGCTGATTGGATACTCAGCAAGTATGTTTGTCACATAAAGGATGTGCCAGGATACATGATCCACAGATGAATGAGACACTGGCAATACACCCCCAATTTAAAGAGAGATCCTCCTACTATAAGACCAGTCTGGACCAGTAGTGATTAGGGAAGAGGTGTGAGCTAACTTTTAAGTATTTGCTCTGCTGTCAGATTTTTATGTCATGGTGACCGAGTCACTGAGTACGCCGAGATTTTGGATGTGATAGCTCCACCCAGTAAAAATTATGAAGCATGTCATTTATTGAGGAAATGGGGTAAGGTTCCAGTGAAACAAATCCCTTCAATCACCTAGATGAACTCATAATCAGACACAGGGAAGTGAACCCAGAAGTCTTAAATTTCATTCCTTATTATATAAAGGGAACTTTCTTAGAAAGATCTGGGGTTTGTTTGTTCTTTAAAGAGGAAGGAGGAGACCTAGTTATAGGATTTCAGCCAACTGTTACTGGTAATTCAAGGTTACCACTCAAGGTTAAAAGGAGGATGTGGAATGTGTTTGGGAACCAGTGTGGCGTAGTAATTTAAGCGATGACCCTGGTTTGGACTATGATCCTGGAGGTGGGTTCAATTCCCTGCTCGGCCATGGAAACCCACTGGGTGTTCTTGGGAGCATCACACACACTCAGCCCCAGAAAACCCCGTGATAGATTAGCCATGGGACAGCTGTAAGTCAGAAATGACTTGAAGGCACATACGAGCAACAACAACAACAACAAGGATGTGTTTAAACTGCATTTTCAGGATCTGGCTTCTACTGCTACCTCCTATTATCCCATTCCCTGAATATACCCAAGAATAAGAATTAATCCACATACATGCAGATATTTATATGAACATATACAGCACCAGCTTGGAGAAGTTACATTTTTGGACTACAAACTCCAGAATCTGAAATCTGTAGGCCAATGAAGCACTGCCCCAGAGCTCCTTGCCAGCCATTAAACACTGGTTAAAGACTTATTCCTTTGCAGAGTCCTTTAGAAATCATTACTTGGGCTGGCAGCTATGCTTATTGGCCAGCCAATCTGAGGTGAGAGTAGAGGAGGGCTGGTGAACATGTGATCCTTCAAAGGACCCTAACCCCTAAAACAGAAAATGGCACCTGCTTCATCATTAGGGCCATATCTAGGGTTACCATAGATCCTCCTTTTCTTTTTCAGAGTTACAATTTATATCCCGACAAATTTTTAAAATGTAAGAAGTTTCTTACAAGGTCCAGGCTGGAGGAGGCAAGAAAGTAGGCAGGTAGCAGAGCTATGAGGAGGCGGAAGAGAAAGACATGCCAGGTTAAAGTAGGGTGAGAGAAGCCCCCAGAGCAAACAGTCTCAGCCTTGTGGGGGTTTCTGAGTGACTCACTGGCTTCCAGTTAGGTTGGGGCCACTGCTGCCACCATCCCCCTCCATCCTTAAGGGAAGGCCCATCAGAGAGGAAGATGGCAGAGAGGAGAAAGGTGCTCTGCTTCTGTCATTTGGATGGTGCCCAGGTGTAAGGAAATCTGTTTTGCTTGTTGGACTGACTCGACTAAGGAGCAGTGACTTATAACAACTTGGAGCTTATAAGATATTGAAAGTCATTGTAGCAATTGATGGTTTGAAATAGTCAGTTGGTAAACATGTCCCCCTTTTTTGCTTTTCAAAATATAGTAACATTATCTTATCCATAACCTCTGCTTCTTCTACACATAGACACTAATTCTGTGGGGTCAACTACCAGAAAGCCAGGTAGTACCCCCAGCCCTCATAGTGTTGCTTTTGGCCCACAGACTGCAGACTGCTGATTCCTATGCTCGTTTCTCCATTTTTCCATTATTTCCTTTCATCTTATTCTTCCAGTTCTCCACCTTACTAAGTTCTTCCTATCTTATCAGATAGTAGGAATCCTGTCACATAATAGGAAGCCTGACCAGACCGCTTTCATTATAGGGAATCACACTCATTGACCACAATCTGTTGCTGCTTTATTGATATTCAGGAGGATCTCTGGCACATAGCCATGGCCTCAGGGATGGACAAAGCCAACATCCAGGCCCATTCAAGATGCTCCAGGGGCCCATTCACACTTCGTATTATAATGCTAGCCCACCCTGCACCTGTCCTGATTGAACAGGGAAAGTCCCAATTAATCCTCTGTCATCCCACATTTTCAGCTGCTTTTATAACGTACCAGTTGGTCTCTCCTCCGAATTTCCCCCTTCTGTCCTTGGCTGAAATTCAGTTCTTGCAAACTGAGTTCAAAGTGCAAAAGCAGATTTCACTCAACTAACTCAGTGGGAGGGAGACAAGAGGGGTGGAATCTCACCTTTCCCAGTAGCCTCAGGCATATGCAAAACGCTGTGGCCTCCCCTAGCTTTTGTACTCTTCCTCCTTAATACTTTCAGCCATCTTGACCGACTTCTGACCAAACTCTGCCATGCTTCCATACTAAGGAATCCTGGGATTTGTAGTTTAGTCAGAAGCATCAGGGAACTCTGTGCTTGAGAATTCTAAATGCCTTTCCTAAACTGCTAGTCCCAGGATTTCATAGGGCAGAACTCTGGCAGTTAAAATGGAATAATAGCACTATAATTCTTTAGTGTGAATGCACTCCTGATTTGTCACTAGAATGGGATCACATTATAGCAGAGTTAACCAGGCAGCTCTTTGTTTCAAGGACAGAGAGTGCTGTTCAGGTGCTCCTGAGCCTTGCAGATCTAATATACAAAAGTCAAAGTTTGTGAGTTAGTGAGTTTGTCTGTGTCAGGCAGGTGAAGACCTCATATGATTGGCTGTGTCAGGCGAGAAGACTTCATGTGATTGGCTGCCTGTGAAGATTCTATGGAATGCTGGGGTTGGCAATTTAGGGAGGGACCTTTAGAATTCTCAGCCAGAGAGCTCTTGGGCCTCAGTCAACTGTGTCTATCTGGAATAGGGAGGCTGCTATGGAGATGAGGCCTAGCAGCAAGGAAGAGGACAGTGTATTCCCTCAGGAACCCAACCTCTGTATATTAATAAATCTGAATAAAGATTGGATTGGGGAATATGGGGAAAAGTTACAGGTACTGGACATGACAGTTTGGGGAATTAGAGTTAGTAAGGTAAGGTAATTCCTAAGGTATTTCTAACAAGTGTTACCTATGAGAAAATAAAATCCCGGGCAACACCAGTAAATACGCAAGCATAATATAAACAGGCCCTCTTGGTTCTCCTTATGTTTGAGAAGGACCCGCAGAGAACTCTACAGTCAGAGAGCTGATTTCCTACTGCTCAAGGACCTTTGCCTTTTCCTAAGGTGTGCCCTTAACTTTCTAAATGTGTCAGCCAACTGGGATTGCTGAAAGAAATCCAGTATCCACACCATCAAGAACTGTTACGAAGGTGTGTTGAATAGGTCATAGTACAAAGTTGGTACTCAGCAAACACATAGAGGGAGATGAGTATAAACTGGGTCACAGGACATCAAAAAGGGGCACACATGAGAGAGCTGGCTTTAAGAAAACTGAATTTGCTTGGCCTGCTTGCAATATCACAAACATGAATAAAACTGGATGGGAGGAGAAGAGTTAAAAGAGTTGACAAGTAAAAAAAGGTTTCAAAGGATCTCGAGTGGATAGGCAAAACGTACTTAGGTAGATGATAAGAAATTCCTACCAACAGAGAGAGGCTCACCAGTATGACAGCCCCAGAGCGAAATGAGTCTGTGAAATAACCCTCAATTCAGCCTTCCCTGACCCAGTACAGGTTTCTCTACTTATCTGACAGGTTAGGGACTATGTTACTTTGGTGGAAAAACCCTATCCCGGGGGCCACAATTTTGATATTAAAATATGGTTCTGTGTGCCATAAGAGGTTCCCCAAAGGAGCACGTAGGCAGGCACGGCTGAAAGACCAAAAACAAGGTCAGACCAGTAAAATTCCAGTCACATAGCCCCAGGAAAACCTCAAGAGAAACAAATCCACAATAAACAAAAGGTCCTCTGCCCCGAGACACTAACTTGAAGGGACTAACGTGTCTGCCCCAAGTTGAGCAAATATCCCATCAAGCGGGGACTAAAAGTCACACCACAAAACTAAGCTAAAGGTCCGGAGACTGTGGCAACACCCAATAATCCCATCTCGCAAAGGAAATTAACAATGTGGAGCTTTGTGCCCACTGCAACTCACATTGTTCTCCCCGGGAAAGGATTAGCCCTTCAGGTACTTTTTCCCCTACAAATAGTCCCCAATTTTGAGTGCCTCTTTGGATCACTCCCAGTCTTCCCAGCTGACCATCGCTCTGCCTGCTGAGCAATCCCGTCAGTCCCCTCCACGCTGAGCCCCACCTCTTCGCTGCCTTCTCAGACCCCAGGCTTCAGGACGAGGTGCAGTATTACCCCAACACACCCCTTCACTGCTCCCTCTGTCTGATTTCCTCTCTTTTTCTTCTTGACAAGCTCTTGGGTGCGTGTAAGTGAGTGCGTACATGCACAAGTGCGTAATTCTCGTAGTTAATAATATCATTTATTGGACATTTTTTGTTTGGTTTTTGGCTTGGCTTGACCCTGTAAAAACTGGGTAAAAGACCCCGCTAGGTTACCCTGTCTCTTGCATTGCTATAGCTCGTGCTCTGGCTGGTTTCTATTCCCCATCACGTGGAGCACATTGAGGTGTCCCCCAAAGGACCCCAAAAATCAGGATAACAACTGGAACACTGTCAAAAAATGAAATTGGCTGCAAAAGGAGCATGAAGGACTTACGGAGGCTCCCTTGGGACCAACCACACGCATGCTGCGTACAAAGCAAGCTGAAGGGGAGAAAGAGGCACTAAGAGATCTTGCAAGCAGCGTGTGCATGCAAGTGGTTTCAACCAAGCCTCTTTAGGCAAGAAGAATTGAACAACAAAGCAACAAGAACCCCAGTAAATTAATGGAACTTGCTCTTAATCTGGAAGCATCAAACGAGCAAGTTGTCACAAAACAGGGCATCAAAAGGTGTCCAGATGCCGGGCTACAACTACCACCATTCCCAACCTGCATGGCTGTAGATGATCTGTCTCTAAGACAATCACCCTCAGTCCAGAAGCTCCAGTGCTATAGAAACAAGGGCTTTCCCCAGCTTTTCAGGGTTAGGGATTATACTGCACATGTAACATCTCTACAGAAAAGGTACAATTCCAGGGCTTTGACTGAACAGCCTCTGCTCACATCCTGCTTGAAAGAGTGTGGTTTAGGGTTCTAATCTTCACTGTGATATATGCTGATCTGCAAGTGAAACACCCTGTGATTAATGTATTGTCTATAAGAATATAACAATCTGCTTAGATGGCAAACATGAAAAAATAAGAGAAGAGAATAACTCAGACTGGCTACTGACTACTCTGCAGATTTAAAAAACAACCAGCCAGCCACCACAAAACTAAACAGATTGACTTCTATAGTGGCTCCTATTCCAAATAAATCCCCTCCTTAACAACAGCGTAAGATGTTCTGTTAGTTACACCCTACGGGCCACAGTCAAACCAACCTACACACACCCTTCTCCTTCTGCAAACAAACACCACAGAAAATGCAATGCGTACGCGCGCGTGCACACGCACACAACAGTTGGTTCAAAGTCTTACTGAAAAGGAGAACAGTTCTTCAAATGCCTACTGGTGATTGAGAAATTCTGCCCCTTACTAGGAAAGCAAGGAAAGGTACAAAAACTGTGTTAACAAGGAAAAGAGCCATGAGGGGGAGAAATGTGGACTCGTCCAACCTCCAAGTGGCCCCTCCTTTTTCAACTACTAGAAATCAATTATCGGTGATAAATGCCTATCTTGGTGTTGTCACCTAATAATTCCAGTCCCTCTCAAGGCACTGTTAAAAGTGGAGGTCAATTGAAAGGGCTGCAATCCCAGCCCTTCCCTCATCCATTAAAAAAAAATCTTAATACTAGATGATGAATTACATATATAAGTCTGCAGGGAACCACCTCTTCTGTTGCTGCGACCACCACTATGTCTCAAAAGGCAGCCCCTTGCTGATTTACGTTTCAATTTAAGACAGGGGAACAAGTCAGCTTGCTTTTTGTCTAGTCAGAAGGCAACCTCACACTCTACTATGATTATAAAGGAGTGTGTGTGTGTGACACAGAGAGAAAGAAAGTGAACAGGCAGGCTGAAAACAGTGTACCATATTCAGACATCACAATGCAGATAGATAACACAGCTCCTGTTTCTAATGGAAGCAAGTAGCCAGGGACTCTCCACACATAGTTTACTTAAGATCAGTGTATAAACTGGGCTTGTTTCTCTCCTAACACCTCAGAATTGTAAGTTGCAGTTTCCTCTTGACTTACAATCCTGGCTTGTTAGAAGAATATAAGAAGCTGACTTAGAGTAAGGCAGGCCATTAGTTTATCCAGCCTTGTAGTGTCAATGGTGATGGGCAGCAGCAATCTAGGATTTTTAACCAGAAGTTATCTTGTTCTAGCTGGAAATGTGTGGGATTGAACTCCGGGACCTTCTGTTAGGCAAAGTATGTGCTGTGCCACTGAGCTGCAGTTGTCACCATGGAACAAGCCAGAATTTCTAGTTCAGGCATTGTGTCAACAAAATACAGAACTTCCCAGGCTTGTTTTGCCACCTCCACTGGCAGGAGGAGCCAAGAGGGAGTAATTGATGGTTATTTCTCATGATAATGCATGTCGTCTGACTCACACCATTCAACATTTCATAGATGAAACCTAGGACATATCTGGCCATATCTGGCCACACAACATCAAATTGTGGTCAGGGTGGCAAAAGTTATTAATGAGGAAGAATGGACAAGCTAGGAGAGGCTGTAGATATTTGCTTTTGTCTGAGACTACTGGGAAGGACAAGAGTCTGTCCCTTCTTCTCTACTCTCCCCTCCCTGAGTTAACTGTGTGAAAACTACCTATGGACTTTGAACTCAGTTTGCAGCCATGGAAGTAAATTAAGGCCAAAGGGGGAAAGTGGGAGGAGAAAGGAGGTCATTTTAAAAGTAGCTGAAAAAGTGGGACAAGACAGTATTTATTGGGACTCTCTGCCAAATTGGAAGAATTGGAGAGTGTACTGTGTTATGTGGCATGCAGGTGTGGCCAGCCTATTGTAATAATTTTTGGAAGCACAGAACAGTGTTCTGAAATGTCAAACATTTTGCGCACAACTTTAGGAACGACAACTGTTCATTCAATACAAAATCTGGACATTTGTGTGGTACAACCTGAAGAAATTCCTGTAGAATTTAAAGATAATGTAAAAAATAGATTTGTACTATTAAGCCTAACTGACCAGGAGCCAGAAGAACTCTGGAATGAAGTCAGGGATGTTGTCAGGGAGGAATGCAAAAATACACTATCTGCAGCCAAAAAGAAAGAGAAACCTCAATGGATGACAGGTGAGACTCTTTAAGCAGTTAAGGACAGATGGAAAGCAAAAGGTGACAGAAATAGGATCAGATTTGCATGCAACTGTTCAATGACCTGTGCACAGGGAGAAGAAGAACTATCATAATACACAGAGAAAAAGAAGATAACAAAAAAAGGAAGAACAAGAAACCTTTTCTATAAGATCTGAGAAATCAAAGGTAAATTTAAACCAAGAAAGGGGATGTTCTACAGCCACCACACTATATGCCCAAGTAGAAGACACTACATGACCAAATAGAAGAAAAAGAACGGAAACAACACACTGAAGAACTATATGAAAGAGACAAAAGAATGACAGATTCTTTCAAGGAAGAACTATTTAAAGATAAACCTAAAATTTTAGAAAGTGAAATGAAAGCTGCACTCAGAGCCCTTGGAAGATATATATCACCAGGAACAGATGGCACACTGATAAAGCTGTTTCAAGTTACAGAGACAGAATCTGCTGTAGTATTAACTAAATCTGTCAAGTAGTATGGAAAACAAAGGAATGACCAAGAGACTGGAAACACTCAATATGCCATCTTCAAGAAAATGAGACACCAGGGATTGCAATAACCACACGAGCATTTCATTAACTTCCCATGCAAGCAAAGCAATGCTCAAACATCTACAACAAAAACTTTTACCATATGTGGAGATAGAAATGCCAGATGTCCAAGCTGAGTTCAGGAAAGAAAGAGGTCCTAGGGATTATATTGTAAACATACACTGGATAATGGAGCACAGCAAAGAATTTCAGAGGAAAATCAGCCTGTGCTGTATAGATTATAGGAAAGCCTTTGTGTAGATCATGTACAACCATGACAGCCCTTAAAGAAATGGGTGTGCCATAACATTTGATCACCCTGATGTGTAACCTGTACTCAGGACAAGAGGATACTGTCAGGGTAGAATATGGAGAAATGGAATGGTTTCCAACTGGCAAGGAGGTCTGGCAAGGCGGCCTTTTATCACCCTATATGTTTAACCTGTACACTGAAAATATCATACATAAAGCAGGACTAGACTAGGAGGAAAGAGGCATGAAAATTGGTGGAAGGAACATCAACAGTTTAAGATATGCAGATGAGTACTAGCAGAAATAGCAAAGACTTGGAATGATTAATGAAGAAAGTCAAGGAAGCAAATACAAAGGCAGATTTACAACTGAACATTAAGAAAACAAAAACAAAAAAATTAAGATGATTTACATAACTAAAGTAGACCAGGAAGACACCAGAATAGCTAAAAAATGTTCATACCTTGGCTCTGCCATTAATCAGAATGAGGACTGCAGTCTAGAAATCAGAAGACGACTAGGACTTAAAAGGGCATCTATGTAGGTAATAGACAAAATCCTAAAGTGTATAAGATAACCATAATTGAATTCTAAAGTTCGAATTGCCCACGACATTGTGTTACCAGTTTCTATGTGTGGTTGTGAAAGCTGGACAGTGAAGAAAGCTGATAGGAAGAAAATCATAGAATTACAGAGCTAGAAGTGACCAAAGGGGCTATTGAGTCCAACCCCCTGCTATGCAGGGAATACACCATCAAAACATTCCTGACAGATGGCCATCCAGCCTCTGTTTAAAAACCTCCAAAGGAGGAGACTCCATCACACTCCCTGGCAACATATTCCACTGTCAGACTGCTCTTACTGTTGTGAAGTTCTTCCTAATGTTTAGATGGAATCTCTTTTCCTGCAACTTGAAGCCATTGCTCTCAAATCAGCTCATTTGCCATGTGGTGCTGGAAAAGAATTCTGCAGATACTGCAGACTGCTAAAAAACAAATCAATGAGTCTAGAGCAAATCAAGCCCAAATTCTTCCTAGAAGCCAAGATAACTAGATTGACACTGTTGTACATATCATAAGAAGACACGACTCACTAGGAAAGACAATAATGCTTGGGAAGTAGAAAGCAGTAGGAAAAGAGGAAGACAGCATTATAGATGGATAGAATCAATCAAGGAGGCTGCAGCCCTGAGTTTGCAAGACCTGAGTAAGGCTGTTGATGACAGGGTGACTTGGACGTCTCCCATTCATAGGGTCACCATACATTGAAGTCAATTTGAGGGCAGTTAACAAAAATAAAGTAAGTAAATTCTAAGCTGGGAACTTGAAGTTCTGAGTGCACATCTAACCTGAACCATGAACTTATTAGACATGGGGAATATGCGTCCTTCCAGATCTTTTTGGACTACATGTCCCATCAGCCTTAGCATAGAATAAATGCCAAGGGAAAGCAAACACAGCAAAATAAGAGTTGTAGGTGTGAACCTTTTTAAAGGTCTCATTCAATGCAAAGCTAGAACCTTGCATACCAAAACAAAATTTCTGGGGAGGGGGGATAGAATTGTTATTTGGGAGGATAATGCCCTTATTTTGCCCCTTGTAATTACCCTCCTGAGTGTATGCAACATATATTACTATAGAAATTGACTTAGGTAGTGGGTATGTTTTAGCTTGGAGAAGACTGTGTGATGACAAGATAGCTACCTTAAAATATCTGGATGGAGCAAACTTGTTTTCTGCTGTTTCAGAGGCAAGAACATGAACCAATGGCTTCAAATTGCAGAAGAGGAAATTCCATCTAAAGGAACTTTAAAAAAAAACCCTGTAAGAGCTGCTTGACCTGGTGGGCAGAAGAGGCTCTGTCTCTGGAGCTCTTTAAACAGAGGTTGGTGGCTATTTTTTTTAAAAAGCTGTAGTTGTATATTCCTGCATGGCAGGGAATTGGACTAAACGTCTTTGTAGTCCCTCCCCTCCCCCTTTAAGATTCTATGATTCTATGACTGATAGCAAACAAAAACTGAGGCACAGAATTTATTTCACCCAATCCCCTGGTTGCCAAAACATCAAATGCTTCACTTTTTTCTTTAACTCTTAATTTTCTGAGAGCTTAAATATCACTATCACCATGCCTTGAATACTGACTACATATTGGCACCAGACTGTATTCTGCTAAGAGGAAGGTAAGTATTTGGCAACTGTTGCATGGGCCATATCAATCTGCTCTAAGTCAGGCTAGATTTTATCATAGAGTATGGGTGTACAACTGAGGCAGGTCCAGACAGTCTTCTGCCTCTGGGAGCACACCCTTCCACGTTTCACCGATGAAAACTGCAAGATATGTGAACAAGCAACATCAGAGTTTAGTCAAGATAGCAAAAGTTATTAATGAAAAAGAACAGAAGCAATGGGAGAAAAGAAAGGAAAAGACTCTTGCCCTTTTGCATTTTGAAATCACTTTGCAGACAGCCACATGAATTTCATAGGATTTTCTTATAGGCAAGGAATACTTACAAGTAGTTTGTTGTTGCCTTCTTCTGGTTATATCCTGCAAAATCTGATATTCTTTGGTGGCTCCCTTTCCCAGTTCTTACCAGGCCTGACTCTGCTTAGCTTCCAAGGCAGATAAGATCTTGTGCCTTCATGGTGTTTACAGAGGTTGCAAAAACAGAAAAATACCTACAACATTTGCATGGCCACAACGGTCATGCAGCTCTCACGCTGACAACGAAATGAACAGCTGTGAGAAAACTGCATTTTCTTCACGTAGTGGTCATATGTGGTCTGTACACTCCAAAGATGTAATTTCCACTGAACAAAATTTCTACCAGGTATAAGCATCTGTGTCTCCTACAAGTAGTGAGTAACAACACAGAAGACACTTGGGTTCCATGCAAGTAATTTAAGAGATGAATGCTGCACTTAAATAACACACCACTGTCTTTCTCTGAAGCAGCCACTTCCTGTTCTCTCCTTCACTACTATTTAAAGGAGAGGCAACACAAACAGATGAGGGATATCTTAAATTCACAGCAGTTAAATCACATTTAAGTAAAACAAACCACCTCCTTTTAATATGTCACAAGCTTAATGTTTGTCCATTCCATTCTCTGTTTAGTACAATTTTAATCTAATCTGATACAATTTGGACATTGTGCAAAGCTTCTTTTGGGTTTTTTTTTAACTTCCAAGGGAGTTGAGATCTTCCAAAGTTTACCTTTGGGGCTTTAATCAGTGTAATTAGTCACATAATCAGGTAAAGCTTAGCTGATTAATCACAAAGATCCAGTTTTAATTCCTGGGGGCAGGGAGTATGAGTTAAGACCACACTCATTTTCTTTGGAGGTTATTATTGTTTCTGAATGGAGTGGGGAATACAAGAAAAAAACACAATAAAGACAGCTTTTCGTTCTAACAGAAATGTCAACTTTTGTCTACCAGCATGTCTATTAGAATGAACGTCCTCTCAATATCTGAAAAATAACCATCACCAAGATAGTATGCAAATTTATTAAAATTTAATATGGAAATTGGGTAAAAGATAGGCAGTTATTTAACCAACATTTAATTGGTTGTCAGCCCTATTCACCTCCCATGTAAATAACACTGTTTAAGGTAGCTGAAAGCAAGAGTAGGAAACCTCTGACTTGCCTGATGGTTTGGCCTAAAACTACCACAAGTCCAAGCCAGCACGTCCATGATAAGGGATTGTAGGAGTTGTGGTCCAAAACATCTAGAAAGCCAGAAGTTTTGCACCCCTGACCTAGAGCAAGGATTAAGGAAGAGCTCTTGAAGAACTGTGACTCCCTTGGCCCTACCATCTATGGGATGGAGGCCAGTGCGTATAGTCAGCAACATCAGACTGTGGTCAAGATGACAAAAGTTATTAATGGGGAAGAATATGCAAGCTAGGAGAGGCTGCACTAGTTTTTTGGTTTTGAGTTGGTTTTTTCCTGAGTCTATTGGGAAGGGCAAGATTCTGTCCCCCCTTCCCTCTCTTCTGCTAAGTTATAACCAGTGCAAGCTGCTTTTGCACTCTGAATTCAGTTTGCAGTAATGGAAGTAAACGGAGGACAAAGGGAGAAAATAGAAGAGGAGAGAGAAACCAGACATTTTAAAAACAGCTGAAAAAGTGACATAACAGAGGATTAATCAGGACTTCCATTGTCAAACTGGAGGATATGAGATAGGCACAGAGGGGCAGACCCTGCCAACATGTGCCACCCCTTCATGCAAGTGAAAACACAATGAGGAGGAGTCTTGAGGCAGAAGTTCAGGCTGATCATACGAACATCAGGACCAGTCCTTCCAGTGAGTAAAGTGGGGCAAACTCACCTTCAGTAGCAGATGCTGATGTGCAGCAGTTTCCCCTGAACCTCTAGCAGTTCCCCTCCTCTGGTGGACAGAGCCATGAGAGCCACAAGGCCTGTCCTGCACTCCCTAAAGTAGCCTGCTGCCCTTTGGGGCAGTGGAAGACACTATCACAATACTACTCCAGTTTCCTTCTATATGTAGAAACGGAAGGCAGGAGAAGTATCATCTTATCATTTGCTTCAAGCAGCAAAATTTGTTAGACCGGGACCAAGCAATATGCACAGTCACCTGGTGTGCCAGAAGTTGCTCAAGTGGAGATAAAAACTGGTGTGTTGGCAAGCAGATAATGGAATTTGGGCTCTATAGACCTCAAGGTCTGTTACAACACTTGGGCCCAAACATGAGCTGATGTTGGTTGCTAATACTTCCGCTCCTCTGTGTGCTACAATTATCTTTACTGCTTGGCAGGAAGACTCTTGAGGGAGATCAATCTGAGTATTTTATTCATTCATTCATTTTAGGGGAGGCTTTTTCAGAAAGATGAAGGTGGTTTCAGAGAGGTCTTTGAATTCACATATCCCATCTTTGACTCTCTGGGAAACAGATTTTGAAGAGGGGGGGTGGGACTTCCACTGTTTCTCATAATCCTGCAAAACATGTTTAACCAGAGGTGACAGCTGGGCAAGATGCAACTGACTCCATATCAAAGGACTGTTTCATACCCAAGAACTAGAAAACGAGCCTGTCTGCTCCAGTGACAGGATCACCCAGGCAGCCTAAGCCAAAAAAAATTCAGCAGAAAGGAGCCAGAAAAATGAGTAGGGTGGTGCAAGCTCCCTTTGAAAGGCAAGGAAGAACAAACCACAGAGCCCTATGGGTGGGGTAGGAGTGCTGACAGGTAAAAATCTCCCTGCTTTTTAAAAAAGTACATCTGGCCTTGCTTTTGCAATTAGGCAAACCACTGACCTTGGAGCTTAGCACTAAGGGTGGAGGTGATCACAAACAAGACTCCCTTTAAAGACAGAAGGGCCCCAAATCTCCTGATACAAGGAACAAAGGTGCTGATTTCTGGCACTTGGAAGCAAGGACGTTCTGTTGTTGGTTAGCCTGACGAATGAGGGGTGCAGATAACAGGAATCCTAATGGGATAAAGGTGATGTAATGAAAAGAGCTGGCATGGTATAGTATGTCACATACTCTCAGCCACAGAAGAACCCTGTGATTGGGTTACTTTAGGGTTGCCATAGTTCAGAAATGACTTGAGGGAACAAAACAACAACAATGAAGTAAAAAATTCTAGTCATCTTTGAAACAGCAAGCAGCTAAGATAAGATATCACCCATGAAGACACACAGTCTCTTTATACATAGTGTTTAGGAAGCATTCATTCAAGTATCCCAGAAAACCCTGGGGTCCCTTAGTTTAGTGTAAACTGTGTAATGGGGGGCAAGCTTCCCTCCCTGATCCCAACCTTCCCCTTGTTGTTGTGAATTGCTGTCAAGTCAACTTTGACTTGTAGTGACCCTATTAAGACACCCTGTCATCAAACTCAGGGCTGTGGCTTCCTTGACTGAATCAATCTACCTGTCAAGGGGTCTATTCATCTCATATAGACTATAATCTACACTGCACAGTTAGACCAATTTCAGATCACGTTAATTAACTGCCATGACTCCATCCTAAAAGTTCCTGGGATTTATAGTTTGAGAAGGTACTTAGAATCCTCTGCTGGAATGCAACAGGGTTACCTAGAAACTTTCCAACAGAAAAGGACAAGTCCCTCACCAAACAACAAATCCCAGGACTCTATAGGATGGAGCCATGACAATTAAAGTGGTATCACTACGACAAGCATATAATACGCATAGTGAGATTCAAATAAACCTGGCCAGCACTCTGTGTCAACTGAGTGTATCCCCAAAACAGCCTTCCCCAACCTGACATCCTCCAGATGTTTTGGCTTATAATTATAACTTATAACTACCACAAGCCCCCCCACCCCCAGACAGCACAGCCCATGTTTAGGGTTGATGAGGACTGTTGTCCAAAACATTTAAGGGGAATCAGGTTCAGGAAGACTAACCTAAAATTTGCCTAGGGTGCTCATCAGCATGTGCTGGTTATGTGGCCGATGCTTGGGAGCTCTTAGGAATAGAAGTCAATATGGAAAATGTTACCTGAGGGTAAAAAGGTTCCCCCTCCACAAAGAAATATTTTACTTAGTCAAAGTAGCTTTCATTCAAAACAGGAATACCAATTTCCAAAAAAAAAAAAAAAGGCGGGGGGAGGTCATCACCCTGCTTATACAATTTCTGCCCAGATGTATTCTGCAATCTGGGTATAGCTAATGTAGTGTAAGAGTGCTGAGTTTTTATCACTGCAAACTTCTGACTACTTGAGACAAGCGTACTTCCCAAAATGTCCTACCAGACTTTTTTTTTTATGCAGAATATTCAACAAAAATTTGGTATTTGACATTCAACACAATTTGATGTTTTGTTATTATTCAGTTTCAGTATTTGAGAATTCATATTTGACAGAATTTGATAACCTATATGGAATGACATTGATTATTTCCCTGTATTTGATAGCTGACACACAGTGATATCTGACATTACTAGATTCTGGCAGGTGTCAGATATGAAAACGCATAAATTGTAAATTTTCCAATGCAACAAACAAAAAGTAAACCATTCATTCTCAATCTATGGTAAAGTATTCCATTCTTAGATTCTGATCGGAAAAAAATCAGCATTCATGATGATGTGACTTCAAATTTAAAATATTAATGAATGTCTGTTTCACCTCTGACACAAAAGCCATGCTTTCTGCCACAATGTCCAAGTCAGTCCTATCAAACTAGGACTAAAGTTTTCATTAAAATCTATATGATCCCCCTCCTCAGTCTTTGAAGGGAGCAAAGAAGTGGCAGAGTTGGTACAGCACAGAGCACACAACACACATACAAGACTTAGACTCTCCTTGCAGGGTTTGGGTAAATCTTGACAGAGGTAACAGACATATACATTCCCTGGATCCTCGTATAAATCTTTCCAGACCCTAACCGAAGTCATTTCAGGAATGGAGTGGGCTGGATATACAGCTTCCAGTGTGGAATGGGTCAGAGGGATGAGGGCTATGAAATAATCGGGCAAATTGGTAGTCTGTGCCTTGCCAGTTTTTCAGTAGGCCTGTGCTCTTCATAGTCTTTTATAATCCCTTACACATTTTGTGCTGTCAGATATAACCATTATCTGTGAATCATACTGAAGCTTGAGAGAGTCTGCTCTCCTTGGGCCTCTTATCTCTCACAAGATTGGCCCAACGGACACAGTCATAACTTGGCAGCTGCAGCAAAAGAGAATGAGTGCCCTGTGGAGTATTTTCTGTAATTCTGTTAACTATCACTATTTATGATGGTGTGTGGATGAAATCTTCCTTTAATGAAAGTCAGAAGGTGCATTCACTAGGCTCTGAAAAGAAGCTTGCTGCTCAGCTTGATAGTATTCTGGGCCAAGTTAAGCCACATAGCAGCTTCTCCAAACCCAGTAATGGATGATGGGAGTTGTAAGGCCAACACATCTGGAGAACAGCTGGTTGGGGGCATCTGGCATATGCTCAATGAAATAACCTGCAGCACTGCATCACATACAGGGACAGCTCAGGGTATTCTTCTGCTTGGGATGGAAAATGCAAAACTCGTTCCCTTTACTAATTAAGACGGGACACAACGCACTCAGGGAGGTCTCTAGTATAAGCTGTATTCAGTTTGGTGGAAGAAGCAGAACTATTCATAACCAAGGCTCTTGCACACCTTATGTGCACTTCAACAGGTGTGTGCTGGTGACTTTTCTGGAGGATTTTGCCAGTCTTCAGCCTTCCTAAGAGACAGAGACTGGAATCTTCCTGGTGCACCACAGTACTGGTTGCACTTTCTCCAGGGGTAGTGAGGGAAAGCAGACTAAATCTGCCAGCTCCAAGCAGCCCATGTCTGCAAATGCCAAACTTCCTTCATGGCCTCTGTGCCGGAGGCCTTTTTCTGTCCCTACCTATGCTAATGTAGTACACCAAAAGGATTCTAGCCCATATCAGTCTCTGCTCACTTTGCTTCAGGGCAGGTTGCATATACTTTGAGATGACCATCCATTGTCCAACCCATGGGAAAGGGTGACAGTTTTTCTACAAGAACAAAGAATGATGTGCTTCTACTACCTCAAGGAGGTATTGGTTGCCCAAGTTTCCCGCAGTTGATCAGTCCAAGGACTTCCCCATACTGAGCCAATTCAGCTGTGTGAAAGTGCAACGAGGGGTGGGTTCATGTCATATATTCTGAGCGAAGAAAGGGACACAGATCCTCCTGCATTGGCCTGAAATAGGACTGGCCCTACCATCAAGCAGAGTGAAATAGTCAACTCAGGAGAATCCGGGTGCCATTAAAGGACGGCATTTTCCCCCTTAATTATACTTTTATGGAAAGGCGATAGGAGAGATTTCTGCCTGGCTTGGGTACCATGCAACTTGACTTGGACTGGGAAGGAAAACGTTTGTAACTCTGCCTCAAACAGACACCAAATCTCTTGGACTCGCCTAGAGTTGAAAGCAGATATATGTCATGTTTCCATTGTATGCTATAGCCAATCCTCTGCCCTACAGGTCCTTTCCAGCATAGTAACTTTTCATAATCCTTAAAAAACCAAAGCAAAACAAAAGCAAAACAGATCCTCTAGACAGCAGACACCTATCAGCCCAGCCACAACACCATTATTATCCTTCAGTCCACTCCCCACTCCATTTGTATAACATCCTACTTCATATTTCTGTCAATGTGCAACACAATCTAGTTGTAGAAAGGAAGAAAGAGAGAAAGAAATTGCTGCTGCTTCTCTATGAAGACAACCAAAGAGAGCCAGGATTTACTAGTTCAGGACTTGCAGGCTGAAGGTGATGAAAGAAAGCCCTGCCTGATTGAAACCAGGGCTCTCAGTTCAAAACGGATTTTGATTTGGACCCCAACAGCTTATTTTACCATCCAGCCCAAGCCACAGAGCCTGGCCACCACTCACTCCCGAAAATCCTGTGCCCTGCGCCTTCCCTGCCATGAGGGCTAGAAGCACACTATTGTTTTTACAAACAAATGCCGGGATTCTTAGAATTCCAGCCAAGTGGGAAGCGGCCGTCTCTCGTTACAACGCCAGATCAGATCCGACTGTCTTCCTCCTTGACGGCCAAACTCAAAACTCCTTCTTTCAACTCATATCTTCCTCTTTTCAACAAGTTCGGGCTCATTCTCCAGACTGAACCGGTTCTCATTAAACTGAGACTTCCTCCGTCCTTCCACCTTCCTTCCTTCCTTCTACCGGGAGAAAGGCGACTCGAGGGCCATTTCCGCACTAGACTGGTATAGCGCTATTATTCCACTTTCAACTTCCTGTGGGATCCTCTGAGGCCCCTCTCTCAACTGCAAACTCCAGGAGTCCATAGGATGCTGAAAGTGGAATAATAGCGCTATAACAGCCTAGTGCGGAAAGGCCCTAGGCGAAGAAGGCGCAACTCCTGCACCTGGAGGCAGCATCCGTCCTCACTCACCCGCCAGACACAGTTGGAACCATTTCTCTTTTCCGGGAGGGAGAGGCTGTATCCTAACAAACTCCACCGTAGTCAAGGACGGTGAGGAGATGGAGTCACACGAAGCTATGGTCTAACCCCCCCCCCGCCTCACTTTCATTGTCTGCAAGCCGCGCCAATTTCCCGCCCTGCCAAACCCTCCCTTCCTTTCACTCTGAGGCGGAATAAGACCTTACCTGGCTCCACGAGCCCTCCTCCAAGAGGCTGAGGGAGAAAGTCAGTCAGTGAGGGAAAGCAAAAAGGGTTAGCGCTGCCTTCCCCGCCAATGGGACCTCGAGTGGGTTCTTGAAGAGGAGCGCCTTGTCATTGCTGGGCAGCCGGGGCCTTTCTTGTCCTTTTTCGTCCTCCTCCTTTCTTTGCTTTTCTCAACACACCGAGAAGACCCAAAGGAGGAAGAGGGGGGGAAAGCGCCACATTCAGCCGGCCTCTAACTCTGGCCCCAGGAGCAACCCTGAAGAAATGCTGACTCCGGCGAGGCAATGTTGCAAAGGCGCTCGCGCGCTCCCTTTCTGCCTCAGCCCAGCCCGCTTTGTGGCCTCTCCTAGGCCCGCCTTCCTGGCTTAGCAGGAGACCTGAGCCACCCAGGAATTGTAACCTGAGTCGTTTCAACTGCCTTTTTATCTGGTTTTTGTTGGAGCCGAGCGAGGGAAGGCTGTTGTCTCCGAGCGCCTCCACTTCTCCAAAAGCGGAGGAGAACCAGGGGCTCCTCCTTTGGAGTTTCTGCAAGTTCTGGGAAGAGGTGGAGAGAAGAGGGGGGAATTGGGGTTTTAATGGGTCAACACAGTGACCAGATGGGAAAGGACTGACAACCGGGACTGGTAACTTTGGCCCTCTTCAGAAACTTGGGAGCCTCTCCGTACAACACTGTCATAGCGCCATTATTCCACTTTCAACCTCCTATGGAATCCTGGGGTTTGGAGTTTGGGGAGGGACATTTAGAATTCTCAACCAGAGAGCTCCTGGGCCTCAGTCAACGACAAACCCCAGAATTCCACAGGATGTAGAAAGCGGAATGATAGCACTATAACAGTGTAGTGTGGAAAGGCTCTAAGGTACTGCACTGCCTGAGGCAAAGGGCAAGATGAGGACCCTCTCAGCTTCCTGACTGGACTGGCATCGGAACCTACCTTCAACAGTGATAGTATTCTGCTACATGAATGTAACAGGGATATGGTCCAGGGGTATCAGGGAGGTATAGCTTTGAAAGGCTGCTGCTCTGGCACCCCCTCCCCGGCATCTGTCCCCTGAGCTGGTTGTGTCACTCAGTCTAAGAACAGGGTTGGCCCCAGCGTTTAATGGTTGGGGGAGGAGGGGGAGGGGGAGGAGGTTAGATGGGGAAGTGGAGGTCGGGGGACAGGAGCAGAGCTTGGATAAGTTCCCTTTCAGGACAACAGCAGGATCCCGTAACCAGCCTGGCTAGGATTCTGGGAGCTGTGATCTGTTCTGAGTCCTAGTGAAGTCTGGGGTTTTATCCAAAAGAAAGTGGTGGTCTAAGGCAGCAATTCTTAAGCTATCTGGGGGGGGCAGTTGGCAGTTATTTCCCCACCCCCATATTTCAAGAACTGTTACCATATTTGTTCCTGTTGGCTAAAATTTTTTCTTTCTTTCTTGGAAATTCACCAGGAACCAACTGCTAATGACTCAGGAATCAGCACCAGCCCAGGGACTACTACTAGGAGTAGCACGGGGCTAAAGAAAGAGGGGAATTGGTAGGGTGCATGTAGGCAAGAGAATACCCATTTTGGTCCCAAAGCTGTGATGCATGTGGCCTTCTAGATACTGTTGGACTGCAGCTCCCATGATCCTTCACTATGGGCTATGCCCACAGTAGCTGGAGGGCTGCAGCTCTTAAATCCCAAGGACTAGACAGGGAATGGTTTGTAATGGATGTGTCTGAGTTTTGGGGACTGTGTATGTTCTGGAAGGCTCAATACCCCAGAAGCACCAGATCCTGTCTGATCTTGGAAGCTAAGCTGGATCAGAACTGGTTGTACTTGGAAGGGTGACTGACAAGGAATACAAGGTACTGGAGGCAGAGGAAGGGCAATGGGAAACCACCTCTGAGTTGCCTAGGAAAACCCTATGAAATCCATGGGGTTGCCACAAGTCAAAATGTGACTTGAAGGCACATAGAATACACATATGTTCTAGAATGGAGTAGCCCATGACTGCATGCAGCCCACTGGACCCATTAGGGTGACCTCCTGTCCCTTTGGGGCCTACTCCCTTCAGTTTCTGTAGCATGGGTAGGATGTCAAAACATCCACTCCCTACAAGCCACACATGGTCTGAATGGCATCCCTCTCGGTTGGCACAGGCCAATATGAAGAGCCGAATGAGCTGCTTGTAACACAGACGCAGGGTTCTTTTGCTGGAGTCAGCCTCACAACAGCAGCCTCAGCCAGCAAACTTCAAAGTCCCATTGCAGGTGGTAAGAGCATGGAAATCCTACCAGTACTGAAGCACAATCCAGTGGAAAGTTCTCCTGTGCAAGCCCCATTGAAGTGGAAACAGGAGTTGTGCCAAAATGAGCTTTACTGTTCAGGGCCAGCCCATGTATTTTGCTGCCTGAGTAACAAATGGTACCACCCTGCCCAAGCTAGGGGTAAAAAGCATCCAAAGCCAGAAGAGATGAGATAGAAAATTCCCACTGTACCTTTCCCACCTTTATCAGTGAAAATATAACAAATTAAATAATTAACATTTTGCTGTTCTTTTGTGACATCCAAAATTTACTGCCTGAAATAGCTGAGATACAGCTGACCTTGGTGCTCTTGTATGGGTTCCATTCCTTTCAGTTTGCTTGGCTGAGGAAAACTTCCCTAGAGGATTATACAACATGTAAATCAGTGTGTTTTGTGGGTCAATCAATTACTGTAAAAAGCATCCTGAGATCACTATCTGTCCCATAAGACTGGATGAAACTAGTTTCTTATTTGCTGATTCACATGTTGAAAGAGTGCTGTGGATGAGGGGAGCTAACAGGCACAAACACTTTGCCATGAGTCCATCCTATGGAATCCTGGAATTTGCAGTTTAGGGAAGGGTCTTTAGTTTTTTCAACCGGAGTGTTTCTCTAGTGCCAAACTATAAGACCCAGAATTCCACAGGATGGAGCCAAGGCATTTAAAGTAGAACCGTAGTGCTATAATTATGTTGTGTGAAAAGGTACTTTTTCTGTCAGTCTGTCTCACTTTCCATAGCTGAATCATTCTATGAGGAAAATGTCTGCTGAGGTGGAACACAGAAAGGAGATAAAATGAGATCAGGGAGAGTTCGTTTCACCTCACCTGCACTCCCTATGTTCTTATAAAAATCAGGCATGCACACATACACTCACTGTCTGCATTAGCCATGAGCACAGCAAGTATGTGAACAACATTGGTTAGAGCATTGGAGTTCAACTGAGGAAAACAGAGATCAAATCCCAGCTTGGTCATGAAACTTACTGGGCGGCCTTGGACCAGCACAACTTGCCTCACAAGAATGTTGTGAGGGTGAAAACAGGTGAAAGAAGTATGTGTGCCACTCTGAGCTCCTAAAAGAAAGAAGTGGGACTCAAGTCCTTTTTTCTTCCAGAGGTCCTTGCATATAATGGTAACAAATAAATAAATAATGTCTAATTTGGCCATGGGGCCCACACTATATATACCTTTCCAGGTTGCCAACTACCATGCAGTTTGAAAAAGCAAACAGAAATACATATATTTCAGGTTTTTGTTATCAAAAGTTTGTACTATGTCTTTTTGTGTTTCTCCTCCTATTTGTCAGCTGTGTTCTGAAGCTTGAGAAAATGTTCCTGGGTTAATTTGAATCAGGAGTTCATTTATTGATTATGAGTTTCATCTTTCCTTCCTTTGTTGCATGCATTTTGGGGTTGTTCTTTTACTGTTCTTTTACATTTCTCTGTAATGTAAAACTCTTTACTGGGCATATTGGGAGTGCATATTATTGAAGAGGAGAGCTTAATAAATGTTTATCCTATTTTCCTGTCAAACATTGTTGTCTTTTCTAGTTAGTCAGGTCTTCTTGTGATGTGTCCAAAGTACAACAGTCTCAGTTTGGCCTCTGGAAAAAGTTCAAGCCTGATTTGTTCTAGGGCCCATGTATGTGTCTTTTTAGCAGAACACAGTATCCATAGAACTCTTTTCCAGCCCCACTTTTCAGATGAGCTGATTTTCTTCCTGTCAGATTTCTTCACTGTCCAGCTTTCACAACCATACATAAAAATCAGAAATACAATGGATGGACCATTCCCATTTTGATATTCCATGATACATTTGAGGAAAGCAGATGACTACAATTTTAGTATCAGGAACATCTAATGGTCAGGGAAGAATGCCATAATTTGTGGCTTTTCTTGGTTCCGTGCAGTTTTGGGTTTCCACTTCTATTGCTACAATCCTACAGGCCTTTATTGAGTGGCTGTACCATTAAGCTGAGCATTGTGACCACATCAGGCAGATTTCTGATGTCAGAAGAAAAAAGCAACATTTTTTTTGCTTGATATGAATGATCAGTATTGTATCCTTACTGCCAGGAAGAGGAACTTGTGTGATTTTTTTCTTCCCCACCTGGTTGGCCTTGGTACTTTGATTTAAAAAGGAGAAGCCCCATTTGCTTCTCCTCCTTGGGCAGCAAATGGCCTTGGGTCAGCCCTGCTTGGAAGTACGCACCATTGAGCCCAGTGAGACATATTTCAGTATAAACAGCATGGGATCAAACTATATAAGGCTTGTAGCCCAAGGCTTATCTATGTTTACTCAGAAGTAAGTCCCTGTTGGTTCAGTGGAATGTGTAACCCAGTACTGCATGTGTTTACTCAGAAGTACGCCCCACTGAGTTCAATAGAGTTTGTATCCAGGTTAGTATGCATAAACCTACTGAGAAGCAAATGAAAACCCAGAAGTAAGTGAGGCTTATGTCTGGGTAAATGGGTGCAGTAATGAGACTTCAACTGCCCCCTCCAAGCCCTGTAAATAATTGGATTTAGGAGTGCTGGTTTTAGGTCTTTGAACTGCTGTCTGGATTAAGGGGATTCTGAAATGAAGGGAATGGATTGCTAACCTTGGAGACAATACAACTCAATGTTTAAGGAAGGACTGGCACAATCACAATTTATATACACACTGGAAGAAAGGAGCCTTTTTGGATATGGAGATCTATTATTTAACAGTTTAGGACCTATGGGTCAGGCACGGACAGAGTAATTTCTAAAGGAAAAGAAACTCAGACTCCTGGGTTGCATCATTTCCCTAGTGGGTGGAAGTAGGAAATAGTAGTGTGACAGGATCCATACGCTAAGTGAATTGCACACTTAGGTTGCAATCCTGAATACCATGGGTGTGCTGCAATGGTCCTCTGGATTTTTAAAACTGCACTTCCAACAGTCTTTCACACTGGCTTTGTTGGCTACGGCTGAAACATCTGGAGAGCTATAGTTGTCCATCCCACCTATACACACTTACCTGGGAGTAAGTCCCGTTGATTTAAATGGGGCTTACATCTGAACGGACACACATAGGATTGCACTTTTTTTAAAGTATGGCAGGAATGGAAATCATGCTGTTTTCCAGATATTCCCAGAAGCTCCATTCAGCATAGCCAATAGGGAAGAATTTTGCAGGCTGAAGTCAGACAACATCTGGCCACATGATCCTCACCCTGATGTGTGTATGCACTTATTTCATTTATCCTGCTTTTTCTTCAAAGAGATCAAGAGAACATGTCTGATTCTTCCCTACTTTATTTCCACATCAGCCTTCTAAGGTAGGTAAGTAATAGAGAGCGACTGGACTGGACACTGAGTTTCTTGGATGTATAGGGATTTGAAGCTCGATCTCCCAAGCTCCCCAAAAAAGCGTCTCGGCTATGCCCATAAATCCCGTGTAGTTTGCTTTTGGCTAACATGTAATGCATAATGTTTTAGAATGGTTTCATATTTTGACAGGTTTTTTTCCAATGGAAAAAGTCTCATAGTCTAACGATGAGACTACATTCACGCCAAGTATTCTAAGTTAATTATTTGATAGCACTGCAAAACCCCAGTTAGGTTTTGAACATTGAATATCCAGATCTACCTTCCTATCCACTCTAGCAAAAGTTTGTGTCATCCCTATATGACAGATGGGCACCTTGCAGCTTTCCCCAGATGTTGTTGGACTGCAATTCCTACCAGCTGTAGCCAGCGTAAGGCCCTACTTTGGAGGTCCCCAATATCAGTATGGTTTGGATGGGCGCCACACCTAATTGGCATCATATGTAATTGGCAACATTTTATTGGCTCTGATATCAAATTCAAGCCTGAAAGGTGAGAGATAGGTCAAACCAAGTGAGGGAAAGAATTTGACTGTAAATGTGAGAAGGATAGGTCAACTCCAGAATTCCTCCAGGTAAGACTGAGTCATTTGTCAGGCAAATACACATCATTCCTGTGGATAATAGTCTTAAATAGAAGCTGGACTTTTTGAAGGAATCCAACTGTGAGGAGCCCACCAGGACACGGATTGACAGATATTCATCTTTTATACACCTGGATTCTTTCATCTGCCCTCACAGCACCCACAATAGACAGCTATTACAACATTCATCATGTCTTTGTCAAACAAAGCACTAAGACCATCAACAGGCAAAAGACCCATTGTCCACGACAGGTTCCCTTTGTCTTGCATCTGGAACCTTCACAGCCACAAGCCATTTTCAGGGTACAAATACCCCCACTTTGAGGAGGCCCAGTGCAGTCTCTTGAAGATCTACCTGTCACTCTGTCCATCTGGCTCCTGAATGACAACTGCCCTTAGGTCCTACCTAAGCCAAAATACATTTCTGCTTTTCACTATTCTTCTGGACTGGTAATTATAAATCCCCCCAAATCCCTCAGCCTCGCTATAATTTTTCCTCTCTTTCTCTTTCAGCTAGCTCTTGTGTGAATGTGTGATTGTGTGTACTTTGTGTGCATGCATGAGTGAATTCCCCTCCATAAAATCATTTTATTAGACAATTTTGCTTGGTTTTTGGCTTGGCCTGACCCCGTAAAAATTGGGTTTAAAAGATCTCACTAGGTTACCCTGCCTCTCATAGTGCTATAGCTTGTGCTCTAGCTAATTCCCATTCCCCATTATTTGGAGCACATTGAGGTGTCCTCCCCAGGGACCCCAGAAATCAGGGTAACATCAGCACAGTCCAGGGTGATTGATGCTGGGAGCTGTACATCACCAGTATCTGGAGGGTCATGCTCTCCCCATATTTACAGTTTATTAATAGGCATGTTCATACAAGAGAGATGACATGGAGGTGACCTTGTTTGGACTTCTGGATGTATCTGAGGGGGAAAAAAAAAACTTTGCTTTGGTTGTACATGCAAAAGAGCTCTTAAGGCAGTGTAAAAACAAGGCCAACATGCTCCCATTTCCAGACACTGGTTTCAAGGCACAACCTGTCTCACAAGGATGTTGTGAGGGTGAAAACAGGTGAAAGAACTATGTGTGCCACTCTGAGCTCCTTGAAGAAAGAAGTGGGATCCAAGTCCTTTTTTCTTCCAGAGCAATGGTGTAACAGCCAACATCCTGAGACTGCAGGGTGGCCGATTCTTTTTCCACACAGTAACAGACATTACCTGAATACCTGGAAGGAAACAGATCCCCTCTGCTGCTGGAAGCTAGACAGGTCAGGCCTGGTTAGTACTTGGATAAGGGACTGCCAGGTAATATCAGGTGCCACAGACAGTATTTCTTAAGCTATTTGAAGTGAGGGATGAACAGAGTTTCTCCCCGTTGTGCCAGAAAACAGCACCATACTTGTGCCCATTAATCACAGTTGTTTCTTTCTTTTTCCTGGAGGCTTGCCACAGTCCAGCAGCCAATAGCTCACAGACCAGCATTGATCCACAGGCCACCAGTCTGAGTGGCATTGCTGTAGGCAGGCAAAGGCAATGGTGAACCACCTCTGAGTATTTCTTGCCTAAGAAAACCCTATGAAAGCCATGGGACCATTGTGAGTCAATAAGCAGCTTGACGTCACATATGCACACATATAAACAGGTACCATCTTCCATGACATCTTATCACAGTAACACATGTTGGGCTAATAGATGCTCCTATTTCTGTAATGCATGGAGATCAACTTTATGTGAAAACATTACTTCCTCTATCTCTTTTCTCCTTTGTTCAGCCTTCTCTAACCTGATGCTCTTCAACTGTGTTATAGTACAACTCCCATCATCCACAGCCAGGATAACCCTTGGGCATGTTGGCTGAAAATGATGGACGCTGTAATTGCAGAGAGAGAAATGTTTTCAGAGAATATTTCTTATTTAAATTTCCTGCTTTCTGATTACCAGTTTGGAGAAGGCTGTTCCGATTTGTCATCAATGAAACAAGTCTGATTTTTGTTTGTTTGTTTGTTTCTGGTTTTGCTTTCAGAGAAAGACTGCTTTAACTCTGCTCATCTAACTACAGTGTCATATCTCTACAAGAATCACAAGTGACGTAATTCATTTTTTTCTTACCAGAGCTCTCTGATGCTTAGGCAGAAACCTAAGCTGGAGTTTTTACTTCCCCTCTTCCAAAGTTTCCTCGAAGTGTGGCCACTATTCACCCAGCCCTCACTGTTTTACAAGCCAGTGAATTTCAAGAGTCCTAGCCAAGAATTTTTCCAGAGCAGGCAGGAAGCAGAATGGATCATTTCTGAAGAAAGCCTTGAAGATTTTGGGACTCCTCCATCCCACCTCCTCCTTTTTTAAAGCCAGCTGTAGTGGAGAGTAATTTAAAACCAACTTGCTATAATTGCTGCCACATGCGTGAGGTTCCTCTATTCCTCTCCCCTTTCCAGGGTGTGAGTCACTCAGCTTCCAGTTTATGTAGCTGACACAGAAGCAGGGCTTTCTGAAAATAATAGTAATAGCCAAGTCTGCTTTCCCCTTTAGAATGATGGCAAGTTCAGATCTTGTTACGTCCTGAAGCCAAAAGGAAGGTTGAGATCCAATAGAGGGGGAAAAAAGTCAAATTCCTAAGCAACAGCATCAGATGAAGACATTTTAGAACTCATGGTGTAGTGGTTGGAATGTCGGACTATGATTCTGGAGGCCAGGGTTTGAATCCTTACTCAGCCATGGAAACCTGCTAGGTGACTTTGGGCAAATCACATTCTCTCAGCCTCAGAGGACAGCAAAAGCAAAAACTCCTCTGGAGAAACCTTGCCAGGAAAACCCTGTGCTAGGTTTGTCTTAGGGTCACTGGAACAACAGCAAGATCAGTGATATGCTGACTGAAACTTCTAAGATCTAATTTGGTGTTTTACTAGAGCCTGGTGCAAAAAGACTTAAGATTTGAATTAGAAGAATTTTGAGCTCAAGAATATGATTACCAGAGCTGAATGGATGTCACAGTCCTTTCCATACACACATATACAAACCAGTTAGTTAACTTCAAGCTTTCTTTCTTTCAATAAAATAATTTCAGTGGCTGCCAAACAAGTGGGAGTCAGAAGTCTTTGTTGATTTTTTTTTTTTTTTTTTTGTGAATGGCTGAGACAAAGCAGTAGATCTGTGACTGCCATCTTGCCACTCCTGATCTTACTTGGGATACCTCCAATTCTGGGATACCCATTAGGTCCACAGCTCAGAAAACTTACTTTTGCAGACCGTAACTGCCAGAATCCCAAAGCTACTGTATCTGTCCACTGAGGATTTCAGGATTCTGTGAGCTGTAATTTTTTATTAAAAAAATAACAACAACTGTACCACCCTCAGCAGTTGAAAATGTACCATAGAACAAATAAAGACCAATAGTTGCTTATATAAACAAGACAAACATAGCATAGTTTTTTAAAAATATAAACTATAGGCATAATTTTGATGGCTTGGGTTGCGCAGGACACAATTCACTGAAGTTAACCTGTCCATGTTCCCGCTGAAATAAGTGCCCCAGAGCACCTTCACGTTTCATCAATGCTTGTGCAGGAGAATGTCCTTGAGGAAGGTGCCACGTGGCTCATACAGTGTCTACCACCAACTCTGCTCCTTTTCATACCTTTCAGCATTTGAAGCCAGAGGCAACTGTGTTGTCATCTGTACTCTAGAAGGCTTGCCCCTGGGTAGTAATGATTGATTGAGAGACTGACGGATTGACTGCTGATAACAATCAGTCAATCAATAGACTATTTGAAGGTCTCATCAGCTTTCCCACCAGGTGGCGCTTAGAGTGACTTGCAGTGAAATCACACCCATCTTCTTTTTAAGCATGTGCTACATTGATTTGGTTAAAACAATCAGCAAACAAATCTGTGTAGAAGGCCAGTGTTCTTAGATCAGGTGCTGCAAGAGCCTATAACAATGAGGGTGCATTTATTACTTGGCTGTTTAAGCCTAATGCCAAGGTCTACCGCAGGAAGAGGATAAGTTGTTTCCTTGAGTTGGATCCAACAGCCCCTCTTCCTTTGTTTGCTGAAGTGCTTTTGATAGGGCAGAGGCTTCTGCAGAAGCTGAAGGAAGAGGGTTTTTTTGCGATTTCCCCTGCAGCATGAACAATCCCATGCTACCTCCAACCTTGGCTCATTCATAGTATAAAATTATAGCATGATGATTCCGCTTTAACTGCCATGGGTATCTCCTCTGGAAATCTGGCTTTTGTGGTTTGGTCAGAGGTACCAGATGAGTTCTGTGGCTGAGAATTTGAAGGGCTGATCCCTCAAATGCCAGTCTTAGGATTCTATCATGGCAGTTCAAGCGGAATCATAACATTATAATTGTCTAGTGTGAATGGGCCCGCTGTTCCAGAGGATTTTTCTCCTCAACTTTTCTTTCTGAAGCAAACTTGCAGGGGTACAGAGTGGAATGGAAAACCACAAAAATGTCAATTTCTGTCTCCATCAGTGTAGGCTTCACTGGATCAGAGGCCCTTTCAGAAACAATGTTATTGAACACAGTCTTTTTTTTCTATGCTGCAGTAATTCTGGGAATGTGTAGCTTTCTTCACTTCTCTGTGAGGTTCTGTGGAAGCCAATGTGTTCTAGAAGAATATCAGACTAAGTCTAGGGACACCCAGGATTGTTTATTTAATACATTTATATACAGCTTAACAGAAGATTTGTATACTGCTTAATTTTGCACCAGCTGCAATGTTTGGACAAACCTCAAAGGCAAATCCCACATAGAAGGCACTGCAGTAAACCAGTCTTGAGGTTTCCAGCATCCGGCCTATTGTGGCAAAGTTGTTTCCATCCCAGAAACTGCCATAGAAATTTAAGTGTATTCTGGTTGGCAAAAAGTATGCAACTTCCCTCATTCCCTTTCCATGCACTCATTTTTTAGTCCAGATGTCTGTCCAGGTCTACCCATCTTCTGAATTTCACTTTTGAAAGCTTACAGTGAACTAGTCTCCTGCTCCCCTGCCCATTTAGCTATCAGTTTTTAGAAGCCTATGTTACCCTGATTTCTGGGGTCTCGGGAGGGACACCTCAATGTGCTCACAATTGGGAAGGGAATTAGCAAGAGCGCCGCTAGCAATTCAAAAGGCAGGGCAACCTAGCGAGATCTTGAACCCAATGTCTACGGGGTCAGGCCGAGTCAAGGAGCAAACAGAAGTAAATAATAATAATTGTTTTTATTGATGTACAGTACAGTCAAACATGTGTATGCAACACACTCACACGGAGAACTATTGAAATAAAGGTAGGAGTTGGATAGAGGGATTTTAAGAGGAGATTTTGTATGGGAAATACTACACCTGTCCTGAAGCCCGGGTAGTCTGAAGAAAGAGTCTGTGGAAGTGGAAATTCTCAGCACGAGGAGCTAAGGGGAAGGCTCACCGAACGAAGTGACAGAAGGCGGGATGGAAGCCAGGAGCGATCCGAAGAAGTGCTCAAAGTCAGGGGGTCTTATAGGGGAAAATGTGCCCATAGGCTAATCCATTCCCAGGGATAACAATGAGTTTTGGGCTGGAGACAATGCCTCCGAAAGGTCAGTATTTTACATGATTGAGTTAGGTCCGAATTGTCAATAGAGTAGTCAGTATGCAAACGCAAAGTGCTTGACAGTTGAGTATTCGGCTCGTCAAGCTGCCTGCTCGGGGCAGGGAGTCCTTTGTAGGTAGCGTGCATACATAATGGATCTTAAAGAGGGTACTTGGCTTGAGGTCTCCTAAAGTGGCAGTCTGGCTATTACTGGCCTGCCTGGATCTGTTTTGAATGGTTCAGCTATTTGCGGCTCTGCCTGTGTGCGTGCTTGTCTGGGGCCTCACAAGCATGTGGAGATGAAGGGGTAAAGAAGGCCAAATTATTGATATCAAATGATATCTAATATCCCACAAGTCCAGGTTAGAAACTACAGTAACAGCTAGGGGGTAAAATTTTAGCTAAAATTAGGCCTCACAATGAGGCTTGAGTTCTTCCTGCCTTTTTCCTCCCCACTCTAACAACTGGTTCTGTCTAGTTAAGAACTGGTTCTGTCTACTTTTTTTTTTCTTATTTGCAAGTTTAACTTTCACAGATTTGATTATTTGTGAGTTTTTCCAACCTGTGCCCTCCCTCTACCTCAAGTGCTTCTTTTCCAGGGGAACCTTCCCTTTCAGCAGCTCAGATCAGGCCACACCCACCTCTGGTGGTCATTCTCCTCCTCCAGCTGCTGTCTGGCCAGCTAAGGATGGATGGCAGCCCATTTTGTCAGCACCACAAACCCTTTCCCCATACTCAAGGAAGGAGATGGCCAAGAGAGGAAGTATAAGGACACCATGTTGACCAACCCCCATTTCCTTCTCTTTTCCCTGATCTGTTTGCACTCTGGATGCCAGTTCTCCCTACCATGCCTCGGCCCCCTTTCCAGACACACATATACATTTTAATATTTGCAGTTGTCCAGTTTTGTGCGGGTCCTGCACACCTAGGCATTGCGAATGTGGAGAGCTGACTGTGTAAATGTGTCTTGCTTATCTTTCCATCACCTGGGGACACTTGTTTTCTCCCTGCTGGGATCACAGAAGCTGGTGATGTTGTTCCCCCAGTTCGGTGTCTGACTGATGTGTCTTCTTGATGGTGGCATGCTCAGTGCCTCAGCATTCCCAGTTCTCCCCCAACTCTGGAGAATCCAGTTCTTCCCACTCCTCTGAGGTCCTTATCACGCTTCACTATTATAGCTCTATATTCAACTTTAACTGCTATGGCAACGTCCTATGGAGTTCTGGGATTGGAAGTTTAGGGAGAGGCCTTTAGAATTCTCACTCAGAGAGCTCTTGGGCCTCAGCAAACTACACACTCCAGAATTCCCCAGAATGTTGCATGGCAGCTAAAGAGGAATATAGTGCTATAACAGTGTAGTGTGATATGGTCCTCTCACCTCTCTGTCCTCATCTATGCTAGTCTCCTCCTCCCTGCTTCACTACTCCTGGCTAGCTTCCATGTCTTTTAATCATTTTAATAACCAGTTTGGGTGAACCGGTAGGAGCTTGCTTCCTCCCCCTACTTTGAGCACTACCCATGATGGGCAGAGAACCTGGTGATCATCTTTTTCCTTTAGTGGTCTTCCTGTGTTTTGCAGCTGTTTGTGGGAGTTTTTGGAAAATTCCAGAGATGCATGACTGCAAGAGATATGGTCCTCTTCCCCACCCCACTTACACAGGTGGGACCACTTTCACTATCTCTAATCACATGTTCACCACTTCCATGTAGTGAAAATGAACAGTTCAGTAAAGCACTTACTTGCGATCCAAGTTTCGATTTCATTCGCATTAAACAATAATCATCATCCCTCCCTGTGGGCAGCCAGTGACCATTAAAAAATGCCATGCCTCATTTCTCATTAGCATTCATTTGATTAGATCTTCTTCTCCCACACTGGAATGCTAATTGTAAACACATTTCCATACTGGTGAGTTCTGTCCATTCCATTGGAATTTGGACTGCATCTCTAAGGAGGTGGGTGGTTCTTCTCCTTCTCCTTCTCCTTCTCCTTCTCCTTCTCCTCCTCCTCCTCCTCCTCTTTTTTCTTCTCTTCAGTACACAGTTTCCTTCTGTTTCTGGAGCTCATGGACTTTCACAACACTCTCCTTGCCTCCCTGCCCTTGAATAATTCCTGTCATTCCTCTTTGCCCAATGCACTTTGAAGATTTTTGCAAGGACAATTTAAGAACACTAGACAGTGCCCTGTTCAGTCAGGTCAAGCTCTGGCCAATCCAGTTTTGCAGACTCCTTTTGAATATTCACAAGCACGGTGTGATTGTGAGACACTCTGCCTACTGTTTTAATACCATTGTCTCAAATATTACAGTATTCTGAGGTATACTGCCACTGGTCAGGAAAGTTTTCTTTAGCTCAGAGGCAGGCAACTGGAGAGAGGGCAATGGTCATTTTCATCCTCACATCCCTATTTTTTCATTCCCACATCCTATTAGTTCTGGAGGTTTTTGGCCAGCCTTTGAATATATTCTGCTTTTACAGATTTGTAGGGGTTTGGGAAGGTTTAGGGGGCAAACTACTGCATTCTATGATGGGCAGGCCTATGTTGGAGTCATTACTGCCCTAATTGGGGGGGGGTGCTGGGGAGGCACTACAAGGGTCATAGAATGTACCTCTGTGGGCCCCATGCAGCTCATGGCCCACACGTTCCCCATCCTCCTTTAGCTCTAACAGAAGTTGATAACTGTAATGTTTGATTGAGGTCCACAAGCAACCGAGGAAAAAGGAGTAGGCCAAAAGATCATCTATAACTGCACAGCTGGAAAACTTGGGCCAGTTAAATCAATAAGTCATATTTTACTTGTCACGCCATGCAAATGAACACTTCTCACACCCTCCCTGACTACCATTTTCTTTTCTTTGCACATCATGTCTTATTTAGAGTGCAAGCCCAAGGGCGGGGAACTGTCAAAATAACAATTTGTAAGCTGCTCTGGGAGTCTTTTTGGCTGAAGGGTGAGGCATGAATATTCTAAATAAACAAATAATGAATATAACAACATTTGAAGGTCCTCAGAGAGACTAGAGAAGTGAAGAGTGAAGCAAAAGTTAACTGCTCTAATAGAGCCAACAAACCTTCCCTGTCCCTAACAAGCATAGGCCTTTGGGTAACTGCTCATCAAGTTTCAAGGGCCAGTCTTCAAACTGCAAACTACATAACACTGAAGGAGCTTCACTAAATTATAAACTCTGCCATTACAACAACTTAACATCCTTCAAACACTGCAGGGATAACAGTGAGGAGAGGGTTGTGGTGTACACCATTTTCTGTTGCGGAGTCCAGTCATTTGGAGGAGCAGGAACAAGGGAATATGTATCTCTCGTAATTTTTTTCATAACAGAAACCATAACATCATCTGTAGAGGCAGCATTTGATAGTGTTGTAAACTGTGTGTGAGTCTGTTTGTTTGTGTGTTGGAATACCACAGGTCCAACTCAAGAAAATTTTCTGCCTGCAGAGAAGGGCAAAATGGTGCCTGACCCCCAATCCATTTGCAGAAGCCAACCAGACTGGCAACTGAATCTCACTATAACATGGGTTCAAGCTTCCCTTGAGGATAGCATTCAGTCTCAGAGGGCACAGCACAGGCTGTGTGATACATAGAGCTCTTACCATTTTTGCCACTTCCCAACCACACATTCCAAATCTGCTGTCTGAGGTGACACACTCAGCTTTGCCTAACAGTAGTGCCAGCCTTTGAATACAAGACATGCTGTTTTCAACCATTTACTTAGGGAGGCCCTTTCTGGCAATATTTCTTTTAAAAAAGAGGGGTATCTGGTCTTTAGACTGAATATGTTTTAGAATGTAACCCAGTTCTTCAGTTCAAAATCTGCATCACCTTCAAGTGCAATGGCATACTGTGTATTGTTACCCTGTTTACTGGGGGTCCCGGGAGGGACACCTTAATGTGCTCACAATTAACTAAGTTTGGGGAAAATTATCTCAGAGCACAAGTTAGCAATGTGAGAGGCAGGGCAATGCAGCGGAATCTTTTACCCAATGTCTACGGGGTCAGGCCCAGACAAGGAGCACACCAAGTTATAAGAATAATTGAGATTTTATTAAATACTGACACGCAGTGTATGCAACACACAATCACAGAAGTAACTAAGGAAAATAAAGGTTGGAGTGGTATAGAGGGATTTTTGAGAGGGATAGTTGATTTGGGTGATATGAAACCTGTCCTGAAGACTGGAAGAATAGAAAGTGAAGCTGGGGTGCAATATATCTCAGCACATGTAGCTGAGGGGAAGCTCGCCAAGCAAAGAGGCAGCAAGGTGGTCTGGAACTCGGGAGTGATCCGAGGAAGGTCTCGGAATCAGGGGTTTTTATAGGGAGAAATGTGACTGCAGGCTATTCCATACTTGGGGAAAACAATGAGTTTCGGGCGTGAGACAAAGCTTTGGAAAGGTCAAAATTTAGCGTGATCGAGTTAAGTCCGAATTGACAAAGAGGTAGGCAGTATGCAAATGCTCAGTGCTTGGCAGTTGAGTATTCAGCTTGCCAAGTTGCCTGCTCGGGGCAGGGAGTCCTTTGTAAACAGTGTGCATACATAATAAGGGTGTTTGCGGAGAGGTCTCCTAAAGCGGTGATCTGGCTATTTCTGGCCTGCCTGTATTGTTTTGGGATATTGCAGCATTTGATGGCTGAGCCTAGTTCTGTGCTTGTCTGGGGGCCTCACAAATACGTGGAGAGGGATGGTGGAAGAGAGCCAAATTATTGATATCAAAATGATATCAAGGAGGCCTAACCTGCAGTAACAGTATCTTGCCCTTCTATGGCTGGGCTCAGAGTAGATTTATCTTTGTTTTTGTTGTTGTATGCCTTTGTTTCTGACTTATGGTGATTCTAAGGCAACTGCATCATGGCATTTTCTGGGGCTGAGAGTATGTGATGCACCCAAACTCACCAAGTGGGATTGCATGGCAGAATGGAGAATCAAACCTTGATATCTGTGGTTGTAGTCCACTGCTCAAACCATCACACCATGCTGGCTCTCTTACTGTACTTTATCCCAGAACTTGGAAAAGTTACTCTTTGGACTACAAATCCCAGGATGCCTCATCCAGCATAGCCAGTTCAAAAATTCTATTCTGTCCTCATAACAACCCTGAGAGGTAGAGCAGTCTCAGATGATTGCTGGCCGAAGGTCTCACCCAGCAGCCCCTATTGTGGATTAGGGATGTGAATTCAAGTGTCTCCAGCCCAAGTTCAACAATCCCAATTCTAAATTTGCTACCTCCCTGTTCTGTGACTGTCCACTGGTCCTGGCTGGAAATCATTTGATATGCTTTTGCACTTTGGAAATTTTTGTAGACTTGATTTTCTAACCTTTTCAGGATCTGTAGCTATGCACTTTTCTCAGAAATGTGGCTATGGGAAAGATGGCACATCATTTTCAGCTCCTGCATTTCAGAATCTATCACTGCACCACTGGTGGGTTCCATATCTTGAGGATATGGCATAAAGAGTGTTCACACAGTGTTGTCTTCTCACAGTCTGAAATGTCCTTGATCTTGTTGTCTGTAGGATGATGGTTGGAAATCTCACCTTTCCCTATGTGGTCTTGAACAAGCACAAATCCTCAGGGGGAAGATTTTCACTCTCTCTACAAGGCTGTTATCTACATTACTGGAAGCATCAGTTTTTTACATCAGGTGAGCTTCATTTTCTCTTTCAGCTGCTGAATGGAATTTGTAGATTCTTCTCACTTCTTACTTCAGAAGGAGGCCCCATGGCATGCAAATTGCAATAATTCCAGTTGCCATCAGAACCCCAATCCTCCTTCTCCTGCGAAATGGATCTGATCTTCACTCACCAGTCCAGTGTTTTTTAAGTTATCTGGATCCCATCTTGGGAAAAAGGCAGGGTATAAAATCAATCAATCAATCAATCATTCAATCAGTGTGGCAGATCAGCATGCTGTTTTTCCCAGTGTGCCACAAATGGGACCCATATTTGTGCACATTAACTACTAATGTTTCCTTCTTGGAAACCTGCTGTGGTTCAGTGGCCTGCACTGATCCATGGACCACCACTCTGTGTAGCACTGCCCTAGAATATCACAGTTCCTTCTGTCTTATCCTCACTCTGAAAATATTCCTGAGTTAATTACATGCAGCTTGCAGCATTTTCTTCATTCCAAAGCTTCGTGCGCTGGGAACGTCTTACAAATGCCTTTCTTTTGCCTTTGGGATATCATAAGCGCTAGCTTGGAGGAGAGAATACCCCCCCACACACACATATACTCAGTAAGTTTAAAATTCCACGCTTGAATTTGTTTTCAGTGTCATAGTGGAGCTAAGGTTCACAGGATAGAAGCACTGAGATCCCACCAATCTATCCTGTTTTCCTAAGGCCGAGCTGAATATCTGGGTGATAGATTTTCCCAGCAGCCAATAGATGGGAAGCAAATTCCCAGATGCTTGCTTAAATATACATGATTGTTTTGTTTGTTTGTTTATTGGTACTGTGGAGTGCAGATGGATTTAAGGTGCCTAAACACCCTGAAAGCATCAGATCTCATCTAATCTTGGAAGCTAAGCAGGGTCAGCTCTGGTTAGTACTTGGATGGGGGACTGCCAAGGAATATCAGGTGTGGTAGGCTGTTCTTTCAGAGGAAGGAACTGATGAAACTACCTCTGAGGTATTTCTTGCCTGAGAAAGCCCTATGCTATTCATGGGGTCACTGTAAGTCCACAGATGACTTTAAGGCACATTCACACACAGCAGAGAAAGAGCTGGGGAGACAGAGGAGGAGGAAAGGGGAAGAAATGTTATCTTGTGGCTGAGAGAAGTGAAGGTAGAAGGACAAAGAGAATGTGGGGGAGAGAGAAGTGTAGAAAGAGGGAGGGAAGAGGGAAAAGAGAGAGCTAGAGAGAGATAAGAGAAATGGACTGTGGAAAGAGGGAGAATGAGTGCAATTGGGAAATGTAGGTAAATGGGAGAGAGAGAGAGAGAGAGAGAGAGAGAATGAGTGATGTCAAGGAGAAGACATTTAGTCAGGAATTATAGCAGTCGTAGGAGATAAAGGAAAAGAAAGATAGGAAAGGACTAGGAAATAGGGATAACAGTAGACAAAGACATAGGTTAAAACAGGACAGGAGGGAGAAGGTAAGGAAAGGGAAAGACATTTGATCTGGAATTGGCAGCAATGGGGTGGGAGTGAGGATGGGGGTGGGCAGGAATCAAAAGAGATGGAAATCAAATGAATGAGTAGAGGTGAAGAAGCAAAATTTGTTCCATGCTTTGGGTTCACAATGGTACTATCCATATGCATGTCAGTCTAGAAAGCCCCCTGTACTGCACTTTCATCCATTTAGGGTAGGATGAAGAAGGTGGCAACATGCTATGCAAAGTTAACTATAAACAGGGAAAGCCACCAAGGAGCAGTTCTGTTGCACCATATTCAGTGATTCCTGAAGCAGTATATGCTCAAGTAGCTTGGTATTTCTCTGTGCTGACTACTCCTTTCTGCTGAGCCCTGGTGCTGGCTGAAGTCTGAGAAAATGTGAGGAGGGAAGGAGATGGCCAGGCACCCCCCTTGAAAAAGTCTATAGCAGCCAGTACAAAGTAGTCTCGCTACGGATCCTGTAGACCAGGATTTGATTCCCTAATTGGCCATGGAAACAGTGGTGTAGCTTGGCACAAGCGGGGTAGCGGCGAGGTGCAGAGGCAGGGGCAGGGTGATGGTGTGTGGAGGCAAGGCAACAACACACAGGGGAGGGACGAAGGCACACAGGGAGGGCAGGCAAAGAGCAGTGGCGCCCCCAAAAAAGTGCCACCCAGGGTGCACCGTCTCCCTCACCCCTCATCCCTACACCACTGCATGGAAACCCATTTCACACACTCTGCCCCAGAAAACCCTGTGATAGGATTATGTTACTGCAGTCTAGGCCTACCCGGAGATAGCACTCGATATCACTTTGATATCAAACAATTCAGCTTTCCTCTGCCACCCCCCTCCACGTGTTTGTGAGGCCACCGGACAAGCAAGCAAACAGGCACAGCTGATAATTGCTGGACATTCCATCCTCCACCCAGGCAGGCCAGATACAGCCGGTTCGTCACTTCAGGGACCTCTTCGGCAAACACCTCACTGCATATGTGTGATACTAACAAAGGCTCCCTGCCCCGAGCAGGCAACTTGACAAAGCTGTACTAAGCGCTCCGCATTTGCATACTGGCTACACTATTGTTAATTTGGCTCTGATTCAATCATGCTAAATTCTGACCTTTCCAAAGCTTTGTCCCACCCCTAAAACGCATTGTTCTCGCCGAGTAAGGCATGGCCTGCAGTTACAATTCACCCTATAAAAACCCCTGAATCCGAGACCATCCTCGGACCGCTCGGACCGCTCTAGAGTTCCATCCCGCCTTGCTGCCTCTCTGCTTGGCGAGCCTTCCCCTCAGTTCCAGTAACTGAGACTGCTCAACCCGGGATCGCTCCCGAGTTCCATCCAGCCTTGCCACCGCTCTGCTTGGCGAGCTCCCCTCAGCCAATCGTGCTGAGCTTCTTCATCGCACCCCAACTTTGCTCTCAAGGTCTAGGACTACGAGACAGGTGTTGTATCACCCATTTCCCTCTGAAAATCCCTATCCCTAAGTCAGTCTCTGATTCCTTAGTTATCTGTGTGACTGTGGTGTCTTTAATATTTTTACTTAATAAACATCATTTTATTGTTTTAACCCGTCTGGCTGCTTGACTGACCTGACCCCGTAGATGCTGGGTTGCAAGATCCTGCTAAGTTACTCTGCCTCTCACTAGCTTTAGTGAGTGCTCCAGCTAATTTCCTCCAAAGTTGTGTTGTGGTTTGGTTATTTAGGTGTCCCTCCTGGGACCCCCAGTAAACAGGGTAACAATTACCTTAGAGTTGCCATAAGTCAGAAGCAACTTGAAGGTACACAGTGACAACAATGTGAATATGAAACAGTCACTACTGAGTAACTCTAGGTTATGCATTCATAACTGCCCAACAGGATTCCCAGCCCATCCTTAATTTTTGAGGTTACTTTGTTGTAAGAAAAAAAAAAGGCACTGGGAAAACATGCAATGGTTCTGATTTGAAGGCAGTTTTGTTATGTTGACAATCTGTAATTATTTCATGAATGAGGCAGGACAATTGCATAATATAAAACAACCTTTCTTTTTCTGATCCCTCTGTTATCTCTGCCATGGCAGCAGGGTGTTACCCTGTTTTCTGGGGGTCCTGGAAGGAACACCTAAATGCGCTCTCAATTATATAAGTTGGGGAAATTAGCCAAGAGCACAAACTAGCAATACGAGAGGCAGGGCAACGGAGCAGAATCTTTTACCCAATGTCTCCAGGGTCAGGCCAAGCCAAGGAGCAAACAGAATTGAAATAATAATTGTGATCTTTATTAAAATAAAGTCAAACAGTGTATGCAACACACTCACACAGAGAACTAAAGAAATAAAGGTTGGAGTGGGATAGAGGGATTTTTAGAGGAGTAGTTGGTTTGGGTAATACTACACCTGTCCTGAAGCCCGGGTAGTCTGCAGCAGAAGTTCTGAGGTATGGAGTCTCAGTACGTGGGACTGAGGGGAAGGCTCGCCCAGCAAAGTGACAGCAAGGCTGGATGGAAGTCGGGAGCAATCTGAAGAAGCTCTCAAAGTCAGGGGTTCTTATAGGGGAAAATGTGGCCACAGGCTAGTCCATACTTGGGGAAAAAAATGAGTTTCGGGCTGGAGACAAAGCCTCCGAAAGGTCAGAATTTAGTATGATTGAGTTAGGTCAGAATTGTCAATAGAGTAGCCAGTATGCAAACGCAGAGTGCTTGACAGATGACGATTCTCCTAATCAAGCTGCCTGCTCGGGGCAGGGAGTTCTAGCGTGCATAAATAATAGAGTACATGCCTTTGAGGTCTCCTGAAGCAGCGGGATGGCTATTTCTGGCCAGTCTGTATTGTTTGGAATATTACAGTGATTAGTGCCTGTGCCTGTCTGTGAGCTTGTCTGGGGGACCTCGCAGACACGTAGAGAGGGATGGTAGAAGAAAGCCAAATTATTGATATCAAAGTGATATCTAATATCCCACAAATCCGGGCTAGCAACTGCAGTAACAAGGGAATGGTGGGCTTTTGGCAGAGGGATGGATCACTCTTGCCAGAAGTCTGAACTGACCATTTGCAGGGGGAATTCTGAGATTATTTTATTTATTCTCACATCTGTTTATTTGACTCATACCCCTTCTTTCTTACAGGGCTGGTATTCAAGATGGCTTACAACAATGTTAAAGCAAGTTCAGATTAAAATGAGTAAAAACAAATAGAGATGAAAGAAAACAGGACAGGAAGCTTTAATGTTAAAACAGAGTTAAACACATCCTGGTATCAAAATTCTAGTGATTTCGCTAGAAAATTAAATGCACATAATTTTATTTAAAAAAAGCATGACACATTTAAAATATCCATTAAAAGTCTCTTTCTCAGCACACCACCAATGGTTGAGTAGAAATGTCTGAGTAACAATGTTTGAGCAAAATTATGCCTCAGTAAAAATGTCTTTGCCTGCCAGTGCAAAGACAACACCCTTGGAAGGGAATTCCATGGCCTGAAAGCAGCCCCTGGGAAACCCTGAGGCCGAGGGTAAAGGTTGCGTTAAACTAGACTGCCGATGGGCCAAGTGCAGAGCATGGGCCATATGTGGGCACACAGGGCTGTCTTTATGGCCTTCAGGGGCTCTGACGGGTCACTTCTTTTCTCAAATTAAAAAAAAATATGTCCCAAATCCCCTCTAGAGGGCTTGGAGTCTTCTTGGGCCTCCAGGGATCAACCATGTTGTGATTTTTTTTAAAAAAAGAAAAATCTTTTTTTGTCCCCAAATGCTGTCTAGGGGATGTGGGACATGGGGGGCTTTTCCTCTGCATTTTGGACCCCCTCTTGGCCATTTTAGACCCCAAATTATCCTTTTTTAGAACAGGAAATGAATAGAAGGTAACTTCTGCTCACGTCCTTTTGTTAAAAACGGCTTCCCCCGCGCCCATTTTAGGCCCCAAAACATGGTAAAAATGCTGCCATGTCCACAGAAAATGGCCCCCTACTTCCAGAGGGCATTTGGGGGCAAAAGACTTTTTAAAATTAATGTGAGAGTGGTAGGCAGATCGTCTTATGGGGCAATGTGACCCCCTGCCAGCCTTCCTATGTTGCCCATCTCTGAGCTAGATTGAGGGCTGGAAGTGGTTTTAAATCCTGCCCCATCCCACATCCCTCTCTTTGTCCCAAAGCTAAGTCCTATCATTCCATTCAAAAATTACAGCCTCTTTTCAAAACTGTGTACACAGCAGGCAAGGCCCGACTAAGGTGGCTGGGACTCTCCAAGCAATTCCAGAAGCAAGGACTCCTTTGTATGATGGCATAGGGTGCTCAGCCACTGACAATCCTAGACAGAGCTGTGGAGTTGCTACACCAGATCTTTGATTCCAACTCCTCTGTTTTTCTACTGTCCAACTCCAATTCCTTCATAAACAGCAAACGTATATCCATTAGTAATAGTATCTTTACTGCAATAAAATGGTAGGACAAAGCATTTCATGAATTATCTGGCTACTTAGACCGATAGAACATAAAATACATTTATTAGATTTAGTATAAAATATCAAATGATATATTTACTGTGTGTGTGTGTATGTGCCTTCAAGTCACCTGTCAATTTGTGATGATCCCATGAATTTCCTAGGGTTATCTTAAGCAAGGAATACTCAGAAGTGGTTTTGCCAGTTTCTTCCTCCGAAATACAGCCTACAGCACCTGTGGTATTTGTTGGCAGTCTCCCATACAGGTGTGGCCTGTATTGTTATGATATTATAAGTTTTTATTTTGAAAGCGGAATCAATACATTTCTACCGAAATTTCTACTGACTCTGACCCCACCCCAAATTGCAGCTCTGGTCCTGGAGCATTTGATCCAATTGCACCATTAATAATCCAGCCTCAACAGAGGGCTTCCTTACACATGCGTTTCTGTGGCTCTCCTTCATTTCGGAGTGGGAGGAAAACTTCCACAGCACAGCCTCCCAGAGGACTGTGCTCTTTGTTAATTAGTGGGAGGATGGTGTGTCATTTGGATTTTTTGCCTCAGGCACCCAACATGTCTTGGGCGGGCCAATGGATTCCGGCTTTCATGCCTTGTCAGCATAGTTCAAACACAGTTTGGCGATGAAGTCCAATTAACTCGGTTTCCGGAGTGTGCAGTTCTCCCTAGCTTATGTGTAACTGGCATGCCAAAGTTTAGAGGACCCCTGTCTCCTTACTCTTAAGAAAGAAAAAAAGAAGTTTGCTTCTTTTGGGCATGGAAAGAGAAGGAGAGAGTTGATAAAACAGAAGGAGAGCCTCTTGCGTCACACTTACAGCCCTGCGTGAGTCAATATTAATTCCTGAGACACACAAAAAGACCCTAATCCACCCCCCCTCATAAAGGTGTGTCTGTGCCTGAGTAATAATCAATAGCTCCACTTTATCACCAAGTCAACAAGAGCCATCAGAAGACTTCACAGCTGGAGAGAGCATGATTGGAGTGCTGATTGTGTTAAAGAAGCTGACCTCAGGAAGAATTAGAAAACTTTGTCCAATCCTGCCAAGTCTAGTGAGGCTTTGGTGAGTGGCTGAGCAACCTCCTTGCTGTAAATGTGTAACAGAAGGGCAGGCGCCTCTGGTTTGGAGGGAGGCAGGGAAAAGATGACCTTGAAGGGCAGCAGGGTGAAGACGAGTGTCTGTGGGTGGATGCACTTTGTCCCCTTTTTTAATCTGTTGTGACCTACAGTGTCTGAGGAGGGTGGCGGGCCTACTTCTCACAAACAGCAGACCCCATGGAAAACCTGTTTCTCAAGGATAGCATTTCAAGGTCCAACCGCATGTTGAATGTAGAAGGCAAGGGTTTGTTGTCTAAACGCATCTCACAACAGCTCTGCATGGTGGCAGATGGTAGCTTCCATGTCAGTAGGATGTTGAAACTGCCCTGGGTTTTAACCCAAACTTTAAAGGATCTGTCCAAGGTACTGAACCTTATGCTCAAAATAAGTTCAGTACATTGGATAGGTCACTCAAAGGTTAGACTAAAACTTATAGTGGATTCACTGCCCCACTGAAATGGGAGCCACCAGCCACCATGGCTAGATTGATAATTAATATGAGCTGGCACTCGGTATCACAGTTATGAATGCATAACCTAGACTTACTCATCTGTGTTGTTGTGGTGGTGGTAGTGGTGGTGGTGGTGGTGGTGGTGTGCCTTCAAGCCATTTCCAACTTACAGTGACCCTAAGGTAAACCTATCACAGGGTTTTCTGGGGCTGAGAATGTGTGATGCACCCAAAGTCCCCCCATGGGTTTCCATGGCCAAGCAGGGAATCAACCTCTGCTCTCCAGGACTGCAGTCCAATTCTTAAAACACTGCACAACACTGGATCTCATCTGTTATTGCTCTCCATTCGCAATCCTTACTATTGCCACAATCATAACTACCCCACAGATATGCTTTACCAGCCAGCAGCTGCTCTGAGAGAAGGAGGTCTGTTCTTTGGGCTCTCTAGGTGTGGGTGGATGACATTTCTACTCCTCCCACCAGCAAGTAAGGCAGCGACAGTCAGAAGCTGGACCCCTGCCCCAAGCCCTCATAACAGCCTCACTCACTGGTGGGATGGGGGTGGAAACATCACCCACCCACATGCCATTCACCAGCAGAATGGACTTCATTCACTTCAATGGGTTCCTGCCCAGTCAAGAAGGCTAGTGAGGGGTTTGGCCAGGAGATACTACTTAAAATATATATTCATGTGTAAGTTGACCTCATGTATAAGTCAATGGCGGGTTTGGGGGCAAAAATCTTGGATTTTGATATTAACCATGGATAAGTCATTATCTGGTGGAGAGGGGAAAGCTCCAGTGCCACCCCGGGCCAGCTGCCCCTGGCTGCTGTCACTGTCATTTTCCTGCCTTTCTCTTTTGCCTCTCACCACTCTGTTTGGGGAAGGGGATGGTTCTTTTTTTTAAAAAAATAAAAATTAAGATACCAGTCCCCTCTCTGAGTAGAGTGGTGAAAGGCGAGAGCTTAGTCAGTTCTGAGAGAACCTAAAAGAAGCAGTGACCCTCCCACTTGGTGTTCCTTTGAGAGGAAGTGCTAAGTTGTGGCTGCCGCCATCACCGCCATTTTCCTGCCCAGCCATTCAAAAAGACCAGAAACAGCACCATGGGGGTGGAGTGGGATTTGGTGCTTCTTTTAGGTTCTCCCAGGGTGAATTAAGCTTTTGTTTTCACCACTTGGTTCATAGAAGGGGATGCTTCCTTTTTTGACAAGGGTTAAGGTACAGTGCTTACATTGATGCATGGATAAGTTGATCCACGTTTTTTGGATTGCTTTTTGACTAAAATTTCTAGACTTACATATGAGTGAATACAATAGTTAAGTATATTTGGTATAAGTTTACTTAGTATATTTAACTGAGTATACTCAACTAAATAGCTGATGTAGGATTCCAACCAAGGTTACTATCTTGCTTGCTTCACTTCTGCTAATCAAGTGGATTAATCCCTTTCTATTTGGGGATTCACTAGGCCTCTCTTTGTGTCTTGTGCCCTAAAGGAGCTCCCCTCTCCTGCTCCTGTGCAGACCCTTGCCTAACCAGGAGCCTTTGATATATGTGGAACTACAATTCCTATCACCTCCAGCCACTGGCTGAGTCATGGGGGTTGTAGTTCCACACGCCTGAAGAGCAGCTATTTGGAGGGAGGCTGTACTTGTCTGGCTTTGCCTGTAAATTGACTGCTGTCCACACTATAACAGTTATCAAAGGGGAGAGGAAAGCCTGGAGAGAGGAAACCCACTCAGTGTAACACCACCAACAAAACGGGCAAGACATAGTTGGAAGGGAAACATGTATAAATCCCTGGAAAATAGGAATGAGAAACTAGAAACAGTTCCTTATAGAAAATGCTGACAGGTAATGCACAGTAATGCAGTGTGCAAGATGACAGCAAAATCTGCATTGAGAGTAAAATAAATGGACAAAACGAGAAAAATCACAAGAGGAATAATAGTGAGAAAAAAGCCTGGATGTTGTTCTTGGCCATCCTAAAACATTTTCCTACCTTTGGCAGAGCAGCAAATGTGTCCCTGTGAATTTACATGCACACAGTCTCATGGTCAAGGTGTACAGTACCTAGAGCAGCTGACTTAGTTTCCCAAACTGAGGCTGACTGTGTCTCCTTCTCCTTGCAGTGAATTGTTAGATAGTTAACAGAACCTTCTCAGTGGTAGCGCCAAAGTCTTCAAACAAGCTGAGAAAGCTGCCAATTGGAAAATACCTTGAGAGATTTTTTTGTGGCTATGTGGTTTTTGAAGTTCATTGTTGGATTGACAGCTAATTATTTAGTAGATTGTGGGTGGGTAAGTGTTTTTTTGTGGGGGCATTTCTAATAGTGGTAGGGGTTATATATCGGATCCAGTATTGTGTTTGATGGACACAAAGCATCTCCGTTTCCCCAGGAGGGGACTAGATTGGGCACCTTGGCTATTTCCAAAAGGAGCTGGCATAATTAATCCCCTCTCTGTTTCTATTCTAATATATAAAAGTCAAAGTTTGTGAGTTTGTAAGACCTGACCTCATATGATTGGCTGTGTCAGGTTTATGATTAGCTGCCTGAGAAGATTATATGGAATCCTGGACTTTGCAGTTTAGGGAGGGGCCTTTTGAATTCTCAGCCAGAGAGCTCCTGGGCTTGGCCAGTTGCTATGGAGATGAGGCCTAGCAGCAAGGAGGAGGGCAGTGCATTCTCTCAGGAATCCAACCTCTGTTATGTTAATAACTTTGAAAACAGATGATTGGGGAATATGGGGAAAAGTTGCAGGTACTGGACAAGACAGTTTGGGGAATTAGAGACACAGGATCTCAAATTTTTCTAACAAGTACTACCTATGAGAAATTAAAATCCCAGGCAAGGCTGGCTATATATGCTAGTTTTAAAATAAAACAATTTGGCACAAAAATGATGGAAAAACCAGCAACATACACACACACACACATACACATAAACCTCTTTCTCATTGGCCCCATATGGTTTGGCTTGGCAGGGCTTGGAATGAGATAAGAGATACACTGCTTTGCTCCTCCTTGACCCTATTTAGGACTGAACCGTTAATTACATTGTGAGCTAGATCAAGCCTGTGAAGAAGCAAGGGAAAGAACTATTGCCTTGTTTGCACAAATCAGCAGAGCAATTTTGGAACTTTTTTGTTAAAGAAAAGCCATTTGCCTCAGGTCAGGAACTGGAATAATGTGACCCTCCAGATAGTTTTGGACTACAACTCCCAACGTTCCTTATCCTTGGCTGGGCTGTGAGAGTTGCAGTCTAAAACTACATAACCCTTCAACTGTTCCAATCTGGCAGGGATGGTCCTGATTAATCCTCTGGCACCTCACTTTTCAGCTATTTTAAAAATGTCCCGGTTTCTCTGTCTTCCTCCCACTTTCCCTCTTTGTCTTCAGCCTACTTGAATTGCTGCAAATTGAGTTCAAAGGGCACAAGTAGTTTGTATTTAATGAACTAAGCAGGGGGAGAGGAGAGGAGGGAGCAGAATCTTTTTCTTCCCAGTAGGCTCTGGAAAAAGCAAGCTGCCATAGCCTCTCCTAGCTTTAATAACTCTTGCTATCTAATATTGTTTGGCCACATGTGTCCCAGATTTCATCAATGAAATGTTGGAGGGCACGATAACATCTGGAATGCCACATGGCTCCCACTCCTGCTTTAGACAAACAGGGAATACTCCTTGTAAGATTATCTGTTATTTAGTAGAGGATACAGTTGCCTGCATGCATGCTGTTGCAGGGCGTTACCAAAATGTTAACCACCATTTCTGAAACCTTGCCAATTACCTTACTGACAAAATAAGCCACCTTCCCGGCCAGGCAAATGAACCTGACAAATGGGCCAGTCAAAGATCAAACCTTGAACTCCAGCCAGCAAAGCAGAGCGGATGGCTCTCTGTTCCCTTGGAATACATTGCCATTGTCCTCAGAGACTGTGGGTTGGTTGACAGTTTTTTCCCTGGAAGCCATCTTCTGTCATTTGTGCCACAGACTCCGAAAACGCCCTTGGCTGCCACTTGCTTCAATGAAAACAAGTTGGGAGCATGCTGAGGAGCTGATTTGGATGGGATCGAGCTCAACGTCCTTTTCAACCAGCTGTTTGTGGTCGCCCCCTGCTCTATCATTTATTTTAAAAAAAGAACTTGCAAAGCTGCAATTCCGGCTTTGCTTAGGCAGCAGGTTTTAGATCGTTAGCAACGAGAGGGCCCCAGAGATAGGCTGCCTTCATGGATGACACTTTCAAACAAATTTACCTTTCTCTGTACGTGTCAGATTAATGAACACCATTGACTGGTTTCTTGCTGCCAGGCAAAGGGAAATGGCTGTTTGTCACAGGGAGATGCCGGGCTGCTTAAAGGCAAATAGAAAGTTTCTGAAATAAAAATGCATAAAGATGATTTGAAAGCAAAATTAAAAGCCTTCCTTTCAAAGTTAGATTTATACTCACATATATTTGTATCTCCTATCAATCCATCCATCCATCCATCCATCCATCCATCCATCCATCCATCAAGACTCACCCACATACGCATATAGGATTCAGTCCTATTGAAGGCAGAAGAGAAAGCCATTTCATGCCTGAAGAATGTAACATAAAATCAGTTATTCCCTAAGGCAGGGATGGGGAATCTGTGGGCCTCCAGATACTGGTGAACTAATTTCCTATTTCCCCCCACTGTTCAGCAAGTTAGATGAGCGAGATGGAGTGTGACACCATCTGCAGGGCTATAGATTCCCCACTGCGGGAATGGATAGGAGACCACCATGGATAGGAGACCACTATGGCACTACCTTTTTACAGAGGTGAAATTGAATGCTGCAGTGAGGCAAGAGGCTACGCTGATGGTAGCAGGGCTGCCTGTAGGGTCTCCTATGTCAGTGTTACTGTAGTTTCTAGCCCGGACTTGTGCGATATTAGATATCACTTTGATATCAATAATTTGGCCTTCTTTACCTATTACTCTCCACGTGCTGCGAGGTCCCTCGGACAAGCTCACAGACAGGCACAGCCGCTAATCGCTGTAATATTCCAAACAATACAGACTGGCCAGAAATAGCCATCCCGCCGCTTCAGGAGACCTCAAGGCAAGTATCCTATTATGTATGCATGCTACTCACAAAGAACTCCCTGCCCCGAGCAGGCAGCTTGATTAGACAAATTCTCATCTGTCAAGCACTCTGCGTTTGCATACTGGCTACTCTATTGACAATTTGGACTTAACTCAATCATGCTAAATTCTGACCTTTCGGAGGCTTTGTCTCCAGCCCAAAACTCATTGTTTTCCCCAAGTACAGACTAGCCTATGGCCACATTTTCCCCTATAAAAACCCCTGACTTTGAGAGCTTCTTTGGATCGCTCCTGACTTCCATCCAGTCTTGCTGTCACTTTGCTGGCGAGCCTTCCCTTCAGTCTCACGTGCTGAGAACCATCATCTCTACAAACTTCTGCCGTAGACTACCTGGGCTTCAGGACAAGTGTAGTATTACTCAAACCAACAACTCCTCTAAAAAATCCCTCTATCCCACTCCAACCTTTATTTCTCTAGTTATCTGAGTGAGTGTGCTGCATACACTGTTTGACTGTATTTTAATAAAAACTACAATTATTATTTCACTTCTGTTTGCTCCTTGACTCGGCCTGACTCTGTAGACATTGGGTAAAAGATCCTGCTCTGCTGCCCTGCCTCTCGTATTGCTAGCTTGTGCTCTTTGCTAATTTCCCCAACTTGTATAATTTGGAGCACACTTAGGTGTCCCTCACGGGACCCCCAGAAATCAGGGTAACATCAGGCAGGCCAACAGTTTATTCACTGCAAACATATTCCTCAAGCAACCAAAGAGGCAATTGTATACATTCACATCACCTGATGGCCAACACAGAAATCAAATAGACTGTATAACTGAAAGCAGAAGATGGAAAACTGCCATTCTCCCTGCAAAAACAAGACCAGGAACAGGTTGTTGCACAGATCATGAATTGCTAATATCAAAAATTAGAGTAAAGCTAAAGAGGAACACTAAATCAATCACTGTGCCGAAACACAACCTGAAGAATATCCCTATGGAATTTAAAGATAATGTAAAAAAAAAAAAAGAAAGGTTGTACTATTAAGCCTAACTGACCAGGTGCCAGAAGAAATTTGGACTGAGGCCAGGGACATTGTCAGGCAGGAATCCAAAAAGACACTATTTGCAGCCAAAAAGAAAGGAAGGCCTCAATGGAGAACAGATTAAACAGTTAAGGACAGTCAAGAAAGAAAAGTAAAAGGTGACATAAATAGGGTCACAGCTATTCAGTGACTTGTGTGCAGCAATAAAGAGTACTATAATAATCAGTGCAGAGAAACAGAAGAGGATAACAAAAAAGTAAGAACAAGTTACCTTTTCCACTAGATCTGAGAAATCAAAGGAATTTAAACATATTACATATTATATATTACATCACCAAATGTGAATAAAAATGACAATGGAAACAATATACTGAAGAACAATATAAAAGACAGGAAGAAACATTTGAAGCTAAATCCATACTTTTAGAAAGTGAAGTGGAAGCTGCACTCGGAGCTCTTGTGAGAAATAAATTACCAGGAATAAATAGGATACCAATAGAGCTGTTTCAAGCTACAGAGATGTAATTTACTCTAGTTCTAACTAAAATCTGTCAACAAGTATGAAAAACAAAACAATGGTCTACAGATTGGAAACACTCAATATACCTAGCAGTACCCAAGAAAGGGGACACCAGGTTTTGCAGTAAACACAGTACCACTGAATTAACCCCCCATGAAAGCAAAGTGATGCTCAGAATTTTTGCAACATATACCACTAGAACATTGGGAAAGTGCCTGGAAAAATACGAATCAATTCACTTGTTCCCAAGACCTGAAAGAAAACTTTATAAAAATGATGTATAGATACCATCTGACTGTAGAAAAAATAGATAAAATTTATCACATAGGAAACAACAAATACTGGAAGTGCCAGGGAAAAACAGGCTCTTATTGGGAGTCCAGTAGCAAAGAAATTCTGGACAAAAGTATATGTCATAAAAGAAATATTTCAGGTTATATTCCCTATGTGTCCAGAATTCTTTTTGCTGAATATGACTTTCATGTTTGAAAAAACTTTCTTAAAGAAAAACAATCAAATCTTGTATTTGGTTACAGCAGCAAGAATAAACTTTGCAAAAATTTGGAAAAAAACAAATACACCAGATATAGGTCAATGGTTATCAAAAATAATAGAACTGAAAGAATATGACTTACTTACCCATTATATAAAGGGAAAACAAATTAACAAATTAGAAAAAGATTGGGAGTCTGTGACAACATATGTAAATAAGAGATGGGGTGTTAAGATATAAGATAAAAGAGAAGAAATAACATAGTAAAATGTTTATTCTAATTATTAATACCTAGAAATTAAGTATAGAAGATGGATATATGCATTATGTATGGAGGACTAAAAGGTAAGTTGAATTGAACTACAAAATTAGCCTTTCTTTGGGAAAAAAAAGTGTTAAATAAGATATGTTTTGTAAAGAATAACAAGGGAAAGAGTGCACTCAATCTATTGAATATATTTAGAATGAAGTAGCAGGGAGTTTCACATATATATGTAAAAAAAAGTGCATCAAGAGTGTTCTAGATCGATGGCAAAAGGAAGTAGACAATCACTTTTCTTTAAATGTTCCTATTTCTAATTCAATGCTTATATATGTTTTTCTTTCTTGTATTGGATGGACAGCTCCGTATGACAAATAGTACTGGATTAGCTTTTAGTATTTGTTTTCCTCTTATTTTTCTGAGTTCCAATTTTTTCTCTCTATTTCTGTGTGTTCTTATTATAATATTATAATTTTAATAAAAAGATAAATGATAAAAAAAATTGCAACATAGAGTTTTACCATATATGGAGTGAGAAATGCCAGATGTCCAAGCTGGGTTCAAGAATTTCAGATGAAAATCAGTCTGTGCTTTATAGATTATATTGCATGTAGATCATGAAAACTTTTGGATCGCTCTTAAAGAAATGGGTGTGCCACAGTATTTGATTGTCCTGATGTGTAACCTGTTTGCAGGATGAGAGGCTACTTGCTGTCAGGACAGAATACAGAGAAAGTCAAGGAACGAACTACAAAGGCAGGCTTAGAGTTTAACATTAAGAAAACAAAAATAACAACCACAGATGATTTACTTAACTTTAAAGCTAATGATGAAGACATTGAATAGTTCAAGATTTTTCTTGGCTCAGTCAATAAACAGAATGGAGACTGCAGTCAAAAAATGAAAAGAACTCAAGGACTTGGAAGGGCAGCTATGAAAGAACTAGACAAGATTCTGCAGTGTAAAGATAGATCATAGAATACTAAAGTTAGGATTGTCCACATTCCAGTTTCTATGTATGTTTGTGAAAGCTGCACAGTGAAGAAAGCTGATAGAAAGAAAATCAACTCATTCGAAATGTTGTGCTGGAGAAGAGTTCTATGGATGTTGTGGACTGCTAAAAAGACAAATAAGTGGGTCCTAGAGTAAATCAAGCCTGAGCTCTCCCTAGAAGCCAAGACGACTAACCTGAGGCTGTCATACTTTGGCCATATCATGAGAATACCTGACTCACTGGAAAAGACAATAATGCTCAGGAAGGTAGAAGGCAGTACGAAAAGAGGGAGACTGCATTACAGATGAATTCAATCAAGGAAGCCACAGTGCTGAATCTGCAACACTTGAGCAGGGCTGTGGATGACAGGGTGACTTGAGGTCTCCCATTCATAGGGTCACCATAAATCAAGTCAATTTGATGGCAGCTAAGAACAGCCACAACGAAGTTCACATGAGAGGGGCTGGTATCAGATAAACCACAGTAAAAAAGTTTAAGTGCTGGGGCAGAGTTAGGAAAAATTGTTTGTTTGAATCATAACTCCCAGAATCCACCATTCAACATAGCCAAGGGCATGGTTTATGAGACTAGACTTGGATCAGGTCTCTGGATAGGTTGACTGTGAGGCACAGGTCGGCCCTGAAACAAAGCTGGGTCCACCATAGGACAGACTGGAGGGCTGGAATTTAGACAAAGGCAGGCAGAAGAGTAGGCAGACAAATGGGAAAGGTGACAAGACTGGGGGAGGGAGAATGTAGGGAGGGAGATAAAGGACCAGAGCTTGGGATGTTACTTTGTAAAAGTAATACCTTTACTCATTACAGTTATTTTTTTAAGAGACACCTTGCTGTTATTTGTTGCATTGATTAAAGAGGGAAAGTAATAGAAGAGGAAGGTGGCAGGTGTGGTCCCAGTGGTGAGAGGTGCTCTGGCAGCAATGCCAAATATACTGAGAAAATTTCTGAATGAAATCACCATAGATTGTGTTCCTATCTATGGTGACATCACCATAGATAGGATCATGATCTATGGTGATTTCAATTATGTGTCAATTACTTGGCACATGCTACATTGTCTGATGATACTCACTAATTCTCAGTCCTAGATTCCTGAATAGAATGCAAATTACTGATGGTCCAAAAAGCAGCCAGTAGTAACAACTGGTAGGTTGTCGAACTGAGCTTCTTCTCCTTCTCCTTGTCCTCCTCCTCCTACTATTTTATTGGTTGTTACCCTCATCTCTGGGGGTCCCGGGAGGGGCACCTAATTAACCAAACAACAACAACACAACTTTGGGGAAAATTAGCTGGAGCACTCACTAAAGCTAGCGAGAGGCAGAGTAACTTAGCAGGATCTTGCAACCCAACGTCTACGGGGTCAGGTCAGTCAAGCAGTCAGATGATTTAAAGTAATAAAAATGATGTTTTATTGAGTACAGACAAATATTAAACAAATCACAGTCACACAGCTAACTAAAGAATTAGAGATTGACTTGGAACAGGGATTTTTAGAAGGAAATGGGTGATACGACACCTGTCTCGTAGTCCTGGACCTTGAGAGTGGAGTTGGGGTGCAATGGAGAAACTCGGCGTGGCAGAGCGGTCTGAGCAATCCGGGGTTGAGCAGTCTCAGTTACCGGAACTGAGAGGAAGGCTCGCCGGGCAAAATGGCAGCAAGGTGGGATGGAAGTCTGGAGTGATCTGAGGAGGATCTCGAAATCAGGGGTTTTATAAGGTGAATTGTGACTGCAGCCATACCTTACTCGGTGAGAACAATGCATTTTGGGCGCGGGACAAAGCTTTGGAAAGGTTAGAATTTAGCATGATTGAATCAGAGCCGAATTAACAATAGTGTAGCCAGTATGCAAATGTGGAATGCTTAGTACAGCTTTGTCAGGTTATCTGCTCGGGGCAGGGAGCCTTTGTTAGTATCGCGCATATGCAATGAGGTGTTTGCCAGAGAGGTCCCTGAAGCGACAAACTGGCTCTGTCTGGCCTGCCTGGGTGGAGAATGGAATGTCCAGCAATTATCGGCCGTGCCCGTTTACGTGCTTGTCCGGAGGCCTCGCAAACATGTGGAGTGGGGTGGCAGAGGAAAACCAAATGGTTTGATATCAAAGCAATCTCGAGTGCTATCTCCAGGTAGGCCTGAACCGCAGTAACATGGTTGTTTCTTTTTGTTCCTTCCCCTGTTTATTGTTACTATACTGCGGAGGGAGGGGGGAATATGATGATGTGATAAGAAAATGATATAAAATTTGGAACATTCTACTTAAAATGTCTCTAATAGCAGCCTTTTTGAGATCTGTAGGGGAAGAACTATTAGACAACCTTTACTTGTAACACATGTACACGCACAGACAGACACACCTACCTACCTTGGCCTATTTCTGTTTCATTGTGTCATTTCTGGAATGGAACTGTTACACAGAGAATGTCATGCCTTTTTGATTGGCCTAATAAACGTACTACCTGACTATGGATGCTGGAATTCATTGTCCAAAAACCTGTGTTACTTGTTGCTTATAATTTCTAGGCTCCATAAAGGAGGAAGAGGCTGACATCTAGAGCAAGGCTGGGAGCCAAACAAGCAAAACTGGAGTCTGACAGTTGTCTGGGCAATGAGCCAGGCATGACCTGGAAACGTTTATAGCTTAGCCAAGTTAGAAGGAAGATCAACAGGCTGCCTGCAGGGAATGGAGCCAGGCTGGGCTCTGGGAGGATAATATGGTCCCATTCATCCTCTGCCCTGCAGTATGTTATCTCATGAGGCACCAGTAGACACACCAGGGGGCTTGTAAATCAAGTTCTGGCTGATGCTGACAAAGAGTAAATTTGGTCTCCAAGGAATATCCCAGATGAAGGTACCAGAGCCATGAAGCTGAGCTTTTCCTGCACATCTTTCTGCAAACATGTTCTGCAGTGATTTAATTACTTCTTTGTATGTAAGAACAAATCCTGTTGTTCCTCCAGTGCTGTTTCTTATTTGTATATCCTGTCTGATAACATAATCTTTATATATTATATCATGGCTGAATTCCTGTTTGTAACATATATGCTGGAAAAATGCCAGCATATGTCTTTCTTAGGTCCTTCTGGAGGGAAGAATTCAGTGCCTTCCTTGTGTAGTGACTTCCCAGTCCCTTCAAAACTCATCTAGTTCCCAGGGGCCCAATAGCACATCCATTTGGTGGCTGGTGGAGAGTGGGAAGCAAAGAATAACAACATGTAGCCCTTGGTCACTACTTTTGTGGCCCCTGAAACCCCTCTCCAGTCCCACAAAGGCTCGACTCTACATTTTTTTTTTTAAAGAAGTACAGCTTTTACACTAAAATCATGCAGAAAATCCCCCAAAATGGATAAAATCATGCAAAAATATCCCCATCTCTTCTACAGTCACCCCAGGACCCTATGTTACCCCCCAAATACCCATTTTCCACTGTAGTCACTGTCAAAATGACAACAGAAAGAAACATACCTTCACTTCCTTTTGCCATTTTGAGAAGGACTGTATGGAAAATACCACTTTTCCCCCCAGTCCATATCAAAATGGCAGTAGGAAGAGGCAAAGCTTTGCTTCCTGTAGCCATTTCAAGAAGTTCTTCATCAGAAAACAGAGGTATTTAAGGTTGTGTATGTGGAAACATGTGGTCGCAGATGGCATTGGGGAGAATTAGCTCCTGGCCCCAACACGTTTGCCTTCCTCTGCATCCAGCTGTGCATCTGTAGCTGAGTACACAACAATGATGCCATCCTCCAGTACTTCTAGAAGATCTCCAGGAGGTCCTAAAGGATGCTGTTGTCTTAGCACATCTGACAATAGGGACTCAACAGGATGCTTCTCAGCCCCCTCCTACTTTGCATTGGCCACGGAATAAATATGTTGGGGTCCCCATAGGGACAAGGTGAGTCCTGCAGGAGGGGAGATGGAGGGGATTCTGCCTGGGCCAAAGTTTTTACTGTGTTTCCTCTTGCAGGATTTGGACAACGTATATGTATATGTAGATATATGTATATGTGCTATGGCTGGAATCATCTCTCATGGTCTATGTTATGTAACATTACATATATTTAGGTATGTAGCAGAGGCATTAAGAAATCCTGTTAATGAATTGTGAATTTGTGTAACGGGACACCAATAAGATTGTGCATTGGCCTTCCCTAGCTGTTGTCCCGTTGCAGGATGGGGCTGATACTAATCAGTTCATTTGTGCATTGCTCCCAGTGTGTATCTGTTACTTTGCTGAGTCCTCTATGTAGTAAGTAATTGCCCACTTCTAATTCCCACAGATGTAAGTCCACTCATGAAGACATGTTTCTGGCCTATACATATAATAATAAATCCTACTCTTTCTCCTGTGAGTTTGAGGCAACATATGTGTTTCTCCTCCTCTGCCTTATCCTCAGAAGAACCACTCAGTGAAATAGGCTAGCTCAAGAGGGAATGGCCAGCCAAACATCACCCAATGAGTTTCATGTCTCAGTGGAGACAAGAACCAGAATCTCCCACTTACCAGTCCAACACTGTGAATTATGAAGCTGCACTGGTTCTCAATACCTTTCTGAAATTCATTATCTGTCAATTTTTCATATTAAATATCTTAGTGAAGTCGCAGCAGAATGGACAGTACCTCTCTGTGGCAGTTGGCGCAGTCTTCTTGTGACACACATATGTTCGGTGATGGCATTGCTGTGCTCTGAACTATGTGTGTACATGTGCCTCCAAGTTGCCTGTTGACTTATGGCAACCCCATGAATTCCATAGGGTTTTCTTAGGCAAGGAATACTCAGAGGTGGCTTTACGAGTTCCCTACAGATTGCTAAAATGACCAGCCTCTATGATTAAGCACCATAGTAGTTCTGAGTCTCATAAAAGAGGCAGCAAATTACTATGGTTACTTTAGAAAATTGCCAAGAAGTGGTGTGATAATGGGGCTTCCCATTATCTAGACTTAGCTGAAGGGGGATACTTCCCTCTTCAGGTAAACCAAGGGTTAATGAGATCTTGTGGGATTAGGTTACATTTTACTGTGGGTCAGCCACACTGGACATGGGGGGAGAATTGCCCAATCAAAGGGAAAACAGTTGAGCATCTTGGAGATGCTTCCAGATGCTTCGAAGGAGAAGTTATAAAAATCCTTGAGAGGCCATGTGGCAGAGAGACAACAAAGGAACCTCCTAGAGATGAGATCTGTGCCAGTCATAGGCTCAGGCTTAGGTCTCGCCTCCTGGTCTTACTCTTCTCTTAGACCATCTAAGCCTGTGAACCCAAATGTGAGTAACTATAACCTTAGGTAGTTAGCCACATTAGGGCTATTTGTTATTTTAGAGGCTGGCTGATCTAAAGAATGTATCTGTTTTTGTAACTACTTGTAACTTAAGCGTACCTGGGAGGGGGAGCCTCTCATGTGTAGTATTATCTTGTTTATTTGCATGCCTTGAATAAATGCTTTTCTGTAAAACCCCTGTTTCTTCTCCATTCCATGCCATTCTTCGGCACACGCTTAGATAGGACTGCCTTCACTCAGAAGGGGAGGGAAGGGAAAGGTCTTTAAGCCTAGAGATTGGCAATCTACTGGCAGGGTCCCACTGTCCTGCCAGTTAATTCAGAATTCAGTGGGTGGTGGCAGCCAGGATTAGTAAACGCTGAGGGAATTTCCAGCTCCTTTTCAAGGGTAGAAGCCAGACTTGGGGCGGGGGCTGGAAATAAGCTCAGTATGACAAGTGGGTTGAGGCACTTTTAAGACTTTCTGTTTCAGGCACCCAAAGAATTACGCTGGCCTACAATACGCTGACTTTGGGCCTGGGGCATCATTTGTTCTTCTGCCTCAGGCATCCAAAAGTTTGTGCTGGCCGTGGTTATTACCTTGTCTTGCCTTCTGAAGCTGTGAGATCAGTCAATATGGTTCACGTGAATGTTTCTGACAAAATGGAACTCAAGGAGCTGGTTGCCATGGCAGCAACCGAGCAAAGCTGCATGGCCATGTTTCATTGTGATGTCAATGGCAAGAGAATCCTCACCAATACTGGCAGCTGGTATATTTTTCAGTCATATAAAGGTCACCGTGCTTACTTTTGAGGAAAAGTTCAGATTCTGTACACCAGGTTGACAGATAACACCTGGGATAGACAACTGCAATGTGTTGTACACAGAGCTGCCCTTGAAGACTTCTCACAGACTTCATTTAGTTCAAGAGTGCTTCCCAATAGACAGATTCCACTATTCAAAAGGTATTTAGCAGTTTTTCTGTCTTTCTCCTTTTACTGGATTCTTTTTGTAGAGGAAAGATGAATTAGGCAACTGGATACACCCCCAAGCCTTGTTTGGAGGCAACCCCTAACATAGCTGGTGAAAAATCTCATAAGTTGCACTCTGAGTCTCTTACCCAGGGTAGTTCAAACTGTTGGCAATTCCCCTTACGGTAAAGCTTTAAAAAGTCACTTTTGGGGACTACAAATCCCAGCACTCTGTCAGCTAGGGGATGCTAGCATCTGTCATCCAACAAGGTTATCTTTTTCAAGCTCTGCTTTAGAGTCCTAAAGAGTCTAGGACCTTACCTTGTGAAGGGCTGCCTTCATCAACAACAGTTTATCCAAACATTATCATTTTCATCAATGTCTTTCACCAAGTTTTTTCTGCTCTCTGAAGCAAGACTGGTGGTGGCCTGCAGAAAGGCTTCCTTGGTTATGACATTTCATATGCAGAATGCCCTCTTGGGAGTGACACACCTGAGACCAAACCTAATAATGTCTTTATTGTTATGTGTCATCAAATTGACTTTGACCTTATAAATGGGAGACTTTCAAGAGCTCAGGCCATCAACTTCCCCGCTCACTTCTTACAAACTCAGGGCTGTCGCTTTCTTGATTGAGTCTATCAAGTTATGTCCTTCCTCTACTCCTGCTGCCTTCTGTTTTACCAAACATTATAATTTTTTCTAATGAGCCACATCATCTCATGATAGGTCTTCTACAATTGACAGCCACAGTTTGTAATGTTCACTTCCAGCGAGAGCAGGTCTGATTTGCTCCAGGACCTATTTATTTGGGTTTTTTTAGCAGTCCACAAGATCCACAGAACTAGCTAACTACCACCCCTCTCTGCTCTCTCTCGCACACTCACGCACACATCCCTCCCTCATAATATTTCAGGGCTTCCACTGGGTTTATAAAAGCTGATTTTAGTGGATAACTTTAATAGCTTAATTGATTTTGTCCAGATCTTGTCCTGCCATTAGGTAGGCACAGGAATTTGCTTTGCAGTGAAAGGAGAACAAATTTTATGTACTTACTTTGTCGTTATATTTGGTAGCATTGTCAGTTATTCTGGTTGTTTTGTTTATTAGGTAATTATTTTATTGCTTCATCATCATTTTCTTACTAGAAGCAATTGATTTTATTGTATCTGTTTATAGTCTAAACTGCTTTAGTGCTTTCTAAAATGAAAAGCAGTACAAAAATGTTATTAAATAAATTTTTAGAAAACAGTTATGATCAAGGAGAAGGAAAACCACTTACTGGACTTTGGTTTTGCCTCTGGTGCCAAAAGTATTTTACAATCCCTGGGTACCTATCGTTTTGATTTGTGGCATGGCAGATACGTGCCCTCCCACTGTTCCCGTTTGACAAGGACAGTCATGATTAACCCTCTGTCCCACTTTGTTCATTTGCTTTTAAAATGTCCGAGTTTTTGTCTCCTCCTCCCACTTTTCCCCTCTGTCCTCAACTTACTTCAATTGCTATAAACTTCTTCATCAGACGAAGAAGACAGGAGGGACAAAATCTGACCTTCCTTGGTAGATTCAGATGAAAACAAATTGCTGCAGCCTGTCCTACTTTGTGCGTTCTTCCTCGTTAATAACTTCTCATCTTGACCACACTCTGATGCTGCATTGTTACTGTTCCCTACCACCCCTCCTACAAGATATGCAATTTACATAAATTTACATGACCGGAGAACATGATGGGGATCATACTGACTAGGGAATGTGTTCAGGATTATGCTGGCCAGAGACGTGTTTGGGGTCATGAAAGGTCAAATAGGATTATGTGAAAAAACCAATGCTGATGGGTTTGTGCTAATCTCTTCAGTGCTTCAGGCTCTTGGCATTTTTGAATACAATGAAAGATGAACAGCCTAGGTTGGTGAGCAATCAGAGACCATCCCTCAATCTTATTCTATGGAAATCTACCCTATACACTGTAGTTGACTGAACATTAAAAGATTGCCATGAGTCCCATCAATGTTTTGTCACTCTGGAGTTAAGCAGTCAAGCCATTCTGGACCCCTTTCTCAGTCCTGTGGGAAAGCCATTACAGCTTTGTCAATGCACTTCTTCAGGGTGTGAAATAGGGTATAAAAACATTCACTTAGACTCCAGCCAATTGTAGTATGTAGTATGTGGTGCCCCAAACCTCCATCCTGCGTGCTACCTTCAGATGCTATCTGAGCCACTCTGCTGTGACTCCTTCTTCAGGACTGGTAACTATCACCCTTTCATCCAATCTCACCTTCTATCCAACATTTCTTGCCTTACTTTCTGAAAGTCCTATATGGTTCTTAAAAGTGTCTAATCTTTTGTATATTTGTCAATTCAAATAAAATACTTTGTTAACTTTAACTGGACCCCTTTCTACACTTAATACTGATATACATAAGTGAAAAGATCCTGTCATTACACTCCTTTCACAGGCCTGCTTTGAGTTATAATTCCCCCAAATTCTAAGGAGACATTGGCAATCCAGGTGGCCTCCAATGTCCTCACCTCTTAGGGTAACAGCATGGCCACGTGTCCTGGTTTTCATTTGTGAAATTTTGTCACAAGTGTCAATGGATGTAGGCACGTGCAAGAGGACATGCTTGTGCTATTTTGTGTTCTGTCCTGGAGACAAGCATGAAGATATATCACTGCATGCCAAAGTCAGAATCATGCAGGATATAGTACTTCCAGTTTCTGTGTGTGGGTGTGAAAGCTAGACAGTGAAGAAGGCAGACAGGAGGAAGATCAACTCATTTGAAATGTGGTGCATTCCATCAATGAATTAATATTTAAATAAGTACATCCAAACATACATGTGTGGAGTGAAAACAGAACATAATGGGAATGGCATGCTTTGGGGAACACACTGGAAGAGATGGATTAGGAAAATACGAAAGAAATGGACAAAAAGCAGGCTCCACAGAAAGGGTGACATTCTGAGAGCTTATCTCTCTCTCTCTTTCTCGCTGATTCTGCTCCAGAACTCCACATTTCAATGTGCATGTTTACTATGTTTGCTTGGACCTGGCACCAGATGAAGGTGCACAGTATTGCAGCCTTAGCTGGTAGCCTTGTTTAATTATAGAGATATAAGGAGAAACATGCACAGGGTGCTCGATCTTTCTTGTTCTGCTTCTTCTTGCTCTGTAAGAAGTGAGTCTCTTCTGACCAAGGAGTGCAAAGGCATTGGATGCTTGAGAAACACTTGGATGCTCAGGCCAAGATCTTGCTAGTACACTCTGCCACTGTACTTATGCTAGAGGCCCAGAGGGGAATGGCTGCTTCTTATCCCCTGGCTGTGCAACAGCAGCCAAATGAGACCAGGCTGCAACTCTACAGCCAAACAGAGGCCAAACAGTGATTAGGACTGCACGCCAGTGCCAAACACTGCCAAAGGTGCTGTTACCCTGTATGTTGGGGGTTCCGGGGGGGCGCCCAAATAACCAAATAAAAGCACAATATGGGGAAATTAAGCTCAAGCACTCTCTTAAGCTAACGAGAGACAGGGTAACTTTAGCTAGGACCTTGTACCCTATGTCTACAGCTTCAGGTCAGAGAGTGTAGCCAGACAAGTTTTAAAGTAACAAAAATAACATATATTGAGCACAAACAACATAAAAGACACCACATGCACACAGCTAACTAGAAATAGAAATAGAGAGTTTTGGGGAATAGGTAATACGACACCTGGTCTCGTAGTCCTGGAGAGAAGAGGAGGTTGCAGAGAAGGAAGCTCAACGCGGTTCGCTGAGGGGAGTTCACTGGACAAACCGATAGCAAGGTGGGATGGAAGTCCAGAGTGTTCCGAGGAAGTCCCGAAAATGGGGACCTTTTATACGGTGGATATTACCTACAGGCTATGCCATGCTCATTGAGAACAAAGGAACTTTGGAGCTGGACAAAGGAGTTGGAAAAGATCAGGTTTTGCATGATGAGCTTAACATTGGATGACAATAGTATGGCCAGTATGTAAATGGCTCAGTATAAAGGAATGGCTCGGCTCTTGGCCGTGTGGCTTTGTGTAGATTCATGCCGAGCAAAGCCGGTTTGCAGGAAGGTTTTTCCCTAAAGCATTGGAGAGGCTTAAGTTGCCTGCCTGAATGGGGTTTGGAATGTATAACCATTAACGGCTGCACCCGATACGTGCTTGTCCGGTGGACCTCTGCAAACACGTGGAGTAGGGTGGCAGAGAAAGGACAAGCAAAGGCCAAATTATTTGATATCAAAAGGATATCTAGTGCTGTCACCAGAAATATCATAACCGTGATAACAGTGCAGCTCCATCAGCTTAGTCATTGCTTGGCCATGGGGCACAGGCTGACCTGATGCTGTCCAGCTGCCATTTTGCATCTGGGGAAAAGGCACTGCACAAGGAGGAACTGTGCATCTTGAACAACATCCCCCCAAATTGTATGTATGTGTGCGTGCGTGCGGGCGCACACGTGTGTATGTGTGTATGTGTGTGTATGTATGTATGTATATATATATATATCTCATATCAAATGTTAATTTTAAAATCTAATTTGAAAAAATCTGGAATCATCTGAACAGCTTATGCTGGAATAGGAATCATATATATATATATACATATATATGCGCAATATATTTGAATTATGAAACCATGTATATGCTGGGCAGAACTAGCTATTATTAGGATGGACCCATATCTCTGGTCAAGGATGGGGTGCCCTTGGCTCTCCAGATGTTATGTACTACAACTTCCATAGATCCTTACCATTGGCTGTCCTGAGCAGGACTCATGGGAAATATAAGCCAAAACATCTGGAGGAAGATAAACTTACCCACTCCAGACCTAGACTTGTTCTTAGAATGGAAGTCAGGCTCATCATCAAAAAACTGTAAAGTGGTCAAGTGGGGATACTTCAAGCAAGTAAATGATAGATGAGTTACTGAATTGTTCCCTACTCATCACTTTTCCCAATGAAAGCCCTCTTGCAAGTCAGGCCTGCTTCTAGGTTTGAGACAAAGCACTCTCTGGTGAGCTTATCCTTCCCATGAACTTTCCTTCTGGTTTTTGACAGTAGGTAAATTCACCCAGTGGCTGTGATCTCCCTGCCATTTTAATTAATTAAACAGAACACTCTTCACATATTTCTTCAAGGAGCATTCTGTGACATTGAAATGACGACATCCCCTGAACTGTGGGGGGTTAAGACGATAAGTAACTCACAGATCCTTCCATTCAGTGCTAGTGGTGGACTCCTTTGTGACACTAAGTGGAACTCTGGCAGCTAGATACTGGGAAACTAGGATACTGGCCATTTCTTCACTACACTGTTATAGTGCTATTATTCCACTTTCAACATTCTGTGGAATCCTGGGGTTTGCAGTTTAGGGAGAGGTATTTAGAATTCTCAGACCTCTTGGGCCTCCCTAAACTACAAACCACAGAATTCCACAGGATGTTGTAAGTTGAATAATAGCACCATAACAATGTAGTGGAGAAATGGCCAAAATCTGCTAATACTGACTCTGCCTCAGCCTGACACTCCCATAGTCAAAACATCTGGAAGAGGAACAAAGTTTTTCCACTCCAGACTCATGTCTATTGTCAGGGTCCAGCTAGGAAAAAAAAAGTAGCCAAGGGGAAGGAGCTACGTCGTATAAACAGGTAGCAGGAGAAGGGCTCAAAACCTTCTTTCAGTCCCCCCTTCCTGCCCCAGACTTTTTCTATCCCTTCAATCCCCACGTTATATCTGTCCAGTAATGATCTGAATTTTACGACAGAGGTCTTCCATGGTTTACTATAGCCCTCCCAGTTCACACTCTGGCTTCCATTCACACCACTATACCTGAGTAGGGCGCTACACACATCCACCATTGCTAGCTATAGGCCTACCCCACAGACCTGTGAATGCCCGCTATTCCTGGTTATGGGTCTATTCCTAAAATGGGCAGACACAGCTAGAGGATTTTTTCCTAGAGGGAAGCTCTGCAGGAGACAACTGTGAAGCCCATAAGTGGGCATCCCTGGATGAGATGAGCCACAAGGCTCTTGTGGTGTTCTTCATGTATTTTGTCAAGAAGAGCACGCGAGCAGTGTTTATGCTTTGGACCTTCAGCCAGATAAGCCCTTTCACGCTGCTTTTGCTTTTCCTTTCCAGACATTAAGCAGAAAGGCATGTTTAATAACTTTCTAGGGTGCCACAGGCATCCAACATGAAACCTGACAGAAAGATGGCAGGGGAGAAAGTCATATTTCTCAGACGTAATTCTTGCAAATGTGAAAAAGCATGGGGAGGGGGGTTCTTAGTATTGTTTCCTTTCTCTCCTGATGACATGGGATGCCGCCACCCCCATTGGGCCTCATCCAAACCCTGAGTGGTTTAAAAGTATGAGGGCCAAGAGGAGGGCTGTTTTCACCTCAGTTTTGTTTTCACTGACAATAGGAAATGGTGCCAGAGAAAACGGAGCGCTTGGTCAAGTGGAGCCAGTCCGAGTGTCACCATTTCACAAACACCACACTTCACCTCAGCATGACTGCTCACTCTGGGATATATAGCACCCAAGGCCTAGCTCATTGCTCTCTGATTTAAACTGTCCAGCGTTAGCTTAAGAGAGTTGCGAGGGAACCAAATTCTAGGATGAACAGATATATGAGATGAACTTTTTCCTCATGCATTAGCTTAGAGCAGGGGCAAGCAGATCTCGCAGTAATTTGCAGTAATCAAAAAGGATTTCTGACTCCCAAACAGTTAAAGGTAGCACCAAGAAAATCTCTTACCCCATCATACCTTCCAGCTGTCAAGATTGGACAGGGACAGTCCCAATTGTTCTTCTGTCATCCTACTTTTTTAGCTGCTTTGTAAAGGTCCAAGATTTTCTCTACCCTTTTCTCCTCAGGTTACAGAGACCCCCCCTACTTTTGCGACAGGTTGGGGCACAGAACTCTCAGGAAAGTGGAAAAACTGCAAACAACTTCCCTGTGCTTTTCCTCCCATTCCCTTCTGGGGCTGCCCCCTCCCATTCCATTGCCTTTTGCCCTGGCATGGGTGCCTTCCTTCAATGTGCCTGGGCAAAAGGCAAGGGAATGGGAGGAGGGAAGGCACACATGCACCTTCAATTCCCTTGCCCTTTCCCTCGGCGCATGTTCTCGACGCCCAGGCAACAGGCAAGGGGAGATGGGGGAGGCACATGTTCTCCATGTTCAGTCAAAAAGCAAGGGAACTGGAGGAAAGGCACTTTCCATTCCCTCCCCTTTTACCTTGGCACATCTTCTCATGCCTGGGCAACAAGCAAAGGAATGGAATTGCTGCAAGCCAAGTTTAAAGCCCACAAGTAGTTTGTACTCGGTTAACTCAGTAGTGGGCAGACGAGAGGAAGGGGCAAAGATTATGGATATGAATGGACTAGTTTGTCCAAGGCTGATAACATTGTGGGTGGCAGAGAGAGGGACGCTAGAACGTAAGACAGAAATACCCACATTTCTCTGTATGTAGCACGCCTAATGACAGCCATGTGGTGTAGTGGTTTCAATGTTTCACTATTACCTTGGAGACTAGGATTTGATTCCCTGCTCAGCCATGCAAACCCACTGGGTGACCTTGGGTGTGTCACATACTCTCATCTCCAAAAAACCCTGGGAAAGAATCACCTTAGGGTTGCCATAAATTGAAACAACTTGAAGGCACACAACAACAACAACAACAACAACAACAACAACAACAGCACATGAAGCCTCTTCATTTTTGCTCTTCCATTCCACAGGCTTTTGGCATTCCTCATATGTTGTTTTTAAGAACAATTCCCATTAGGGCAATCATGTTAAATCTATAGCAGCAAAAGTACATAAGAACCTAGTGATACCTTAAAAACTGATTTTATCATGGCCTCAACTTTTGTGGAGTATAGCTCTGAAGTGGGCCGCAGTCCATGAAAGCTCATGACATAATATAGTTTTGTTTCATCAAGTCTCAGTTTAGCCTTTAAGGTGCCACAGGACTATTTGCTAGTGTTTTATATCTTGAAGGAAAATACACAGGGATGTTGTTTAGAAAATCTTCCCTAAGGGGCATCCAGTAAATCTACCATGTTATATCCAGTATATGTAGGAAGATGGAAGGGGACTGACATGACTTTAAAGGAGTTTTGAGTCCTGGCATTTCTCGTTTTAAGAACTTAAGTACAGAAGATACAGTGATGCATAGGCTAAAATGAAGGCGCTGTTGCTGAAGTAGCCATTTCCAGAAAGGAAAGCCAAGTACTATGAGAATGAATACATCTTCTGATGCATTGCATTATGGTCTTGTGGGTGTTATTTTTTTTTTCCTAGGATGCCTGCCTACATGCATTCTATAGGCCCCATTTACATTGATTAAATAATAGTTACTTTATCAAAGGCATACTTTGGCATAGCAGCCTCTACAGGTTTCTTTAAATGACATGGCAATGGCAATCTTTTTAAAAGGCAGTTGAAAATTGGCATTTTGCACATCACTGCTGCAAAGGTACAAGCTGGATGACCTTTCTTCTTTTCCAGCCAAGCTTGATTCAGGGAGAGCTTAAGAGTGGATATTTATTTGAAACAGACTCCTGGAAATGCACAGTGAGGCTGGGGAGGATGCGACAGCCTTAAACACGAATCCAAATATTGAAAGGCGCCTGCTTCCACATGTGTGAGACTGGCAGTGCTGGAGTTCTGGCCATAAACTCAACACCTCTGTCATTGAAGCTGAAGGACGGGGAGGAATTATTAGGCCCAAATTAGAACAGTTCTCCCCTGAAAAGCAAGGGTTTGGCATGCTTTGGGTAGTTGAAAGTTAGAGAAATCTAAGAAAGTGGTTTACCTGCTATTTCAGTTCAGTCTGTATATGAGATTGGGTCCTATGGACTGGATTGGACTTGCATTCTGACAGATACCATGGTTCCCCTGTACAGTGGCATCACCACCATGTTCCACCTCTGAAGTGGTTTTGCTTGAGGGAGTGGTGTATATTTTGCCATTAAAGAAACTCCAAAAGTGTACTTCAGCATAGATGGGGTACAGAGCCTTGAAATAAATAAACAAAACCTGTTTTAAAATCCCCTGAACTTGAAAGGGAACTTGGCTATGGAAGAATGGTTAGAAAAGTAGATACTATCCCCACTGTTGGAAAATTCTGCCATTCTCTCTCCCCCCTCTTGTTCTAGGGCAAGTGGGACTCAGCTAGCATAGAGTTTCTTTTTCTTTTGCATGTCAAAGCCTTCTGCCTTCTCATCCAAAGCCTCAGTCTTGCTCTTTGTGCTATTAAATACATGGGCTATGGTATCTAGGTAAGTAGACCATGTGAACCAGGATAGACCCTGGGGTCATTTGCCTTACATAAAAGACCACACTTCTCAGACCTCTCTCTCTTTGCCATTTTTGCTTCTGCTTCCTTCCCTCTGACCAGGTTTTGCCTCTCCACCAAGAAGATGGTGAGTTAAGAATGAAGCTACTATCTTACCTAATCTTTTCATTAGCTAGTTAAGATCTAGGCTCTCCAATGCATATGTAATTGTAAAATTCATTCGTATACATTTCATAAGTTTGTAACCTGAAACTGCCTGCCTTGTTTTGCTTTCTAAGTCAGTCTCAGTTCAGGGAAGCCACACAGAGATTGGGACATGCTTTTACTGCCACTCTGCTAAAAGAAGACTGATTCCTAACAGTTTTAGCTTTCATAGAATTTCCCCCAAAGGGCTAACACCATGGGAAACTCTAACTCCCAACACCCACTTAGAGTAGTGGGCATGGAGTAGTGGTTTGAGTGTTTGAGTATTTGACCATGGAAACCCACTGGGTGACCTTGAGTGCATCACATACACCCAGTCCCAGAAAACCCCCTGAATAGGTTTGCCTTAGGGTTGCTATAAGTTGGAAACAACTTGAAGACACAACAATGACAACAACAACCCCCCACTTAGATCGTCTAGAAAGGAAACAAGTCTCTGGAAGTACTGAGATTTTTTAGTTCTTTTGTTCTGATTCCCAATTGGTGACTATAAGCGCACAAGGCCAAATGAAGGCTGCTGTGAGGTTTGGAAACGTTCACATTAATTACAGCACACCACCATTAATGTTAATTTGAAAATGTAAAGTATTTGGGCCACGTTACCTTTTCAACTGAGAACTGCTGGATAGAATGACTAAAAATAGCCACTCTCACCGCCCAGTTACCCTCCAAAGTAACAAATTTAACTGAAAGTGGAGTGCAGTTGGCACTCAAATTCATTAATGTTGCTGGAATTAAAATGCTTAAAATATCAACTTTTAAACCTGTGGCTAACCATTATAACAAATTATGGGGTGATGAATTAATGCCTAATAGAGGAATTCCAAGCTCTGATTATTATTATTATTATTTTACTAAAATAGTGCTAGCCCTTAGAACTATAGTTTCTAAGAAAAGGGGAGTAATTGTTGGCGTTGTATGCTTTCAAACCATTTCCAACTCATGCCAATCTTAAGGCAAACCTATCACAGGGTTTTCTTGGTAAGATTTGTTTAGAGGGGGGTTGCCTTTGTCTTTCTTTGAGGCTGAGAGAGCGTGATTTTCCTAAGATCACCCAGTGGGTTTCCATCACTGAATTTCTCTGGACGTCTTCCAAAAGAGGCTGGGGATGCTCTAGCTAGAGTTCCTGCATTGAGCAGGGGTTGAACTTAATGACCTACATGGGTTTCTTCCAGCTATCTGATTCTATGATTCTCTTCCTCTTAAGTTCCAAAGCTGATTCCTCTTTGGATGCCAGAGTTGTAGATACCACACAGGCTTTCTTGATCCTCTGAGCTCATACACTGACCTCTGGTGTCATGGTCCCAATGTCAATATTGAAGATTTACCACCCCACTGACATGGAAGCCACCTGTTGTCATGGAAGGGGGAGAGGCAGACCTATCTTTGCCTCAGACAGCTAAAAGTTTTGGGACAGCCCTGTACAAAATGAACAGATGAAGTCTAATGATTCCAACTCCAGCCCCCTTTGCACCAATATCTCAATAGAAACCAAAGAGCTGACTTTCACTTTTCCCAGATAGTTGTTGGCTACAGACACTCATTAGCTGACAATTAACTGAAGGATGTGTGCATGTGTGCCTTCAAGTTGAATTTCATAGGATTTTCTTAAGCAAGGAATACTTGGAGGTGGCTTTGCCAGTTTCTTTCTGAAATATAGCCTACAGCACTTGGTATTCATTGATAGTCTCCTATCCAAGTACTAACCAAGTCTGACCCTGCTTAGCTTCCACGATCAGACAGGATTTGGTGCCTTTAGGGTATTTAGGACCCATGAAATATAAGAGCAGCTATTTCAGGATTTTCCTTCAAGAGCTTCTTATTGCTCTTTCGTTTGATATCCAAAAAATACATTGGGAGGCTCTCACATGGTCCCATTTCCTGCCCATTTCTTTAATACTGTTGACCCTGGCTATGCATGACTGGGGGGGGGGTGAAAGTCTTTGTTTTGTCTTACAGCTAAGGAAGGCCCAAACAGCATCTTCTCCTTCTTGACACTGTTAGGGGGAGGCCCTCTGTGATGCAGTTTGTGACCTTCTGGCTTAGAGCCCAATAAATATGTTAGTTTACTTATCTGGGTTTCTGCAATTTCTTCACATAACAGGATGGAGTTTAAGAAATATAATACTTCTGGCATTTGAAATTCTCATCAGCAGACTCCTCCTGCTGGGAGGTTAACTGAAATGCCAGAGAAAGTTCACAGGCACTCTTGTGCATAATTCTCCTCCCACACCCCTCTTTCTATTACTCAAATGTGGACAAACTGGTGGGATTTCTTCTCAAGTCACTAATGTATCCTCTGGGGTGCTGCTGACAATTTGTTCCACTAGAGAAAAACACTGTGAATGCTGTTCAAATCTTGCCACTGATACAAGGGGGGGGGTCATCTGGGGGCTAAGGTAAGGCTGAAAAACCTATGACCCTCCAGATATTCTTGTACTCTACTTCCATCATGCCCAGCCAGCTTGTCCAATGATATGGTTAAGGGAAATAGTCATGACCAACATCTGGAGGGCCACAAGTTTGCCATCTCTGGGATGTGTGTGCACTCACCTGTCTGGAAAAAAAGAGAGTGCTGAGTAAAGATTTGGGTACAAAGATAATTGGATGCCTTGTGTATCAGTTCTGGGAGAAAAACAACATATAAATTAAATAAATTAAGTAAGTAAGTAAGTAAATAAAGCATGCTTCCAATCTGTCTGTCAATGAAGAGATGTCTCTTTTGAAAAACAGTCAGGAATCATTCTTTTATTATGAATTTTGAACTGAGGTATAGTCCTCCCTCTACATTTGTGGGTTTGACCTTTGCGAATTTGATTATTTGCAAGGCACGTGCTTGCCTCCCCCCACCATTTTCCTGACATTCCTCATCACAGACTTGCGAGGCTTCTGCTTAAAATGGAAGTTTTCTCCTTTTGGGTGAGCAAAGCCTCCTGCTGAAGGTGTGGCCTCTCTGCCATGTGGTTGCAATTCTGCTGTGTACTGGCTACTGATTGGTCAGGTGCTCCTTTCTCAAGATGGCCACAGAAAACAATTAGAACTCCAGAATTGCCCTCTTCTCTGTCTGTGGGGAAAGTATCAGTAAAGCCTTTTAGGTTGTCTCCCCGCCCCACTAGCACTAGGGCCAGAGGCAAAGGAATGGGAGGGGAATCACAAGGAGGAGTTATTTGCATTTTCCCACTTTTCTTAGGGTTCCACGCCCTGAACCCTTGTGTATGTGGAGGAGCTACTGTATTTTAAATGGCGTTATGTGTTTTTAGTGTATTTTAATCTACAGTGTGTTTGTAATTGTATTTTATGTTGTACCCACCTGAAACAACAACAACACTTTTCTAACACTAACTCTCACACACACTAATCCAGGAGTGGGAATTATGCAGTGCTCCAAAGGTTGTTAGACTGCAGTTCCCCTCAGCCATGGCCAGAATAGCCAATGGTTGCGGGATTCTGGGAGCTGTAGTCAAGTGACTTTTGGAAAGCTACATGATTCCCATCCCTGCACTAAGCCTTCTTTCTTTGGGATCAGACAAAATGACCACTCAGCAGTGAAAGCAATAACGGTACTGAGAGCTGAGCCTGGCACCTGTGGCAAATAACTCATTCACCCTGTTGGCAGGCCTGGCTGAACTATAGGTAATTACAGGCAACTCAAGAATGAATAATAGGAAACCAGGTGACAAAACTATAACATAATCTCAAGCAATGCATCAACATTAACTACAGATTCATTTGTTATTAAGATCAGAGATGGGGAGGCTGAACAGTTACTGACTTCCTTTAGGCCTGTTTCTTTCTGAAAAATCCATTTATTGTACAACTGCCCTAGGAAGGAATTTCTACTGTTCTCTTGACTTGACATGAAACCAGTAAGTGTGGAATGTGGAGATAGTTTGGGAGATGCTGGCAGAATGGATGTAACCTCTCCTCTGCTTTTAAAGTTCTTGTGAATCTGTACCAGCTACAGTTCAAGAATGGATTCTTCAGCAATGTTCCTCAACCTGGTACTCGCCAGATGTGCTGGACTGAGAGATCAACTTCCCAAGTGAATACAATCATGCTGATGGAGATGGTGGGAGTTGTGGCTCAACACATCTGGATGGTACCAAGTCTGGGAAGGCTCTTCTGTAGTCTTGGAAGGTAAATGAAGGGTTGGTACTCAATGGGAATAGTCATTCTTGAATAAGAGGAGGAGCAATCCACACAATCCACACAATGGATTCTTCCCCACACACCAGCAAGACTCCAAAGTTCTTTTTCTGTTAGGTCCATTGACTCCGCTCCTTTTACTTTCTGTTTTAATTAGAAAGACTTGCCTGCACTTTTTTTTTCCTTAAAAAAACCCCTCCATTTATCTATGTCTTCTTCTCACCAACATTTCTTTTTAAATCAGGCACCCAATTTGGGCAGGGGTGGATTGCTCTTCCTGTTATTCAGGAATGACTGTTCATCTTAAGTGCCAACCCTTCATTGTGTGAATAACACGAGGAGCAATCCTCACAACTGGGAATTAACCAAGTCCCAAATTACCAGAGTGGGAGTGGCTGATTATAACTAAACCATAGATTGTGGTATCATCCAGCCAAGTGCCACCTATGCCAAATTGTACTTATCTATCTTATAGTGCTTATAAAAGTGGAAGGCTCCTTTATTTTCTTTTACTCCTTATTTACTTGCTCATCTTTTCCTTTCTCTTCTCTTTGAACTTTAAGTTTTGGAACTATTCTTACATGTTGAATTTCAGTCCCCACACTGTACTTGTCACCATCAGCCTAGTGGAACAACTTGGTTGGTCTAACCTCCTTAGTCTAATCATAGCACAGGAATATGAATGCTTTGTTACTGCAGTTATCTGGCCCAAGCCCAAGGTCTACAATTTCATATTATTTATGGTTAATATTTCCATGTGGCACTCCATAAGATGAACTCCACATGTCTGAAAGGGTCACGGAAAGCCAGTGTAGGCAGACACGGCCGCATGGCCTTAATTATGCATGCTAGGTCTAGGCCAGTAAACAACTATCTGTCACACAGCCGATAGTGCCCTCCAGACACAGCCGACCATTAAACAAAGGCAAGGGCTCTCAGCCCCAAACTGCTTGCTCTATACAAACGCTAAGCACTCCTCATCTACATACGGCTCTAACAATTGGTAGTGCTGGCTAAATCTCATCAATTCTGATCTTGAGCTTGCAAAGGTTTTGTCTCCACTAAAAACCCTATTGTTCTCCTTGGGAGAGGGCTAGCCTCTAGGTACAATCTTCCCTATAAAAACCCCATGTTTGAACTCCTTGTTGGGATGCTCGTACCTTGCATCCCGAACTGCTGCTGCCCTGTTCAGCAAGCCTCCCCTCAGCCTCCACTTGCTGGGAAACCATGAACCCAAGCCTTGATCTCTATCTTCTCTTTTACTAGACTGCAGGATCAGGTGGAGTATCACCCCAGAAACCCTCTGAAAACCCCTATCAATTTTCCTCACTTTCTGCTTCTATAGTTCTTGGATGAGTGCGTGAGTGTGTGTGTCATTGTTTGCTTAATTAAGGAAAGGTTAATAAAATCTTTTAATTGAACAACTTGCCTAGTTCTTGTTGTGGCCCTACCTCGTAAACATAGGGTTAAAGATCTCGCTATGTTACTCTGCCTCTTGTATTGCTGGCTTGTGCTCCTTGCTAATTCCCCCAACTTAGTAATATTTGGAGTGCACTTAGGTGTCCCTCCCAGGACCCTTAAAAATCAGGGTAACAGCTTTTAACCACTTTGCTATCATTTGTTTAGATGCTTTATTATCACTTGTTTTCAGATTGAAAGATGCAAATAAAGCTTCACTATGTGTAATGCTTTTTGTTCTCCTGATGTATTCTTTTACTGCTGTCATGATATCTAATGTCTGCCATTTTTTTCTCTAAAGCACATTGTGGTTTTGGGCAGAAATGAGGTAAGTGAATATTCTGAACTCTTGATCTATTTACCGAACATTTTGACACAAGCATAGGATCCAAAATCAATGTCAACTTATCCTCATCAAGTTTGCATAATTTTTTAAATTTACTGATAAATCTGACAACTGACACGCTCTGTGCTGATGTAATTGCTATTAGAACTTTAAATGTAAGGAATCTTAAGGAACATTCTTTTAATGGCTCAAAGGGAGGACCTGTTAAAACATTCAAAACTTAGATCCCAACTGGGAAATCTATGAATGTGGGAAGTGCTAACAATGTAGCCCTTCTTTAGAAATCTTTATATATGTGGGTGAGAAGACAACTTCACCCATCCTTTGGCATACTATGAACGCCAAAGCTGCCACTTGACATTTCAATGTATTTGGCCTAAGATCCTTCTCCAATCTGTTACTGCAGTTATCTGGCCCAAGCCCGAGGTCTACAATTTCATATTGGTTATGATTAATATTTCCACGTGGCACTCCATAAGATGAACTAGATGTATCTGAAAAGAGTCACGAAAAGCCTGTGTAGGCAGGCATGGCTGCATGGCCTTAATTATGCACACTAGGTCTAGGCCAGTAAACAACCATTTGCTGCACAGCTGGTAGTGCCTGCCAGACACAACCCACCATTAAGCTAATGCAAGGGCTCTCAGCCCCGAACTGCTTGCTCTACACAAACGCTAAGCGTTCCTCATCTACATACTGTTCTAACAATTGGCAATGCTGGCCAAATCTCATCAGTTCTGATCTTGACCTTTCAGAGGCTTTGTCTCCACTAAAATCCTTATTGTTCTCCTCGGGAGAGGGCTAGCCTCCAGGTACAATCTTTCCTATAAAACCCCCAAGTTTGAGCTCCTTGTCGGAACGCTCGTGCCTTGCATCCCGAACTGCTGCCACTCTGTTCTGTGAGCCTCCCCTCAGCCTCCATGTGCTGAGCTACTACAATCCCCAGCATCAAACTCTATTTCTCCTATCCCGGACTGCAGGATCAGGTGGAGTATCACCCCAGAAACCCTCTGAAAACCCCTATCAATTTTCCTCACTTTCTGCTTCTATAGTTCTTGGATGAGTGCGTGAGTGCGTGTGTCGTTGTTTGCTTAATTGAGGAGAGTTTTTTAATAAAATCTTTTAATTGAACAACTTGCCTAGTTCTTGTCGCAGCCCGACCCTATAAACATAGGGTTAAAGATCTCGCTACATTACCGTGCCTCTCGTATCGCTAGCTTGTGCTCCTTGCTAATTTCCTCAACTTATTAATATTCGGAGCGCATTTAGGTGTCCCTCCCGGGACCCCCAGAAATCAGGGTAACAAATCCCTCTTGCAGAAAATGTAATAACTCTTTTACTGTAACTTTCTCTAAGTTTACTAGATTTGCTCTATACTACAGCTGGAAAGCTTTCAAGGTCATGTTATTTATCCTATTTGTTGACTCTCACCTAAATGACAATATTATATTCAAGACTTTCTCTGAATGTCCATGGCTACTTAGCATGTTCCTCTCAATGTCCAGGCAATTAACTGTAACCAGTTTGGATCTGGATGCAGAATTGGACCCTAATGAACTAAGCCTCGACTCTGTAGAAGTCACCATGGTTTTGGATCAACATTCTCAACAAAGTGGTGAACCATGGGCAATGTGGCTAATATGGAGCTATTAACAACACTATTGTCCTTTCTATTTTGTATCTTTTCCAGCACTCTTGTAATAATTGCTGTTAGTGGAAACACATAATATATGTCTTCTAACCAAAGAATGCCAGTGCATTATGTCCTTTTGCATCTACTTCTCCATTTATCAAAAAAATCTATTTAACTTGCAGTTCTTTCCAGATGTAAACAAGTCTACTTGATATGGCCCCAAGCATCTAAATAAGTGAACACTTCCTTGTTCAAAGACTATTCTCCTGGATGTGCCTGCTGAAATAATCTGCCTGTATATTCAGGGAACCTTTGAGGTACACTGCCATTATTGATTTCAAATTCCTCTTGGCCCATTTCAAAATTTTGTTCGACTCTTCTATTAAGTGTCTTGATCAGACTCCTCCCTGGTTGCTTATATATGCCTTCACTGTTTGGTTGTCTGTACAAACTTGTACATTCTGGTCCTTTAACAACTTTGCAAACCTTAGAAGTGCCTATCTCAGCACTTTCATCTCTAAAAAATAATAATGCTTCTTCTTCAGTCTTTTTGATTTCATTGCCCCTGAATTGACTTGCCTTGACTATGGGCCTCCCAACCAGTCAGACTTGCATCTGTTATCAGCCCTACTTTCTTGTAACTGGCGTACGTCACCCCTTTGTTCAAGTTGTTGCCATTTATCTACCATGTCAAGTCCTGTTTTAAAGACTGGGACACAATCACATTTAGATGACTTTTCCCTATTATATGCAACTGGTATAGAAGCAAAAATTGCTGTAACTCTCTCGTATGGTATCTCACCTAAGGAACCAACTGAATAGTTGATAACAGAAGGCCCTGAATCCTGGCTAATACCACAATGTCCTCTGACTTCTTTAAAATTAAGTTCTGAAACTCTTTCCTGATCTTCTCTCTCCTTTTCTGCAATAAAGTAGTCAGCCTTTATTGGTATCAATTAATGCTCCCAAACATGTTAAAATTGTACTCGGCTCTAAATTACTCTTTTCTGAATTTATTACAAATCCATTTGACTGTAACATTAAAGTCTCACTCAGATGACAAGTCACCAAATCTCTTTTTTTTTGCTTTCAATAATATATCATCTAAGTAAGGATACAACTGAAGACCCCTCTTTTTCAGATGAACTATTATTGGCACAAATGATTTTGTAAATAGTCTGAGTGCAAAAGCTAACCCAAATGGCAAAGCTCTAAACTGATAATGTTTTGCCCTAAACTGTAATCTGAGGTAGTTCCTACAGCTCACAACCATTGGTGCATATAAATATGCTTCTTTTAAATCTGTTGAAACTAACAAATCCCCTTCTTGCAGATTCTCTATAATAGATTGTAAGGTCTCCATTTTAAACCTTTTGTATTTAACAAAACTGTTTAAAAACTTTGAATCTAAAACTGGCCTAAAAGAATTAAAGAAACCTTTTCTATTGCCTCTATTCATTTAAGATCCTGAAATTCTTTCATCACTACTTCACTTTTCTCGTTTAATTTTGGCACTGGTGAAGGTAAGTATCTGCTGCATGGCTTCCTTACAAATTTAATTTTATAGCCATTTGAAACCACATCTAACACCCATTTATCTGATGTTACTTTTGACCAATAAATAATTTTGGCCAGTAAATAATTATAACCTTCCTCCCACTTTATCTTCTAAAATGTTAGTACTGTTGCCTTCCTCTTCTAAACTGCTTGACTTACCTTCCTCCTTCTAGCCTGTTGAAACCCTTACCTTTTAATTTGTGGTCTACTTCTATTTCACTACCACCTTGCAAAGCTGTTTCTTTGTCTACCTTCCACACACACTTGAACCTCAATAGGAGTTAAAGCCTCCCTGAAAGGGTCTGCTATCATCTTCCCTTTCTTAAATATAGTCAGCATGATCTGCTTCTTATCCTTACCCTCTATAAGGACCTTTCCCAATGCTTTTTCTCTAAAAAGCAGCTCTCTCTTAAAGGGTAGGTATGCCAAATTACTCCTCAATTTTTGATCTGCCTCCCAATGATGTATCAAGTATGCTCTCCATGCAATTGTCATTGTCATAATATTTCTTGCTGTGAATGCTACTGAATCATGTGCTACATATGCCACACATCTCAGCCCACCCTGAATTCTATTTAGGGCCTTATTTAAACTGCATTCACTAATCTCCTGGTTATCCATAATGTCCTGAACACAGACAACAGCTGCCCTAGCAAACATCAGTGTTACTGTGGTACTTCTGATTACTAACGCCAAAGCCTCATGAGCTTTATTCAATGCTGACACTGCTCTGCATTCATCCAAATCTTTCAAAACCCATATGACCCTCTTTAGGGGCAACTGAGCTCAAAATGAGGGCTGCAATAGGGGCATCCATGGATGGCACTTTAAAGAAATGTGTATCTTCCTTCCTAAACATACAGTTTTTGGCCAAAAGACAATCACCTATTGGTAGGTAATGGTGCTTCCTATTCTAACTTTACTATCCCCTTGAACAGTTCTGGCCATAGAATCTCTATTAGTTTTGATACCGGTCTTTTTAACACTGTGGCCATTCTAACCTTATCAACCCCCTCATCTTTTCCTGCTTGATCATCATTTTTGCTTATTCCAGTCCCACAGTATTCAATACTCTTTTAAATCAGATCTTAAATTCCTCCAGAAAATAATTTGACAAATCTTCTCTATCTGATTCTGAATCTGATGATTCTTCCCCATCAGTGTTCTGCATACATTGTCTTTGGTTATCCTCTCTTTATATAATCTCTACATCCAAGTCCATTTCTTCATAAACATGCTTTGACTTTCTGTTGCACTTTTTCCTACCTTAATCTCTCTGTCCTCATATGCTTCCAACTCCTTCCCAGGACATTCTCTCTCCATTTGATTTGCTTCTTGTATTCCACTCTTCAATGCTCTTTGGTCTCTCTGATGACTTCCTGCAGGTTCATTCAGTGTACTGATCTGCTTTTGAATGTCTGAATTCATTAAATTTAAATTATGTGCAAACGTATTATGAGAATTCATTTGTGCCAAATAATTCATCATATTATAATTCATAGCAAGGATACTAGCTGTAGCTTGCCCTGTCAAATCAAATTGTCTTCTAGTATTTGACCTTAAAAATGAATTCATTTCCTTATTTATTGTCTCTTTAATTAATTAATTAATTTAATTGATTATTATTAATCTGTCCATCTGAATTGATGGTACCGCTACACTGTGTCTGTGCTGAAACTGTGAGCTGTACAGTGTTCCATGTTGCCTGAGACTCCACTGAATACAGCTGCAGCTGAACAATTAAAATTAATGCCTTCAGATACTATCAGCAAAATCTGTTCCATCGAGACAGAGGTGCCTTCTAACCCCCTGCCATCCGGAGACCCAGAGCTGCCAATCACTGTCTGAGGATGTAGTGTGGCTCCTTTAGTTCCTCCAATCAGGTCTGAAGCTCTGAACATCTGCGCTCCACCCTCTGATGTTGAACTTCTTTTTCAACATGGTGCCCTGAAGTGACCACTGTCGACTACTCTCACTATCCGAACATGATCTGTTAGAAGACTTTCACCTTTCTTTTAGCCTTCTTCACTTTTTCAGTATTAGAGTTCTTCCTTGCCTTTGTTTTTCTCCTTATGTTTATGTTGCTGTGAGAGGATCACCACCACACTTTCTGCCTCACTCTCACTGGAGATTTTTTATTCCTCTTCATCTCTTAAGCCAGGGCCTCACTGGTAGTGGATGTTTAGTTTACACTTAATTGGTCTTCGCCTCCACTCATGACCTGCTGGGCAGCATTCCATGAGCCTTTCTTCACACTCAGTTCTACTGGAGCTCTCTTTTTTCTTTCCTCTGGCACACCATTGGTGTTTCCTTTATCTGCCTCCTCCTCAGCCATCTTTTTCTTTTAAAAACTTCCTCCCATTATTAAGATTTTAATGTTTACTTGCAAAGGGAGTCAAAAAATGTGACCAGCTGACAAAGCAGAAAACAAAAAACTGAAGGTGAAGAACTCTGGACTCCTGTCTGGTCAGCTGGCATGCTAGCCAGCTCCATGGCTCCATTGCCCATGACAGTGTGGGGATCCAGACTGAAGGAACACAATAGGCATGAGGGTGGAGAAATGTGTTTAGGATTGCCCCACCCCACTGTGGGACGAGAGGATTGGCCCACCCAGTTGTTACATTTCTGCGTTGTAAGACCCCAGAGAGCTCTCTCATTCGCATTGACGTTTCCACCCTGATAGCATTTCTGTTTAGGAAATACGCAGCAATGGTTCACATGTTATGAAGGTGCAATTGTTCTTTAGTGAATGTAAACAAGACCAGGAGCCAGGACTGCTAGTAGGTTTCCACAAAGCAAGGATGAGCAAACTGCAGTGGGGGGGGCATACTTGGCTCCAAGATATTGTTTTTACAGTCCGGGGAGATGAACAGCTTCTCTTGGAAGCTGTCAGGAGACTTGCTTACTTTTTGGAAATAGGTTGTGGAATAACAATTATCTTTCAAAGCCAGAAGTGGATGTCCAGCCACTTGGGGTACATGTAGCTTTTCTGGCAACCTGCATGGCTCCTAGAGGATTTTAGGCAGCGAACCCAGAATGGTTTTTTTAAGGTGGGGTGGGGGTCCAATCCTAGCACTGTTATTAATTTTGCCTACTTGCAGGGGGAAGACAAATTGATCCTCCTATCCATTACTATTCAAGCATCTTTACAGATGAAAACTCCTACAAGCCCAGTGTAAACATAGAAGTGCTCTCCATGTCCTCAGTGGAGCTTATGTGTAAGTAAGTGTGCACAGCATAGATTGCAAGTAGCATTTATTATTTCTGGCAGGTCTCCATGACAACAGTTGTCTTATTATTTTTTAGCACTTGATCATGTAGTACACTTCTGATTGATAATTCCCGAGGAGGCACAACTACATGGGTATCTCCATGATCCCCTTTTATTAGGTCATTTCAGAGGGACTAAGTCCCCTTCCAGCCTAGTCTTGGGCAAGTGATACCCCCTTTAGTCTGAATTCCAGGTCCATAGTCCCAGGGGCAGAAAAGTGGCCCCCAGTACCAGAAGGTATACATGCAGTAGAGTTGGCACTGTGTGTCCCAGAGGAAATGGTCAGAGGAGCCATGCCTGGCTGACAAGAAGAGAAACAATTCTCAGCCTCAAGGTTACTACCTGTATACAGTGTTACATGTAGTTTCCTAGATCAAACTGATATCCATACATATTATTATCACATATGAAGCAGCAAAAGCTGCACACACAGCCTCAAAATAAATTAGCACATGCAGATAACTTTAACATATCAACTTGATTTGACTCAGCAGTCAGGCGTTTTCCCAAACTGTTTCCTTCTTTCATTGCCTAGGCATACTTTCCTCCCAAGACACAGCAGAAAAGGTTGTAGCAGGGAACTGCTGTTTATCAGAATTGTGTGTAGTTGGCAATTTCATGCAGGAAAAGATTCCCCATTCCCAAAACAAAATCAAACATAAAAACCTACCAAAAATTATATGGGTAACAGATAAAGAACTTAGCTTACTGACAAGCTTGTTTGCTTGCTTTTTTTTTATATAAAAATTCAATTTCCTAATTTTCAGTGTTGCAAACACTTGTCTGAAAGTATATGGTTAATGCCTATTAAAATTTCCAGGGACCCAAAGATGCAGTGATATGATTTCCAGGGACCCAGATGGGGGTGAGATTAATATCTAATGTTGCTCCTTCTTTTTTCTCCACAAATAGTATCAGTCGAATAAATTATGCACACCAGCAGAGGGAAAGAAACAGAAGTACAAAATAGGAGAAGAGTTCTGAAAATATGTTTGATTTTGCACTATGTATACAGCTCATAGGACCCACCTTTCCTAACAAATTGATATTTCTAAACTTCACAGAACACATAACCCAGTTTGTATACTCTCAAGCAACACAGTCACACCAGCCTTTCTAAACACACCAAGCCCAGCTTGAAAAATTCATCCTGAAACCATCAACTGTTACCTGAATAGTTAACTCCCTGATCCCAGCATCCTCACCCCACCCCAAATGTGTTGTATCCAATGTACGGCCTGGAAAAAACAGTCATATCATTCTCGCAACACTGTTGGCATTTCAAACAGTGTTATGTGATTTCCCCAGCATCTGTCCTTTTCCTCCAGAAATCTTCCATCCTACCAGAAATCACCAGAAGTGCTAAGCCACCTCACCAGTCCTTTGGAGAGAGAGTCACAGCAGCATCAGCCCCATTTTGAGAGCCTGGATCACTGAGTTTTGTAGCTCACAGGGTTCTTCCATTTCACCCCCTGCTCTTTCCCTTCCTTTGGGATAGCTCTGCAAATACAGCCAGCTTACATGCAGTAGTTAAATCTGGAGGGAGAAGCATTTTGCCTACACTCATGGAAGATGTGGGAGATTCACCCAAGGCTGTTTCTTCTCAAATTTGCAAGTGTAATTGTCTGGTTCACAAAGAAATGTGGACCGTTGTATTCCATTGTAGTTTGCAGAATGATGAGCTAGCTATTCCAAATTGTCTCCAGGAGCTGGGACTTTTCTAGCAATCTGTTCCAGTCAGCTTCCAGAAAAGGAAGGACTCACTGCTCAAGATTCAGCCTGGCTTCCCCTGCAGTGGCATCCCCAGCTCAGCTAGATGGACTCCTCTGAAGAGGCTGGAGCTTGGAGACAATCCTGGCAGTCTCTGGGGTGATCTCAAAGTGCTTGCGTTTCCCACGGGGGTCTGGCGAGACACTGCGCGCACTTTGCCCCAGGAGGCCAGCTCCTGCTTCTGAGTTAGAGAGGGAAGTGGCCATCAAGGGTAGGGTGGCTGCCTTGGAGACGGCAGTGCGAGGATGTTTCACAGGCATCCGGCTGAAGTGGGCCCTGGACTGTGTACTGATCATGGGATCTGAGTCGAATAGAGAGTCCTTTGGTTCAGTGCTGTCTCTGTTGTTCAGCTCTGAGTGAGAAGGAAGAGGAAACAGAGAGAATAAAGGGAATGAGATATTTCATTTAATGTACCTGTTTACCTAAAAGGAAATGTAATATTTTTTAAAGAGTTAGCTCAGGGGTGGGCAAAGGCCAGCCCAGGGATTGCTGCACAGCATCCTCAAGGCTGTTTTGTGATGCCATATATGGGTACACACACATACATACACACACACATTTGTCCTTTTCTCTCTTGGTCGCTTAAAAAAAAAAGAAAAAGAAAAAAGAAAAAGATTAGTGCACTCTCTTAAAAGCCTTTGGGAGCAGATGTTCATCTTTTAAATAGGACTTAGCCCACCATCCTTTTCCACACTGTTTTGCTTTCCAGAAATGCTAGTTTTTCAAAATTAGAAGTTGACTTCAAACCACTTCCCCATCTTTTTGTGTGTGTAGGGGTAGGACTTTTGACAGAACACCTTAGTAATACTAAGAACAGTAAATCACTTGGTGAAGTGTGATTGTTCTTTTAAGGATCTATGTTTCTGGAAGGTGGAAAAACATTTTTTTCCTCAGAATGACAAGACCCTGTTGAGAAGTGAAACACATTAGCTATTGACGGTTGATGCATATTTTAATCTGTTATGTCTTAAATATAGTCCTGGAGTTCAGCCAGCTATTTTAAAGTTAAGAAAATTTTACACATCCCCTAACCTCTCTCCCTATTTCCAAGTTGTTATCATTAAGACTGCCTCTATATACATGAAAAAAAAAAAAAACTAGAAAAGTATAAAGCTTTGCCTCATACTCTGGGAACAAACAGTGCCAGGTATAAGCTTCTGGAGATATTCTGTTTGAAATCTCTGCAAGCCACTTTTCAATTTGTTTGTGAGTGCTGTGTTATATGTATAGAGTTTTATTCTATTTAATTAAATCTTCCTTAATTGATATTTTTTATACACAATTTGACATGAGGGCACACATGCACACATATGATTCGCTTGTTTTTCAGTCTATACCTTGTTTAATTATTACTACATATGTATTGTTCCTTTTCCTTTTAACAGCCCTTGAAGAAGGCCACATTAATATTTCCATGTTGAAACACACTGGACTGATCTGAGAAACAGAAACATTTACATATCCTGAAATTCTGGGCTCTTCCATACTACTGCAAATGAGAGCTCTCACAGCAGAGAAATTCACTTATTATTGGTTAGCATCTCTTCATGTTACCTCCAGATTCAAACTGATTTTAGTTCCCGTAAGAGTGGTTTGTGTTGGACTAGGGCATGGGAAAACTAGGGTTCAAAACCCTGCCTAGCCATGAAAACCCACTGGGTGATCTTGAGTAAATCACACTCTCCTCAGAGGGCAAACCTCCTCTGAACAGATTCTGCCAAGAAACTCTGTGATACATTTGCCTTAGTGTCACCATAAGTCAGAAATTACTTGAAGGCAAACAGGAAAAAGCTGTAGGCACTGTAGGTACTTTAGTCAATCATCATGGATCTCTCATGAAACTCTATAGACAACTTGGCAAATAACCATGCAGATCTCTCCAGTGCCTTGGCACTGAGGTTAACTAATCACCATTCACTTTTCCAGAAACTATATGCAACTTGGCCAATCAGTATGCAGACCTCTTCAGTTCTTTCCACTAAGCCCCACTCTTCTTTTTACAATGTGTCCTGAAATCTTAATGAAATGACATTTTAAGAAATGTCTGTTTCTCCCCGTTCCCTAGGCAGTGAGGAGGAGGAGGAATGGCCAAAGAACACAGTATGATCAACAAGTATACAACCACAAGTCCTGTTGGATTTTTTTGGAGGGGCTATGATGTATCCTTTTTTTTTAACCCACCTATTGGGTTTATATCCAGTATTACATAAATTGTTGCTGCTGGTGCTGGGAACTCCCATAGAATGATCCAGTAACTAAAACAATAATACTAACAATACAGCAGTCAACATCAACATTTATTCCATGTATTTAACCCCATGTCTCTTTCAACATCTGAAGTGGACTTCAAAACACTTCTGAGATTTTCAGGGGCAGGGGACATTTATCGCAGCTGGTACCAAAAATTGGCCTCAAAACCCACTGAAGTTGCCTCTTTGTTTGGGCCACCCAAACAGAAGCACAGAGAGCCCTCTTCAACCTCTGCAAGTCTATTCAGGAACAGGAGGCAAGCAAGAGACAAATCTGTACCTTCAAGTTAATGCAACAGTAGCTGGCATTGACCACCAAACTCGGGACTCATGCACATTACACAATTATAATGCTATTATTCCACTTTAATGGCCATGGTTTCATCCGATTGAATCCTTGGGTCTGTAGTTTTATGAGGCACTCTGGCTGAGAATTCTACATTCTACTCTTAGGATTCCACAGGATGAAACCATGGCAGTTAAAGAATGGGTTGCTTACCTGTAACCATGGTACTTTGAGTGGTCATCTGTGAACTCACACAAATGGGGCTATCTGGGCCTGTGCAGTGCATTGCTCAGAACCTTCTAGAGCTATGATGTGCACTTTTAGGTGGTAGCCCCTCCGCCACTGGTACATGTGACCAGCACAGTCCTTCATAATCCATCATTTCCATGGACAGGACACAAGAGAGGAGGATGTGTGTGTGTGTATGTGTGTGTGTTCACAGATGACCACTTGAAGAACCATGGTTACAGGTAAGCAACCTGCTCTTCTTTATGGTCCCTGTCACTCACATAAATGAGAGACTCACAAGCTACTCACATAGGAAAAAGTGTCACATGAGGCAAGAAGCGTGACTCTCCCAAATGCTGCTTCATCCCCAGACTTTATATCCAGCATTACATATTATATTATACTGTATGCAGTATTACATGATAGATTAAGCTCAAAGACTGCAACGAAGTAGCTGCGTACACACTTCAGGTAAGTAGTCTGGCATCACAAGATGACACTGGATCAATAGGTTTCCTACAGAGCTGAGACAGGGCCAACTCAAGATTTTAGTGAAGAGTGGAGCCAGACCCTGGAGTTGGAGTTTCTTGTAACCCTTCAGGAACATCTTGACCAATGGATTCTGGAAACAGGAATGCCTGCTAATGATCTGAAATTTCAAGGACATTGCTGCCAATCAGAACTCAGTGGAAGGAAGAAAGAAACCTCTATTCGATTGGGATAGAAAAAATTCATCATATGATAGATTTGTGTTTGAGCTGGAATGACCCCTTGAGGCAACAGTAAGGCAAGGAACATCTTCCATTTGCACATGTAGGAATGTTAAGTGGCAGGCCTATGCACAGTGGCAATGATGTGCTGGATAGCATCAGCTAAGGAGCCTAGAGAAACACCCTCCAGACAGTCAGCCTGAGTGTCTGCAAGAGTGGGTGCCTCATTTGGCCATCATTAATTGTGAGAAGGTCTGGACAATACTGTAGCTTGAGATGGAGGCCCAAAAACAGATGTAGAAGCAGGGCAACCCACTGCTACCTGGGCTACCATGAGGTGATCTGAATACACTTTGCCTTGTTCCACAGATTTATAATGGTTATAATGGGAAATTGAAGAAAACCATACATGACAAGGACTTCTCAGTAAGGAAAGAAGACATGCTACATGAGTCCTTCCCCTGATGAACCCTGATTGTTCTGAAATGAAGCAAAGAGATCAACTTCTAGAGTATCTCATCTCCTGAAGATCTTCAGTCCACCTGTGGCAAGAGACTGATATCCTGCCAAGAGCATCTGCTAACATGTTCTTTTCACCTAGTAGATGGATGATCAAGATGGAGATGTGTCTGCAGATGCAGCAGTCCTATAGATGGAATGCAAGACACAGCACGGTGTCGAAAGTCATTCTGCCCTGCCTGTTTCAGTAGCATATCATCATGGTGTTGTTGGAGACTACCTGAACAGCCTCACCACACACAAAAAGTTCAAGGTTTGAAAGCCCTCCAGGGCCAGCATTTACAGAACACTGATGCACAGAATGCCATCTTCAGGTCACCAACATCCTCTATCAGAAGATGTGCATTTGGTGACCACTATTCCAGCAAGTTGAGGAAGAAACAACATGTTGGCTTGTACAGTTCAGGTGTCAACCACCACACCTAGTATCGATGGACGCTCCTCAGGATGGTAAGATACTGATGATGATAGTTAACAAGAGGATCAAAACAGGAAGGAACAAAGCTGGCAGGGGCCTAATCCTATATCTTGCAATGGTGGCACTGATGTTGTGAAAGCTATGAATCCAACAAGCAATTTGATATCTCTTGTGCACATCTTGCAGATCTGCTAGCACTCCAATGTGCTAGTGTCCTGAGGAACACCTAGTGCCTGTCATCAGGCAGAAAGGACACAAGAACACGAGAGTCCAGAAAGGCACCTATAAGCCTCATATGCCTGGATGTTTCCATGTGAGACTTCTCAACACTGACAGCAAAACCCAATGAGTCCAGAAGGGCGTGAGCTAGATGTTAACAATGAGGCGGGTTTGAGAATGTACAACAAGGTGCTAGTTGTCAATGTATGAAAAGAGAATGATTCCTTGCTCTTTGAGCCATGCAATCATCACTGCCATGAACTTTATTAAGACCCAGGGAATGGTACAGAGTCCAAATGGGAGGATACAAACATGATACGTCCCTCTTCCCACAGGAAAGCAAAGGAAATGTCTGTGTGATGGTCAGAGTGCAATGAGGAAGTACCTGTCCCTGAAATCCAGCATCACAAACCATTCCCCCTTCTACAATAAAGGAAGTAAGACAGAGTCTTCTATCTGTCTAGAACACAATAAAGCAGTGGGAGAAGAAGCTCTACTGAATGGATGTTAAGGCACAGGCTCTATGGTAGCCTTGAAAAGAAGAGTGTAGACCTCCTCATTGAGTGCATGGGGGGGGATACAAAATACCCCCAGCAGAGGGCACATCCAAAACTCTATTGCATACTCTGCCTGCACAATGTTGAGGACCCATGAGTTTGTGGTGGTAGCAGCCCAGTTCTTTGAAATCTGCCAAGGAAGGGTGGAAAAGATGTGGGAAGACGGCCACCAAAGATGCTGCTTGCCTCAATCTTGAACTTTTTTCCTATAAGACTGGATGCAATACTAAATAGATAAGGAGGAGGGCAGAGTCACCACTCTCTATTGGTGAGATTTTGAAGGGCTAAAGGACCTTTGAATGCCAAAGACTGTCATGTCTAGGAGTAGCAAGAATGAGACAATTCAGTATCTAACAGGGAGCTGAAACTGCAAGTTGTAGTGTGCCTTTTTGTGTGTGAGCTTGTTGCCCTTTCCGCACTGAAGAGACTACCCTTGTTGCATCAGTTGTTGCTGTAGCTGGTTGAGATAGGCCTGATTGTGATAGATGCTGCTGATGTGATTGAAGAGCAACTGATTGTACCTAAGACTGAGCCAGTGAGTGGGATAGATGATGCCTCAGAGATCGAGGAGCAACTGACTGTGCCAAGGACTTGGCCAGTGAGTGAGCAAGTCAACCTGCAAACATCCCCTGCACTGGAAGGTCAAACAGAGACAGAGTTGCCCCAGCCAGCTCATGATGGAGAGGGAACTAGCAGTGATTCAGAGGAGTTACAGCCACCTGTGCCTATCAGCCCTCAATCATGAAGAAGGCTGAAATGGGCTGCTCAGAGGGAGGTTGCATGGACTAAGTTGAGGAAACAATAACAAGCTGCTGCACTTGTTCACAGCGGCTATTTAAGTCTGCCAGTGTGGCTGCTCTTTGTTTGCAGCAAATTACTAGCAAGCCCTCACAACTTTCGTGTCTCCTGCTCCCTGAAACCCTCTGGATGGATCTCTGCCTCCAGAACCTTGACCTGCCTTGGCTTGTGTTTTTCTTGTGTTTGGTATATTCAGACTCTCCCTGAAAGTATTCCTGACCTCTCTCTTCCCTTGCTGGCTGTGGCTAGGCAGGGAGAGATTCCTGATGCTGATGAGCAGAATCATACATGCAGCTGGAAGGCAATGGCAGTGTCAGTGCCAGTGTCTTCCCACTTCAGTCTGTAGTATGCCTCACCTTATTTAGCTGCTAGGCCACCAAATGGTGCACCTCAGCCTGAAGAACAGCAGCCAGTTGTCCATCCACTTCAGGAAGCCTGTTGATAACTGAGAACATCTTTTCCTCATAGGAGCTGCTGGTATGCTACCCTACAAGCTTTGTAATTGGAGATCCTGAAAGACAGGGCAGTTGTAGAATAGAACATGTGTGCCATGGCATCAAGTTTCCTGCCCTCTCTATTGGTAGGTGTCATACGTCAAGAGACTTGAAATGGGATGCCTCAAAGATGATCAAATTTGGCCTAGGGTAGTGTAGAAACCAGTCCAATCCCACTACAACCATCCAAAACAGTCCCTCTATCTTCTTAGATGTGGACTGTATCAATAATAGCAAAGATCAAGGCTTGCTTGCAACTCTTCACAATGACAATAGCAGACCATTCAGACGCTGTTTGAATTTTACTGTGTATATGACAACATACAGGGTCGGAGGCCTGGGGTTCAAGTTATTTCACCTCCGAATCTCTCACCATATACAGCTACTGATCAAGAGGGACCTAATGTGGTCAGTCAGTGAAGTCAGATCACGTTCACCAGCACTTTCAGAGGTGAGCAAATTGGTGAAATCCCAGAAAAGGCAGAGAATGAATCTGACTTGAACTCTAACCCTTATGATCACTGTATGAATCATTCTCTAGGATGGACTGGTGAAGTATGAGGGAGCAGTGTCTGCCTTAGCACCAAGCAGATGGGACTGAGGCAGCAAAGTTGGAGGCGAAAAATGACTAGAAGTCTCAGACTGTGTCGAAAGCAACATAGCTCTCAAGGGCATACAAGACATGGAACTTGTTACTGAAGCAAGCGGGTACTGAAGCAGGTGTTGATCTACGGTACCAACTGCAACAAGGGATGTGAGGATGAAGTTCGTTGAATGGTCGTAGTCCCCTTTGCACTCCTAATACATGTATTCCTGGGATGGAGAGTGGTTGTACAGGAAGCATGAAGACTGAATTCTATGTGGGTAGGTTTTGTACCTGTCTGGATTCCTACGGTTTATTGCCCAAAGTCAGAATCATAGCAACAGCACTTGGATTTGTAATGGTATCAATGTGGTGGAAACCTTAACCAAGCACTACAGGACTGGGATGGAGATAACCCAGTTCCTCAGGGGCTGCCAGCTTCCTACCTTAACATTAAGAAGCAACATTGAGAGTGTGGGTGAGATGATAGAGGAGGAGGAGGAAGAGGGGGAGGAGGGGGGAGGAGGAGGATCCCTCACTGGTGGAAAAGAGGGAAGAGAGCACTTCATGTAATCCAAGGATGGCTTGCAGAGACTCCTCTCTCCCTGATCCCCTGGATTCAACAGTTTGGAACTGAAGGTTCCCTCTCTAAGATTGGTTCCACTGGAGTCAGAGGCTGCAGGGACTGCTCAGATCTTTGAGGTGGAGGGGTCTAAACACAAGGACAGGTTCCTTCAGCTTCCTTTGCCCTTTCCTTTCTCTTACCCCATTTCTTTTCGGCACTGTATCTCTATACCAGAGGAGGAACTTCCATCATGATTGATCTACCCAGTAACAAGAGTACTCTGGATCAAGCAGCAGACTCTAAGGCAGGACACTCACTGCTGTCTCTGGCAATCTCAGAACAGAGTGCACTCTCTTTAAAAGACCTCTTCATTGCCACCTGGATAGAGGAACTGGAGGCAGTCGGGGCTGAGAAATGTGGTGTCACTGCTGACTAGCCCGAGGCAACCCCAATAAAGGCTGAACAGAGGGGCCTACTCTCTGCTGCTGTACCCTCAGCTTTCTCCCAAAGTCACCCTTTTTCAGCTTCAGAGGAAGGCAATGGCAAATCTCTTCTGAATAAATCTTGTCAAGAAAACCCCACAAAAGGGTCACCTTAGGCTTGCCAAAGTCAGAAAGGAGTTGAAGGCACACAACAACAACAACAACAACAACAACTCTGTTTAATGCCAAAATAATGTCATAAAAACACAAGAAGGCAAACACCAGTATCCTGTTCTCCACAATGCCAACCAAATGCTTCTAGGAAGCCCTGTCACAGTTTTCCTCCTGAAGAATCTTGGGAACGCTAATTGGCAGAAGAATATTGGACTCTGTCAGAGATCTTCAGTTGCACTCACACAGAACTACAGTTCCTAGGATTCCCTGGAGACAGGAGATGACTATTAATCCAGCTTAAATTTGTGGTGTAGAAATGGTCCTTCCACAAGGTTGCATTTTCATCTGTTTTTGTTGCTGTTTTCATTTTGCTTTTCCTCTGTCCTACTGGACCCTCCTGAGATGAATGCTGTGACTCTCCCACAGTCCCTTGTACTGAGTAGGGTAGTACAGAACTTGCCACCACTGAAAACAGTACCTAGCTCAGTGCTTCTTATGCTGATATGGTGAACCAGCAGGTCCCCTCCCCCCCTCCATATGCCAGGAACTGACAACATATTTATGATCATAGGCTACAATCAGTTTCGGGTTTTTTTTTTCTTTTCTGAGAATGTCCTGTAGAGGAGCAGCGAATGGCTTGCAGATTGGCACAGGTTCACTGACCATCACTCTGAGTAGCACTGAGCTAGCTAATTCTTTCTGCCGAGGCAGAGAGGAAAACTACTTCTAATTCCTGAACAGTACACTGCCTATAGTTTCCCACTGGAGGCTTGGGAGTATCACTGGATAATCCCTCTGTACTCCCTCTGAAGATGTGACATTAATCTCTACTGTGGTTGGTTTGGGCACTTCAACTGGTAATTCCAGTAATGTGAGACCTGCTTAGATCAGTAAGAGACAGAAAGCTGGATAACAAACTGAGTAAGTAAGTGATAGGGTCCCAGATTCTTTTGGACAGAATCCTGGAGGAAAAAATTAGTGTGTGCGTGCGTGTGTTTTTTGGGCTGTGCTCCTGGTTCCATAGATGAGAGTTCTTTTGCCCAGCTGAGGCTAGTTAACTGACAGTACCTGTTTCTGGCAAAGACAGGCATGACTGTAGCCAGACGTGCCTTACTTACATCAGTGCATTAGATGAAACAGCCTTTGAAAAATGTTCTGAAATTTCTGCTGGTACAAAATACCTGGGTTAAAAATTGGAGCAATACCAGTATTTGGGAGCATATGAACCTACTTTTAGAGCTCCACTTGGGCAGTCCATTTCTGGGCTCAGTTCAAAACATCAATCTTGGCTCAGTTTATGCTATCAGAAAAGATCAGGGGTGTCCAGGGTACTATGGCAGCATCTTTTTTCCTGGTCTTCTCTAATGCTTTGTAGTTATTTTCATGTGGAAATACCTGAATGTATATTTTGATGTTAGCACGAGCCTTTCTTCCTACATGCAATGGGAAAGTATCGATATTTTATCTTTGCTCACTCCTTCCTAGCAGGCACTGTTGGACATGAACTGTGTTAAACATAAAATCAACATAATCCTTTGTTTAAGTCATAAGACTTTCTTTAACCATAACATATTTTAAATACCCATAAAGCAGGACTGACGCACCAACAGAAGCAGTCCAGGCAGGTTTAGATTTAGGGATGGCAATAAAGAAGAATGGGATCTGATAGATATATTCCAAGTCCCCTTGCGGTGTCTAGAGAGATATAGCATGCAGGGTGCCTGAAGGTTATAAAAAGGAAGGTACTTTGGTTGCACTAGAGGTTAATTATTTTGGGGAGTGGGTGGGGGAGAAGGTTGCTATTTTGAACTTGCTCAGTACAAGATATTCTCCCTGAAAATATAGACCATTATGCCTTAAATAGCTGATCTGTACAGAGAAGGGAAAAATTACCTACGGTCTCTCTGCTGTCAGGGGAGTGTGCTTCCTCCATACTTTCCTTCTGCCTGCCCTCAGTGGAAGAACAGTCCTCAGCCGCATCCTCCTCCTCATCCAGATACAACTTGGAAGGACTTTTCTGTTGGAAAAAGCCATGTCTGTGAATTAGTCTATTCAGCTCCGCTAGCAGTTTTATGAGAGTGGGGTCACCACAAGGAACTATAAGCAAAGGAACCAGGAATCAGAAATAATCCTCTTTCGTTGTTGTAGTTGTTGTTGTTCTTGTGGTTGTTGTTGTTTTTGTTTATGTGGCAGTTAGGGATAGGGGATGTATACTTCATTCAAAAAATTTTAAAATCCAAGTGACATATAGTCTCTCTTGTCATAGAAAGATTACCCAGACCTGACTCATAACATTTTCTCCATGGAAACATTCACGTTGATCACATTTCCCTTCCAAAAATTTCAAAGTAGTTACTCCTATTGATATTATTTTTGTAATTCTTGATTTTCTTTTATGTGGTTTTGATGAAACAAAATTTAGATCTTAAAAGTGTTAAAAATGTCCCTTAACCCACTAATAATGTTTAGGTAACTTTTTTAAAAAAATAAAACAAACAAGATTGCCAACCTATGTAAAAACACTAACATCTTCCTCTGGATTTGTAGGACAGAAGTCGACTGTGCATATGAACTCAGAAAGAAAGAGGTACGAAAATTTGTGGAACCAAGGATCCTGGAAGCAAAGTCTTGTTCTGACCTAAGGACCTGTTGATAGCAGTTTAAGAGCTAAGCAGTTCAGTAGCTACAAGCTGAAAAGAATTACATGGTGTAGCTCTGCTGGACAGTGCACTGGGGAAATAAATCTTTATAAATTTAACTCTCACAGGCAAGTACAAAAAAAAAAAAAAAAGGACCCCTTCTTTCCTGGCAGTAATAATGTTGTCAAAAAATGCACATGACTTTTGTTTGTTTGTTCAAAAATTGCATTTCATATGCAGGAAACAGCACATTGTGCATAGAAAATAATACTTCTGTGCAGAAAACAATATGTTTGTGGAGGAAAAAAAAGCTTCCTGAATAGAAAAGCAGCATTTTCTGCACAAAAAATTGGCTTTTTTCAGGGGGAAACATGCAAAAACCAAAAACAACAGCAAAAAACCCAAACCCAAATAATGCATTTTTGGGGTACAGATTAGGTCCTAAACTGTGAAGATTCTTGAGAATTCTCCTCAACAAGGTTTCCTGACACTTGCAAAAACAATTTTTTAACCGCTCTATAAAATATTTTCAAATATTCTTTCCATTCCTATTGTATGCTGTATTTCAGACAAGAAATTACATGTTTGAATGTTCTTCATTAAAAAACCTCAGTCCTTGTATTTATAAAGGGGCAAGTTAAGGAATGCTTTCTAGCCTAAGTGGTGTGTGTGTATATGTGTGCGTATTTAACAAATAATCCCTTTACTGGGTTCTACACCTCAGCTGTTATACTGAATTCAACAGAAGATCCACACAGCCTAATCAGTACCATTATCCTTGACTAGTAGCAACCCTAAGGCTGCAATCCTCCACAGCTCAACATAGCATAGTAGTTCATATGGAACTACCATTGTGCTGAGCTATTTACTCTGCCCCGAGAACTACCCTAGAACCACTGAAGTCCCTCCCCCATGGCTAAGCTGTTTCTTGTGAGGAGTGTGAGGATTGTAGTAGTGTCTGGCTATGTCCTAGCTACATTCCCAGCAAAGGCTGCTGGGAAAGTATGAAGATGACCTGTTATGCTCCCAGAACTCTGCCTCTGGTTTGCTCACATGAAAGCTTGGTGCCTGTCCAAACCCTGCTTCCTTTTTGCTAATAGCACCTTTGGCAAAGGCTGCTGAGAAGGTATGCAGATTAAATGCTGCACTGCCAGAGTATAATCCTTCCTGCCCCCATAGGCTCACAACATGATGCTGTCATTTTCCTAACAGGTCTTCATACCAAGCTGTCCTGCCATAGTCCAAATACTCCCAGTCACACTGGACAGCTCCAACTTAATCTTCTCTCTCTCTCTCTCTCTCTTTTTCCCCCCCACAAACCCTGCTATACCACTTTTCTCTTTCTAAACACCATTATTTTGAAATAAGAGTATGCATACATCTGGAATAGAGAAATGCAGCAACTGCACAAATAAGGAGGGCACATATCTGGGAATTCCCTTTGTCCTTCCTCCTTACCTCAGAAGACGCATCAAGATCTCTTTCATTACTTGAAAGAGCATCATTGACATTTGCTTCTTTCAATGAGTTGTCACGTTCACAAAGTCCTGTCAAAGGCAAGTCGTCCATCCCAAAGATTCTTTCATAGTTGAGGATAAGAAACTCAACCAGCTGGGACTGGTACCCTGAGTCCACCAGACATGACATTGAAACATCATTGCCAAAGGGAGGGCGGATTAGTGTTGGGCCAAAGATGATCCCCAGATTGTTGGGAGACATCTTGTTCTCTTCATATCTTTCAGCCACCCTTGTAGAGAGAATAAGAGACATTAAGAAACTTAGGTTCAATGAACATCTGCTTTGTTTCAAATGTTGATTCAGAGCAGAATCATTATGCATCTGACATGTTTATGCTGTATTTTTAATGGAGCTAGTAGGCTTAATCATCTTGTATTTAATGGAGTCAAAGAACTTGTTAACTTAATCCTTGAAAATGTCTACGGTTTGCTGGAGTAGGAATGAGGTATTGCATCAATGAACTTTCATCATAGGTACTATCCAACGCATCATGTGTGACTGCATAAATAAGTGTTCCCACGTGAGTACATGTATGAATGTATGAGTGTGTGGACATGTCTCCAAGTATGCATAGGTTTGCACGCATATACATAAGAGTATATATGGAGGTGGATGATATGAACATGAGTGGACATGCGCATGTAAGGGCATGATCACATGTCTGTGTATGCCTGTATGTATGTATACATATGAACATCCATAAATGTAGGCATATGTGTGTGTGTGTGTGCATATAAACATACATGACTGTGTGCATCCTTATGCCTGTATATACATGACTGTGAATAGGATGCTTCCCAGCCCACCACAAAATATAGATCTTCAAGGCAAAAATGTTGCTGCTATTAAGAGACAGAAATTTTGTCTTGTAGAAGTCAAAATGACAACTTCAGCTTTGGGGACAACACAAAACTTAGATTAAATGCATAGACTGCCCTTCCCTAGCTATATGAATGCGTTACACTGAAAGTCTCATTCTCTCTAGCCAGATGGACAACACTATATTTGGGAATTCACATATAAACAAAGACATTTCTGCATTTTATGACTGTGACCAGTATTCTTGGTTCCTGTACCTACAGCTAAACATTCTATATGAACATTGTTAGATAGTATTTATAAAGATAGCTATATCCTACTTTTTGGTCATAAAAAGCCCCTCTGTGGTGGCCCCAGTTTCAACAGATTCACCAGATCTGCTCTTGCCTGCAAGACAAGAGCTGTAGATTTAATAGCAGTCTTCCCCATTACCTGTACAGGTGAGCAATGAGGTGTCGCAAAGTGTTGTAATTTGTTGCTTGCAATTTGCTCAGCAAGTCCTTTATGTTCTTGATGGGATCTGCTGGTGTCTCAGAATCATCTCCTGATTTGTCTTCAGTTCTCTGCAAATTCCTTGAGAAGGCCATGAAATCGTCATAAAGCTTGAATGGGAGCACAGGACTAGAGAGCTGTTTAACAAGAGAGAACAAAGTTGCTTGATTGTAAATATTTTTCAGCTCCCACTAGACTATCCCACTTATGAGATGTTTAAATACAGCAGTGCCTGTCCTTAGAATGTTGTGTGTCTCAGTATGCAAGGAGAACTCTAGTGATTGGCCACAAGTCAGGTGGCTTTTCTGTAACTAACATTCTTTAAGGGACCTTCTGTGGAGTTTCAGAAATGGGTTTCCTGCTCTTGCAAAGAACAACTTTTCAAAAGGTTTTCAACCTTTGAGAATTGGAGATGGCATCTGAGAAGGCACAGTCCATAGTGTGTGTGTGTGTGTGTGTGTGTGTACTCCCCTGAGAAGGCAGTGAATACTTTCTTGATTGTTGTTGCTATCTGCCTTTAAATTGACCCTAACTTATGGTGACCCTCTTCTAGAATTTCCTTGGGAAGATGTTTTCAGAGGAGGTTTGCCATTGCCTTCCTTGGAGACTAACTGCCCAAGGTCACCCAAAGGATTTCCATAGTGGGGTGGGGTTTCAAACCTTGGTATCCCTCTTTGATGGTCCCTAGTAATATAGAAAGAGATAATAAAGGCCACATAAAGTACCTTGGGAAATCTGAAAATACACTCAGCCCTCCACATTTGGAGGTTTGACATTCACAGATTTGATGATTTATGAGTTTCTCCAACCCCTGCTCCCCCACCCCAGATACTATTTTTGGGGGGGTGAACTTTCCCTCTTGGTGGCTCCAATCAGGCTGCCCAGCTCTTTAAAAACCTCCCCCTCCAGCCCTCCTCCTCCTCCACCAGCCACTGCCTGGCCAGCCAAGGACAGCCCAAAGCCTGATTTCTCAGGACCACAAGTCCTCTCTCAAAGCTCTCCATATACCCAAGAAAGGAGATGGGCAAAGGAGAGGAAGTACACAACCACCATGCCAACCATCTCCTTTCTCTGACCTGGTTTAGACGTTGGGCACCCACTCTGCCCACCTGTGCCTCAGCCCCCTTCCCAAGACACACAAATTTTTATACTTGCAAATTTTTCACTTTTGTGAGGGTCCTGTGCCCCTAACCCTAGCCAATGTGGAGGGCCAAGTGTAATGTCAGAACTCTTCAAACTTTCAAGATATGTAGGGCCCATTCTGCATCTTCCTTGGAATCAAGGGACAAAAGATCTAGCATCGAGTTCTGATTCTGGTTAAAATCCAAAGGGGTCTTAGGTTTAAAGGAAGTATCAGAGCCCAATTCTACTTTGCCCTTTAAAAGAATAAATATGGCAGATCTATCCAAAGAGTTTTATGATGACTTTCCTTTGCGGTTCCTGCCAAAATGGTGGCAGAAAGTGACATTGTGCTACTTCCTGTCCCCAGTTTGAGAGGGACCACAGAGGAAAACAGATGTATTTGGGAGAGGTATGAGGTGCTTGTGGTGCAATGGGGTATTTTCTAGTGTTTTCACACATTCGGGAATTTCTGCATGCTTTTGAACAAAAAATGCCTTCCTCAATTCCCCGTTTTTAATTTTTTTAAAAAACTGGAAGGCTACGGGACTGGTGGGGTCTTCAGGAGGCACAAAACTGGGCTCCAGGGTCACAATTAGCTCTGTGTGTATTAAACATATGACAGCCAGGCTAGTACTACAGAAGATGGTTGAGCTGTGAGTCCTTCTTTTAAATATTACATTGTTTTTGTCCTTTTATAAGGACAAAATATGATCTCCAAGGGTTTTGAAGGATGTAAATCTGCTACCTGCTGAAGATGCAAGCCCTAGGTAGTACCAGCTTTTTGTCTCCAAGAGCCATATGTGAGGCTGGCAAAAGGGTCTGAGTTTGCTTGCAGTCAGGTGTTGAGTTGAAATGGACTGGCTATTGTTAACTCCTGTCCAGTCAACTTTGACTTATGGTGGCACTATGAAGGAGACACCTTATCATAAACAGCCCTGCTCAGATCTTGCAGATTCAGGGCCTGGGCCTCCTTTATTGAGTCTGTCTTACTGTAATGCAGTCTTCTTTTTTCCTTCCTGCCTTCTGCTTTACTAACCATTATTGTCTCTTCTAGTAAGTCAGTCCATCTCATGATATGTCCAAAAAGTGCAGCGGTCTCAGTTTAGTCATCTTGACTTCTAGGGAGAATTTCGGCTTGATTTGCTGTAGAACCACTGATTTGTCTTTTTAACAGAAATGGACTGGGGGAAAAGCAATCAATCTGATGCTCTATGGAGGAGAGAATAGGGAGCTTTCTCTCTAACCCCTCATCCAGTGATCCTAATATAGATTGCCCTCTCCTTTCATCTAGCAGCTAGCAAAAAGCAATCTGTATGAGATTTCTGTGAATTCAGCAGAGCAGGGGATCCACAATGGAAGCAGCAGGTGAAAGCATCTTAGGGCAGCATATGTTTAAGGCCTCTGGGGGAGCCAATGTAGCCCCTGAACTGCAGGTTGTGTGTTCCCAATGTAAAGCTTTGGGAAACTACTTTCAATTGAAGAGAAGTACAGATCTCTTTCTCTCTTCCTTACCTCTTTAAGGAAATGTTTCAGGACTCCAGTGATATCATGAGGCGAATGATCTGAGAGTTCCACTAGTCTTCGTCCATTTTCAAAGGCCTGGCATAGCCTTTCCATGCGTGCTTTGGATCCACTAATGCGGTAAATTCCCTGCACGAAGGACACAAACAGTCAAGGAAAGCTTACTGTGGAATAGGGAATATTCCCTAGAGAAGAAACAGAATTCCTCTGTGACCCAGCATAGAAATGGCAGGAATGGTGTGTGTGTGTGTGTGTGCGTTTTCATGCCTCAGGTGGAGAAAATGGATGGGGCAGCTGGCCAAGTTGGGGAAATCTGCTTGTCCCAGAGCTCTGAGGCATTTCTTATTGTTGCAGAGGCAGAGGCCTCAGCTAGAAAATCAGGGCTGTGGGCTACAGTAAGAAAACATGCCATTAAACAACATTAAAGCATGTATTGGGATCGTGGAACTGGCAAGATCCTGGGTTCTTACAACGTTTGGACTAATGCTCTGTATTCTTCTTTCTTATGTAGCCACTGAAATGCCCGAATGTAGACACACCAAGAAGCAGGCCGTCTTGTCCCAGTAACACCTAGATCCTGCCTTAGTGTGGGTCTTCTCTTCATTAGGTGTGAAGCTTCTCATCATCAATTCACTTTTTCCAGGGACTGGGAATGCTGCCATTGGCTGCCTCTTCTTCCTTGTCAATGTGATAGGGACTGGCCCTTAAATATGAGCTGAACAAATGCTGCAGCTACAAAGCATGAACAATCAGTACAAAGGCTCAGTTCTCTGTTTCATCTAAGTTGTGCAAATTAAGAATTGTTTGTCCCTACTTTTGCATTTGTCCCCCTGACTGCTAGTGTGGGGAAAGGACCAAGACCTCTTCCTGACCTCCAAAAACCCTGTTCTGTTCCCTCCAGTTTGTGAAATTTCATCCGGCATTACCCACATTGTGTTACATCCAAGCCTGTCTTTGCAGAATTAATCGCTAGAAATGCATTTGTTGTAGCTTGTATAATGCCCTGTTTGCACAGAACCAGAGAATTATAAACAACAAATACAGATGAATGGCTATTGGATAAATCCAGCCTTGCTCTGTAAGCAATGCCAGATTTACACACAAGCTAAAGAGGCCACCATTTAATTGTTGTTGTTGTTGTTGTTGTTGTTGTTGTTGTTGTTGTTGTGTGCCTTCAACTCACTTCTGATTTATGGTGACCCTAAGCTGAACCTATCACAGGATTTTCTAGGGCACGGAGTGTGTAATGTGCTTAAGGTAACCGAGTGGGTTCCCATGGCTTAGTGAGGAATCAAACCCTGGTTTACAGGGTCCTAGTCCAACGCTCACATGCTACAGCACACTGGCTCTACAATTTAGTAGACTCCTCTAAATAAAAACAAAAAATAAAATAAAAACAAAGCCCTGTCCACACAAACCTTTCAGCTTAATTCATATATTTGCTGGGGGTGGTGATAAAGTTGTGGGGACTCTTAATTTATAGCTTAGAGATTCAAGGTATCCTTAGGAATATAGTTCAGGGTTTCAATGTGTCTTAATCCTATGTGGTTGGATAGCCTCCCCATCTTCATCCCCCTTCCTGCTGCTGTTCATTTTACACTCTGACTGGAACAGAGTTTGTGCTGTGGTAGATTTGTCTGTAGAGGGAAGAGCTTACCTGAACTCCCAGGGCTCGAGCTTCAATCTCTGAGGTACACTTCACCACAATGAATGGCACCTCCTCTGAGAAATCTCGTGGCACGTGATTGAAGTCAATCCCAAAGAGCGACACCCGTGCTGGGAGCTTCTGGTGGCCACAGGTAATGAGAAGACTCTCAAGGCATTTCTTGTGACAGGCCAGCAAGCACTGCAGGGGAACCAGAGGTGCTGAGTTAGCCTGGCTGGGGGCTCTTTCTACCTAGAAGATGGCTCATGTTTCTTTCTCACCTCTCAATACTTTGAGCCTAACAGATTGACCTCATCACTGTGGGATGTGCATTCATTTCAGTTTGTATGCTAAACTTGTCTCCTAGGCTAGGGGCAGGAAAGAGCATTTACTTGACAGCTACTTCTGATGTGATCCACAGGTCTCAGTATCTATTCCAGTGTCACATTGGATCAATGGTTTTTATCCTTTGGTCATGCAGATGTTTCAGATATGGCTCTCAGAATCCCTGCCCATTAGCTATGTTGGCTTGGGCTTCTGGGAGTTGAAGTCCAAAACATCTGGAGGAAAAAGGATGAGAACGTTTGCATCAGATATTGTAACCATTACCTTTTTAAAGTGTACACCTAAGGTACAACTGAAAATAATCAAAGTAGGAAGCAATATATATGAGTACTACACACGTACACTCATCTAAGATCCATGACTGGCTGCTGGTCTTTGTTTCGCATCCACTTGGTGGAAGAATAAAGTATGCCCCTTGTGTGGAATGGCACCCAGAATGGTGCCAGTGTAACTTTCTTGGGCATTGCAGTCTCTAAACAAAAACAAGGAAAGGAGGGAGGTATTTTACTCTATGGGCAAGAAAGTAAGGTTGGAATCATTAGTCCCATGGATGATCTGAACTATGTTACCTCCTAAATCAAAGGAGTCAAAACAGCATGCCTGCTCCTGCTAGTTTTTAACTGAGATAGAGAACTAATGCCAACTGAAGACTAGAATATAAGAAGAGCCCTCTTGGATTATGTCCAAGATCCATCTAGTTTAATAGCCTGCTTTCCACAATGGCCAATCTCTGGGATAGCCTACTGGAATGATGCTACTCTGCTGCCTGAAGCCACAGCTTCCTGTTGCTTCATCTTAAGGCCATCTCTTATTTCCAGCATCAATGTTATGAGACAGTTTCAGGAGGCAATATTGGCTAACAATTCTGCAGAAGGCTTATGGATAAGTACTAGCCACTAGGCTAGATTGCAGTGAGTAAAAAAATGTCACATCAGAGATTGGCAAAAAGGGAGAAAGATGGGCCAAAAAGCTTTGTATTCTGCCAAAAACTTTGTGCACATCACAGGATTCAGGCTCTCAAACTGCTTTTGCCTTTCTGAAAACATACTTAAGTGTCTCTAGTCACCCTGCTTTAAGGACCACAAATTAAACTCCAGGTTTGTTGGGCTATCTGCAATTTGTTGGGCTATCTGGTTTTATCCAGGTATTTGAAACTTCCAGGACCTGAATGAAACCTTGTCTCAATCAGAGTGGGTTCCCTCATTCACTTTTCCCAGATCCACATCCAAGTCTATGAAAGGTCAGAATTCACATTTCATCTTTTATGGGTCTTTATTTTTGTCACGTTCTGAAGGTCCATCCAGTTTAATTGAAATGTATTCAGCCAGTGGAGGAATTAATGGGTCAGCCAATGGATGATGTAGCCTTAATGCAGGACACGGTATTAAATTAATAGATAAAGTGATGTCGTATGCATGTTTTCTCAAAAGTAAGCTCCACTACGTTCAATGAGGCTTATTCCCAGATTAGTGCATACAGGGTTGCAGGATAAAATGATTCTTTCCAGGTCTTTTCCAGATTTACATTTACTTTTATAAAGATTTATGCTGTCCTCTGTGGGAGGCTCCCAACCTGAAAACTAGAGATAACTCCTATAATTTTAATGGTGGTGTAGAAGAGGAATTTCAGCAGGTGTTGCTTGTCATGAAACCAGAAAACATGCAACCTCCTGAAATTCCCTCTTCTCTACAACCAATACAGGTACAGGAACCATCTCCAGTTTTCACTCTGGCAACTCTACTCACTATCGGTAGCTCCAGGTTGGGGTTTGTGCTTCCCATTTTTCCAGCTCCTGGATGCTCATCTTGATGCTGCACAGAGGAAAAGAGCCTGCTTGAGATCAGAAACGCAGGCTGCAGTGAAGTTTGCACTCACTTACTTCTTCACATTCCAGGCCATTGACAATGAAGTTCTCACACTCTCTGCATTTGGAAGGGCCTCGCAGCTTCCGCAGCCGGTGAGTCTGAGCAGCACTTGACAGCTTTATGTTCTTAAGCAGGCCATGGGGCAAGCCATTTTCCGATACATCACTGAGATCTGAAAAGGGGATGAGGCAAGTGGCCATTAATCATTAATTGGACAGGAGAATCTTTCTTTCTATAATAGACTGATGAATAGTTAAACATGCAACTGCACAAAGAAAAGATAAAAATGGGTGGGGGAAACTAGAACAGACAAAAGCAGTTTCCTCCCCACCTCACCAAAAAAGAAAGAAAGAAAAAGAAAAAGAAAAAGAAAAAGGCTCAGGGGCTTTCTGAAAAGAAACTGACTGATTTTGGCTCCAAATGGGAAAGCTGGAGAGGTAAGGCAGGAACATGCTCCACTACACACACATAACACACATTGCATTGCCGACCTTGCACTGATCTCTCCGTCTTAGAGAATGAACAACAGGGAAGAGTGCCATGTTATAATTTTGCAGCATATTCAACAGTAGGTTGGTGCAGATTGCCAAGTACTAAATTTCAAATTCAGACACATCTAAAACAAGATCTAGACAAGTTGCAGACCATGCAGGGGGAAAAAATCTCAAGACAATACCATTCCAAGTGTGGGAGGACTGCATAATGAAGCCTCCCACGTACAAGGCAAATGGAGTTACAGACTATCATTCTCCCACAAATGTGAGCTTTCTTTGTTTGGTAAGGATTTTTGTTTTTATGTGAGAATACTCAGAGGTGTAGTGTTCATCTGCAATGCATAATACTAGTAAGTCTGAGGAGCAAGCTTGTCTAAATATTGTACAGATTCAAAAAAAATGTATAATGTAATATAAAGTTATTTGGATTGTGAATGGTTGAACTGTGAAGTTAAAATGTTAATCACTAGTGAAGACCTAAAAGACACACTGGGTATGTTGCCTACATATGATAATGTGTCAAGAAACAACACTAAGCACCTCCAGATAGGAAAAAAGTCCACGTTCTGTTCTTGTACAAACCAATTTTATTTTGGAGAGCCACATGACATTTTCCTCATTCTGAAGTATTTCTTAGGGCATGTCACATTACCCCAATAATTTTCATTCCTGCTTCCTAGGTTAGTTTAACTTTACCCAATACTTCCTGCAGTGAAATGTATCTGTACTTTGTGTCTTCCTACTGCTTCAGAAACAGTAAAGCTGGCCACCATCAAGTAGACACAGCTGGGGTTTTTTTTTTCCAGGATACAGATTCAGAGAAGATCAAGCAAAGGAAAGAGGAATGTTAGCACTAAAACAAAATGATCCTAACACTTTACTAGCATAATATTGCTAAAACACTTTAGCACTTTGACCGTAACTCCTAAAGAAGAAGAATAAAGAAGACTCAGTGAAAATTGGCAAAAATCACTTTCTGAAATGTTGCACAAGACTGGATAAGACATGTGACTAATGGGAGAGAGGAAAAGAATGAAAAGTGTAATATTTTAAGAAAGAAACCAATCAATATGCAGGTACAAAATGAAAGTTAAGATCTGCCTTACAAGGCTTATGATAATGACACCCTATCATGATCTGTGGCAACACAACCATATGGGTGTTGGCTCACTTCCAGGCAATGAAAAGGTTAATGTTTGCATTAGAGACTATATTTAGGGATACACAGAAGATCATGAGAGACAAACATTTATCCAGTGGGATAACCTACTTGTGAGAAAGTGGGAAACTCTCCAGAATCTTTTGGGGTGAGAAGTTGTTTACGGGCAATGCCGGGAGGTGAAAGAGATCTTTCAAACTGATCAAGAAGCCCACAGGAGAATTTGATTACCTTGTCATATCCTTTAGACGTTGTTATCACAGTTATGTTATGTCTGGTGAGAGCACTAGATATCACTTTGATATCAAATAATTCGGCCTTTACTTGACCTTTCTCTGCCACCCTACCCCTCGTGTTTGCGGAGGTCCTCCGGACAAGCACGTATTGGGCGTGGCCATTAATGGTTGTACATTCCAAAACCTCATTCAGGCAGGCAACTTAAGCCTCTCCGATGCTTTAGGGAAAAACCTCCCTGCAAACCGGCTTTGCTCGGTGCATATGTTCACAAAGCCGCACGGACAAGAGCTGAGCCATTCCTTTATGTCGGGCCATCAGTGTACTGGCCATACCATTGTCATCCAGTGTTAAGCTCATCCTGCAAAACCTGACCTTTTCCAGCTCCTTTGTCCAGCTCCAAAATTCCTTTGTTCTCACTGAGCATAGCATAGCCTGTAGGTAAACTCCACCCTATAAAAAGTCCCCACTTTTGGGACTATCTCGGACTACTTTGGACTTCCATCCCCCCTTGCTGCTGGTTGTCTAAGGAAACTCCCCTCAGCGAATCCCGTTCAGCTTTCTCTCCCGGAACCCCATCTTTCTCTCCAGGACGAGACCAGGTGTCGTATTACCCTCTCCCCAAACCTCTCCATTTCTATTTCCGAGTTAGCTAGAGTGTGTGTTGTCTTATTTGCTGTTTATCTCTCAATAAAACTGTTATTTTTGTTACTTTAAAACTTGTCTGACTACGCTCTTTGACCTGAAGCCGTAGATATCGGGTACAAGATCCTAGCTAAAGTTACCCTGCCTCTCGTTAGCTTAAGAGAGTGCTCGAGCTTAATTCCCCCAACTTGTGCTTTTATTTGGTTATTTGGGCACCCCTCCCGGGACCCCCAACATACAGGGTAACAACGTGTGGTTCAAGGCTGTATAAAAAAGTCCAGACTCCAGGTTCTCTGATGGAGTTTCAAGAGCAAGACTATGAACTTCTTAATATGAGTAGACAGGGATCTGTGTATCTCAATCAGATTAAGACTTTATATTTTATTAACATGCACTTCAATATTATTTAAGATTGTTCTGTAACTTTGTAACTATCACAAAGAAGGAAATGTATGATATATTTATCTAATATGATAGTAACCGGTCTAGAAGAAGTTCTCCTACAAGAACTTTTCCTTTTCCATTCCTTCATACATGTCTGTGGTCAGTGTGTGATTGTGACATTTCCCTGGGAAGTGAAAGTCTCTGTGAAAACAGCTGTTAGTAAACCAGTCCCTCAGCAATATCTGTCCATTGTCAACTTTTGAGGTGTCTCTGAAAGGTGGCGGCAGCAATGGCAACTAATGAAAAGTTATTGCAATGTGGAAACCCCTTCTCCAACCTCAGAGTAGAGAGCAGGGATAAAGCCCTCCCAACACTAACAAATATATCCATTACTTTTATACTAGACAGAAGAATAAAAAAGAAGGGCAAAGTTCAGGTGATGATAGGTCCATGAGGAAACATACTGTCTTTACTTATTAGTCATAAATAGGCCATCAGGTTTCCAGGTTGTAAAAAACAATTGGTGAGAAGGGTCTAGATGGAAAGTAGTAAACAGTCAAGTAACAAACTGTGAGTGGTAGTTGGAGTAAGTTTAGAACTGAAGAACAGACTGGGAAGAGCAGCAACAGAAAAGCAGAACTTTAGGCCCCACATAAGGAGAAAAGCAGGATACAAACAAAATAAATACATAAATAAGCCTAGGTCCCATTCACACTGTACTATTATAATGTTATGATTCCATTTTAACTGACATGGCTGCATCCTGGGGTTTGTCATTTGCTGAGGCACTAGAGCTCTCTGGCAGAGATGATTAAATACACCTTCCTAAATAGCAAATTCTAAGGTTCCATCAGATGGAACCATAGCAGCTAAAGTGGAATCACAGCACTATAATTGTGTAGTGTAAAGGCGTCCCTAGATATGGAAGCTAAAAAAGAAGAAGAAGTAGATGTTAGAACTGAAAAGTCAAGGTGAACCATAACATAGCATCAAGTACAGGCTATGAGTAGAGGAAGAAAGATAACTGAGCTGAAATTGTCAGAATAGAGAAGCTACGGGCCCTTTCATACTCTCTCTCTCTCTCTCCCTTTTTATATTGAATTTAGATCAACCACATGGGATCCAATAATATAACTATGATTCCATTTTAACTACCATGGCTACCTCCTATGGAATTCTGGGGTTTGGTCAAAGGCATGAAAAAAGCTCCCTGGCTGAGAATTCCAAAGGCCAATCCCAGGATTCCACAGGATGTTGCCATGGGCTGTTAAAGTGGTATCATAATGCTATAATCATGTAGTTTGAAAGGGCCCTGGGATACTGTACTGAGAAATCTGCTGTAGCAGCCTGATTCCTATACCTCTGATTCTAGTCCTGTCTTGCACTCCATCTTTAAATCAATAGCCTGTTGGTGATCAAGGAATGTTTTGATCAAGGAATAAATTGAAGGAAATAGCACTTCTACGAAATAATATCACCATGGACCATTTCCTCACTAGGCTATTACAGTGCGGTGATTCCACTTTCAACATCCTCTGGAATCCTGGAGTTTTCAGTTTCGGGAGGGGCTGCCTGGCCCCTCCCGAAACTGCAAACCCCAGGATTCCAGCGAATGTTGAAAGTGGAATCATCGCACTATAACAGGCTAGTGCGGAAATGGCCTTAAATAAGCAAGAAGTAAAGTGTTTTAATATCTGACTTGCTAAAAGGTACCAGACTCCATCTGATCTTGGAAGCTAAACAGGGTCAGCTCTGGCCAGTGCTTGGGTGGGAGACCAATGAATGCCAGGTGCTGTAGGCTATATTTCAGAGGAAGGAACTGGCAAAACCACCTTGCCAGTTCCTTGTATAAGAAAACTATGAAACTCATGGGCTCATCATAAGTCGACAGGCAACTTGATAGCATCTACATACCTAATTAATTAACATACAATAACAATAATGAAAATAATATTTTTCTATTTAAGGTTTGTTTGTCTGGAGGTTAAACGATAAGTCAGGTTACTTACTAGGGGTGGGTGTACGTGTATGTGACAAGAAGAAAAAAGAATTACTAGAAACTGTGGTTAACAGATTAAGTGATAAGGAAAACAAGTGCAACCATCACATATGGTAGAAAAGGCAATGGGAAATAAAAGTATTTTTTGTAGCTGCATCATCCATGTTTGGTGTGTTAATGCTGAGGCTGTACAAATGAGATTCTGCACAAGGGGGAACATTCAATCATGCAATCTCTATCTGTTGTCTGAAGTGACAGTCTAAAGACTGTCTGTCTAAAGAACAGTTTAATCTCATGCTCGTGGACTGTCCTAACTGGGCCTGATGACAAACATGCCCACAAGCAGACACACTACTGTTTCCACACAGCATCTGGAAATGATGTAATTACAGAACCACCTCCCCTTTTCAGTTTCTTGGAGGGGAAGTGTTTGTTTTGGTTTTTGGCTCCTCACCATTTTAATAGGTTTGTGTCAAATCTCTGTCTTCACAATCCTCTGAGGAGGACATAGTGCCAGTGGATGGAGCCTTCAGCAACTTCTTATGGCCTGAACATAAATCAAACACTTCTTTAAACAAAAGTGGAAGTCAATGAAGAGCTGAGAGTTAGTGATTTTCAAAGCCACACTGTACTCTGGATAGGACTTTTGCTGTATGAAAAAGAAAATGTGGCATGCTGTTTTAGACTTCGTGAAATATTGCCTCTGTGCAATATCAGTAATATTAAATATTCTAATGTTTCAGAATCTGCCCTTGCAAGAAATATGGAGTTGCCGATGATGAATGGGTTTAGAAATGAAGAAGTATGGAAATTCCAACTTCATATCTTCCAACATTTCTCAGATCAAAAACAGGACAGGTGTGGCCAAACAACATCAGAATGTGGTTGTGACAAAAGTTATTAATGAGGAAGAAAAGACAAGCTAGGAGAGACTGAAAAAGTTTGCTTCTGCCTGAGCCTACTGGGAAGGGCGAGATTCTGCCCCTCCTCTCCTCTCCATCCCTCTTGAGTTAATTCCATGCAAATTTATTTTCCACCTTGAACTCAGTTTGCAGCAAAGTAATCTCATGACAAAGCTGGAACATGGGAAGAGAAGAGAGAAACTGGGACATTTTAAACGCATCTGAAAAAACTGGGACAGCAGAGGATTAGCTGGGATGTCCCTGCCAAACTGGGACAGTTGCAACCCATGCTGCTTTAGATGACATTCATCAATAGAGTTTCTCCATCTTTAAAAGAACAGATATGTGAGACAGCTTGGGAGTCTTCCTGAATGCAGACCTCTTCCTGGCAAGGAGATTACTCTTATCTGCTTCAACTTACTTACCTAATAAATAAGCAGGTAAGTAAGTTGAAGCAGATAAGAGTAATAAATTTTATATCCCACCTTTCTCAGAGGACTGCACTGAAGGCAGTGCTATACCTTGGAGAACAATGATTTGACATTGTTGTGTACACCTGACAATCTCTCAGTAGGACTACTGTCATATGCCATTCCCAGGGGAAGCCTTGAAGCTAACCTGAAAATCTCTCTTGATCTAAATTTGCTTATTAATTCATATTTAAAATGTATATAATATGTAGCCCTCCAAACTGTAGATTGTCCAAAGCACCTGAAACCAAGTAAATTATTGGAAAACAAAAAGCTTCAAACTTCCAAAACATTGAGACCTGTATCAGATCCTGTGAACATAAGGCAATTGGTGTTCAAGAGCTCCACTGATTACTAATTTGTCATATTCCAGGTATAGGTTCTTATCTTTAAAGATCTATATGGCCTGGGTTTAGCACACATGAGGCAGTACCTTCTTCCACACACCTGCTAAAACTTGGAAAAATTACTTTTTGGACTGCAGCTCCCAGAATTCCTCAACAGGGATGGTCAGTGACTGTAATTGCTGGGATATTAAGGGAGCTGAAGCCAAAGAAAGTATTCCCCCCCCCAAATTCTGTTCCCTACTGTTTGATGTATAGGGCTGTAGGTGACCTCTGTGGGAGCCAAGATGGTCCTCAATAGTTAAATAAGTTTTTTCAATAGTGGCCTGTGTCCATGTGCCCCTGTCATCTAAGAGTAACCAGTCCACAAGGTCGCTTTTATGTATTCAGGCTATTAAGGGTTTGTTTCTTAAAAGCTTGTTTTATTTATCCTTATGTATACTAAAAAGTGTGTGGTGATATATTTTACTCTGTCCTCTTGCAAAGTGAGCTGAGAAGGGGAGAAAGCCACCAAAGGAACTAAGAGATCTTGCAAGCAGTGCACACATGGTCAGTCCCAATTGACCTCCATAATTCCCTCATGTCCCCTACATGGTTTCTGCTTTCTGACAGTGCTCCAGTCCCTAACCCATCAGATATGTGGGGGAAACCTGCACTGGCTAGGGCTGATGGGAGCTGCAGTCCAGTAACATTTGGAGTGCCACAAGTTATCCACTGCTGATTAAACTTAGGCCATTTCCACACAACATTGTTTTCCCGCAATAGCAGCGGGTTGTTTCTGGTTCAGGAGCCATGCTACCACACAACATTGTCACTATTCAGCTGCTATCCCATCCCCAAGCATTGCCAAACCACCATATTCTATTTCCAGAAAAAATCCATTAAGCACTTCCTTTAGCTCTTCAATCTCATCAGATGACTCACTGCGGAACCGTAACAGTGCTTGATAGCACATCCTGTGATCACAGATCCAGCAGTGGGTGGGCTTTGGGTGAGCCCATCTTGTCCCTCCCTCAGTTATTCCCATGGTTGGTAACTTCGAAAGCTATCACCTCTGTTTGTTTATTTTAAAGTTCTCCTTTGAGTTAAAACTGTACTTTTTCTACTACATTTTTAGGCAATATAGCGTGTAAATGCAATAGTGTACTTCCAAAGAAAAAGAAAAACAAAAAACCCCAACTAATCAGGGGTGGTGGGGCGAGGTGAAAGTGGGGAAAGAGAGTGGCCAACGACGCTGCAGTGTGGAAGGGACACTGGAGATAATACCGCTACTCACCTGCTTAAGGCAGAAGGGTGCAGAAATCAGCGTTCCCAATCTGCCACCATCACGCAAGTGGCAATGCTGGGATTGTAACAATATATCGTGCTAATGTCGTCTAAGTGCAGAAAGGGCCGTAAACTGATCAACTGACTGAGACTGAAACAGGACAATGTTGGAGAAATGGAACCTTCAGAATTCCATGTTTTTAGAAATGAATAATTTCCCAACTGCAAACAATTCTTACAGGAAGATCAGCTGTGAAATGTTTTATCGTGTGCTTATTTTCATGTCAGACTGGAAATATTTTTATAGTTCATAGTCAGGGATAGGTAACAGCTACCCATTTACTACAGAGCTGAATATCAGTCTCTGCAAGCAAGATTTACGTATTTGTAAATGTGAAATTGCTTTCTCTCACAGATATTTAATAATTATTGAAAGAAAGCCAAAATTTATAAAAATATGGTTATTTGGGAAAACAGGAACAGGGAGGATTAAAAATGAGGACACGACAGCTAGAATTCTGTTGATGATACACTGCCATTACATCAGTGTATCTGCTTTGTTGGTCCCTGCAGAAGGAATTATTTAGTACTTTCCTTAGACAATCACCTGCCTTCTGTGGGCAACCCAGCTTGCTACTGCTGGGGTTCAACCGCATAGCCAAACAGTGATGGGGAGGGTGTACTTGGAGATTATATAGCTGTACTTTTGAAGCCAGAAGAAATGAAGAGCTGTGCCTTAGCTCAAACTCTAGCAAGTATGTTGGAGACCTTGGAGAGTGGCAGCTCTTCCTTTCTCCAGGCTGCAAAATTGTAGCCAGACAGCACATGGGAGCCCCTTGCATCCTCAATCACTGTTTGGCCAAGAGGATGAATTCCAGATAACAATGCAGAAGGCAGAGAGAATCATGTTGGTAGAGACTTACACTCTGCCAGGATCCAAGGAAATCTTGGCCTATATCTCTCCTCTTAGACAACAATTCCAGACAAATCTCTCCTATTCTTTCTGACTATGAGTATGATCCTTTTTAATTTTCTGGTTTATGAAAAAGGAACAGGACATAAACAGGAACAAGATGTACTAACTCTCACCTAGACTGGAGGTGGTTGAATCCAAGAACTGGCCTTCATTACTCCCTCCCAGGCTCTCTGAGTCACTGCAGAAGGATTTGTTGGCACCTGGACAACAGAACAAAACAAAGATTGTGTATTATTACTGTTTTCACAGTGATGAAAGTAGTATAAGAGTACCATTGTTGACCGCAGTTCTAGTTCACACTTATATTTTTCCATTCTCTTTCTATGGGCTCTGGTCAAATAAATTTCACAGGCTTATGGCACACCATGAGCTGAACTTACAACAGTCAGTTCTTCATCTCAGAAAGGAGACAATGGTTGACTTCATAAGTAGATACTCAGATATGTCGGGTACCTCTTGGTGAGCACCCATGCAAGCAAAGAAACCAAGCCATCCCTAGGTTAAACAACAACAACAACAACAACAACAACAACTTCTTACCCACCTGTCTCTGTGGATCGAGAACGGGGACAACAGATTAAAACACAACAATAGATAGATACATAACACAGTTAAAAGTGTGAACACCAATTAAAAACACATAATCAGTCAAAAGAGCATTAAAATCAGTTTGAAAGTACACATATTAAAACAATCAGTTCATAAAAACCTTCTGGATTGGCCTGCTGGAAGAGATTGGTCTTTAATGTTGTTTTAAACTCAAATAGCATTTCCAGTTTTGAACCTGTTCTGGCAGTCATTCCAGAATTTGGGGGCAGCTGAAGAAAATGTTATCTGGTTAACAGTTGCTAGCCTAGGCCTGGCTGACTGAAGTAAATGTCCTCCAGAAGATCTGAGTGTACAGGTGGATTATACAGGAGAAGGTGATTCTGTAGGTAACCTGGACACAAACCATGAAGGGCTTTAATAAAGGGCTTTAAAGGTAATAACCTACACTTTGCACCTTGCCCAGAAACTAATTGGCAACGAGTGGTGTGAATTTAATATGGGTGTTACATGATCACTTCTAGATGGACCAGTAAGCAATTCGGCTGCCATGTTTTGCACTAACTGAAGTTTCTGAACCTGATGCAAAGATAGTCCAATGTAAAGTACATTGCAGAAGTCCAGCCTTGAAGTTACCAGCATGTGCACTGCCATCTTTAGGTCCTCTGGCTATAGGAAGGGTCTCAGCTGAAGCTAATAGTAAGCACTCCTGGATGTCGTATCTATCAGGCTGGCTGTCATTTGGGGCAAGGGATCCAGTAGCACCCCCAAAGCTGCAAACACAGTGTGACAGACCCTTACTTCTCCCAGATTAGTGTGGCAGTTCCCAATCATATAAGGCATTCTGTCTTTGCCACATAGCTCTGCCTCTCCTCATCTTATAATACCACCTTTGTGTAAAAGGGTGAGGGTTTCCAATGTTTGTTTAGAACCGCTTAATAATTTTATGCTAGCGAGTTTTCTGAGTTACTTTATCTACTAATATAGAAAAGTCAAAGTTTGTTTGTTTGTCTGTGTCAGGCGAGAAGACCTCATATGATTGGCTGCCTGAGAAGATTCTATGGAATCCTGGGGTTTGTAGTTTAGGGAGGGGCCTTTAGAATTCTCAACCAGAGAGCTCTTGGGCCTCAGTCAACTGTGTCTGCCTTGAATAGGCCGGTTGTTATGGAGATGAGGCCTAGCAGCAAAGAGGACGACAGTGTATTCCCTCAGGAACCCATCCTCTGCATGTTAATAACTCTGAATGCAGATTGGATTGGGGAATATGGGAAAAAGTTACAGGCACTGGACAAGACAAGACAATTTGGGGAATTAGAGACACAGGATCTCAAATCTTTCTAACAAGTATTACGGTACCTATGAGAAAATAAAATCCCAGGCAATGCTGGGTATGTACGCTAGTACAATATACAACCCAAGTTGAGTCAGTGTTTACAAAAATAAACTTTTTGTTAAAATAATAATAAGGTGTTAGAGTTCATATGCGGGTCACAGTTGATACATTTCCTCAGTGCACTTTGAGATAATATAACAGATAACTACCTGCTCAGAAACAGTTCAATTATATCTTTAGACTTTCATATAAGGTGCAAGCATCATATAACAGCCCTCTGGGTAAACTTCCACCAAAGGCGTAACCCCTAATCTAGGTCACATTCTCTGACTGGATTCTACTAAGGTTCAATTACTCTTCTGCCTCTCACTAGGCTTCCACTGAGAACTAAACCTCTCAAAACAGTCCTGTTATCATGGTTATGATATGTCTAGTGGGAGCACTAGATATCCTTTTGATATCAAATAATTTGGCCTTTACTTGACCTTTCTCTGCCACCCTACTCCATGTGTTTGCAGAGGTCCTCCGGACAAGCACGTATTGGGTGCGGCCATTAATGGTTGCACATTCCAAACCTCACTCAGGCAGGCAACTTAAGCCTCTCCGATGCTTTAGGGAAAAACCTCCCTGCAAACCGGCTTTGCTCAGCGAGAATAAGACACACGGCCAAGAGCCGAGCCATTCCTTTATACTGAGCCATTTACAAACTGGCCATACCATTGTCATCGAGCGCTAAGCCCATCATGCAAAACTTGACCTTTACCAACTCCTTTGTCCAGCTCCAAATTTCCTTTGTTCTCACCGAGCATGGCATGGTCTGTAGGTAAAATCCACCCTATAAAAAGTCCCCATTTTCGGGACTACCTCGGAACACTTTGGACTTCCATCCCGCCTTGCTGTTGGTTTGTCCAGTGAGCTCCCCTCAGCGAACCGCGCTGAGCTTCCATCCCTGCAACCTCCTCTTCTCTCCAGGACTACGAGACCAGGTGTTGTATTACCCATTCCCCAAAATTCTCCATTTCTATTTCTCAGTTAGTTAGTGTATGTCATGTCTTTTGTGTTTCTTGTCTTCAAGAAAATATTATTTGTTACGTTAAAACCTTGTCTAACTGCTCTCTGACCTGACGCTGTATACATAGGGTAAAAGATCCTAGCTGAAGTTACCCTGCCTCTCGTTAGCTTAAGAGAGTGCTCGAGCTTAATTTCCCCCATCTTGTGTTTTTATTTGGTAATTTGGGCACCCCCTCCCGGGACCCCCAACATACAGGGTAACAGTCCCACTCTCTGACTGACTATGGGACTCTACTCCCTAGTTCCTTGCTAGGCTCTCGCTGAAGGAATCCCTGTACCCACAGGTACTTGGCTTTATACAACTTTTTCTCTCAATCACAAGCTCCTCCCACACACGGCTGTGCTGGGCTTCTCTCCTGAGTTGTTATTCTGGTTGCCTAGCAACCTGTTTCCAGGCTGCACTGACATTTCAGATAGCCACAACCCCAGAACTTTGACACACAAAGTCTTTCGGCAAGAGTGTAACTCTATCAGGACTGGTTGCCACACCTTCTAACCACAGGTTAGTGTTACTTCCGGTATGGCACCCCTGGTGAGGACACCCAGATATCATTTTGATATCATTTAATTTGGCCTCAGCTGGACTGGCTCGCAGTTACCTCATCTCACGTGTTTGCGAGTTCTCCGGACAAGCACGGACAGAGAGCGGCTATTAATGGTTTTACATTCCATTCCTCTTTGTAGCCAGCAATTCCAACCTCACCCGCAGTTTCAGGGAACTTCCCGCCGCAAACCTTACAATAGTCACATGGCTTTCAATCAAGTTACTCTTTTATGTTGGGCCATCAGCATCCCAGCCACGCTATTGTCTTCAAATACAAATCCAATCAGGCTAAACTTGACCTTTCCAAATCCTTTTGTCTAGCACCGAAACTCCTTTCATTCTCACCTGGCTTGCCATTGCCGGCAGGCACAAAACTCCCTATAAAAACCCCTCACTTTCGAACAGTCGGTGGATCACTTTGGACTGCCATCCCACCTTGCTGCCGGTTGTCTGAGGGACTCCCCTCAGCGCCCCACGCTGAGCTTTCTTCCCTGGAACTCCTCTTCTCTCCAGGACTATGAGACAGGTCGTATTGCCTTCCCTTGCAAACCTCCGTTTCTCTTTCCAAGCTAGTTAGTTTATGTTCTGTCTTTCGTATCTTTTTACCTTTAATAAAGCAACGTTACCCTGCCTCTTGCTAGTCAAACCAGTGTCTCAGCTAATTTCCCCCAATTTGGTATTTTAATCGGCAACCTGGGCGCCCCTCACGGGACCCCCAAATTCTCAGGGTAACATTAGAACCCTTTACAGTAATCCCTCCGGATTTGGTTTCAGATTGCTTTAACTCATCTAGCACTTTACCTTCTCCAGGCATTCGTTCAGGGGTTAGTAGGGGTCCTTGGCAAGCCCCTTCCCCATTCACATGCTGGTGGTGCCTCAATGTCCTTGGAAAAACCCACCGTCTGTCTCCTACCCCTACTTTGCCCCCATACCTTATCAAAGGAGGCAGGACCTCCCCACAAAAGGCAGTAGGGAAGAAAAGGAGGTGTGAGCACTACAGATTCAAGACAAAGTGGTAGCACAGATGGGGAGAAGCAGGCAAAGAAGTAGGGCTATACTTTCAGTAGATACTTGACACCAAAAGGCCTGCCCCCTCAGTTTCACATCTGTCCTTAATTATTCTTTTTTTTTAATTAACAGAATTTGAAGATAGCTGTGTTAGTCCATTTTACCATAAAAAGATGTAGAGGAGCACCAGTAGCACCTCTGAAACTAACTGGGAAGAAGTTTCTAGCATAAACTTTCAGGCATCTGATGATGTAGACTGGGGCCCTTTCCACTCTAACCTCTCAACCCACCATAGGGATGCTGCAGCAGTCCTGTTCTTCTCCTGTCCCCAGGTGGCGCAACTGTGCTGCAAATCATTGACAGGTTTTCCCCGTCAATGACCAGCGATTGCGCCACCATCACAGACTTATCTTGTCTTTTGAGGCCCTAGCTGAGTTTGCTGCCCCAGTGCAGCCTGGGAAATGACCCAGCTGAGTTGCCACAGGAAGAGGCATGGCCATTGTGCTTTCTGGAGCATGAAGGCAGCCAGTGCAGAGGGGAATGCTCCTGTGGTACTCCTCCGAGCATAGACGACACCGAGACCCACACTGGATGTCTCTGTTACCAGGTAAGGTGCAGAAAGGGCCTGAGTCCACAAAAGCTTGTGTGAGAAGTTCCTTCTTCCTAGCTAATCTCAAAGGTGCTATGGGATTCCTTTATGTCTTTTTATTAGCAGAGTGAAAGATGAATAAATGTATTCATCAATGCATATTTAGCTCTGAAAATTAATGAGAAGAGACACCAGACTACCAATTCTAATCCTCTTAGCAGTGCCTCTTTAGGGCTCCTTGCTCTATCATTACTTTTGTATCACTTTCGAGCTAATGAAGTGGGATTGGGACTAACATCCCCAATAACTGCAATGGGAAATCACTCTGTAATGTGTTCACTCTGAAAATGTTACACCTTAGCCCAATAAAAGAAAAGAGGAAAGTGGACCAGGCAGAATCATCTTTAAAGGCAGTGGAGAACATCTGCTGGATGGTTTATAGGTCAATTGGCATTACTAAAACCATTCACTTTGGCCTGTGCGACAGATACCACTCCAGGGGATTCACTCCAGCTCCTACTAGATTGAAGTAAATTAAGCGCACTGAGCTGCAGTATCTTATTTGGGAAATGTCTTGTTCTAATTGAGCAGAAAATCTACCCTCAGGCCAGGATGCCAAAACAGTCCATCACCCATCTGTCTTCAGGCAATCTATACAGAGATTTGTTTAAAAACTTCGTAGGAATCTATCATATAAGACAAATATGAAGAAACTTTTATCTTTAGCCAAAGAAAACGAAGGTGTAGAAGTGGCGGGTGAGGTTATATCAAGAGCTTTCCAGGCTCTTAACAGAATTAATTTTAACCTGATGTACATGAGACAGAAAACCAAGAAATAGAATTCGAAATTATATGTCAGTGTATCTTAACCTTTTCCTTATCAGGGACCCCTTTTAAATATCTTTTGTGACCACAGATTATGTCAAAATTAAGTTAAGAGAAAAGTAGTCCCAAAGTATGAGAGAAGGAAGTGGTGTTGTCAAGAAGGGATGCTGGGAGAGACAGATGAGTCAGAGAGGAGACAGGGCTAGAAGGAGATAGAGAAACCCAAAATGATTTGAAACACAGAGCTAAATCTTCAGCTGCTAGCCTCTCTTCTTCTAAAGTAAATTCATACTGATTAATGGCAAACTCTATTATGGATCAGATGCTGAAACTGCAGTGTGGAAATCCCACTGTCCTGAACACACCAGGTATGGGGCCTTGATCAAAACATGCAACCCACTCCAACACCTCATGGGAGTCCTGACTGATACAAAGATTCCGGCACAAGCAAAGGTTTCCCATTAATTTCATGACCTTCATCAGCTATAACTCTGTTTACAAAATTGTGTTTGCTTGTATTTGCACTTCTGCATGGTTTGGGATGCCCCATGAAAACTTAGCCATGTGACCACTTAGATGCACATAAAAATGATTGGGTTTGTTTGGTTGAGGGTTTTTTCCACCACCCTTTTGATAGTTTATATATTATTGTTGTCTTTAAGATTTTAAAATTTTTAACAAGGTTGCAAAAAGAAACTGTATCATAACGTAAACACTCAGGGAGCTCTTAACTACTTTGGGACTAGGGACAGGCAATTGGTGGCCATTTGTAAACTATCTTTTATTTTTATTTTAATATACAAATAATAACAAAAAAACCCATAAAATCAGAAAACAAGAAAATAAACAAAATCTAAAATATTACATAGTCAGTGTAGTGCCTTTAAAAAGGAAAAAAAAAAACAGAAGCAGGTGTCATTACCATTAATATTATAGGATACACATAACAGATCTTATGGGTTTCATATATTACATTTACTTCCGCTTTATGTCATTTTTGCCCTATGATCAGCTAACATATTTTGCCAAAATTTAAAGTGATGTTTTGATGGATGACACATAGAATGTTCTTTATTTACAAATGAAATAAAACTACATTTCATCAAAACTGTCCATACGTTTCTTTCCCTTCACATATTGTATTCGCTGATGTATAAGACTCACTTTTCCCCCCGAAAAATGTCTGAAAATGGTGTGCATCTTATAAGCCAGTGTGCGTCATATGCCAGTAAATAGTATTTGTCAGTGTATAAACGGGGTATGTTTTATACATGGGTGCGTATTATACACCATCAAATATGGTATCTTGATTTACTTGACAACTTTTCTAATAGGGCTGCTGTCCAAATTCTGTTTAGCCAATTATGCTGAGTCCGTTTAAGGTTAACTCTGGGCAATTCCACCCCAACCCTGCCATTTTCTGGTGTGTGTGAGACCCCACCAATCCCTTATCAAGTTATATTCAAAATATTGGCCAAAGTTTGACCTATGAAGAAAAGTGTTACAGTATTCAAGTGATAGGGCTTCAACTTGGTGTGGTGATTCGAGTGTTGAACCAGAGTTTGAATCCCTGCTCAGCCATGGAAACCCATTGGATGACCTCGGGCAAGTCAGTCTCCAAAGGAAAGCAATGCCAAACCCTCTCTAAGAAGGTTTTGTCAAGAAAACTTCCTCATAAGGCTGCCATAAGTTGGAAACAACTTGGAGGCAGACAACAATAACAAATTCAAATGCCAAACACATTTTATGATTGTAACAATTGATCTCTCTTCTATGTTTCTAACAATGCATCCTTCTTTTAAATTATATATATTTCACTAAGTCTCCGCAACACTTAATCCTTTGTCATGAGGTGGGCCATTTTTACTACAAAGTACGATTACTCACACAGAGTTTTGGAATATGTGGTAAAACACATCCGGGCCTGCAAATCAATGTACAGAGGAGAGAATGACTTGGATAATACTAAAGTTGGCCATTCCTGAACTAGAGATCCAATCCACAGGTCACATACTCTACACCTATCACTGAGGGAAGACTATAAAGATCTGAACCGTGTTGACCGTGAGGTGCCTCATCTGTGTTTGTCTGGCCCATCTCTCACTCCTACTTCAGTGTGAACTGTTTATTGATCTAGCAAGACTATAGCAAGGATCATAAAACAAACCTGCAGGTAAGACAGAAAATTAGCTTCACACCTCATGTAACTTACTTTGCTCACTACTTGAGGAAGATGGCTTTCCAGAAGCTTCTTCAGAGGAGTTGCTCAGGTCAACAGCAGAGGATGAGATACGGGTATACTGTGCAGCATTCTTTCTTTTACTATTGGTAGGTGACCTGAGGAAACAATAGACACATTATCCCTTATGGATTCCCAGAGGTAGCACATGTTTACTTTCCTTTCAGAAAAGTCAGGCTGAACTCATTCAAATGCAAGATGTTGAAAAGGAATCCCTGCACAAGAGCACACAGTAGTATTATAGCACTAATATCACTCTTTTGTTTATGCACTAATGTATTTTTAATAACCCATAGACAGATTTTTTTAGTGTAATTTTTAAAAAAAGATTTGAAAAATTTGTAGGTTGTAAAGTGCTGCCCACTCTAAAGCATATAGCAATTATGTACACGATGCTCCATTATATGTGGTATGTAAGAATTTATTTGTACTCAATAAAATTTATTTTTAATAAAAAAACAAAACAAAACAAATTTACGGCTAGGGAAGCGGGTGTTTGGAAAAATCCTTTATGATTCTCAAAGGGCTTCTTATACACTACTTTCATTAAGCACAGGTCCCCAGTTTCTGTTTGTTGTTATAACATAAATGTAGGCGCTAAGGAGGCATTTGTAAGTATTTATCAGATGAGATGGAAAAGCCCATTGCCCTTTGAACAGAATCTCCCCTACAAATAATCTTTCCTCCACAAATTTTTCCTCTGTTGTGTTTGCTTGATTTATGTTTTAGAGTTGTGGGGGGGGGAATTATTTAAAATGGTTAGGGGTACCATTTACAAAGGAAAATCTGTTTTCTTCATAACCCAAGTTCTGTCTGTGGGGTCTTGGAAAGATCAGTAGTAAATCTGTAGTAAAGCAGCTTAATTTCTTTGCTTGGACAATTTATTTTAATTTCAACAGCCAATTCAGACATGGCTGAATTTTTATAGGGTGGTTATAATACTATTGTTTGACAATAATAAGACTTTGACACAGTACCACATGACACAAGATTGACCTCAGGCCAACAGTAGAGATTTGCCTTCCCTTTTCAAATATCTGGCATATTTGTGAAATGTCTTGACTATCCAGCTGTTCTGCATCCCAGTGAGTTAGCAGTGTTAACTTGCATGCCAAAACAATTAGACCATGGTGGAGTGATGATGGATTAGCAACCATGGGCCAACTAAAAGTTAAATGGAAGTGAATCCATATGGCCGCTGTTGAACATGACTGTAGACTATAGGTTTGCACTGGCACTTTGCTTTTCAACTGAAGAAGTAGGGCGCTCTACTGGACCACTACCTGATCCAGTGGGAGTGCAACATCAGCACTCCCACCATAAAAACACCTGGCAAAAACTAAGAAGAAGGCTTCCAAATGTGTTTTAGGGGCTACTCGTGAATCCCAAATGTGACAGGCCCTTACTTCTCCCAGACTGAGGGTGAGGGTTCTCAATGTTCACCTAGAACAACTTAATTTTATGGTAGTGTATTTTCTACATTAAAAATGTAACATTTATTAAGATAACTTTAAGAATAAAGTAGTATGTTAGACTTCAAATATGGGTCAATGTTGATGTTTTTAATTTTGTTTTTAATTTGTTTTAATAATGAATGTGTTTTAGGGGGATAGAAGTGTTGGTGGGTGGGGAGGATGGGGTACATTTTAATGTTTTAATGTATTTATATATTCCTGTAATGCCGCCTCGATCCACTGGGAGAGGCGGGATAAAAATAAATTGTATTATTATTATTACATTTCCTCAGTGCACTTTTTAGACCATATAGCAGGTAACTCCCTGCTAAGAAGTAATTCAATAGTATCTTTAGACTTTCAAGTGTGATGGAGCCTAGGGGGTGTGGCCAGCTTGAGTGACAGGGCAACCCTGGAAACAGGCTGCCAAGGGACCCAAGGGGCTCTGGGTAAGAGAGAAATCCAGCCCACTGGTGCATGGGAGGAGCTGAGCTTCCAAGAAGGAGCTCTATATAAGACAATGATTTGCATTTTTGGGATCCTCATGCAGATAAATTTTCAGAGAGGATTTTGGGAAAAAGCTTTTCAGTCAGTCAATAGACGTTGTTTGAATAAATGGGATTATCTTCTCAGGGGATTAGTGAGAGGCAGGGAAGAAATCAATCTATTTTTAGTTGGTCAAAAGGGGTGACCTAAACTTGGGAATTTAGCCTTTGAGCAGAAAAGGAAGTCAGAGGCCTGGGTGTGTAGGAAAGCTCTGAACCTGAATACTGTGTTAAGCTGAAGGACCTGGTTAATTACTTTTGGAAGTTATATTGTTACCCTGTAAATTGGGGGGTCCTGGGAGGGGTGCCCAGATAACCAAATAAAACACAAATTGGGGGAATTTAGCTTGAGCACTCTCTTGGCTAGACAAGAGGCAGGGTAACTTTAGCAAGGATCTTTTAATCCAATATCTACGGCTTCAGGTCAGAGAGCAGGCAGGCAAGTTTAAAGTAACAAAAATAACTGTTTTATTGAAAGACAAACAGCAAATAAAACAGCACACACACTAGCTAACTTGGAAACAGAAATGGGGCTTTTAGGGAAAGGCAACACAACACCTGGTCTCGTAGTCTTGGAGAAAAAGATGGCGGTCTGGGGAAGAAAGCTCAGCATGGCTGGCTGAGGGGAGCTCCTTAGACAGACCAGCAGCAAGGCGGGATGGCAGTCCAAAGTGATCCGAAGACCATTTGAAAATGAGGGGTTTTTATAGGGGAGTTTGTGCCTACCGGCCATGGCATGCCAGGTGAGAACAAAGGGAGTTTAGAGCGGGACAAAGGATTTGGAAAAGGTCAAGTTTGCATGATGAGCTTAACGCTCGACGACAATAGTTTGGCCAGTATGTAAATGTCCTGTCTGAAAGGACTGGTTCGGCTGAGAGCCGTGCAGCTATTGTACAGTTTGCAGTGGGAAGTTCCCTGAAGCTATGAGCGAGGCTTGAGTTGCTGGCCTCAATAGGGTCTGGAATGTAAAACCATCAGTGGCCGCACCCTGTCCGTGCTTGTCCGGAGAACCTCGCAAACATGTGGAGTGAGGTGGCTGAAAAAGGTCAAGCTAAGGCCAAATTGTTCGATGTCAAAATGATATCTGGGGTCCTCACCAACGGTGCCATAGCTGGAGTAACAATATCTTCCCTGAGTTTACTTGGAACACCCAGTACCTTTTCCCTGTTTGTTATTTTAATAAAGATTACATTCTATTTTTATAATTTATGACTGAGCAGAGTACTTTTCACCAGTTTTAATTTTACAGACACACTCTACCATAGATTATTAAATCCTTCTGAATAAGACCAGACCTTTTGCACTTAGATTTAAGAGGGGAAAGCAAGGGCTGTATAAGGAGCATGGGAGGGGCCTGTAGTAGGCTGGGAAGGGAACTGCCATCTCCAGCCTGAGAGGAGAAAAAGCAGGCCTGGCCACAATAAGACACAAGCACCATATAACAGGACTTTGGCTAGACTCCCCCCAAAGACTTAACCTTTAATCTAAGTCACACTCTCTGACCAGATTCTACTAAGGTTCAATTACTCTTCTGCGTCTCATTAGGCTTCCACTGAGATCTAAACCTTCCAAAATAGTCACACTCTCTGAATGACATGTTATTCTGGTTGCCTCGCAACCTGCTTCCAGGCTGCCTTGGCACTTCAGATAGCCACACTCTGCAGAACTCCATCACAACAGGTCTGAAAACATTGAAGATTATTGCAGATTAGCCCATACCAGAAGGAACTTGTGTGCTCAGCACAGGAAGTGGAAGCCAATGAGACCACTGAGGAAAACAAAAACGTTTTTTTCCCCCTCCTCTCTGCTGAAGTCATACACTTCACTCTTGTCCCGTGCTTCAGCACTCAACATTTTGCTTCAGCTCTCAAGGAATTTCTATTTAGTACAGATGTGGTGGTTTCACATCCTAAAAAATGTAAGCCAGACTACAACGAGCCCATAGAATGAGGTGAAGTTAGGACAGGGTCAGAGAAATTATGAGTCAGGACCAGAACTTGAAAATGTTACTTTTTGCGCTACAGCTCTCAGAATCTCTTAGGCAATATGTCTAGTGATCCTGCTAGTAAGAGAATCCTGAGTCTTATAGTCTGCCAAAGAAACTTTTCCATGTTCTGGATAGCACCAACGTATGTTGCTTGGTGGGGTGAAGGAGGGTGGGAATATGGATATTGCTTCCCCACCTTTGCTCTGAAGGTACAAATTCCTCAAATTCGTAGATCTCCACTGGTAGTTCTTTCCTCTGAAGATTCTGAATGAATTCCAGGTATTTCTCCCCAACTTTGTAAGGCTTGCAAACCTCAGTCAGGTTCTGGTATCCAACTGGGATTCGTTCTGCTTGGGCCTGTTGGAGCTTGAACATCCTCAGTGTCACCTTGGGGAAACAAAACCAGGAAGCATGAAGAAAATGAATGTCCTCTTATAACTGGCAAATTTTAGACTTGTACTAAAAGGTCCCTTTGAAATTTTCCCCTGCTGGTAAAAGTTGAGTGGGGTGAGTTGTTAGGAAACACCAGCATCAAACCTCCCTTCAGTCATGAACTGACCAAGTTTACGATAGTAATGATCTATGTTACAGGACTCTTGTTGAAGACCACTGAGATAACATAAGTAAAGTGCTTTGAACGCTCAGAAAGTATTGTCTGAGTGGTTTATGATTGTAAGAAATATTTTTTAAAAATGTATAGAAAGTTTCTAGAAGGATGGGCTGTGTTGTTATACTTTTATTTTTCCCCCTTCAAATTCCTTTATTTTCAAATTACATACACTAACACAAAGAAAAAAAAGAAAAGAAACATTATATAAAAAGAAGCCAATACATTCTAATAGAATACCAGAAGTAAAATCATAGAATCATAGAGTTGGAAGAGACCCTGGGGCCATTGAGTCCAACCCCCTGCTATGCAGGAACACCCATCCAAGCATTCCCAACAGATAGCCATCCAGCCTCTGCTTAAAACCCTCCAAAGGAGGAGACTCCACCACACTCCAAGGCAGCATATTGCATTGCCGGACAGCTCTGACTATCAGGAAGTTCTTCTTGAGGTTCAAATGGAATCTCCTTTCCTGCAGCTTGAATCCATTGCTCCTTGTCCTAGTCTCCGGAGCGGCAGAGAACAAGTCTGCTCCCTCCTCAACATGACATCCCTTCAAATATTTAAACATGGCTATCATGTCCCCTCTTAACCTTCTCTTCTGCAGACTAAACATACCCAAGTCCCTAAGATGCTCCTCACAAGGCATGGCTTCCAGACTCTTCACCATTTTGGTCACCCTCCTCTGGACACACTCCAGCTTGTTAATATCCTTCTTTAATTGTGGTGTCCAGAACTGGACACAGTATTCCAGATGAGATCCAACCAATGCAGAACAGGGTGGTACCATTACCTCCCTCGATCTAGACACCATACTCCTATTGATGCAACCAAGAATCGCATTGGCTTTCTTGGCCGCCACATCACACTGCTGACTCATGTTCAGCTTGTGATCTACCAAGACTCCTAGATCCCTTTCACACATACTGCTATCCAGCCACACGTCCACCATCCTATATTTGTGCCTTCCATTTTTTCTGCCTAAATGCAAGACCTTACACTTCTCTCTGTCGAAATTCATTTTGTTAGCTTTGGCTAAGTACAAAAATTACATACAGTTATCAATTTCTCATTGATGAATATCCCCAATACCAATATACAGTGAGTAAAATAAAATAGACTCTATGATCCAGACTCCAAAGTAATAGCTATTCACAATCTCTCAGTGTGATTATTGACAAAAAAACCCATCTCTTTTCAAGGTAGTTACAGACATCTCCCATTCCTCTCGGTATTTATTCAAAGACTTATCTCGTTATAGATTATTAGAAGGGAAGATTGTTGTACTTATTAAAGGAATTAAGACAAAATAAGCGTGTGTGTGTGTGGTACAGACAGCCAATGTAGTGGTTTGAGTGTTGAACTAGGACTCCGGAGACCAGAGTTCAAGTCCTTGCTTGGCCGTGGAAACCCACTGGGGGACCCTGGATAAATGACACTCTCCTCCCACAAACAAATCTTGCCAAGAACCATCCCTCACATGATAGGGTCGCCTTGGGGTTGCCATAAATCAGAAATTATTTGAAGGCACACAACAGCATGTGAGGTATAGTATATGTAGTAAGGTAAGGATCTGTTGGGGGGCCATGAGAATATGGAATGTCTGCTGATTAGCTGCATGCTTGATTTTTAGAAAGCTGCCTTCTATGACAGTTAGATTTTGAGAGATTTGAATTTGTCTGAGTTAGTTAAAGAGAGACAGAGATTCAGTTAGACTCAGGACAATTATGTTTAGTTTGGAGTAAGAGGGTAAGCGATACAAGCGCAGATGTAAGTTAGTTAGGGTCAGTCAGGATATTGATGTGTTAGGGCTTATCCAGACAGCCCTGGAAGTACCAAAATTTTCCAGTTCTTTTGTGGTGGGTCAGGCTCGATGACCTCTGGGTGTGAGGGAAAAGCAGTTAATTTTCTCTGCAGTTGAAGTCCCTCTGTGTTTGAAAGGAATACAACAGAACTCTGTAAGATTGAATGTTAGGGAGGATGAAATGTGGTATGCTATGCTTATGCTTCTTTTACTTTGCAACATTTGTAAGATTACGCTAGAGAATGGTGGGAAACTTTGTACGCATCAATTTCCTTTCTTGAACATGTGATGACTGTACTGGAAAATGTATAAATCGCTGTGAAAAGGGAGAGGCGGGGCTCAGACTTTTGGGAATGATCCCACTGAGACATTGTGCCGGCTACAATAAAACAATTTTCCTTAATCTGTGGGTCTCTATCTCTGTTCTATAACACTTTTTTTTGTTTTGATTTTACCTGTATGCTCATGCTTTTGCATCCAAACTCTTTCTTGATATATTCTGGGTTTCCCACCCTCCCTGTTCTCTTGGGTTCTTCCTCTTTCCCCTCCCACTGATCAGGTGTCACATCCAGACTTGGGAAACATTTCAGAAATGGATTTTTAACAATTTCCATTGTAACCTTCTTAATTATTATTCAGGAGTTATAGCCTAAGTGTTAACATGCTTTGGCAATATTACATTAATTAGGCACTATTTTCTTTTATTGGCAGCATTCCAGTTTCCCTCTCTCAACCTCTTTTGAATCTGCCATCCTGGGAACAGTTGGTATATTTCTTATATTTCATCTCAGCTAGGTCTGGAGATAACAGAAACACACTGCCATAACAGGTAAGTTTCATTTTTGGAAAACAATGGTTTGATTTAATCTGATGTGCGATGTGGAATAAAAAGTGATGGGAATTCCCAGGGAATCCTTCAGGATGAGGAAAATGTCATGTATATCTCCAAAAAAACAAATGAAAAACAACACAAAAAACCCAGAAAGTACAGGGAAAAAACCCCAAGGACTTTTCTGGGTTTTCCAGTCCATCCAAATGGCTAATCTTTTACTGTATGTTGAACTTCTACTTAACAAATTAATTTTTGTATTATACATTTTTGCCTCTGAGAAAACTACAATAGCGGCCTTAGAGGCTGTGACACCAACAATCCTGTTGAAGCTCTGGCCAATAAGTGGAATCAAAATCTAACCAGGGCTACTGACACAGTTGCTCCCAAATGTCCTCTCCAGCCTGTTAGTAAACAGACTCCCTGGTATACAGAGACCCTCAGGGAGCTCAGACAGGAAGGACAATGACTAGAGTACAGATGGCAGTAAACTTGACTTCTATGTGACAAGACACGATATAGAGAACATGTTTGTTCCTACGGGATGGCGGTATATCCAGCAAAGAAAACTTTCTTCTCTGCATGAATTGCATCTGCAAATTCATGTCCAGCTGAGTTATTCAGGGTGGTGAAAGGTCTAACCCAGGCCCCTTCCCCCCTGAACCCAATCTTAGAGCCTTCTATAGCTTGCTGTGATGCTTTTAATGATCATTTCACAGATAAAATCTCTTGCATAAGAGCCAACTTAGATGACATTGTTGGAGCAGAAGTCGATACTGAGGTGCCCACTGACTCTGTGAGTGTGATTACACTGGATTAGTTTCAATTGGTGAGTACTGCTGATGTGGACAAGCTGCTGGGACAAGTAAGGAAGACAACACCCCTGTCCATCTTGGCTGGTTGTCCAGAGAGGAGATGCAATTAGACTTCAAATACAACATATTATTAATGCATCTCTCAGAGAGGGGAACTTTCCACCTTGTTTGAAAGAGGTAGTGGTTAGGCCACTCCTGAAAAAGCCCTCCCTGGATCCCTTGGACCTTAACAATTATAGACCATATCTAATCTTCCCTTTTTTGGGGCAAGGTGATCGAGAAGGCAGTTGCCTTCCAACTTCAGGTGGTCTTGGATGATATACACTTCCTTGACCTATTTCAATCTGGCTTCATAGCAGGATATGGAGGTGAGACTGCTATAGCCACCTTAGTGGATGATCTTCGTCTTAGCATCAAGAGGAGTGTGTCCTTGCTGGTGCTTTTAGACCTCTCAGCAGCGTTTGATACGATCGACCACGGTATCCTTCTGGAACACTGGGGGGGGTGGGGAATCGGAGGCACTCTCTTGCAGTGGTTCAGGTCTTACCTCTCATGCAAGTTCTAGATGATGATGCTTGGGGATAGCTGGTCCTCAAAAAAGTTGTTGTTATATGGCTTACCACAAGGTGCCATTCTATCCCCAATGCTTTTTAACATCTACATGAAACCGTTGGGAGAGATCATTCAGAAGCATGGAACGGGGTGCTATCAGTACACTGATGATGGTGATACCAAAATATATTTCTCCATGACTTAAACAGCTTCTGCTAAGGATAAGTTGTCTCCTCTAAATGAATGCTTGAAGGAGATAATGAGATGGATGAAGAAAAACAAATGGAAACTGAAACCAGACAAGACAGAGGTGCTAACTATTAAGGCTCCCAATCTGGAGATGGGGGTGTGTCAACCAGTTCTGGATGGGGTCATGCTCCCTCTGAAAGACTGTATTCACAGTTTGGGAGTGCTCCTGGATCCATCCCTCCAAATGTCAACTCAGATAGATGTGATGGTCAGGAGTGCTTATTATCAGCTTTTGCTGATACGCTAACTGCACCCCTTCCTCTAATTGGACAACCTAAAGACGGTAGGGCATCTGACAGTAACCCCAAGATTGGACTTCTACAATGTGCTGTACATTGGGCTACCTTTGTACCAAGCTCAGAAACTCCAGCTGATCCAAAATATGGCAGCCACATTGATTACACGTACAGCGAAGACTGAACATATCACACTGATATTAAAATCACTCCACTGGCTTCCACTTAGCTTCCAGGAAAAGTATAAAGTATTGGTTATTACCTTTAAAGCTCTACATGATTTAGGTCCAAGTTACCTGCAGGATTGCCTCCTCCCATACAATCTGCCCCGCGCACTCAGGTCCTCTGGGGGTCATTTACTTAAGCTGGCCAGGACTTGACTGGCAACAGTAACCAGAGGACCTTCTTGTTAGCCACTCCTAGACTGTGGAATAACCCACCTGAAGAGATTCAACAGCAAAATAAGTTGTCTGAATTAAAAAAAAAAAAACTAAACACCTATCTCTTTCAGCAGGCCTACCCAGTCTATTTTAACTATCGTGTATTTTAATAATGATGTATTCTAACTGATATATTCGTATTATAAATAGTTTTATATGTTTTTAACTTGTGATGCATTTTTAATTGTATTTTATGTTGTACCCCACCATGGGGAGAAGTGGGTAACAAATAAAATAATAATAATAATTATTATTATTTCAACTATTACTAGAGCGATTAGTATAGACAAGTTCAGAAACATTGTGTCCATGGTGGCAGCACTGGTTCAAGAGTGGTGGTGTCCAGTGGTGGGATTAGATGAATAAAATCTTGCAGAGAAACTATGAGGGCATCTAAAAAGTCACAGCATTAGGTGCCATAGTGTTGGCACAGACGGATATCCTCACATTTGGTATCAGTGGTGGGACAGGTGTACAACTCTCATAGTTGGTGGCAGCAATGGGATAAATAGACATCTTCACATGGTGGCAGTGGGGAAATAAACGGACAACCCTCACATGGACCTGTTACTCTGTTAATGTAAAATCAACAAAGAATCTTGAGAAATTATAAAGACTAACAAATTTATTATGGCACTACTTCTCTAATCTGTGTTTTTCTTATCATAAAAACATCATGTAAGAATGTAAAGAGAGGTAGGTGCATTTGTGTAGAGGAGATGAGGGACAGGAACCAGACCCTGAAATTTTGAGATCAGGCACATTCCCACCTGCCCCATTCAGATCACAAGCCACAAGCAATGGGACATCTCTAACCATGGATCACTCATTACTCACCCGTGCCAGCACCTCATCTCCCTGGTACACTAGTTTGCGAATGTGAGAGACAATTCTCTCCTTCACTTTCTCCAGTTCCTGACGGCGGTTGTTGGCATCAAAAACGCATCCCCTGTAGGTGACTTCTGATTCCTGAACCTGCATGCAGCAAAACAGATACACATGAAAGAACTGGAAAAATGCAGTTGGCATGTAGATGGAAAAACACAAAGTACTCAAGTATGATGGGGGTGTCCAACAAAGAGTCTTACATGGGTGTCACCTCCCCACAAAGCACATCCAGTTCTGTACCCAAAATTAGGTGTATTCTGTGTGGGACCAAAATGAAGTCATTCATCAATCCAAGTTTGGGTTTCTTTTTCAATTAGGGTTCCTCCAGATAGAACAGATGTGTCAGAAGCTATGGTATTTCTTGCTGTAGTTCTTGGGGCTTTTTAAAATATTAGATTGGTATCTCTGTTCTCCCAGACTATTTTCTGGCAATACCCACCACCAGCTGCAACCTTGTAATCCCATGTTCAAGTGGGGTTCTTTTTAATTCCAAGGCATATCGAAATAGTACATTCCTTTCTTTAGTCTTTTTTCTCTCTCTTTCTTAGTTAAATTGCTATAGTGCATTGGTGAAATGGTACTTTTGCTCTATAACTCTTTAAAAGAGAAAAAGAACAAGCACAGCAAACCTCAGCAAACCATACCAAGGCTTCAAAAAAGAAACCATATCGGAAGAGTCCTAGTGCAGATTCAAGAAATCACTAACAACAGTTCTCAGAGGGGAAAAAACAACAACACACAGACCAACTGGACACAGAAGCAGGAACAACCAAAAGTCAAAAACCATGAATCTATACCACAAGAACTCACACTTCTTTAGACTACCGTATTTGTTGGCATATAAGACACACAAGCATATAAGACGCACCCCATTTATATGCTGGCAAATACTATTTGCCGGCATCTAAGATGCACTTGTGTATAAGACGTACCCCCTTTTCAAACAGTATTTTTCAGGAAAAAAAGTGAGTCATATATGCTAGCAAATAGGGTAATCTAGAAGTGCCCACAGAAAACTTTGCTCTATTTGTAGCAGTCTTTTCCCCATCTAAGTACTTGGTGGTTAGATCTTTCTGCAAAACCCTGAAGTAAGAGCATTTCTGAAAGTTTCCCATGAGCCTTTGCTGGCAATGCTGTGCAGGTACTCTACATGAACTAGCATTGCTCCCCTTCTAGGCATGAGCAGCTTGTATTAGTGTGCCCCTTTAAGTCAGCCTCCATTCACCTCATACCCTCTAGAAGTCCTGGGCAACAGCATACACCCATGTGCAGTCACTAGCTATCCTGACTAGGGTTGGTCGGAGTCATCATCCAAAACCTCTGAAGAGTGCCAGGTTGGAGGAAGCTGCATTGGGACTTGCTAGAAAAGCAACTGCATTAATTCAGCATTTAAAGTGGGTTTGCTTTTTTCAGAAGGAGGGAAAAAAGCATCAGCAAAGGTGTAGCTATTGTAGAGGAATAATTGAAGGTACTGGGTAGCAAACTGAAGAGATGGGTAGCAACTGGTGGGGTGTTGGGGATTTCATTCCATGTATTGTTATGGTGTTCTGCTTTATTGTCTTTGTCCCTGATTGTACATGTTGATGTTCCACCCTGTGGTGTAAAGTGCATTAATAAGCGTTATTCTGATTACTATTACTGCTCCCCCCAAGAATTCTGCTGCCCCAATGAAATTTTCCTGTGGTCCCTCAATTGCTACCACCGAGGCAACTTAAAACTTCAATCAAATCTTTAGAAATATAGTTTAGGCATCCAAAGCAAAGAGGCAGATAAAGTTACCAAGGGAATGCAGCAAATATAAGAGTTCTAGGTGTGAATGATTTTCCATGCCCCACTCTCTGCAATGCTAAACATTTGGGAACTGAAGAGCAATTTAATTTGGGCAGGGCAGAATTCTCATGTAGAGGGGGAGTGCTCTCAGTTTGCCCTGCCTCATAATTATATCGCTGGGCATCAACTTAAGTTGTCTGTTTATGTATGTATGTATTTATTTATTTGAAATGTTTTACATTATTGTTCACCATGAAAATCAAAAGCTGACACCTGTTTAGCTCTGCTCTGATTTATTCTGCTCTCTGTATTCTGATTTTTCTCAGGCAAGAACAATCAAGGAAGCTGAGCAGTCTCAGATTCTGTTGGTATCCTGTTAGGCTGACTCTGCTGGTAGCCAATACGAGGTGCTTCCTCTGTTAGAACAACTGGAACTGAGCGGGGAGCCAGCAGAGTTGCACAAGAAGGAAATACTATCTATGGCACAGTGACTTCCACTGAGCAACCTCAGTCACCAGATATGAACAAGCCCGGCTTGAACAAGCCCGACCAGGGCTTGTTGTTATGTGCCTTCAAGTTGTTTCCAACTTATGGTGACCCTAAAGCAACCCTCACATGATTTTCTTGGCAAGATTTGTCCAGAAGGGGTTTGCCATGGCCTTCCTCTGGAGCTGAGAAAGTGTGAATTGCCCAGGGTCACCTAAGGTCTTTCCATGGCCAAGCAGGGATTTGAACCATGCTCTCTCAGAGTCCAAGTCCAACCCTCAAACCACTAGATCATGCTGCTTCTTGCTAGCTATCAAGACCCAGACCGCTTAAGCTGTTCTCACCTGCTATGTGCCATAACTTGGATCCCACTAGATGCAGCGTCTAGCCCAATTTAACCTTGCCAGACTCATGAGAATGCATTGTAAAGTATTCTGTGATGACACAAAGGCCGCTGGAATGTCCTTTAAAGGCATATTCTCTTTGATCTCCAAGGTCTGCATCCACTGCCCTCAATTATAGAAAAGTTGTCTGAAGGCTTCCAAAAACCTGACTCAGGTATGTGGCCCAAACCCCCTCTGGTATTTGAGCACCCTCTAGCAGTGTTTTGGAACAACAAAATAAACTAGCTGCAATTTATTTCTCTTTGCAATAACTGAGACATAATTAGCATATTTACAATTTTAACTTAATGTGGGGCAATTTCAGCTTAACTGTAATTCTTCAGATACTTTCAAAACGACAAGGGTGTGCTTTCATTTAATGCTGTAGGAGGAATATTATGGTCTAGTTGTGAATTTGTGCTGTGTTTTGTGCTTTGTTGCTGGTGTCTAGGCTACAGCAAGCTACACAGAAGGAGACTTGTGTTTTGTGCCACAGGCCAACATACATTTTTTTTAAAAAAACACTAATCCATAAGGGAACTATTTTAGTGAAATCTGAGAAACAGGGATATTAACTTTTTAAAAATTGCAATTATAATGAGAACTAACTGCTTTGGGGAAAGGAGGGTCAAACTATAACAGTAACCTTTTACTCTTTAAAATAAGTTCCCAAGCTCCGTTCTCTACACACTACTGGTCGTCTTTCTAGTACCACCAGGAACTGCATTCCACAATCCAAGGTCTGCATCAGAGGCCACATTACTACAACTGCTGGCAGGGGGAGGCTGCATTGCACAGCTTTTTGAACCCAGGACCAATAAATACCTTTGATTGTGCTTCATCTCGGTAACGGCGCCGTTTCTCCAGCTGTTTGTTGCCGCTTCCTGCTGTGCTCTGATATTCTTCTTCTGCCTTAGCACTTAACACTTTGGCCTTCTCCAAATCTTCACAGCGCTGGAGGTAGTGGAGGCGAGACTTGCGCATGGAGGACAAAGAATCATTCTGCAATTGGAGCAAGAGTTAACAAGGACCAAGCTGTCCAGCTGTTGTTCTGAATGGCTTTGTCCACCCTGAGCTTAGAGATTCTTCTAGCATCACCTTGTTTGTGGGTTCTTGGCAAACAGTAGCATATTTTCTTAGGCTTAAAAATGAGACTTCCATATGACATTCTTTCACATGAGGTTTTAAAATTTTTAAATTATTGGAAGCCATCTTGAATCCCACCTTGGGATATAAATTTAATGAATAAATGGATAAAATAAAAACAGCTACAAATATCTGTGTGGCAAATACGAATGCCTTCCAGAAGACTGAGCAGACCAGCAGCCCTTTCACACTACCCAACTACAATCCCACTTTATCTATGGAATCCTTGGATTGGTAATCTGTTCAGAGATGCTAGAAGAGCTCTCAGGCTGAGAATTATAAAGGCCTCTCCCTCAGCTGTCAATGCAGAGTTCCACTGGATGGAAGCATGGCAATGAAAGTGGCACCATAGTGTTGTAATTGAGAAATATGAAAGGGCTACACAGTTTGCTAAATCGGAAGAGGCAAGGATTCTTTCTATCTTTGTTTTAGGCTGCCGCTGCTAGACAACCAGCTAAAACAGTTCTGGGCAGTGGGACAGCAGAACATTGTGGCCTAGTAGCAACTTCTGCTAGACTTAACTGGAAAGGATTCTAAAGGCAGATCTGTGAAAACAGAAGTCTATTCTGGAAGCAGCGCAAAGCGAGTGTCCTCCATTCATAGCTTCTGAATGGGGCCACTGTGTATCCAGCCACTCTCACAGTTGCTTTGTGTGCTTGTCCTTATCCATTCACACAACATTGACACTTACTTAAAGGAAGGGCAGGGGAAGCACTGTAAATCAATAAAAACAGTAAAACAATGATAAGGCATGGATATTATTATTATGGATTATTATTACTACTATTTCTTACTTGCCTCTCCCTATGGACTATGGTAGAAAACAACAGATTAAAATACAACAGTGTGGAAACATGACACCAATTAAAACTGGCCCTGTACAATTGATACTTCCTTTACAAAAAAATATGAATAATGCAACCTAAACCAGGTGTTTGTCTGTCATCCTGGTGTCTATACAGTCACTAGCCAGAACAAAGGAAGGTAGAAGTAGGCAGCACTGGGTAGAATGCTGGCTATACATTTTTCCTTATCAGGGTATAAAAAAAATGGGCTAGAGGCTGTTCGTGTATGCATTTTATAGTTAACATGAACAATTCAGGAAAGGGCCTGGAGATACCCCTGAGAGCACCTGTGGCTGCCGTTCTTGAAAGAACAGAGGATTTTTTTTTTAACCTGATGGTGCAATATGATCTTTGGGAATAGGAGTTAAAGAATTCAGGCATATTTAAATGGAAGTCCTTAGTCCTTTCCTACTTCTTCCTATTCTTCCACATAAATTTCATTATGCTTTACCAAGGAATTTCTTAAGAAATCATGCATCTATAGCAGTGGTTCTCAACCTTCCTAATGCCGCGACCCTTTAATACAGTTCCTCATGTTGTGGTGACCCCCAACCATAAAATTATTTTCGTTGCTACTTCATAACTGTCATTTTGCTACTGTTATGAATCGTAATGTAAATATCTGATATGCAGGATGTATTTCATTGTTACAAATTGAACATAATTAAAGCATAGTGATTAATCACAAAAACAATATGTAATTATATATTGTGAAATATTTATTTCTAATTACATCTCGGGGGACTACACAAGCTTCTTGTGTGTGCCTTCAAGTTGTTCCTGACTTATGTTGACCCTAAGGTGGGTCAACCATTGGGTAGGGGGGTAGGTGGGTGGGCAAATGAGAAGAGGGCAAGTAACTGCAACGCAAAATTCAAGCAAGAAGTTTCCAAAAGTAGGCTGGAAAGAGAGAGAGAAGACTGCCCATCTCCTAGGAAAAGGAGGTCTCCCCATTGTTCTGAAATAAACTCCTCTTACAGGCCTGGCCAGGAATCCCTGGGGTAGCATGACGAGCTCCCCGCCTCCGCAAAAGGGGCTGAAACCCGTGCCGGGCTGCCGCCCAGCCCACCCGCCAAACCCCAAGGAATGCCGGGCTGCCTGGAAGCTGCTCCAACCTGCAGCTCTCTTTCCTGGCAGATGGACGCTTCCGCCCCCCGCCCTGCGAAAGGCCTCCATCAAAACACCTTCCCCCTTCCTGCAACTTGCCGACCCTGCCCCCCTCCCTGCTCAATGCCCGTGCAAACGGCACCTGATCAGGGCATTTTTGCAGCTCTCTGCCCCCCCTTCCGAGTCAGTGACACCGGTGACAAAATGGCAGCCCTGGAAGCTGGCAGTCATGCTCGGCATGCAGGCAGGGGCGAGGGAGGGGGCCCGGGGGCTCAGAACCCACCCAACACCACCGCCCCCCCACGCTCCCGTAATAGCAAACCCAGCGTGAGGGCAGGTGGTGTGTCTCCTTCTGCCTCTCTGCTGCTTGCCCAAAGCGTGGGTGGGAAAGGCAACGCAAGCTGCCCGCGGCGAACGGTGCTGCAGGCACTGAGAGCCCAGAAGGAGGGAGGGAGGGGGTGAGCCCGGCAAGAGGCGGCGCCAACCAGGCTCTCCCCTCTCCGTGCAAAGCGAAATCCCTCCTCCCGTTGTGGGGCGCCTGGAGCTTCCCTGCTCGCCCGCGGCCCCGTTCCTGCTGCAGGGCCTTGCTCCAGGCACGGGCTCGGCCACCCTCCTTTCCTACCCAGTGCTTGCTTGCTCACCTAGGCAGCCCCACGGGGGGAGGAAAAGATGGCGCTGTGTCCTACTTCAGAGCCCCCCCGCCCATGCCCAGCTGCCACGCCGAGGAGCAAGAGGAGGAGGCGGCCTAAGCGAGAAAGGCTGCTGGTGGGGCAGCGGCGGCGAGGAGGAGGGGGTGGCACTCCTCCAATGGTGCAACCCCCCCCCGCCCAAAGCAACAGCCACCTCCTCTCCCCTCCTCCCAGCGCGGGGTCTCAGAAACAGCCCTCCCATTGGCTGTGAGGCCACCAAATAACAGCGGGGGCTGGCTTTTGGCGGGAGGAACAGTGACCTTGTTTCAAAAGGGAGTGGGGCGGGATAGAGGAGCGGCGACCCCTCTGAAAGGGTCATTCGACCCCCCAAAGGGGTTGCGACCCACAGGTTGAGAACCACTGATCTATAGGATCCACAGAAACTTGGCAGGATGCCAACTTCTTTTCTTTTTAACTCTTCTTAGTGCTGCTCTTACCATCCTTTTCTGCTCCTTTTGCCACTGGTCTTTGAATTCCTTCCGCCATTTCTCGATTTCATTTCTCTTGGCCCAAAGAGGCTGCAGAGAAAGGCCAGGTATAAAGACAAGGGAGGGAGATAATGAAAGAGGTGAGATCTCAAACAGCTCTATCCAACATTTACAAAATAACCACATCCTTGTAACAAAATTGAGAGGTGGGGGAGTGGGACAAATCAAGAGAATATATCTGTGGTTCCCACATTTTCCCTGCCCTGCCCCATCCTCTTGTTAAAATATACCATAGGGCCCAAAGGGACAACATCAGCATGGAAGTATCCATCACCAATCATTTTAGCCCTAAGATTCTGTCCAGTTTATGGACCCATGACTGCTGTTCTGGCATCGTGGAGCTCTGTTCAAATCAGGAAACACCATACCTGATAATATTCTTTCAGATGCAAAACTGAAGCTGTCTCGAGGGCTACATTCCCTGCCTTTATGTCGTGCTCCATGACCATGGTGTATAGAGTCTGGAGGGGCATGAAGTTCTGGAAGAACAAAAAGCAGTAGGACTGAAATGAGGAGACATTTGGGTTCAAATCTCTGCTAAAAGATGCCAAGATGCCCTATTAGAAACAGCAAAGTGGGCAACACTTCACATCTTAGACCTGTGGTTTGGTTGTGGTTCTGTCTGGCAGATCAATGCAGTCACTATAGCCCATGCAAAGAAGCTCCCCGCATGGCAACTTTCTGCAGGCTCACAGCCTGCAGCATTTTATAGGGAAAACAGGTATATGGGTAGCTAAGCATCATTAGGACATGGGCAAGATGGCAAAAGTTATTAAGGAGGAAGTATGCATAAGCCAGGAGGGGCTGTTTTTGTATGCTGTTTTTGTCTGAGCCAAAGGAAAAGGCAAGATTCCATTCCTTTCTTCTCCCTACTTTTGAGTCAATTGAGTGTAAACTACTTTTGCACTTTGAGCTCAGTTTGCAGCAACAGAAGTAAGGTGAAGACAAAGGGGGAAAGTGAGAGAGAGAGAGATTGGGACACTTTAAAAGCAGTGGTTAAAGTGGGACAAGAGAGAATTAATCGGGGCTGCCTCATCAAATCAGGACAGTTAGAGGGTACACAGGCCTTTGGTACTGGAGATATTGTGAGACTAATGTTTCTTTTTAGACTATAACTTCCTGGATCTCCTAACCAGCATGGCTGTAATCCAAAAATTTCCTTTGCCAAGCTCTAGTGACAGCAGCCACAAGGAACTTTGGCCACAACACTCGATACATGAAACATGCCTGAGGAAAGGGAGTGTTGTGAGAACTAGGCAAATCCTAATCCAGGTGGGATAGAAGCCGCCGCCACCACAACATACATTGAACTGTTGGCTGGATCTTGTGCTCCACGAAAATTTTAAAGCATGAAATAGTCCTGAAATTAATGGATATTTAACTAGTGGAAAGGAGACTTGGTAAAGACCAAGTCCAATAAGTCTTGAACCTTGTAGAATAGAGAATCATCATCGTAGTTTGCTCATAATTTGCAGATTACCAAAATCTCTTCTCTTAAGACCACAAGGTATGCAGAGTTTTGAACATTGAACATTTTGACCATTTCTGAGTTAAAAATTCAGCTATTACATATATTCTACAGCTGTGATTCAAAAAAAGTTATATTCATACATGGAAGGAGAATTCTGAAGAGGTATTTTGAGCTAGTGTGGTGCAGTGGTTTGAGCTTTGGACTATGACACTGGAGATCAGTATGCAGTTCCCCACTTGCCCATGGAAACCACTGGGCAAATCACACTCAGCCCCAGAAAACCCCATAATAGGTTAGCCTTAGGGTTGCCATAAGTTGGAAATGATTTGAAGGCACATTCCTTTTAGTCATGTGCCACTTACGCTGCTGAAGAAGCAAGCCACTTTCCAGAATTTCACTTCAAGAGTGAAAAACAACTGTCTACCGCATATGTGAGAAATTTCAATGAAATTTCTTGTACATGAGCGTTTTCTTTCAGGTTTTACTGAACAGTACAAGGAACTGTGGATGTACCCCAGGTAACAGCTCAAGAGCTGCAGGCTGTGAACTCTGAAGCAAACTCCACTTTGCAACTCCAGTTTCATAAAAGGAACCTTCATTCTTAAAATATTAGTTGGCTCTAAGTACAGACTAACTATTAACATGGTACATATTAATTTATATAAAATATTTGTCCCACATGTTGGTGATACACTGCTTCTTGTTGTTATACAGTGTCTTCAAGTCATTTCTGACTTATGCTGATGCTAAGGTGAACCTATCACAGGGTTTTCTGGGGTTGAGAGTGTGTGATCTAGCCATAGTCACTCAGTGGGTTTCCATGGCTAAGTGTGGATTCAATCCCTGGCTTCCAGGATTGTAATCCAACACTCAGATCCCAACACCACATTGGCTCTCTGGTTCTTTTTACATAGGTGTTAATTTTGCCCTCCCAAGTACAGAAATGCACTTTGAACAAGTGTATTTGTTTCCATTAAGAGGTATATGAGAATACAACACCAGAAAATAACCATTGCCTTTGGGTTACTGGGAACAACATTCTGGAACACTGGCTTTTTCACATGGTGGAGGTGAATAAATGCTTGTATGCACTGGAAAAAATAGTGTCCTTGGTCTTTAACAGCAGGGATGGCTGCTCTTGCTGTTTTAACTGTTTTTCGTTGCTTGTAATTTTAGAACTATTTCATAAAGGAGTTTTTTCCCCAGTTTATTTATAAATGTGTGTTAATCATGTATATACTGTTTTAAATATACAGGCAAGGACCACATATTGAGTACATATATCTGCATTTACAAGCATTGTTTATCCAGTGCATATAAGAATTAATTCATCCACCACCACTCCATGTAGAGATGAGCATTCCAGTGTGTCTGCTTTATAGGATCATTGTGTAGTTTCTCCAGAGGAAGCCTGAAGCAGTATATTACCTCTACACATATATGCTAACATATTGCTTTATGGCTCCTGCTGAGAAAGAGAGACTTACAAGGACCAACTTATATCAAACAATTTCATGCAAAGTACAAAATGAAGTCACAGGAGGAGGGAGCATCCAGGGAACCCTACCTGATGCAAAATGACACTTCGACCAGCTTCAGCAATCTTCAGGATGCTCTTTGCAAATTCAACCTCTGTGAACAAAAAAATTGGTGATTGGACTGAACTTCAAAAAAAAAATGGGTAGTAAGATTGGGAGTCCTTTTTTGTTATTGTTTAGCTACAAAAACTTGTAATTTTGGAAAGACACTTCTGCCTTGTGGCACAGTATATAGGAAGAGCTGTGGATTCATTCTAATGTTACCTGTTCTGATGCCTTAGCCCAAAATGGCTTGCAGGGACATTTCCAAGGAAACATAAATTTGGAAGAGCATCTCCTGAATGGGTAAACTTTAACTTACAGACATATACATAGATATATAGGGGAGGGGAGAATTTTATAGAGTCTGGATACTGATAAAAGAACCTCACCATAAGCAAGGCGTTTGTCTATCCAGTTCAACAGCTCTTTGACATATTTGCACCACATCTTGGCATACCCCAGGGCTGCTTCCACTCCACCATCACACTTGATCATCATCTCATCAGCTTCTTCCACTGAAAACAAAAAAATCAGGTTGTTTATAGGAAATAGATTGTGAAGACACTTTAGCATTGCCACCTAACTGCATCAGAAGTAGCATGAAAACCTCTTATTAAGGTAGCTAAATGTGTCTCCTGAGTGAAGATCATCCATAATGTTCCCAGAGAGAAAACTGGAGAGGACTCACACCCCTTTCATGATGTAGTTGTTTGAGCATTGGACTACAACTCTGAAGACCAAGGTTCAATTCCCCACTTGGTCATTGAAACCCACTGAGTGACTTTGGGCACCCTACACATACTCAACCCCATGAAAGATTTCCCTTAGTGTCACCATAAGTTAGAAATGATTTAAGGCATACACCAACAACAGAGGGAATTTCAGCAAGTGTTCCTTGTGACCTGTTTCTGTGACAAGCAACACTTGCTGAATTCCCTCTTCTAGACAATCATTAAACTCAGGAATTATCTCCGGTATTCACTTGGCATATCTAGACAATCAGATTTGAATCATGACACACTTAAGAAGGAAACTTGAACCTCTACAACTTTTGGACTTCAGCTCCCAGAAATTTAAGATCCTCAGCAGAGGTCCTATTGCAGGTCCCACAACAACCTTGTGAAGATAGCTTGGTAGTTATGCATGACTTGGCTTTCTCTGTAGCAGCTCCCTGACTGAGGAATTACCTCCCAAAGAAACACAGGCTGGCTCCATCTCTTCTAAGTTTCCAGCAAGCAGTTATTCTGATTGGTGTTCACTTATTAAAATTAAGAGTGGCTGTTCTAGTTGTTGTTAACCTGTTTTTAATTGCCTGTGGGTTTTAGAACTATTTTAAAAGCAGTTTATTTTAGTTATTTCAGCCATGTACTTGTCATCTTAAGTGCTTTTATCCAGATAAATTGCCTCAGGGGCCTTGATGGGCTCAGAGGCAGTAAACAAATGCCATATGTGCATAGTCTAGAACCTGTCTTAACCAGACCTGAGGATGATCATTCCATTGTTGCCTGGCAAATGTCAACATACTTCTCTGAGTACTTCCAACAGAAAGAGGGAAGAGAACTTTGGTACTTCCCTGCTTCTCCCTTCAACAGGCTTAGAACAGGTGAAGAATGGAATAACGGTAAGATAAGAGCAACTCTTCTGGGAAGCATGTGGTAATTCAAAATGGATACTTCATCTTCATACCAAGACCTGCTGGTTGTGGAAGCTATAGTCCAAAAACATCTGGAAGGCCCAAAACATTCCCCTCTGTTGATGGGTAGCAACTTGGCCAGAACCCTGCCCATTGAAGCACTATCCTCTCTATGGGGATAACTCTATGTCTCCAATCAACTAGTTTAAAGGCTGCCAGACTAAAAATTGGAAACAGCTCCTGTACTTCTAACAGTTACGTGGAAGAGAGAATTTCATCAAGTGTTGCTTGTTATCTGCTTCTATCACAAGTAACACCTGCCAAAATTTCCTTTTCCACACAACTATTAAAAGTACATGAGTCCTCTCCTCTTTTACTCTAACAAGCCTACTCAGGTATCTCCCTCAGCCTCTTGCTTTACTCATACCCTACTGTGATTCATTAACGCCTTTTTCATTACATGTACAGTCTAATTTTTCTCAACAGTATAACTGAGTAAGACCCTCTCGTGTGCATTTCCTCATTTGCACTCTCTGTCTCCTTCTTCTGTCTCTTCCTATTTTATACCTGCTGGCTGGCTGTCCATTCATCCATCTATCCAATTTCCTGTCTTTCACCCAAGATAGAACTTAAGGCAGCTCCCAACATAGCTTAAAATAAATTACTGCTAACAATCAAGCATAATAGTAAAAAAACTGTATAAAAACCAATCAAACAATCCATCCTGTTAAAAACAGCACTAATTTAGATCAGTTTAGGATCATGTAGAAAGTACCAATTAGAATAATGGTACAGGACCCCTCCTCCCACCCACCCATTGGGCCCCAAGCATGTCTAAATGAAAAGACCTTTGCCTGGCAGCAGAAGGAAAACAAAGAAGGAGTCAGCCTAGCTTCTCATGGGATGGAGTTCCACAGTCCTGGGAAAAGTCACCAAGAAGGACTTCTCTAACTGTCTTCACTACATATGCTCACGATGGTGGTAAGACAGAGAGAAAGTCTTCCCGAAGGGATCTCAAAACTCAGCCAGGACTTCCAGCCGCATGGCAGACGTGAGAGGGAGTCCAGAGTAGCGCTGTGTAACTCCGAACTCCCACCTGAAGGTTTCCAGCTGGGATAAGCCCATCTAACTCCAGCTAGCTATCCCCTCGGTAAGGGGGATGTGGAAGAGGTCTGAAGGGGATCCGTGAAGCAGCACCGAGCCTTCTCTGAAAGGAGAAAGAGCGGGGGTGCGCAGGATGCAAGACCACGATGGGACCTCCAGGATTGCCGCAATAGCGACATAAGCGCCACCGCCGACTTTTACACTAAGATTTCAGAAAGCTGATCTTTATAAAGCCCGATTTGGATTACAAACATGCAAGATCGTAAGAGGAACGTACCTGCTTCAAAGAGAGCAAGTTACTGGAAAGACCCCGAGGACTGTAAGAGGGAATATAATGGAGGATTTCTTAAAGGGACAATACAATTGGTGAGTGTGCTGACTTCAATTTCCTTTTCTTTGGAGGTTAACATTACAGATTTAATTGATACTGTGCATTGGACATTGGAGTTTGGCGCAAGATCTATTCTTTGATAAAAGTTGAAGAGTATATCTCTCCTTTTTCTTTTTATAAGAGACTAATGTGTGGAGGTTGCAAACTTTTAAACCTGCGTATGGAGATGTAAAATATGGAGTGACTTTATTTTACTTGGACTGTATTTTACATTTTATTTTTGTCTTACTTGGATTGTACTTTACATTTTACATTTTACTTGGATCTATCACTTTGACTTTGGGGTTTTAAGAGAAGAATCCATGTTTTGAACTCTTGCTGCAGCTGTGATTGGATTGTTTATAACTGGCACTGAGAACTGATTTAAAATTGACAGTACTGAATGAACTTAAGACTTCCAAGGACTGAGGGATTTTTTTCCTCCTTTTTTCTAATTGTGCATTGGTCTTTCTTTTTTTAATTGCTTATTGGAATAATTGACTGTTTTATGGTCTGTGGAAGGGAGGAATTAGACAAAAGGACTGTGGAATATGACTTGGAATATGATTGACTTTTATGTTTGAACTGAACTGAGAGGAATTGATAGAACTTTGAACTGGGCATTTTACCATTGGATTTTTGCTTTGCAAGATTTCATATTTTTAAACGGACTTTAATGGACTTGGGACTTTGGACATTGATAAGTTTGAAAATAGACTATGGAGCAGACATTTGGTGGTAGACTCAGACTGAAGCTGATTTCCCAGCTTGTTTTGTCTTTGAAGACAGACCTGAGAACAGCAGACTTCCCTCCCACGCAGAAAGCAGTTTGAATCTGCAGCTGGCATTTGTGGTTCTGTGTGATTAGAAAAAGCCTGTAAGACCTGAAAGTACATTAGGGAGGGGGTGTCGGAATTGTTAAAGGGAAATCAATTGCTTACCATTTACTTTTTGATTTGATTATTCAACCTTTGCATTTGGTACTGTATATAAATTTAGCATTTTTTTAACATCATATAGAACAACTGACTATATTTGAACATTTATGATTTAAGATTGTTTATAATTAAAGTATATTGTTTGTATAAGTATATGTTTCAGTGAAGGTGTCAGTTTAACAAGTTTTCTAAAATTGTAACTACTGGTAAAGGAGAAGGTAGATCTGCAAAGAACAAAACATTATTTTTTAAAAGGTCAATGGATCAAAGAACAAGAAAAGTCACAGTAGCAGTGTCAGCTGTAACTACGACTACCCAATCAGTAAGAAGAACATCTGTGGATACATCCCAGAAACCCCCAGACATTATGCAGAAAATGATGGAGGAATTAAAGAACATTAGAGGAGACATAAAAAAGACAGAGACTGATATTAGACAGGATTTAAAGGAAACAAGGAAAGAAATGAGAACAGATACGAAACATGAGCTTGACAAGCTTGGGAAGAAGTTGGAAACTTTGACCAAGGATGTCTCCAAGGTAAAGATAGAGACCAAAGAAATAAAAGAGCAAGTTAAACAAATACAAACTGAAATGACGGAGGTGAAGGGGAAACAATAGGAAGAAGAACTTCAAACATTGCACCAGGAACTGAGATATCACGAAAGATGCCTCCATTTTCGAGGAGTTCCTGACTCAAATATGGAGGACTTATATGAGAAAATGATTCCAGCTTTGGCAGAATTTCTAGACATAGATGAAGATAAAATGGAGATGTGTATTGACACAATGTTCAGAGTTGCTTCCAGAACGGCGAGAGAAAGAAAACTTCCAAGAGACATAATAATAACCTTTACTTGGACTATTACTAGAGACAAAATATTACAATGTAGTTATGAAGGAACATTAAAGGTGGAAGATAAAGACGTAAAAATTTTCAAAGATATACCATTTCAAATCCTTAAGAAGGGACAGGACTACAAACCTCTGGCCAATTTATTGAAGAAATATGAGATAAACTACAGATGGGAAAAGATCAAGGGCATTTCTTTCAATTATAAACAGCAACGTTACAGAATCAACTTGGTCTTTAAGGCCAAAGAAATGATGGAAAGATTGAAGAAGGATTTTCAGATGACATCAGAATCAGATAAAGACAACGAACAACAAATTGTGGAAGAAGAAAAAGAAGGAAAAGAAATACAGAGGCAAGAAGAAGAGGTGGAAGATTTAACCAGACAAACATTGGATTCAGAGCAAGAAATGGAAGAGGAAGGAGAACTTGCAGGGGAGACATTGCAGTAAAAAAAGGATAGGACTGTATAAATTTAAATAATAAAATAGAAAAAATGGGGCTTAAAATATATACCTGGAACATTAAAGGATTTAACTCGGAATGCAAAAGAAGACAAATCTTCCACCATCTGGAAAAGCAAAAACTGGATGTAATTTGTTTACAAGAAGTTCGGATAAGAACCCAAGATTTGAAATATGTACGGAATCCTAAACTAGGTAGCTGTTTTGCGGCTACAATTGATCAGAAGAAAAGAGGTGTACTGATATATGTGAATTCAAGATATGGTGCGCAAATAAAATTTCAAGATAAAAATGGACGTTATCTTGCAGTAGAAATTGACACAAAACAAGACAAGATATTAATAGTAGGAATATATGCAACTAACGGAGCCAAAGGAGAATTCTTTCCCAAAATAAACGCTGGAATACAAAGATATGTACAGGATACAGGCAATTCAAGTGTGGTGGTTCTTGGAGACTTAAATGGAGTAGTGAATCCTATTGTGGACAGAACAACGCAAAAATTGATACCGCGAAATAATGGAAAACTACCCAAAAGCTTTTTCCAGATGATGGTTGACTTAGAGTTATATGACATTTGGAGATATAAGAATGGGCAACTGGATGGATACACTTTTTTTTCAGACAGACACAAATCTATGTCTAGAATTGATATATATTGGCAACTAAAGAGTTACTTTTGAAGACACATCAAATAGATAGTCCTCTGAATATGTGTTCAGATCACTTTCCATTACAAGTGACTTTTAAGGTCATGAGCAGAGAGAGGACATGGAGGATTAATGAAGAGATTTTAACCAAGGAAAAGTATATTCAAAAAGCAAAAACAGAATTAATCAACTACTTCAATGAAAACATGACACCTAAATTGCCTATGAAGACAATATGGGATGCAAGTAAAGCAGTGATGCGTGGCAATTTTATCAGATGGTCTGTGGAAATCAATAAGGAAAGGAAGCGTACAGAAGAAAGGATCCTGGGGAAAATGAAAGAATTGGAGAAACAGATGAGGAAAAATCCGGCAGATAATATTACAAGACAAAAGATCAAGGTGTGTCAAGCAGAACTGAACCAATTAAATTTGGGAGAAATAGAACAACAGATGTATAGATTGAAACACACCTTTTTTGAACCGGCAAATAAACCTTCAAAACCTTTGGCCAACTTATTGAGGAAAAGAAGATCAAGAAGCATAATAACAGAGATTACAACAAAGAAGGGAAAGACAACAAAGCAAGAGGAGATAAAACAAGCATTCTATTCTTATTACACAAAGCTATTAAGTAATACCTCCTTGAAAAAAAATCAAAGAGAATTGGAAGAATACTTGGAGAGGAAGAATAAAATCAGATTTTCAGTAGAACAAAGAGAGATACTAAATAAATCAGTGTCAATGATGGAGAAAGTAGAAGCCATTAGGAATACAAAGAACGATAAATCCCCAGGACCTGATGGTTTTTCAGCAAAATATTACAAAATCTTGGAGCATGAACTTTCAGTTCCACTTCAAACAACAACAAATGAGATTAAGAAGGAAAGCATACCAGAAACATGGAAAGAAGCTAATGTTGTTTTGATCCCAAAAGAAGGCAAAGACATAACGGATGTAAAGAATTACAGACCCATTTCACTATTAAATATGGACTATAAGATTTTTGCTGCTATTATGGCAGAGAGACTCAAAAAAGTACTTCAAGAACATATCCATGAAGACCAGAATGGCTTTTTGCCTCAAAGAATGATGCGTGACAATATCAGGACAGTTTTAAACATAATTGAATACTATGAAAAATATAATGAAAGAAAGCTGGCTATGGTATTTGTTGATGCAGAAAAGGCATTTGATATGGTCAACTGGTCATTTTTGAAGACGACTACTAAGCAAGTACAAGCTGGAGAAAAATCCATTTCATGGATTGAAGCGATTTATTCTCAACAAACAGCAAGACTAATTATAAATGGAGAGCGTACAGCACCGATTGAAGTATTGAGAGGTACAAGGCAGGGTTGTCCCCTATCACCTTTGCTATTTATTTTGACACTAGAAACACTCAACGATAATATAAGAGAAGACATAGCAATAAGAGGAGTCCAGATAAAGAAATTTCAATATAAACTCAAAGCCTTTGCAGATGATTTGGTACTCAAGAGCGCTCAAAGATTGATGGATACTATTCAAGAGTATGGAGATTACTCCGGTTTTAAAATTAATAAGGAAAAAACAGTATACCTATCAAAAAATATGAGGGAGAAGGAAGAAGCTGAATTCAAACAAATTACAGGATTTAATAAAGGACAGAAAGCTAAATATTTAGGAGTTCGGGTTGCACAAAGAAATAATGAATTGTACCATAACAACTATGATAAAAAATGGAAGGAGATAACTCAAGATTTGGAAAAATGGACTCAATTAAAAATATCTTTGCTGGGATGGATATCAGTGATAAAAATGAATGTGCTACCAAAAATGAACTATCTTTTCCAAAATGTGCCTATTATAACAAGTATTAAACCTTTTGTTCAATGGAAAAGAGATATAATCAAGTTTATATGGCAGGGGAGGAAACCAAGAATTAAATGGAGAATCATGACGGACACAACAGCAAGAGGTGGTCTAGGCTTGCCAGACCTACAAACATACTACAAGGCAGTGGCATTCACATGGATAAAAGACTGGTTAAATCTTCAAAACTCGAGAATGCTGGCTTTAGAGGGAGCAGACCTAAGAATGGGATGGCATGCCTATATGTTTTATGGAAAAGCAGCAGTAGACAAAGATTTTATGCATCATTTTATAAGGAAATTGCTACTTAGAATATGGACTGACTACAAGAAGAAGAATATAAGGCAGTTACCTAATTTGGTCTCCCCGCAAGAAGATTTTTTGGGAGATGGAAAGATACAGATAAATGGCTACGATATGAAGACTTATTAGACATAACAGAAGACTCCGGTGTGAAGATGAAATTAAGAGAGAAATTGGAAACTGAAGGAATAAAATTAAGCTGGTTTCCCTATAGACAGCTAAAGGAAAGATTTCAGATGAATGTACAAACCTATGGAATACAACAAAAGGAACAAATTCACTTATTGCGAATGTTAAGAGAAAGCCCACCACATTTATTAGCATATTTGTACAAAGAAATGTTACACCAAGAATGTGAGGAGGAGACAGTTAAAGCAGTAATGATACAATGGGCACAAAACGTTGGACACTCAATACAGTTAGAATGGTGGGAACAGAGCTGGCAACGTACACAGAAATTTACTGCTGCCCAAAACTTAAAAGAAAACTACTATAAACTATTTCATAGATGGTACATTGTTACCCTGCTTGCTTGGGGCTTCCTTTAAAGGATTCCCAAAAGCTGTCAAAATTGTGTCTTATGAGGAAAATTTAGCTCTGACACTGCCTTAGCCATGCAAAGAGGACAGGATATTTAGGATCTTTTTAACCCAATGTTTACGGAGTCAGGCCAGTCAGAAATCACACAAAGAGATTCAATGAATAGCTTTATTGACTAACAATAATTTGTATTTAAGCTCATACACACCCACACTCACTACAACAAGCATAAAAGATTATAGAAAGTTAAAGTTCATATAGTCACTCAGCTTCACTCACACTCCAAGCATACAAGACTATAGAAAGTTAGAAAGAGATGAAAATTAGGAGAGAGAGAGAGAGACATAAGAGTTTGATTCAATACTATACCAATCCAGAATTCTTCAGCTGGGAGAAAAGAAGATCTCAGCCACACCTTTAGGGGTTGCAGGGAGCTTACAAGCTTCATTGTTTTGTAAATCTGAGAGAACTCCTAACTCTCCAAAAGAATCTCTCAAACCTACGAACTCCAAAAAGAAACTCTCCAACTCCGAAAAAGAATCAGAAAATGCCTAGTTATATGTCCTGTGAACCCAGATGGTTGTATCTTTTTATTAAGATGGATTATTTTCTTTTTAGTTCAAAGAAAATACTGTTGTAGTTCAAAGAAAATACAACCAAACATTCTTGTTGTTTCCTGCAAGATCAGTATCTCTCCGGAGATGCATGCCTCAAGGCATCGAATTCCAGGCTGTTTTGCATTGTAAACAGAGAGTAATTACCCTGATCACTGCTGAAACTCCATTCAAGTGTCTGTTGAGCCAACTGCCAGATAACCCCAGGATGTATGACAGAAAACAGAGCTCTCCTGTATACGTGTCCTTCCAGTTTATCTCTATGGCTCACTATGTTTGATATAAAATAATTAGGATTCTCAGGACATAGTTTTTGGGGGTGCTAGGGGCATTACAACACGACACCAGAAAAACTAAAGACAATTTATAAGACAGGTACAGGTCAATGTTGGAAATGTCAAGAGAACTCTGGTACACTATTTCACATGTGGTGGTCATGTCCCAGAGCACAAAAATATTGGAAAGAAATGCATAAGAAAATAAGTTCAATTCTGAAGATCCAATTTGGGATGACACCTGAATTCTACTTGCTAAATATGACACATATACTAGACGGAACGTCAGCTAAGAGATATTGGAGAATCATATTGTACATGGTGATGACGGCCCATATTGAATATGCACGACTTTGGAAAAATGAAACTACACCCACAACTGAACAGTGGTGGACAACTTTTATGGAAAACAGAAATGCGGACATACTTACACAAAGATTGAAAGGGAAATCAGATGAGGATATTAAAAAAGAGTGGAAGATTGTTACAGATTTGGGTTGGGGGTAGACAGAGGGTAATGCATTTTTCATGATAACAATTATTATACAGTTAACAGTCAATGAAATATCATGTAACAAATAAAATAGAGATATGTAGCAGGAACTAACAAACTACAGATTATTAACATTTTATTGCGATACGTGATATAATAAATAGGGGGAATATCAATAATTGTAATCCAGAAAGGAAAGGAAGAAGGAAAAACATTACATGTAAACACTGCAGAGATTATTGTTTGTTTTATTTGTTGAAACTTGAATAAAATTATTATTAAAAAAAAAACTCAGCCAGGTTCATAGAGGGAGAAACTCTTTTAGACGGTCTAGACACAAAACACATAAGATTTGTATGACTGCACCCAGCACTGTGGATTTTGCACAGCAATAGAAAGCTGACAGTGAAGCTGTAGTAACAAGGGAGTTATATGTTCTATTTTCATATAACTAAACATATACCTAGTTATGACTAGTTTTCTGGATCTCCACTGCTAATAGGCCCACATATCTCTTTCTTTTTCCACAGGTGTTTCATCTCTCTCCATGTTGCCTTTCTGGAAATGACCTCAGCTTTCTACTCTGATCTATACTTTCATCTTGTTCCACAACAATGTGGTTCTTCAGCCAGGCTAACAAAAAGTGATTTCACAATGGAGCATGGTAATACATCACACACATCCAGTATAAGCCATCAGAAGGATACTGAGCCCCTGTTTTTTAGAGCTAAGGTTGCCAGAGTGAAAATTGGAAAAAGCTTATGTAAAGTTAAAGTTAATGGTCATGTAGAAAAGGAAATTTCAACATATGTTTGAATATGACACATCAAATAGATGAGAAGTATAGAAAATATGAAAAAATTATTTTATATATGACAACGGCTGCGAGGATTGTATATGCAAAATACTGGAAAAGATCAGAGACCCCTTCAGCTGAAGAATGGTTAGAGAAATTGCAAGAATATGTAATCTTAGATGATCTTACATGCAGACTGAAGGACAAAAAAAGCAGCAAAAAAATGGAAGATATGAGAACAATTAAGATATATATTGAAGAGAACTGGGTAAAGTTATGCCAAGAGTAAAGTAACAAGTAAGAAATAAGATAAAATATAACAGTTTGGCAATGAAATTGCTTAAGGAAGAGATATGACAATGAAGAGACAAGTCTACAAAAATAAAAGTAATCAGAATAAGAGATCTCAGAGAAAAAGCAGAAATAAAAGCAGTTCAAACGAGGGGAAGGAGGAAGGAAAAGAATAATACAGAAAGATAACAATATAGGATGGGAGAAAAAAAAAGATAGACAAGGGAATATAATAAAAGTTGAGGTGATGTAAATATTTGGCTAGATATGAATCGATGTACAAATATTCTCTCCTTTGTTTTATTTATATTTTGGAAAATGAACATGTTGTTGTTGATTAATCTGAGTGTTTGATATCTCTCTTTTATTTTTAATAAAAAATAATTAAGAAAGAAATTTCAGCATATGTTGCTTATTATCCGGTTGTGTAACAAACAATATATGTTGAATTTCCCTCTTCTACACAACCATTAAGGGTACAGGAACCCTCCCCAGTTTTCAGCTTGGCAACCCTATTTAGGACTGACCTACCACACCCTTTACAAAGAAGCAATGATGATTGCTAGCAAATTCCAAAGCACTCTGCTCAGCTGGTCTTTAATTCATTAACATGTAAACTTGAGTTTGATCCCATGGTCAAAGAATCAGTGAGAAGCAAGCTGTCCATAATGATGAAAATAAATCAGAAAATCTGGAAAAGATGTTACTAAAGATGACATTAATACCAAAAGAGATCTTGAGGGTGTTGGTAAGGTGCTTGACTGAGCCACAACATACTTCCCAAGAGGGTTGGTCTTATCTTTGTTTTGTGCCTTCAAGTTGTTTCCTACTTATGGTGATCTTAAGGCAAACCTATCATGAGGTTTTCTGGGGTTGAGAGTATGTGATGTACCCAAGTTCATCCAGTGGGTTTCCATGGCTGAGAGGAGAATTGAACCCCAAGCTACATAGGTCAACACTCAAACCACTACACCACAAAGGCTTTCTATTCTTATCATATCATAGTTCTAAAACTGGCAAGGGAGGGAAAGGAAGTGCCAACATTCTCCTTATTCTTTGAACATTAAAGCTGTCAGTACAGTAAATTTCCTCAGCCCTGGTTAAAACAGGTTCTAGAGTAATCCTGTTGCTAAGCAATGGTGGTGACGGAGGGATGCTAATGAAAATACAACAATATAGTTTTGTTATGTTAATACTGATGTAAATCCTTGCCTATTTCATTTTTGCAGCAAGAAAAAAATATTACTGCAATTTTCTCCCCTTTGTGGGAGAATACACAATTTCCCTGCAGTTTTCCTCTGATATTTAAATTTCAGGATGGTTTTCAGGGAAATATGTGATGCAGAAATATACATGTTTTTTCTACACAGGAAACAGTGTTTGCTGCATAGCAAATCATTTTGTGTGTGTGTAAAAAACAGTAACTTTTGGTTAGGAAATATTATTTCCCACTCAGAAAACACGTTTCATGCATACACACACACACACACACACACAAATGTGTATTTCTGCAAAAAAAATGAATTGCCACTGAAGAATTCTTGGAGTGTGAAGGATCTCATGCCTCCTCTTTTTTTCTCAACAGGGCTCCTGAATGCCAGATAATCATTTTTCAACCGGCAATGAAAACAAATGCACAGCAAATGGTAGTCAAGAGGCAAACCACATTTGAAGCAAGTGTGGTTAGTGAATTCCACATCAGTGGAGCAATGAATCCACTTCAGGTTTCAGCCTGAACTTTAAATGAATTAACTGACGTACTGAACCCTGTAACCAAAATAGGTTCAGCACCTTGGATAACTCCTTTAAACTTTGGAGAGAAATCAGGAGTGGACTCAATGTCTGAAAGCTATCAACCACTGCTCTGGTCCATATAGTCATTATACAAGTAGCAATTGACAGCCATCTTCTCCATGATCTGTGATTTCTTTCTAAAGTCATCTAAGCTAGTGGTCACCATACCACATCTCATACCATTTAATTCCAGCAATTAATTGGTAATTTTAGGAAAAGGAAAAAAATTGACTTTCTTTGATCCATTCTGAATTTCAAGTTAATCTGCTTCTTTGGACAACAATCAGTTTTGATAGTCTCACTATCTGACACTCTGATAGTCTTATCTATTGCATTTAACTAAAGACTGGTACCATTTAGTAAACAGTCTCACAAACAAAAAATCTGTAATATGTCAAAACAAAATATAATGCAGTCTATTTTTTAAGTGAAACAAACTGTTCATGCAACAGATACAGTGATCATCTTCTAAAATTAAAGTTAAGGAACTAATGAAAAATCACTAATAAAACCAAGCTATCATATAAATTCTAGTGTTATGAGTGAGGAAAGGGAAGGAATCTCTCAAGAGATTTTCTCCTAAACGTAGCAGCGGAAATTGAAACGAAATGAAAGCGTAAAAGAAGATTCAAACTGTCCAGCAGTTCTACCCTCAATAGCAATTACCTGACATGCTTCCTGGCTCTCCTTCCCCCACATTTGTTTCACACATACGGAAAATTCCTGGCTGAAATACAAAAAGATATGGAAAATTTTTAAGTGTAACTTAAAAACAACAACAGGTCAATTGTACTCAAAGATCATCCTTGAAAGCTTCATTTAATGTGCTCAATGCAACAACCTTGTTTTGGCTTTCCCCCAAGGCACTAAGTCTGTGGGCTCTTCCAGACAGGTCTAAAGAAATGTGAGTTCTTCCAACAAAACTCTGGCTTTTGCCAGGTTTTGCCAACTGTTGTTACATCTGGCATCCCTTCTTTTGGGCAGTTGTTTGTAGTGATTTCTTGGATCTGCACAAAGGATCTTCCAAAGGGTTTTTTTTCCCCAAGGAGAGTGTGGTTTGCTGAGGAGATCCCATGGTTTCAAGGGAATTTTCTCTTTCTTTCTACTTTTTTTTTTTAATTTAAAAATAATAATAATTTTTCTGCATCAGTGAAATGGCACTTTTGTCCTATAACACTATAACTCAGCATTATAGGTGGGCATCTTGTTAGTTAGGCTCAATAAGAGTAGACCCATTCAATGGTGAGTCAACACCATTTGTTGAATGGTGAGTCCTTATCATACCACACCATTATGCCATCATAGTATTTGTTTGGCCCCACTTTTGTCTCAGCCTTATCATATGATGCCTTTTCTCACTATGATTCAGTTGTTGGTTTGAATATGGACGTCTCATTCCACTTCACTGCAAGAATGACCAGTTAGTGGGTGCTGTATGGGTGTGGTCTGGTTGTTCCTCCCTTGGGGATTTCATGAGAAATCTTCAGCACTCCCAATGCCTAGGTGGGGAGGACAAAACTTCCAAAGATAATAGCTGTCTTTTCTGTGGTCTACTCTCTTGAACCCCCTTTCAGACCCCCCCTAATTTTCTTTATATAAATGTTTTGCTGTTATAGAGCAATAACACTGCAATCCTGACCTATTAGCCATTTAAAGTCACTATTCAGATACCTTTACTGCACAGGAGTGTTTTCCAAAGATTCCTCCACTTCTTTCTATACTATGACACTCCACAGTGTTTGCACCACAGCATTACTTTTTAAAAAATTATTTATATTTTTTTAAGGTAATAGTGTAACAATGCTATGCTATAATAGCATTATTACAGCTTAATGAGTACAAATGAAATGGTTTTTGAACAGGACAACCTGAAAAAAACCCTAACATAATAAATACTTTTGTTTTTCACAGGAGAAAGATATAAAAATGGGGGGGGGAATGGTGTGGTCTCTTTCTATTTCTGTGCCACCACCCACAGTGTGAGAACTGGGCAGTGATGGGTGCACTCTAATGATGTCTTGCTGTAATAGTTTTATTATGGTTTAAGGTGTACGAGTAAAGCAGTTTTGAACCTGGAACAACCTGACTAGTTTGATAATCAAAACTCTTTAGCTTTTAACAGGAGAAAGACATCAAACATGGTGGAGGATGGTACAATCTGTTTCTTTTCCTGCGCCACCTCTCACAATGAGAAATTTGGACAATGATGGGTGTGCCATAATGATTTAATGTGGTGACAGCATTACTATGGCTGTTTTATATACACACACACACACGCACACACACGCACAGACGCACATATATAAAAATAGCAATAATAATGCTGTTACCACATGAAATGTGTGTGTGTAGATATATATACACAGACAGATACACACACACACACAGACACACACACAATATATAAAGCAAACCATTCACAAAGCACAAGGAAGGACAAATGCGGTAGTTATAATGGCATTAGTGCAGATGAAAACCTGCTATTACAGTGCAATGTGGCAAGGGTGTGATACACAACATCAACAATCAGTCATCGTTGCAAGTGCAGCTGAAGTAGTTTTCTAATGGTATGGCCCAGAATAACAGCATGGTGTCATAAAGATCACAAGTAAATCCCATTGACTCAATTGCTCTACTCTAGTCACAGCTAACATGAGAATTTAAGTTAGTGTGACAATGCCATTTCACTAATGCAGTACAACTGTAAGAAAACATTTTTTAAAAGGTGGAGAAGAGAAGGATACTTTCATGTTTTGTCATGTCTTGAGATTGAAATAGACATTAAAGGTGTGAATAAAATGTCCCAGCTTATGTCAGGAATTACCAAAAAATATCCTGGGATAATAGAAATGTTATTTTAAATGTCATTTTGAAAACAACAACAAATACCACAACCTCCCAGCACATTTGCCCATCCATTTTTCCAAAGGGAAACCAGGTAAGTGTTTCTGCTGTTGTGCTACCTAGAATTACTGGCAACTCAGTTCAGCTTCCTTCTTCAGTTGTGATCCAAATGGGCTGAAATGACGGTCTGCTCTTGACAACTCTGAGTACACAGCAACTTTCCCCACAATAATTACACTTTGCCTTCTGCTTGCTCTGGTTGCCACACGTACCCTCACGCAATCAGTGCAACACCTCCCTTGGCCCTCTTCCTTCTCCTGCTTTCTGCTCACAGAGAGGTGCCGGTGGTTTGGGGAGAAAGACTGGGGACATTACCAATCAACAGAAGAGGGAGTGCCACATGGCTAAGCACCATGATGTAGAAAGCATGACTGTCACCCTCACCCCCCACTTTTGCTATTTTACTAAATCAACATGGTATTTTATTGCACTTTCTTCAAATGGATATGCCCCACATTTCAACATTTGAGTCAGGATTTACAAAACTAATTTCTTCCTAGGCGTGAAGTATATTTTGCCACCGTGACATTGCACTATCAGTACATTGTTCTGGTTAGGTCACATTAAGTCATAATGCTGAATGAGGGGAAAGGGGAGGAGAGATTAGTAAAGGACAGATATTCGCAATCACCTCATCACCACAAACAATGGCCATTATCCTGGAGGGTACAGTGCAGCTCCTCTAAGCACCTACTGAAACCATGTAGGCTCTGCAGCCCTCTACTCCAGCAGTTCCATAGTCAATGGAGACATATTGGAGAAGCATTTGGCCATGTCCCCATAGCTGGATGCCAAAGGATTACATCACCTGCTAAGATCCACTGGAGTGCTCAAAAGGCCTCAGTGGATGATGTCATTATTCTGCATCTGGCTATGGGGGCATAGCCAGATGTTACATATCTCCTCTGAACACCCTTAGTCTCATTATTTAGCCTCCGCAGCCCTCTCCGATGGAGAACAGGGGGATTGGAGAAGGATCTGGGTATGTCCCCATATCCAGACACAGAATGATTACATCATTTACTGAGATCCACCAGGATCCGCTGTGCTCTTCAGCAGCCATGGAATGACCACGGGAAGTGGGGCTGCAACAGCTGAACAGTGAGCCCAGGTGAAGCAGTTCTGGTTGCTATAAAGGGTGGAAAAGGATACCCACTTCCATAATGACCCCAGAGAGAGAGAAGGAGAAAGACTGAGAGAGAAAGATGGAAGCATAAGATGGGCTTTTCTAAATTTAAGACTCATTTCTGAAATGCCTGTCACTCGCTCAGACAGGACAATAAAATCATTTTTAACTTAGAGCAGCTAATCTGATTAAGATCAAAAGCCACTTTATATGACAACAATATAAAGTACCATACATCTATCCAAGAAACAATTTTTCCCATACTTGAAAGTAAATTTCGTTATGTCATGTATGAACAAGGAACACTTGATCTAACTAGTAAGTCCTACTGTGAAGATAGTACCTCTGCGTGACAGGCCCTTGTTTCTACCAGACTGGTGTGGCAATTCCCCAATCTGATAAGGCCCCCTGGGCTTACCACACAGCTCTGCCTTCCCCCTTATAACACCATTTTTGTGTAGAAGGGTGAGGGTTTGCAATTTTTATTTAAAACCCCTTAATAGTTTTATGGTAGTCTGTTTTCTGTGTTGCTTTAAATACTGTATGCAACTCAGCTAAGTCAATAGTTATAAAAATAAATGTAACTTTTATTTAGACAACAATAAGAATAAAGTAGCATTTCAGATTTCAAATGCAGTTCAAGGCTGATACATTTCTTAGACAGTTCACTTCTATCTTTAGGCTCACATATAAAGCATAAGTACCATAAACAGCGCTTTGGTTATACTCCCACCAAAGTCTCAACACTCAGGCCCTTTCCACACGGGGTTAAAAAAACGGTGTACAGCGACCTCCACGGAGGTCGTCTACACCATAACGTGGATTGCGGCAGATTACGTTTGTGTAGTTCCATACCCCAATCCACGCAGGGGCGGCCAGAAGTGGCGCCACCTGTGCTTTTTGAAAACCACTTGTTTTGTGGTTTTTAAAAGGCACGGGGCGTGCAGCCCCGTCCAGCCCCATCGCAGCGCCGGTATGGATCTGCAGGCGTGCGCAAGAGTGTGCCTGCAGATCGCACGGGGGGGGCGGGATTTCCAGCTGGTGAGCTTCTCCGACTGGCGGAGAGCCTCTGCCAGCCGAAAGACACCATTTTGGGTGCTGCCGGATGCCACGGCCACCGCCGAGTGTGGAGCGGCTAAATGGGCTGCTCCACGCGGCGACAGAATAAGGTAAGCCCCGTTTCCACGTGGAGCAGCCCGTTTCTCCACCCACGTGTGGAAAGGGCCTCAGTTTAGGCCACACTAGCTGACCAGATTCTATTAGGGTTCAATTACACTTCTGCTCTCACTAGGTTTCATGCTCTCTGACTGGCTAACAGACTCCACTCCCTAGCTCCTTGCTAGGATTTCACTGAAGGAATAAATACACACAGGTACTTGGTTTTATGTTACTTTTTCTCTCAACCACTGGTCCCTCCCACACACTACTGTGCTGAATTTTTCTCCTGGGTTGTTATTCTGGTTGCCTGGCAACCTGCTTCCAGGCTGCTCTGGAACTTCCGATAGCCACGCCCCCAGAACTTCATCATAGTCTGTGACAAGACCTTTGCTATGAGTTCACTGTATACTGAATTAGGATGTAATGGTAAACATTGGGTTTGCCATTATGTCCTTTCTCCTCTATGTCCTTGTTACTCCAGTTATGATATGTCGGGTGAGAGCACTAGACATCCTTTTGATATCAGATAATTCGGCCTTGGCTTGACCTTTCTCTGCCACCCTACTCCACGTGTTTGCAGAGGTCCTCCGGACAAGCACGTCTGGGGCGCGGCTGTTAATGGGTAAACATTCCAAACCTCTTTCAGGCAGGCAACTTAAGCCTCTCCGTTGCTTTAGGGAAAAACCTCCCTGAAAACCGGCTTTGCTCAGCGCATATACACACAAAGCCACTCGGCCAAGAGCCGAGCCGTTCCTTTATGCTGGGCCATCAGCGTACAGGCCACGATATTGTCATTAAGTACTAAGCCCATCATGCAAAACCTGACCTTTTCCAACTCCTTTGTCCAGCTCCAAATTTCCTTTGTTCTCACCAAGCATAGCATAGCCTGTAGGTAAACGCCACCCTATAAAAAGTCCCCACTTTTAGGACTTTCTCGGATTGCTCCTGAATTCCATCCAGCCTTGCTGCCGCTGTGTTTGGCGAGCTGTCCCCTCAGTTTCCAATAACTGAGCCTATCTCCCTTTTGGAACACTTTGGATCACCCTGGACTTCCATCCCGCCTTGCTGCTGCTCTGTCCAGTGAAGTTTTCCCCTCAATTCCCAACAACTGAGTCTGCCTCCCTTCTTGGAACCCCTGCTTTTCTCCAGGACTACGAGACCAGGTGTCGTATTACCCAATCCCTTGAAACTCTCTATTTTTGTTTCCAAGTTAGCTAGTGTGTATGTTGTCTTATTTGCTGTTTATCTTTTAATAAAACTGTTATTGCTGTTACTTTAAAACTTGTCTGACTACACTCTCTGACCTGAAGCCGTAGACATAGGGTTAACAATCTCAGCTGAAGTTACCCTGCCTCTCGTTAGCTTAAGAGGGTGCTCGAGCTTAATTCCCCCAACTTGTGATTGTATTTGGTTATTTGGGTGCCTCTCCCAGGACCCCCAACATATAGGGTAACATCCTCTCTCCTCCACCAGAACTGCCATGAAAAGAGCAGAACCCAGAGAATTTAGGGGGGGGAACATGGTAAAAACTTGTGAGAAGGACCTTCTTTCCACACCATCACCACACAGCGATTTTCAGTCTTTTCTTTATGAAGGACCCCCCTCCCCATGAGGACATTGTAGGCTCCCGGAGGTCCACAGTTAGAACCACTGCTTTAGCTCATACATGCAATCTCATAAACCATGAAAAACTCTTCTTTATGAGATTGTATGTACTTTTGAGGATTCCCCCCCGCCCAAGAAACCACTGCTACATATTCTACCTTTCTGATAAACATCCACTTTTGCTACTTTCATTTAATAATGACACCCATTTTGAAAATGCTAGGAGCACGCAAACTGTTCTGTAACTTTTTGGTCATTAATAGAGAGATTATCTCATGATTGTCGACATGTTTCTTTTAGAAAAAAAATCTGATGGATAAATATGGCTGCAAACATTTCCAAATTAACTTTCTAGCTTTATTTTTCTGGCATTTTCCACTGAAAAATCATGAATTGGACCCAGCTCCACAAATGCCAATCAACAGATAAGATGTCTAAGTGCCTTCTTACCCTGTTACAAAATACTTGCCATTCTTGATGAATGCTATTTGGCTAAAATCTCTTATTTTCTGCAACAATCACAGATAGTAAACACGATAGACAGACAGACAGACATAGGGCAATACACATGTCACTGAAAATTAAAGAGTTGTTTCTTGCAAACCCCATCTAACAATACAGGTGGGGATAGTTCTTTTCCAAAAGTAGACCTGAATATTTTTTTTTTCAAAAGTAATATTTAACAAGGAGAATTCTTGGGAAGTTCTATGACATTTAGATATTTAGCCACTTCTTTCAATTATTTTAGGAGTGAACACAATTCAAATCAAAAGTTATTGGTTAATTTGAACCCGTACTCTGATGCACAGACAGCACTCTCCAAAGGTGCACTGAAGCTCTGTCTGGAAGCAAATTAGATGCTTACTCCGGGGCCTGCAAATCCTACCAAAAGAAGTAGTAGCACTTGCTCCCACTGTCTGATGGCATTTGGCTTTGTCCTTCCCGTCAGCTATCCTTCCTCCCGTGCACAAAGAAGTCTGGGACTTGTAATCCTTGACATAATAAGCCAAGAGAGAGATAAATCTATCTTCTCTCACTTGCATGCTGTCCAGTTTAACTGTACAAACACTCTCTTTTTATTCTAAAGAATGGCCTCAGGCGTGGTCAGGTCATGAATCCCAGCAGTTCAGAATTTCACTTGAGGTGGCTCTAAGGCTGCTTCTGACTGGCTCAAGCAAATCTTACTAGATCTGACTGACAAATGTATGTGCCACAAGAGAATTTTTATTGTGTACAATTTCCTCTCGGTTTTCTTTCCTTCACAGTAATGGGGACTGCAGCCTGGACTGGGTCTCCTTTGAATTTCTAGGTCTTGGTAAATTGTACCTTCCCTCCTCCCTCCATGTGGTCGTCCTGCAGGAGGTCCTGTTTTTATAGTTCAGCATTATGCCTGAACCCTAAACCAAAAGCATGGTTATTGAAACACCCTAAACCAAAAGCATGATTATTGTTGTAGTTGTGATTGTTGTTGTTGTTGGTGGTGGTGGTGTTTTGTATTTTCCCCAGTAAATTGTCATTAAGACTAAGCACTGCCTGTTCAGATTTGTACATAAGGCTAACCTGCAGCTAGTTAAAGCAAGAAGTGAAAGCTTTGGATCTCCCCTTTGTCACTGAACTGAGGGAGGGAGAAGGAGGAGAGGGAGCACAGAAAACTGAGGCTAATTAACAATAAAGCAATGTTTATTGTTCTGTCCATAAGCTCTCTATACGTCTTCTCTCCAAATTAAGCTTCTCTTGCTGGGATATCGTGTCTTCTTTGAACTCAAGCCATGGAGTTCTGACTCAGAAAATGGTGATTTTGTCTATACATAGCAAATATCGTTGTACACTATGTGGCTTTGTGTCACTATCACCTGTCAGACATTCCCTATGACACAGTGAGATCTTCAGTGGCACTGTTACTACAGTTATGGTATGTCTGGTGAGAGCACTAGATATCCTTTTGATATCAAATAATTTGGCCTTTGCTTGACCTTTCTTTGCCACCCTACTCCACGTGTTTGCAGAGGTCCTCCGGACAAGCACGTATTGGGCGCGGCCGTTAATGGTTGTACATTCCAAACCTCATTTAGGCAGGCAACTTAAGCCTCTCCGACACTTCAGGGAAAACCTTCTTGCAAACCAGCCTTGCTCAGCGCGAATCTATACAAGGACGCACGGCCGAGTTCCGAGCCATTCCTTTATGTTGGGCAATTTGCATACTGGCCATACTATTGTCATCAAGCGCTAAGCTCATCATGTAAAACTTGACCTTTTTCCAACTCCTTTGTCCAGCTCCAAATTTCCTTTGTTTTCACTGAGCATGGCATGGCCTGTAGGTAAAATCCACCCTATCAAAATTCCCCTTTTCCGAGCCCTCCTCAGAACACTCCGGACTGCTATCCTGCCTTGCTGTCAGTCTGTCCAGCGAGTCGCCCCCTCAGCAAACAGTGCTGAGCTTTCTTCCCTGCAGCCTCCTCTTCTCTCCAGGACTATAAGACTAGGTGTCATATTACTCATTCCCCAAATGCTCTCCATTTCTATTTCTAGTTAGCTGTGTGCATGTGGTGTCTTTTATGTTGTTTGTCCTCAATAAATGTTATTTTTGTTACTTTAAAACCTTGTCTGACTACGCTTTCTGACCTGAAGCTGTAGACATAGGGTAAAAGATCCTAGCTAGAGTTATCCTGCCTCTTGTTAGCTTAAGAGAGTACTCAAGCTTAATTTCCCCATCGTGCGTTGTTGTTTAGTTATTTGGGTGCCCCTCCCAGGACCCCCAACATACAGGGTAACAGCACAATCCTTCCCCTGCCTACATCACTTTGTGAAACTTAGGATTTTTTTTTCTTTAATACTTCAGCAGGTTTTTATTTCGTCTGCTATGTAACAGTGGCATGGGGGCACTTGTGCAATTCTGCTTTGGCTATAGGAGATAAAAAGCAGCAGCAAGACTACTTTTGTTCCTCTCTCATTGCCCCACCATAGCCAAGCATTGGTGTTGCTGATTGCTTCATAAATTCTTTGAATGCTACGCCCTTTTGATTTCTGTACAGGTTGCACATCTAACCAGGGTTATGGGTTGACGACAAAGGATGGTTTGGAACATTTCTCTGAGCAATGCCATCCCTCTGCCAAGGCTGCCACCATCAACCCCTTCCTCTGCCCCTAAGTGCCTATCTTGCCATTATTCCTTGATCCGATCTTCTGGGAGGGTGGATGATGCAAAGGAAGAAATGATGTTACTTTTGGATGGAAATGGAGGAAAGAAGCTCTGAATAAGTGTATACTTGCCTCAGTTTTTCACTTAAACACATACACCCTCACACACCAAATTCACCTCATTATTCATCATACCTGTAAATTTTCCGGCTGTGGGTTTGAGACTTGAGTACCATCGTCATTATCATCATCAATGAACATATCAACTGCCCTGCAAATTAGAAAGAATAGACAGTGGAAATTACATAAAAGATAGAATTGCCATGAGGACTGAACAGCACATGGCACACCGTTATGCATAATAAAGCAACTGTCTCTGATCATGGGTTTTGGATGTCACTACAGAGTGGCAAATTTTCCTTTACTAATCTTATTTCTAAATGTTTTAACATATTCAAGAAAGAATACCACTGGGAAATTTTTACTTTGGCTTCTATAATGCCTTGGGCTGTTCTGATTCGGTGCCCACAAAAGTGGGAAGTGGACATTGCCAATTGTATGTCTCAGCAAACAACCTGAGTGGGTGGGTGAACACGGGACTCCCTGGTCCTAATTCAACACTCCAGCTACTACACAACACTGGATTTCATGGCTTATACATTCCCATCCACATTAGTTTTTCTCCCAGCTGTTTACATACCCACATCTACAACTACAAGGAGAAATGTAGTGATGTGCACTCTATTGTCAGGTGTACTACAAAGCCCTCCTTAGATACATACGCATTTCCAATTGAAATTTCCAGGGCATCCAGGCTCCGGAAAATCTCACTGTAGCGTTTCTTGCTTTCAGTTCCTTTTGCTTGGTTGTTGAGATCTGCAGAGGAAAAAGACGATCAATGAAAGGATTGGGTGAGAATTTGTTCAAATGATCAAATATAATTGTGCATGCTGGCCCTCGCTGCCTAGGATTTTTTTTTTTTTGCAAGATTTACTCTGAAGAAGTTTGACATCATTGCCTTTCTCTGAAGCCGAGAGTGTGCGACTTGCTTAAGGTAACCCAGTGGGTTTCCATGGCTGAGCAGGAATTCAAACCCTAGTTTCCCAGAGTCCTAGCCCAACATCCAAATCACTATACTATATATTGGCTCTACCCTGGCTCTAACTATCATGTAAAATTACACAAGAGTCTTGACTGCCTTTGAACCAAAATCTGTTGAAATCTGCTCAAGTCACTAATATGATGCTGTAACTCAAAATCTCACTATAGCCAGTGGAATGTCACTGTGTCACTGGCTTGGTGAATCAAACATAGGCTTTAATCCCAACTCTGAAGGAGATGGCCAAAGTGCTGAACCTATTTCAGGGACAGACTTCAACACTCTGCATAGTTCCTTCAAAGTCTGGATGAAAACCCAGAGCAGATTCCTCACCGTATAGATTTGGAAGCCACCAAATGCCACCGATTAGGCATTACTGAATCCTTAAACCAAATATAAAGCCAGACATAAGATCTGTAGAGTTGGATTAGAATTCTCTTCAATCCAAATATCACCTTTGTTATGCAGAGGGTGGGAGGAGACAGTGACACAAATTTGCTGAAAACCTGGCTGCTGAAAGTACCAAATAGTTGATGGTGATCCTGCTCCTCCTCTGTATCACAGGTTTACAGTTTGCCAGATACTACTGACTGTACTCTTGGACCATCAAAGATTTGGATGCTATCCAGGAATCAGTGAAGTATCTTTGGATACCCTGTCATGTTCCAAGTAGTATCACTTTTTGTAATTGTGCCATTGTGGTCCTATCTATGGTGATTTCATTCAGATGTTTTGTTAGTTTCTTTGGAATTGCTCCCAGAATACCTATCACCACTGGGGCCACAGAGCTGTTTCTTTT